>OY992773.1:2512284-3712284 GCA_963921325.1 Logfia minima
GGGGTCAACTTTTAAAAGTTCTATTGTATGTTGTTAACCTGCTAAAATTCCTATTGTATGTCGTGTGTCCATTGAAACCGGGAATCGTATGACTTGTAACCGGTTACGCTTATTTGGCAGGAAAGTGAGTGTCCACGTAGATCGCCACGTCGATATTTTTACCCGAAATAAAATACCCATTTCGTATACCCAAACCCGTTTATTATAAACCCTAAAATTTACCCCCTTCTTGAAACCCTAAACTAAAAAACCCAGGTAGCAACATCATCTTATCATAATGTGTAGCCAGCCATTACATTATCATCCTCATCAATCATCAGTACATACACCACCTGCAAATCCTCCACCACCACTAGATAAATACCAGACACCACCTGCCAATCGATGAGGTTAGAGAGGGGAAACGAGGGAGATAGGGACGATGCTGTTAAAACTAAAGCACCGGTCGTTTTAGTGGTGTCTGGAGGTCGCCGGAGTTGCAGGGACGACATATCCGACCATGGCATGTCGCCGGAGTTGCAGAGATGATATCTCCGACCATGACAGGTGCTGATTCTCAAGTATCAGGTGGTGGTGGTGATGATTTTTGAGGTGATGGTGGTGATTTATAAGTTGGTGTTCTCAACTTTGAATATGAATTTGGGTTTTGTCATCTCATTTGTATAACCGTTGGATCAAAAACTTAAAAGGGAAATTAAAGATGTGAAGATGGTGCCAGGTAGTTACAGGAGCAAGCCAATTCATTTGGGTTTTGTCAAATCTTCTATAAATGGTGTAGTTGATGGTGCCACCTCCTGCCATTGTAACCGATTTATAAAATGGTGTAATTGATGGATATATTTTGGTGTTTTAAATTGAGTTTTGATTTTGTAACTGATTTACAGATGAAATATGATGATATTGATTTTTTAAAGTGGGTATTACCAAGTACAAAATGGATACAAAACGGATTATCAAATGGGTATATGAAAAAGTGACGTGTCATGCCACATATTACAAATGGATATATAAACGGGTATAAAATGGGTTAACCGGGTATATGAAAGGGTATTACCGGTGACCTGCTGTTCAAGTAACACACATCATACAATAGAATTAATAGAAGATTGACAGCATACAATAGAACTTTTAAAAGTTAACCCCATACGACAGAAAAAAGTTAAAGTTTAATGCATCACGAATCAATTACCCCTAATTATTAATAATTAGAGCTGAGATAATTAAAGTATGAGTTTTTTTGAAAGTATGAAAGTACCAATAGAAACACGCCACGTGGCAAAAACCCACTTTCCCCCACTTTTTTAAAAATTAAATATCTCAAAAACCGTTAGTCAAAAAATTATAAAAATTGCACCATAAAAATTAACGTTTTCTCCTCTTCGATTTAAAATCTCACAAAGCATACTTTCGACGAATTTTTTTTTTTTTTCATTTTTTGGGGGTTAACACGTGTGTTATGATGGATTAACAAAAGTGTTACCCTCGGTTATCACATGTGTTATCAACGACTATCACATGTGTTACAATTGATAGTCGGTGCTAACACATGTGTTAGTCGCCCGTAACACATGTGTTATGATGGATTAACAAAAGTGTTACCCGCGGTTATCACATGTGTTATCAACGACTATCACATGTGTTACAATCGATAGTCGGTGCTAACACATGTGTTAGTCGCCCGTAACATGTGTTATTTGTTTATAACACATGTGTTACAAATTTTCAAAACCCATCAAAAAATGAAAAAAAAAAAAAAATTCGTCGAAATTATACCTTGTGGGATCTTAAATCGAAGAGGAGAAAACGCTAATTTTTATGGTGCAATTTTTATAATTTTTTGACTAACGGTTTTTAAGATATTTAATTTTTAAGAATGTGAGTGTTTTGTTATTTTGATCAAGATCAACGGTTGAGATTTGTACTCCCATACTTTCAAAAATTTTCATACTTTAATGAACTTTCCTCTTAATAATTAGAGATGGGATCAAAAGAGGTGGGGTGTTAAGGAGAGAAGAGTGAGCAACTAATCCTAGCCATTCATTTTTTGATCAAGGGTTAAGAATTGTTGCATTTTTGTAATTCACTAGAACTATTACATTATAAGTTAAGAAAAAAAAAAACATAACATAAAATTTTCATATACATTCCACCTTTTTACAATTTTCTTTTTCTCCCCTCCAACTTTTTAACTATCTCCCTTCCTCCCTTCCAGTAGCAACCAGCAGCTGCCAGTAGCTACCTACTGCTGCCAGCCGTCGCCGGAATTATTTATTTTTATTTTTTTCAAAAAAAAATTAATTTTTTTTTAAATGCAGCAACAAACATCAAAGTAACCTGCATTATGTATAAAATGCAGTAACAAACATTAAAATGACATGCGGTATATATAAAATGCAGCAACAAACATCAAAGTAACCTGCAGTATGTATAAAATGCAGTAACAAACATTAAAATGACATGCAATATGTATAACATGCAGCAACAACCATCAAAATAACATGCAGTATGTAGAAAATGCAGCAACAAACATCAAAGTAACATGCAGTGTGTACAAAATGTAGCAACAAACATTAAAATGACATGCATTATGTATAAAATGCAGCAATAAACATTAAAATGACATGAATTATGTAAAAAACATCAAAAGACGTAAAAAAAAAACAAAAAGTAAATGAAAAAAAGTAAAACAAAAGAAAAAAAAAAGAAAAAACGAATGAAAACGTATAAAAAATGTAAAAAAACGAAAAGTAAAATGAAAAAACGAACGAAAATGTAAAAAAAACGAAAAGAAAATGTAAAAAAACGTAAAAAAACGAAAAGAAAATGAAAAAACGGATGAAAACGTACGAAAAACGAAAAGAAAATAAAAAAACGGGTGAAAACGTAAAAAAACGAAAAGAAAATGAAAAAACCAATGAAAACGTAAAAAAACGAAAAGAAAACGAAAAAATGAAAGAAAACGTAAAAAAACGAAAAGAAAATGAAAAAACGAAATAAAACGTAAAAAACGAAAAGAAAATGAAAAAACGGATGAAAACGTAAAAAAACGAAAAGAAAATGAAAAACGGATGAAAACGTAAAAAACAAATAGAAAATGAAAAAACGGATGAAAACGTAAAAAAACGAAAAGAAAATGAAAAAATGAATGAAAACGTAAAAAAAACGAAAAGAAAATGAAAAAACGAATGAAAACGTAAAAAAACGAAAAAATGTAAAAAAAAAATTTGAAAAAAAAAAGAATTTTTTGAAAAAAAATATTTCCGGCCGGCGGCGGCTGGCCGCTGCTGGTGGCAGCTGTGCTGATGGCAGCAGGTGGTGGGGGATGTGGGTGGGGTGAAAGTGAGTGTGTGAGTAAGTAACAAGTTAGAGGTTAATTGTATAATATATGAAAATTAGGAGGGGTTAGAATGAAAATATATTGGGTGACATATAACATATTTGATTGGTGGAGAGGCTGCCCTTTCTTCTCTCCTAAAAGGGGCCGCCCTTTTGAACCGAACCCTAATAATTAATATTAATATTAATATTAATATTTAATGCAAATTTAATTGGTTAATCGGTTTTAAGAACCTTCGGCATAAATCCGAAAATTCCCCGTCTTCCCGGGCAGTATATTTTCTTATTTCATTACAACTCAAATAAAAAATTTAACCGTCGTCTATCGACACCATGGACGGCGCTTCAACACCGTCAAAAAACCCTAACGGCGATTCAACACCGTCAAAAAACCCTAACGGCGCTTCAAAGTTCCTTCTCGATCTTCCTTCCAAAGGCTTCTTCTCATCTCCTACCATTTCTTCCAATTTGGTATTTTCCTTATAAAACCCTAATTTTCTCAATTGTATGAAACACAATTTTGTTTTGAGAAATTACCTTAGGTTAAACGGAATTACGTTAAGTGTAGGTCTTGTGTGTTCTAGTTAGGGTTTGTTACTTACATTTCATATGTTAATATTAGAATTTTTAAACTTTTGTAAAGATGTGTTAATTGAGCTTCAAAGACTGATATTTTGCTTATTTTTATTATATTGTGATTTGAATTTTAAGTAACAAGCAGAAAAATGAATAATTCTGTTTTAGTTGGTGTTTGTTTCTTCCATTTATACGGTTGTTAGGTTATAAAACTTCTGATAAAATGTGTGTAAAGATAAAATTGATGGTGTGCAGAGGCAGAGGGGGCACCCCCTCAAAAATATCAAATTATGTGAAATAAAAATTGAAGGGCTAGTTACAATGAAAAGTTTTGCCCCCTCAAAATTATAGAAGAAAAGAAAAATCAAATTTTTTTCCCCCTCAATCAAAATTTCCTAGCTCCGCCCCTGATTGTGTGTTGTGTTTTAAATTTGAAGGAACAAAAATAAAAATGCAGATAGATAATTTACTTGAAACGCAAAAGGGAGTTCGCTCAAGAATCACTAGGGAACGGGTCTCACGTGTTACATATTACGGCGGGATAGATACTCTAGGTTTTATTTATTAAATAATGGTATAGTTTGTGTACATTGAACAGTTTATGCAAGCATGAATATAAATACTTGAATCCAGTGTCTGCAGAGTTAACTGTTTAATTATGTTGTTTATGAAAAAAATTTGAACTTCTTGCTGCAGTTTTGGTGATTACAATATGGTATCGTAAAGTCAGCAACTTATACAGACCTAACATGTTTTGCATTTTAAAGCATTTGATTGTGTTTTGATTATATGCATGAACTTTAAGTCATGTACTATATTTTTGTGGATGTTGGAGTGCATGCCTTTTTCTTTGTTTCTCTAATCTTAACTTTTTTTTTCTTGGTCTTTTATTTTTTTGATTTTCATCAACTGTTTTGTTTTTTACGCAATTACACAGGGTGGAATGCGGGTGTATGTAACTGATCATGACACATCACCACCAGGTAATCTGCGACTGTTTATCTCTTACTATTTGCAAATGATGTGACATAAATTCTCATTACCATATTAAACTCTCTAATCAAGTACATAATGGTTGATGATGATCATTTGTAAATATGATGATATCAATAAATAAATCTTAAAGGTGGCTAATCTAGTAACAATAAAAATTTGACTGGATGTTTGTTGTAATCAGAAAATCAGCTTATAAAGACTGATCAGGTGAACATACTGATTCGATCGCTTCTGCTTAAGCAACAACAGAAGGGTGGACCAACTTCAAAGAGTGCAAAGGGTGTAAGCACAAATGAGAGCTCAAGAAAGAGGTATTTTATTATCTCTGTTATACCTACTTGTTTATTATGCTTGATAACTATCTTCATGGCTTACAGTATTTAGTTATTCGTGTGATGGGTAAAAAAACTATCGGATTGAAACTTTATAGCTAAAGGTGGCACATGGGCGGGTGACAGGTTTGTGTAAGGAGTCGAATTGGGTTGGGATGACCAACAAACACATTTTTATCCTTTTATTGGATTTATAAATAGATAATGAGCTAAATATGACTACAAAGTTCATAAAGTTAATCTATCTAAGAGTTTTTTGTGCATTCTTAACTACACTTTGGATGACTTTTAACCTGTTTTGACCAATTTATAAGTGAGATGGAATTTCCACCTCTAGTTATTGAGTACTGCTTATATATTTTATTATGATCTATCTTCAGGGCCCCAGAAAGAACTGTGGATGGTAGAGCTTCTGCTAAGCGGGCAGGATCCACCACCCAAAATGGTTCCCGCCAAGGTCTGATCCGTTGTTGATTATATGATACCACTTTAGATCCTCTGAATCAATCAATTTATAGTTTCCATGGTGGTAACCGTGTTTTCTGTGACGTGTTAAATGACGTGGCTTGTTGATTATGTAGATATATTGGAATCGCAATTACCTGAAAATCTTCAAAGTTTGACAGTGGAAAGACTTCGTGCACTTCTGAAAGAGAGAGGTCTTTCCGTTAGAGGGAAGAAGGTACGTAACTTGGAGTAATAAGGCAAAAGTAGCCTTCTTTATTATTAAATTTGCAATTTTCAATTCCTTTGAGTTTCGGTCTTGTGACCGTACTCCACAGGCGGAGTGTTTAAGATCACCCGAGAGGTTACCCAAAAAGTTGAAAGTTGGGAATTGTAAGATTAATTTGTTCTTAGAAAGATAGAAGTTACCCAATCAGATGTGAAACAAAACAAATTGGTATGATCATAGGTGATTTTGTTCAAGGTCTGAATGGTGCGGACCTCTAATTTATTAAGAGGTCAGAGGTCAAGCCCGCTTGTTATACTAGATGAATATTTGAATGGTTAAAATTAGGTTTGAATGGTATGAAAATTTTCATTTAGAACACTCATCGAACAATTGTTTTTTATTCAGAAGCTACTTTAGACAGAGTCTGTACATCATTTACACCTTTTAATCTATAAAAGTATCATCCTGTACTATTAAACAGTACCTTGAATCTCTGATTTTTGCTCATGAACTACGTAAGTTTTTCTACGCAAGTAGGTAAACCTTAGTAAAGGTATGCTAAAAACAGTTGTTCTATAACTCGGTACGTAGCTATTAATATTTTTACACTTTAGGCTCATAATCATATGATAAGGTTAAGAGTTAAAATCAGCTATTCTATAAAACGCTAGTCGGTTGACGTAATGCCTATATATTAATTTGTTAAGGAAGGACTAAGCTGTCCATTTAGTCAGTTCATAAACTTTAGTTCATAGCCATTTGATAATTTCCAGTTAATTTTGTTCGGTTCTCTTCTAGACGCTCTAAAGAATCTCATTGCTATACGGATTTATATATTTATGTGTTTGTGGTGGACAGGACGAATTGATTGGACGGTTGAGAGCTACTACCGGTTCAGCCAGCTCATCTGCAGCCAACCCATAAGGCCCTGCTATCAAATATCAATATATGGTAAATGTATTATCTCATAGCAGGACTCTCTTTTGGGTCCAAATTTCTCTAGTTTTGCTTATGTTTGGCTACATTAGTAAAATGGGGTGGTACTCAATTGTAACTTAACTATACTTTTTTGCATCTGGATTTTGAATTTGTGACCTACAACTGCTAGGTGCACAAAAAGTTGTTCTATATAACTTAAAGTAACCCCACGTGTCTTCTGTTTGTGGTACAATTGGATAATCCTATTATTTTCATTCTCATACTAAATTACTTGTTTGTAAGTTTCCATTAAATGGATGGTTAGGATTAAAATTTGTTCTCCTTGATCTTAGAAATCCAGGGGGATCTATCATTGGCTTGCTTAAGATCCGACTGTGGTGTTGCATACTTGCATATGCAAATCATTTTCGTTACGTTGTTTAGAATTAAATGCGGCAAAACAATTTAAGTTACAGAAAAGTGATTTTGCATTTGATCAAAGTAAGTGTCTATTTCATAAACAGATGATTCAGACACTACTCCAGATTAAGTAATTGGCTGGTAAAATGATTTAAGTTATATAAATGTAATTAAGCACATGCTATAGAAAACAAACTTATTGTTATAATTGTTTAGATATGTCAAGACATGATTTTTTGACTTCTGAAAGTCAGAAATAAAAGTCTTACAATAAAATTATAGCTTTAAGTCATAAAAAGCTTTTTGATATCACATAAAAAACACAGTGTAGCACACGTTTGCTAGGTTTCATTGATTATTCCATGGTTGTCGTGTCTACAACACTTGCTATTAATTCCAACACTTAACATCCACACAATCATCATCTTAGATTATAATTAGTTTAACAAACATTGCAACTTGAAGTAGCATCACTAATATGTGATATACTTTGTAACCCATTTAATTAAGTAGCATTACTAATATTTGATATAAATTCTGACCCATTGGCGCAACATTTTGCACTTACCTCGATCACATTTCGTGATTGTCATATGTCAAACACTTTCTTTCATTCTCAAGATCACCCACAATGTCATCATCTGTGCAACTTGTGGATGAGCTTAATTGGTCCAATTGGTAAGGACCCAAAGTCGGGACCTGGACTTGGCCACTTTTTATGGACGGCGTATGCCCCATTGAGAACCAAAGTGTCCCTTTCACGATATTCAAATCTCGTCGATATCAATTATCATCACAATTATTGAGATCTAGACTAATCTATGTACTCTTATCGATGTGTGGCATCACAACATGATTTAGGGCGTGTGAAACCGCATAGGCCATAGGAGTATTATCTTCTTTCTGACAAATTATTCGAAATAAAATGCACGTGATAAAATGAGAACAAGTAATTAGAATTTCAAACAATATCATGCGTTCAGCTTAACACAAGTGCACAACATAGGATGTACTTTCATCCACACACTACCATTAGATAATAGTATTAGATAGTTAGCCTGACTATGTAAATAGGTCGAGATCTATTAGAGTTTAATTAGATTTTTATTATATTTTATAAATATTGATCAATGTAATGCATAATAATTTATAAGGTTTTCATTGTTCAATATGGTATCAGAGCGGATGTGATTTCACATCTTGTTAGTGATTGAGCCCCCTATCTTAATGGCCCGTCACCGTCACTTTTAACTATTTTAATCCCGTCAATTCTATTTTCTTTATCCTTTCTGCAGCCGACCCATAAACTGTAATTCTTTATGCTTTCTGGTTTAATTCGTATACTTGTTTTTTCTGCATATGTTGTTTGCTTCTTCAGACATAAATCTAGACAAACTAGGTGCAAGTATCTGAGTTTGCAATTATAAGTTTTACCTATTTTCTTCCTTCTATTTCTTCTTTTACCCATATTATCATTCTCGTTTGCGTTTTATAGCTTGTTTTTCTTTATTAATTTTCTTCCAACAAAGATTGGAAAAAAGTAATTACTTTTTCTTGTTATAATTTCTCAACCTTTATCTCTTAAAAAAAAGTCAAAACTATATCCACATATTGTTTTGGTCATAATTTCTCAACCGTTTGGAGTTAACTGACGTCATGAACGCCAATCTCTTTATTTTTTAATTCTGCACAGAACCTCATCAAAATCACCTCCGCCAGATGTCCTACGCACTACTAGAAGCCAGCCGTGGCAATGAATGAAAAATAAAAAATTGTCTCCGCTTTGCTTTTGCTACTGTGTGAAGAGTTAGTATCGCTTGTGTCTAATGTCTTCAACAACAAATTAATTGTTACTTTAATGATTTTGCTACTTATTTATGCTTTTACTTATATTCCGTAATTAAGATCATCAAACACATATTAACCAGCAACATTTAAGAAGAGCAAAGGTACGTGCTAATCTACATTAATAAAGCCTTTTTTAATAAAAAATAAATAAAATAAAAAAAAGATTATTTGTTTAGTGGAAAAAGGACTTTTAAAAGTTAAAATGGATCAATATAAGAGAGGCTGTTAAATTATGACAAAGAAGTTTCTTCCCAGCCTATAACCAAAAATGCTATTTACTTCAAAGAAAAAAAAAATTAAACATTATCTCAAAATACGAAAAAGTCAATAAATAAATATCAAGCTCTCAGACTTTTATGCTATAGTTTTCAAGATACTATGAGTCACATCTTAATATCTTATTATATTGATATTGATACGCCGTAATCATAAGAAAATAAAATAAAAGGTCTAAACATATGGCCAAATTACAAAGCAATTAAGTTAGCAATCAAAAGGGATTTGTTTTGACAAAGACAATACTTTATAGAATTGTAGTCTTGTGGACGGTGAATACTTTGGCGCCGAAATCTCGTCGGCATCATTAATTCGTCGCTAGATTACGCTTATCTTTGTTCAACTCTCTTGAATTTTATCTGTATCCTTTAACCTTTAATAGTTTTTGCATGTTATAACCTTTTAATATGAGTAACATTTTAATTAAAATAAATTATTGTAACATCTATTATATTATATTATATCACAGATTGATACTTACAAAAACTAGCATTAATTTTAACCCTAACATTTTCTTGTACGTGTAACTATATTGTCAACGATTGTAATCTTGTTAATTTTTGCATCTACCAACTTGCTAGTGTGCTATTTCTAATGATAATTATAGCATTAAAAAAAATTATATTGTCAATAAGTTGTTTTAATTGATAGTTAGCTAAAGGGTAAATCTCGTAGACTAGTAACGTATTCTTTGTTTCATCTTAATATATGTAACTTAACAATTTAACATGCAAGTAATGAACTTTTAAATATTGTATCGATGTATGCAACTGACTTATAATTGTTAAAAAGAAGTACAAAGTTTGAAAATTTTTACCACATTTTGTTTGCTTGTATTCTATGCTTAATTTGAATAGTTGATTAGAGAAATCAACGACTAAGATCTCCAACCTTTTATTCTTCTCGAAATGCAATTGTCACCCGAAACTTTACCGAAACTATAATTAAGGTTTTTCTTTTTCATTAGAAAGTTAATAAAATGATCGACTTAACATGACTGGTGGGACCTGGAATCAACAACCCTCTCAAATTTTTGGATTTGTTTTTTCGTTTTATCTTTATTATAACTAGAGGTGGCAAAATAAGTCCAAATACTTAATTCTGGACTTTTAAAATATATTTATGGGTAATTATAGGCTTAACATTTTTTTAAAAGTAGGTCTTACTGGACTTAATTAAAAAAATTAATATGTATAAATGAGTAGAGATAGACTCAACATTGAGTACCTGTTGGGCAACATCCACTTCTTCAATATAACACTTATCTAATATTTTTCAATTTCGTTTTTTTTTTTTTTCAAATAATTTTTTTTTCGTTTTTTTCATTTTTAAACGTTTATTTTTTTCGTTTTTAAACGTTTTTTCGTTTTTAACGGTTTCTTTCGATTTTTAAACGTTTTTTTTTCGTTTTCTTCGCTTTTGTCGCTTTTGTCATTTATTCGTTTTAAACGTTATTTCGTTTTTTTTCGTTTTTTCATTATTAGACTTTTTTATCGTTTTTTTTTTCGTTTTTGTTGTTTTTTCGTTTTTTAAACGTTTTTGTCAGGTTTTTTTCCCGTTTTTCGTTTTTGTCGTTATTGTCTTTTTTTCGTTCTTTTGTTTTTTACGTTTTTAAAAACGTTTTTTCTTCGTTTTCGTTTTAAAATGTTTTTTTGTCAATTATACACTTTGTTTTTCGTTATTTCTTTTTTTTTCGCTTTTTTGTTTTTGTCATTTTTTTCATTTTTAAAAGCTTTTTGTTTTTTTCGTTTTTTCATTATTAAACGCTTTTTTCGTTTTTAAACTTTTTTGTCGTTTTTGTTGTTTTTTCTGTTTTTTCAATTTTAAACGTTTTTTTCGATTTAAACGTTTGTGTCGTTTTTTTTATTCGTTTTTCCGTTTTTCGTTTTTATACATTTTTAGTTTTTGTCATTTTTTCAATTTTGTCTTTTTTTAGTTCTTTCTTTTTTAAATGTTTTT
Source organism: Logfia minima (assembly GCA_963921325.1). Classification (NCBI taxonomy): domain Eukaryota; kingdom Viridiplantae; phylum Streptophyta; class Magnoliopsida; order Asterales; family Asteraceae; genus Logfia; species Logfia minima. The sequence goes on from OY992773.1 coordinate 2,523,619, forward strand.
TTGTGTTTTTCGTACTTGTCTTTTTTCAATTATACTATTTTTTTTTCATTTTTTCGTTTTTACGGTTTTTTATTTTTGTCATTTTTTCGTTTTTTAAATTTTTTTATTTTATTATATGTCCGTTTAAACTCGAGCCTATTAAACCCGAGTTTATTTAGACCCAAACCTTTTTATACCCAAATCTGTTTTTACCCGTCTGCCCGAACCAATCCACCCACCTGTTTTGCCACCCTTATTATAACTAAATAATTGTTTATGAATAAATATCACATACCTCGTTTTGGATTCTTCACAAAAAAAAATAATAATTAATGAACGAGGTACGGTACATATTCATATGTGACTTGTCATTGAAAAGAAGATTATAAAAGTCCCACGTTCAATATATTTAAGCACGTGTTTCTAATGACAATAAATGAAAATGAACTACAACATTATATTGCGGCTTGCATGAAAAACGTGACATTTTTAATAAGTACTTACAAAAAATAAATCACAACTTAGTCACATGTACTAAGTTTTAGCCATTTATATATACTTCATTTCATCGCCCTTTTATAAACACCACTCTACAACCATGTTTATTCTATCTTTCCATTTTCTTATTCTACCTTTTGTAATTTTTTACTTGTTTTCCTTACTTAGAATCTTGATAGCATCAACTTCAACCACGATCACCACCACCAGGACCGCCACGGCCACCACAGGCTCCAATAATGGTAATAAGTCATATCCATTCATTGGTTGCCTAATTTCGTTTCACCGAAATAGCCATCGGTTAATCCATTGGTTCACGGACCTCCTTAAAGTATCGTCATCGCAAACGATTGTTTTATATCGATTTGGTCGAAAAAACCAAATGATAGTCACCGCAAACCCTAATAACATCGAACACATTCTCAAAACAAACTTTGACAACTACCCAAAAGGAAAACCCTTCACGGACCTCCTTGGGGACTTTCTTGGAATGGGAATATTTAATGTGGACAACGATCTATGGAGAACGCAACGGAAGTTAGCTAGCCATGAGTTTAGTACAAAATCGCTACGCGAGTTTGAGGTTAGTGTTCTTGAAGAAGAAGTAACGAAAAGGCTTATTCCGTTGCTAGAAAACTCGGTTGAAAATGATGACGTGTTGGACATGCAAGATGTTTTTAGAAGGTTAGCTTTTGATACCATATGTAAAATCTCACTTGGGTGGGACCCATGTTGTTTGGACTACAGTAAGTCTGTTTCGCTGCTAGCATCAGCTTTTGACTTAGCAGCGGGAGCCAGTGCAATGCGTGGAATTGCACTTGCCAGTTGGGTGTGGAAAGCAAAGAGATTGTTAAACATTGGAAGTGAACGAAGTTTAAAAGAAGCGGTGGGGGTTGTACATCGTGCAGTAGATGACATAATCCGCGAGCGAAGAGAGCAAATGGCGGGAAATGAGAGCCGGAGAGATTTGCTGTCAAGATTTATATCCGCTGGCCATGATGACGAACTTGTAAGGGACATGGTTATAAGTTTTTTGATGGCCGGAAGAGACACTACCTCGGCCGCAATGACGTGGCTCCTTTGGTTGCTTACGTGGCACCCTACTATTGAAAAAGATGTTATTAAAGATGTCAGCTTTGTAACTAAAGATGAAAGGAAGTTAAAATCGTTAAACTTCGAAGATTTGAAAAAAATGGACTATTTGAAAGCGTGTTTATGTGAATCCATGAGGCTATATCCACCGGTGGTGTGGGACTCGAAGCATGCCGGAGATGATGACGTGTTGCCGGACGGAACCCAGGTGTACAAAGGAAATAGGGTGATGTATTTTCCATATGGTATGGGAAGAATGCAAACATTGTGGGGAAAAGATTGTTTGGAGTTTAGACCGAGCCGGTGGTTTAGTGAACCGGGTGTGTTTAAAATGGAAACTCCTTACAAATTTCCGGTTTTCCAAGGTGGTCCAAGGGTTTGTTTAGGGAAAGAAATGGCGTTTATGCAAATGAAATATGTGATGGCTTCGGTTATAACAAGGTTTGAGTTTGTACCAGTTTGTTCGGACCAGCCAGTGTTTGTGCCAATGTTGACGGCTCACATGGATGGCGGTTTAAAAGTTAGGGTTCGCAGAAGGAGCGACGTTTGTGAAGTATAAAAATATAGCTTGCAACTATTTTTTATCCAATATGATATTTGGGTATTAACTTTAAAGAAAACATGATGATGATATCTTTTAATTTTATTTGCTTGTGGATTGAAAATTGAAACAAGCTATAGAAATTGCTAACACAAAAGAATCTTATCGGAAAAAAAACATAATTCATCAAGATATATATATATATAATAAAAAAATATATTGAAAAAAAAACCTAAAAGATAAACAATTGAAAATAAGAATCAAAATGAAAACGAAAAAAAGTACAAAGTAAGCTTTTGATAATAGGAAAAATAAAAAAAATGATTAAAATTTTTTTTTTATCTATGATAATAATTTACTTTCATTTTTATTTGTTCTTTCTAGTTATTATACTTTTTTTCTTTTCAGATCATTATTTGAATTATTTATCGGGATATTCATTAAATAATTAATGATATAATCAAGTTTATACATTTAATTTGTGATATGAAATTATAATTTAAAAACGTAAAAAGTAAAATAAAATAAACATTAAATGATAGTGCAAATAATAGTCTTGAAAGATAAAAAAACTAATTTTTAATGGCTCCAAATGATAAAAAGAAAAGTACAATAACTTAATAGAAAAAAAAAGTAGTTTGTTATTTCAAAAAAAATCTTAAAAATTTACGAGATGAGTACATCGTCACAGTTTATTAATACGTCACAAACTATGCAGCACGCTACTATACAATGTATAAATGAATATATATATATATATACATATATACACATACGTACGTACGTATACGAGTAACACTTTAGATTATAACCGATAGTATACTGATAAAATGTGATGGCACGACATACAATTCACAAAAACTTAGAAAAGAGGGACGGTCCCTTGTACATTATTTAGTAATATCTACAACACACAATCCTTATGTGCAACTTCACTAATACATGAATAGCGAAATGTGATAAAATTTTAATAGCGTATAAGTCACCGTTTAAGAAATATATATACTATGTATTTATACTTTACTTTTATATTTTTTTAAAAGAAAATACTACTATGTGACATGCACAAAGGACAAATTAAAAAAAAATAAACGATAATATTTACATACTAAGCAATAAAGTACCGTAGGGTAGTATGGTAGTAACGTGATTTCCAAATCTTAGTTGCTTATTTATTACACTTTTTCCGTTGCTATTCAATTCAATAGATATTTATGCACATGTTAAGTTACATTATCATCTAAATTAATTTCTATCGACTAATTAAAGAAGTTGCGATCGTGATGTCTGACTTATAACCAACCAATCGATGATATTTGAGCTTACCATCACCCAAATTCAAACAGAATGATAATTCATTGACTTTCACTAACAATTAACCCATCTAAAAAATAACTATAAATATCATAAATCATGTCGATTGGATTCGTGGTGTTTAATTTTTGTTATGTACGTACGTTGTATTCTCTATATCTAATTGTCGTAAAAACATAATCTTGACACATTATTATATATACTGGTTCTTACATTTAAAATTCATCAATTATTTTAATATGCGTTTTAATTAACAGACGGTGCATTTAGTTACCATTTAACTAAAAGAGTTCCAAAATTTTCTCACCTAAAAATCAAGTTGAGAACCTACGATAAAAATTTGAACCGGTTTACTCAAAGCCACATCATCAATTTAGAGATATGTGTTCGTGACTTCGTGTATGGCCCCATTTCGAACAATCCAACCTTTTCAAACTTTCAAAAGTTTCTAGCAAGTCGTTGTTAGAGTTCCAAACAGATGTAACTAGACTTTTGAAAATTGTCAAGTACGTCGTTAATATTTGAAAAATAACAAGTTGGTATAATTAGTGTAAGGGGGTGTTAGGATAATATTGACGATTTACCAACAAAATATTCGGTTGTCTAAAACTTCATTCTACTTCAAGGTCATTAAAAAACTGACAATTCGAAGTAGTCGTTGGTAGCCTGATGTTCCACAAAGATTGTTCACATTGTTAGATTAAGAGGGTTTTAATTAATTTATAGATTATCAGCACACACATACTCGAACTGATATAAACAAAAATTAACGTCAAAGTTCTTTTAACAAGTAATATTTGGCGTTAAGCTAATGATGAAATTAGTTGAACTTCAGTTATATCATTCCTATATTCCAAAAGTTCCCCGTACACTCTATACATCTAACCAAGAATACGAAGAACTAAATTTTAATTGTAAGGGTCTTACGATCTAAATAACGAATATATAGTCATTATAATACGGTCATTTATAAGATAGGACCTGACTGGAGATAGGATCGTAAGATCATACGTGCAACAATAGCTCATCCTATGACTCTCCACTCATTTTTAGTTTCGAGTTTATCAGTTGAACTTGGTTTATGTGGCTCAAAATATCAAACGGCTTATTAATAACCTAATTAAATGCTATTAGAGCTGTAAAATTAATGGAAAAGCACTAGAGCCGATTGAAATTCATAAATAGAACTTGAAACTTCACTGTTTTTCAAGGATGATTGAAGTTCTAGTCAACCAATAAAATTTGATCCGTATGGATTATTTTAATAAAATGTTAAGATCCCGATCTTACGTATACAAAACCGATCCAAAGTAACATTTGAATCTTGATAACTGAGAACCTCGCATTCAAGTATCTTGTATTCAACAAACAACAATAGATACTCGATGCATTCAATATATTGGTCAGGGGCGGACCTAGGGGGGTTCTCGGGGGTTCACGGGAACCCGATGAAAGTTTGTCGCGTAGTATAAATTTTCACTAAAAATTTTGATTTCTCCAAAATGAACCCGATAGAAGTTTGTCACGTACATTTTAGTTCATTTTTATTTCCTTATATTTGTAAAAAAAAAAAAAATTGTGCATCTGATTACTTAATTATCTTATCCGCCCCTGTTATTGGTCCCACTAAAAGTTAACTTTGCAAGCCAAATATTTATGAAGAGTAAAGAGACGTTAAACGACCATCATCTTTTTATAAGTTTCCATCAATTGAAATAAACATGCCAAATTTATAAGTTTCCATCATATGAATGAGTATGAACATATGAAGAAAAGAGAAGAAGTAGAGAATGATAAAGAGTAGAGAAAGAAGGTGGATGAAAGGGACGATAACCATTGTTATTCATCAAACCCTAAGGCGTTTCATCAAACCCTTAGGCGTTTGTTCAAAACCCTTAGGGTTAAGGTGTTTCATCAAACGCCTTAACGTTTCATCAAACTCTAAGACGTTTGATTAAAACCCTAAGGCGTTTGTTCAAAACCCTAAGGTGTTTCATCAAACCCTAAGGCGTTTCATCAAACCCTAAGGCATTTGATCAAAACCCTAAGGCATTTGATTAAACCCTAAGGCGTTTCATCAAACCCTAAGGCGTTTGTTCAAAACCCTAAGGCTTTTGATCAAATCAAACGCCTTAGCGTTTCATCAAACCTTAAGGCGTTTGATTAAACCCTAAGGCGTTTGTTCAAAACCCTAAGACGTTTTGTTCAAAACCTTAAGGCGTTTCATTAAATCAAACGTCTTAGCGTTTCATCAAACCTTAAGGCGTTTGATCAAAACCCTAAGGCGTTTGTTCAAAACCCTAATCCGTTTTATTAAACCCTAAGGCGTCCCATCAAATCCTTAGGCGTTTGTTCAAAACCCTAAGGCGTTTCAGATAAACCTTAAAACGTTTGATGAAAACTCTGAGGCGTTTGATTAAACTATAAGTTATTTAAAATTAAAACTAATTCCTTTCTAATTATAGTTTTTTTATTAATTAAATGCTGTTATTTTATTAATATTTAAGTAACACAAAACGTAATTATGATTATAATTATAACTATGTTTATAATTAATTTTTATTAATTAAATGCTATTTAATACGTAAAACAAGTTAAATAAACAAGAAAAGTGTCGCCGATATATATTTTTAGCCACGACTGATATATTTAAAACACTAAATACCCTTTACCGGCGGTAAAGGTCAACCGGAAAAACATTATTCTGACGTCAAATTAAAAAAACCAAAAAGAAAATAAAAACCCCCTATACTGACGATGCTTATCGACGACAAGCTAATGTTGGTCAAAGTCAAAGGATATTTTGTCTTTTCGCGACCTATTAGCGACGACACTTGTGTCGCCTCTCTCATCGCTAAATGTTATTTTTCTTTCGGTGGTTGTTGACGTTAAACGGTGGAAGATGACGGTGGAAATGGACGGAGGAATTAAGGTGGTGGTTTTAAGCATGTTGAGAGATTGAGAAGAAACACGTGGTGATATATTTTCTGTTACATCAATAAATTGCATTACATCAGATTAGATCTATCAATATATATTACATAGATTTTCTAAATACGGCACCTAGTTGTTATGCTAATTAAATAAATAAGTAAAAGTAGAGTGGAAAATAGCATTGAAGTTACATCAAAATGTATTTATACATACGTAGTCAAATATATGGTTATCAAAAGCATCAAAGTAACATTTCTGAAAGAATATATATATATATATATATATGCATGTATAGTATATGTGTATGTGCATGTAGAGTTGGGATGTATTATGTGAAGTTGTAACTTCGTATTGTGTGAAGTGAATTAATATTACTATTACTGTACTATACATGCTACCAGAAGAATATTCATATGAATAAAATGCATGCCTTCAATGTATTTAATTAATAAATTAATTATAATGCATCTAATATCGATTAGTAAATATAAAAACAGAGAACAAACATAATTCATGTGTCAAAAATGAAATGAATTATATATATATTTTGACTCATAGAGATCTTAATTCTATATATATTGTTTGAACACTGTAGACACTGAACTTCAACATTGCTAACAGTTCTCGGAAATCGATCAGAATATTAATCATTTAGCGACAGATATTATTTGCTGTTCGATTTAAGTATATTTTAGCACGCAGGATATATTTATTAGAAATATAAATTGACGATTTTACCAAATAATTGCACGTTTAAACGATCTGGAATATATCATGAGTTATTATGTTTTGGACACTAAAAATCATTTCTAATCGATGATATGATTGTTTATTAGTGTTAGTGTACCCTCAAGTATCCAATAAAATCATTTAATGTGAATTTTAATTTCTTGTATGTGTCAGTGCACACAGTATTAAATGAGATGAATGATCACAAAGTAATTAAGAATCATTTTAACGTAATCACTCCTTTTTCAACTTGATTATAAAATGATAATTTTCAAAAAGATTGAAATCACTTTAAGTAGTAGTCACTTTTATTTTTTTATTTATTTATGTTGTATGTGTATAATTTATTTGTAAAGGTAAAAAGTGTTTAAATGCGGATCCATTTTTCAGTATGAAAATAATGTGATGAATGCATATAAAAATAAGTGTCGTGTAATTTTTATGTGACACTGAGTTGACGACCTTTTTAAGTGATCACGAACTCCCTTTGCTCTTATTAACTCAATTTATCTAAAGATTATTGCAATATTTCGACTTGAACGTACTATTTTATCTTGGTATAATTATTATCTATATCCTATACTATACTTGAGTGATATAATATACTTTAAAAATTGTAAGCAAATTTTTAATAGTAGAAATTGTCAAAAGATGTAATGTAAAAAATCAACAGTCGTGACTTTTCATGAATAGATGTTACTAATAATAATACTTTATATATAATACCGTTAATTTGAGAGAAATCAATTTATTATATTACTTAATATAATTATTATCCAGAATTAAATAACCCTTACAATTTTCGCATTAAACATTAAACTCAAATGTTAAATCAATTCTTCCGTCAACTAAGTTTACATCCATATCCTTAATTTCATGAAATTAAGCAATAATCATAAGATTAGATCATACTAATTGTTTAATTTAATCAATATGTGGTATCAGGGTAGTCTTGGAACCTCGTGATTACAATATTTAAACCCCGAATTAATTGCTATGATTGTAAAATCTGGACAATCGATTCTCGGCAACTACTAAATTTATATTATTATTCCAATTTGAATTGATAATCAAGTATATCATTAATTGTTTGATTTGAACCCTGACGATCAGTTGATTATTGTAGTATTTCATCACATGGCAAATTTTTTTACTGTTACTTTTGTATTCATCCAAACCAGTATGTGGTTAATATATTTCGTGATTCATTAATTGTCATGATAAACTCACAAAATTAATCAACGGAGAATTAGTGGACTTGGAATTTTATAAAGGAAAAATTCAACCCACGTGTCACGAATTTATCCATGTCCGGAAGTCATACTCATACAAAATATTTTTTGTTATAATTGTCATTACTTTTAATCTTATCTATACACATTAGATGACAATAAGTTATGACCTTAAGAGAATCATGTTGAAATTTGTGAACATATCCATCATGATGAGTGATGTTTCATTTACGATTGCCCACATGATTACTGCATAATACTACCCTTTTGAACAGAATATATTGCTTAACGAAATTCTATATCTTTGGCGAGAACTCATCATGAATAAAGTATATAATCATGATACCAGATTTCCGACTTCAATGAACATCTATATGTTTGATCACTACTCATGTGCACCAACTCATTCAGCAATTATTAATATATATCTATAATTGGAACATTATTATTACTCGTACATGTAATTAGTGTGGACCATTCATGCAATTTCACTACTTATATTTGACAACCATCTATGGATGGTTAAAGAACCTTTTCTAAAAACAAAATTTGCGGGAGTTATGAATTATTAAATGACAACTTTTATATTAATTTGAATAACCAGTCCATCGAACGATTACTTAAATTACTATAAAAGTTTAAATATGCTATATTATGTATTTGTTTAAGTCATCACTCAATGAACCCAACGGCAATTTGATTGACACTTTAAACAATGAGTTATTAGCATTGTTTGTATAATCATTGTATTTCTGTCCAAAGGCGATATGCTTTTATGCATGCGTAGTGTAATTAAAGATGTCTGATGGTTCGGTTGTCAACTAAACCAAACCAACTTAAGGTTGACAATCGGGCATGATATCATATAACCTATTATTTTGTTGTTTATATTATATATTATTCTACATTTTACATATCTATATATATACGAGTTATTAGATGAGTCATTAGATGATTAAAATAAATTAGAAAAGTTAAAGATTCATTTACCCATTTTAAGGGTAAAAAAATATTTTATAAACTGCTGAAAATCAACACCAAAGCTGATGCACAAAGGTAACTTGATGCACACTAATTTATCAAAAGAAAAAAGATCATCAAATCCAAATTTAACAACTTTGATGAACAGAAACCTACTGTAATTCACAACAATTATGTTAAACAAAAAGTCGACAAAATAATACTAACATAATAAAGAGAAATCTATATTCTATTGATGCACAATAAATCTTATTTATTTAATATACAAATTTGATAAACAACAAATACAGAGAATATCAAAAACATTAAAAACTAGATGAACTAATTCATTTACAAAAACTTTCTCCGATGCACAATCAAATTGGGCGTTGATGCACAACCAAGATGATGTTGATGAACAAAATCTTGAAGAAGCTTCATTCTTTCACTTATTCTCTGTAACATCCTCCCCAATGGCCTAGTATTTTTAGGTAAATTTACCTTATGTTACCTTATTTACTTGAATTCATTTATATGAAATGTTTGAATGTATAATTGTTAGGAATAATTAAATGGGAATTACGGTATTTTTAGTTTAAAATACGGATTAGCCTAACTATTATAACTAATACCATCGTGTGCTAGATTAATGATAATAATACATCGTAGTATACGTAAATTATATATATATTAACTCAAGAATCCAGAAATCAGCCATTTCATCTACATTCTTCATCTCAAAAACACACACAAACACCAAGAACACACACTAAACTCAAATTTGCAATTCAAGCTCAAATCAAGCCCAAAACACCTCCAAATTGTGTCATTAGATTCGGAATTCATAGAAGATCATTCCTACAACTCGTTTCTGTGGATTAAATCAAGTTAAAGGTTAGTTTTGATTAGTTTTAAGTTTTTTACAAAAATGAGGGAAAAGTTAGTAGGTTGGATTTAATTATGTGTTTTTATGTTAAATTGATGAATTTCGAGTGTTTGTTTATGTATTTATGAAGTGTTGGAACGTTTAATTTGTGGTATAACGCTGTTAAGATTGAGATTTGAGTTTTTTGGTGAAAATCAGCCAGTTTTCTGCCCAGTTCGCAGGATGAACTGGTTTGGCGTATTGCAATATCGCCCTCCAATATCGCTACCCAATATCGCGATTAATTTCGCTTGCAATATCGCTAGTGTTACTAAGTTTTGTGAAAATCTTACTAAAAATTAGATTTTGATGAAATTCGCATGGTCACTTGAAATCGATCAAGTAATCAAGACTATGTACCATAGCCCTGTAAGTTTTTGGCCTTTCGGGGTCGTCTTGGGCTTCAAAATGGCATTTTTTCAGTTTTTAAATGACGTTCCGGGATTTTCGAGTTTCGTTCCAGATTGAACTCTTATTTCCTTAGACTTCAGGGAATTACCTGCTTGTAAGAATGTGCTATTATGATGATTTAAACTTGATAAATGTTTATTATCTAGATACTATGCGTTGAGATATGTTATACGCTTACGAAATGAGTTACTAACTCATTATCTGTTGTATTCTCAGATCAGTCGAAGACTCAGTAATATTAGAATTCTGAGAGGTGGATAGTAGCAGACAGGTGAGTGGATCTGCAACTCATAATTTGAGTTAGTTGTAATGGTGTGATTACAACAAGTAACGTAAACCTTGATTGACTATTTAGTCTGAGTTATGATTGAATATATATGCTTGTTATGCATATGTGGCCTTCGGGCATCTGTGTTATTCAGAGGTCAATTGCGATTGGACTTGGCTACTACTGTGTTCAACACACGTTCCAGATACATGTGTTGTCGCTGGAAAGTGTGTTGTGGTGTTGTAGTGCCAAGTTATCGGCCTATTCTGTATGGGCCTTTACAGATTGTGGTAAGTGTTACTGTGGGCCACCGCGGCTGTAGGGTTCCTCAGTAACCGCCGATCCTCTTGAGTTTATGTGTTTACTGTGCTTAGTGTAAACAGATTATTAAGCTAAGTTGAATTGTTAGTTGTACATTCATTCACTTAGCTTTGTGCTAATCCCACCACTTCCCTTCCTGCAGGTTATGCTTGTCTTTTGTGGGTTGGGCAGGAAGATGGTTTTGAAGAATGTTTGACACGTGCTCTAACTCTGATATATTTATGAATGTTTCGTATATTAACATGTATGTGGATTTTGTATAACAATTATAAGTGTTTTGGTTCGTAAATAGTTAAATGTTATAAATTCGCGAAATTTTATGGTCTTTTCTGTAATATAATATATAATATTATTTTATCCATCGCTTCCGAGTCAAATTACTATTTTAACCCTGAGGTAATTTAAGGGGTGTTATATTCTCTCTCTCATAACCTGAAAATGTCATTATCATGTTAAACTTCAAGATCTGGATTCTTTATAAAAAATAAAATTAAAAATCAAAAAGTTACTCTTTCAACTAGGCTATGCTTATCGGTAGCTTGACCTCTTCTTTCTCTAACATGAATATAATCTTTTGGTGAACCTTTGATTTCCTTTCTATTTCATCATTTGTATCATGCTCTGTTTTTTTTTTCGCTTTCTTTGAGTTCAAATCATCATTTCCTTCTTCCTAAAACAATAAAGATTCAAACTTTATCACAATTCACAATATAATGAATCAAGAAACTTACAAATTTGTTTAATTCTTGTTACCTTTACAATGGGTGATGCAATTTATTTTGTTTATTGTTGGTCCCGTTAACAATAGTCAAGTATAAACAAACAACTAATGTAAGCAGATACACTAAATTTCAAGTTTAAAGTTACACTTTAATTGATTCGATTAAAGATTTTTTTACAATAGTTTAATGCGGAATAAGACAAGACAAACTAGTCTAATTAAACTAAACTACACTTGTAACAAATTTACTTCCAACAGGTTATCAGCGAGAGTACCTTAATAACACACAGTGATCAACACTTAACAAATAAGTGATGGCACAATAGCTCACTAACAAACAGGAGTATGCTTAAATCAAGGTTGGAGGTGAATACAAAATTCTGGATTTTGAATATGGTAGTTGAGGGGAGTATTTATATTTCATAAATACATCTCAAACCCTACACATGTTAGTATCATATTCAAAAAGGTTTAAATGTAACTTCCAATGAATGGAAGTGACAATACATACTAGAATATGAAATGCGAATTAATTAATCCTGGTATTTAGTTGACCTTCTATATAGTAGTACATTGGGTATTTGTCAAACTCAATGAACTTTTGGGGTAAAAGCATGAATCGATGGTTAATAGAGAAGTCTTGAATTTCATTTCAGTGAACTTCTTTTTGTCTCTGTCTTCAGTCTTAGACTTCAACAGATGCTTTAGATGTTCTTGACAGCGTTAGGCCCATTGTAACTTCTTAAAATGATAAGTCTCTATCAGCTAGTTATAACTACTCAGATTTTATTCTAAGTTATAATTGTGTCACTGCTAACAGATGCAGTGACCAAATAGACATCACTAACTATTCTAAGTACCAAGTAATTCATTGTTCAATATGAGCATCGAACTCTACTGTTTAGTCCATTCTAGAGTCGCTGCTAACAGATGCAGCGACAGATAAAACACTTAGTTTATTTTTTTCATTTATAAATTACACAAGTGGGGTCTCTGACCCAACACTTTTCCTTTAGAAGATACAACATTTCTATTTCTTGAATTCAAATCATTATGATTCCTCAAATCAATTTCCATTTGCTCATAAACAAAGGATTCTTCATTTGAATTGGTTTTATTATCAAAACTTGACCCATTTTCTATGTGAAATTAGATTGATTTATTGTTTTCTCGATGCACTACCCACTTCATGTGAGCCGCCATGTCTTCACTCTCTTGCTTCATCAATTTTCAAAGAATAAGATGAGGGAGGAGGGAGGCGGTTAGGGTTTGATGAGAAGTTGTGAGAAATTGATGGAGTCACGATTGAGAAAAGAGGGGGTTATAGTTTTGCCCTTATCTATTAAATTAAATGATAAAAATTAATGATAGTAAAATACCAGAAAAACCCTTTGACCAATTTTAACTATAATGGACATGTGTCACATTCTCATCGTGTCTTATTTGTTTTACTTTAACAGTTTCTTTATCTGAACCAAATCATATATATATATATATCGCATTTAATTCATTTAGTTTTACCTGAGCATTCTTTTAATTTGCACTCTATGTTAGCATCTACCTTAACTTTCCATTCCAATTACTCACTCGTAGTTAAGCGTCGACCGCTACTAAAACCACAGTATGGACGGATAAATATACTCGAATGAAGTCCTTAACTTGGGTGCAAGTACTAGCTCATTTCAAGAACGTCTAAATTATAAGTTTTTTCATAAAAATAGGTCAATAAGGACATGGAATGCTTAGTGAAGAAACATGATTTTCATAATTATATGATTTATGAATCACTAACTATTCTTAACAGGGCTTGCCGAGTTTACTTTAAATTTTGAAAACATAGAGCTAACGTCCCTTTGAATCCAACACGTGTTAATTCAAAAAATGCAGACCCCAGTATCCGTTGATTCGAATTCTGTATAATCAGGAAGTTATTAGCTACGAAAAGATATCATACAATCATGCTCCTAGAACCACCCAAATATCAATAGTGCTTAATATTCTAAACACATACAAATAATCAAACTGCTTAAAACAGAAATCTTACTTGAATAAAATCAACAGTATAGAGATGACTTTGAACTAAAATATTGGTTGAGCTCTTCAGTTAAGAAGAGACTCTACAAAAATAGGCGTATGCCAGTGAATGCAACGAGCACACGGTATTCTTTAGTAAAAGGCGAAAGAATAGTTCGCTTTGTGCTCATTACCTGGCTGCGTGACTTTGGCATAAGCCAATTGGCTCTATTTTATAGCAAATGACTCGCACTCTGCTTCTACTACCCAACCTATGTGGGATCAAGAAACTGTTCTATGTGTTGTATTTACTTTCCCATGATTAATTTACTTGATTTGTCTCTAAGTATAATATATGTTGGAGTAACTTATAGAGAGGTTATAGTTACAAACTGACAACTCATTTTCAGAACCAAACTACAATTTAGGTTTACGGAGTGTGTTTTAATAAAAAATTGAGTACCGTCTTTATAAATGTTTTATTTATTGTAGTCCGGATCGAAATGTCATTTTATCCAACAAGACATCTCAAGCAATGAAAATAAAAAGATGGTAAGATAGTCGATAGCCAAAGGCCGAATAAATCCTTGAGACATGTAGTTGACAATGTTGTTCCTGACCACTGATACCAGATGTCGGACAACCCTATGCATCTCAGAACATGATCCATTATCAAACCACCCTTTCCGTCTGTCTGTGTGCAATTACGAGTGCTAAGCCACGACCTCGTAAAGGTACAGTGTGTACAATCTTTTACGCAAACTAACATAATGCTCGTGCTACGCAAGTGGAATATAAAATTTTATTGTAAGCGCTAAATCGTTGATAGGTGATACTTCATTTTCTTTTTCTACGATATTACTCACAATGGTGAATCAGAGATGGTTGTATCTCATAACTTATTGGACAATTTGTAAAAGGATGCATCAATTCTTTTCCTTTGCACCAACTGGAATGATTGATTACGAAATCAAAGGTTACACAAGTGCAAAAGCAAACAGAAGGTGTGAAAGTGTGAAGCCACGAAATGAAGGTTTTTGACGATAAACGACTTGAAAGACCTACTTGTCAACTGCAATCTTCGAATCAAGACAAGTGAACTCTTCATAAAATGCCTTCAAATGCTCGTACGAATGCTTAACATCATCGACTGCACACATCTCTCTGATGCTGTGCATTGACAATTGTGGAGCTCCAATATCAACTGTCCGAATCCCAGTTCCACTTGCCAGAATGGGTCCAATGGTTGAACCACATGGCATGTCGTTTCGAACAACAAAGTCCTGTTTAACATAAAATTTTAAATGATTAAGCTTGTGCATCAAATAGAAAATAGCATGATATGTACATAATAATTGATGCTTTCATCTTTAATCTTTCAATTAAGGTGACAATTCAGACTTCAGTTAATTTGGGTCATTTTGGAGGTGATAAAGTGACAGGTTGGACTACAGGACAGAACAGACAAGTTTTTGTACGGGTCCGGTTGGTTGACCTGAGCCACTTTATGACCAAAGCTTCAACTTTTTTAAAAAGATTACCATCAAATACGATGTAAAACAATAGTAATATTTCAGTAATAAGTTAAACTTTCAAATAAAAATTCCCTTTTAAACTACGTTGTTTTAAGTTTACCTTTTTACTTGTTAGAAATAAAACATAACGCTATTAACCCGTTCAAGTAAATGGATCAAACTTGCCACCTCTCTTGTTATCATTTATCAATGAATCAATGATGAGTCAAAAGTCACCAAAATAAATGGACCGGGTTTAACCCAAACTAACCTAACCAGTTTTGATCCATTACCAGACCAGCCCATTGTACCACTATATTCTTCAAGTTGTGGCTCAAAAGAGTAGGATTTAATTTTTAAGTACAGAAAGGTCTTTAGTTGAATATTTGGTGTTGAGAAGTGAAACTATAAACAAAACAAAAAATGATTTGATTATTTTAAAAGTGAATGTTTGTCACCTCTAAATCCCATTGTTCAACCAGGCCAAAAAGATAAACAACAAAACCTTGGACAAACGAAATGTCGAAAACCAGAAAACAACTAATAGACCAACCTGAACAGGAATATTGTGGTTAGCTGCTATTTCCCGGAATATGAAAGCAGTAACAGCATTAGTAGCATATCGTTGGTTTGCATTGTGTTTAATCACAAGCCCACCGTGCAACTTCGGTTGATGATTCTCTTCATGTTTATCCTGAGAGAGAAAATAAATCATTTTGACATGAGGCCTTCCATGAGAAGAATATTAATTGCTGAAACCTGGTTGCAAGATTAACAAACCATATAATTTGGATGTAAGGCATGTGCCATATCAGCAGACACCAGGAAACTTTTCTGAGTTGCCTTTTCTAGTAACTGCACAAATTCAAGGAAAACAAATTACCAATAATATGTAAACTGAAACTATAATTTTCTGATTGCTGTTAAACTCAGGTACAAAGTTCTTTTTAACTGTTAGCACCTTTTAACCTACATAAGAATCTTTATTTTGTTTTCCACAAATCACCTAATTTAACATTGGTATCAGATTCGCCTACTCCGGTTAAAATGTCACCACGATTCAAATAAAGCACCCATAAATGAATATAGTGCCCATACATAGCTACAACTTAGATAATATAACAAAGTAAAGACAAGCAAAGTAAAGACTACGGGCCTGACTGGCAATTCAACTCTTCAACTCATTCACATTTGAATGGAGAGATTTGGAATAGGCTAGTCAAATGGGTTTAGAAACAAACAAAAAAAAGCTAAAAGGGAAGCAAGTCAAATGGGTTAAAAGTCACCCATAGGGTATTCTTAATGCATATAACTTCTTGATTCATTTTATTCAAATAATTAGATTAGTACATTTACTTTTCTAATCATATTAATCACATTACTAATTCACAAAAAAATGGGAAAATTGTTTCCGGGTCAACACAACCCGTTTCGACCCATACCTAAAAATTACCCATTTTGCCTGTTACCCAAACCGTCCACTGATAGACTATATTAGAGTATGAAGGTGCTCCTACCTGTGAATCTGAGGAAAAGTAGGTTGTAATGCGGGATAGGGCATCAAACATGACTGGAGATCCAGCTCCTTGTGCTGAACTGGACCCAACCTCCTCGTGATCAAATAATGCCACCATTCTTACACCACTCTCGTCTTCAAGGCTTTTTTCTGAAGTTGTGGCGTCTATTAAAGCCTAAAATCAATCAACATATCATTACATTTCCAAAACATTAGAAAAGTTGGAAAAAGTTGCTATTTGAGGATATAACTCTTGGAAAAACACAATGGGCAAAGCAATAATTGCTACCTTCAAAGAGCAGAAAGACATACAAAGATTGTCAAGCCTTCCTGAGAATACAAACTCCTTCATCGCACCAGCAATTATGCTAGGTTGAGTGTCACAAGCTTGTAACTCAAAATCACAAATGTCATCCGGTTTACAGCCAGCCTGTACTGCAAGAAGCTATGAGAATGAAAGGGAACAATTAGCGACCCACAAAAAATCAATTAGTAATTAATATGAGCGGGTGGTTAGAAGTTGGACCTGCTAATCATGTGACATTGAATTATCATAACTTAGTTTTAATATTACGTGTTGCAGGAGATAGTGTTCATATGTGATTTTGCTTGAAGTTGTGATTATCAGATAAAAGGTAGTTAGAGTGTTTTGACATGGAAAGACTCACATTGTATTAGTAGGTAATAATAATATGAAAAAAAGAAACACTTTTCTATATTATTAACATATCTAAATGTAAAATATGACTCCTTATTTTGTATCAACAATATAGTATATAGTATATTTTATAGGACAAAAATATAATAAATAAACTTACTCATAAACACTTTTCCTAAGAAACTATCATATGTAATTCAAAAAATTATTTTCTTTATCAAATTGTTAACAATAAAATTGTAGATGATAATCAGGAGGAAAAGAAGGGGGTAAATCTGTATTTTCAGTTTTTCCATGTTTATCAATTTTTATGCAGCCTATATGAAACTGGTAGCTAAAATTGATTATTTGACCCCCAAGTAATCAGAATATAGATCACTTAATCCAAAATAAAAAAAAACCGAGTATTATAACTTCAAGTCACTATGATCATATATCAGTTTCATACAGCACGTCTAAACACCCCCTCGGACAGATGTTAGCTATGCGGCAATTTGAACAACCATAAGAAATTCATAAACCTTCCTCAAAAATATTTAAATAATGCAAATAGAATAAATCAAGTGCACTACCTGCAAAAGAAGTGAATGATGCTTCTGGTTACTGGAAGCGTTTGGACTTTCTTTGGGCTTCCCATCTGGACCATTCTCAGCAACTGGTTTATTGAGCTCAGCCTAATAAAGATACACTTACTTAGCATTACCAATTATCCTCAATAATATAATAAAACTGTGTAGTTATTATTATTACCTTAACAGAGGTTGCCAAGACAGGAGCAAGATGAGTTTGTGTATTCACCTTAAATCCGTCATTAACTCCCCTATACAACCAAATCAACAAGAAGTATCCTCATAAGCATGAATACTATAAAGGAGGATAACTAGAGGTGGCAATTCTACCCATTGACTTATGAACGGGTCAATTTCGAATGTTCAATCCCAAACGGATCAAATCAAAAATTAGCTAGGAAAGACAAAGGCTAAATGGCTCATACAGGTTAAACAGGTTGAAAGTTGACCGAAGTGTATTTTTAATTCATGCAACATCCTAAATCACTTTAATCTGACATTCGGGTTATTATCGTACATATTTTTCGGTAATTATATTTGCAGCATTGAGTTTTTGTATAAAAGAAATGGACAAAAAGTGTTTCTGGGTCAACCCAATCCGATCTGACCCAACCTGCTGCACTACAAATTAGACGTTTTAACCAGTTACCCGACCTGCACATATGAAAATAGACTACCTGTCCAGGTGAATTGCCAGGGTTGGAATTCGCATTATAGGTTCCTCAAGCCTGACAAGACGATGTGAGTAAGATGCACAATCGCCTTTTCCTTCTTTAATAATCATTCTTCCAGCAATAGTTAAGTCGCGGTCAAACCACGTATGCCACAAACCACCTCCATACGTCTGAACGCCAACTTCCAAATAACCACCTTTTGATACCTAATGAAAGTAAATCACAAAGTTTTAGAAAAGAAAAACACCCGAAGGGAATTTATAACTTATTTAAAAAATCAAAGACATTACCTTTGAAACAGGCTTCAATTTAAGACAAGGACTATCAGTATGAGCACCAACTATGTGGAATCCATTCCCAGCAACATACCTAGACAAGAAAACAAGATTAAGAAACCCAAAAGCTGATTCCTGTTTAAAGTCTTGAAAGGACTTCGATTAAGCTACAACGACCAAAATTACTACGTGAATGACCGAAATGAAGCAAGTTACAGGTTTACAGTAACACAGATATCAATATCTGAAAGATCAATGTTCCTAAAACGTCTCGCAGGGTATTTGGAAGTGCATTTTGAGTTTAACTACATAATACTGAATTATAAAAACCAGAAATTGTAATGAAACATGAGAATACCTTCACACATAAGATAATGTTAGGACATTTTTCAACTGCTTGAAGATACTAACTAATATACAAGTAACAGATTGTCAATTTCAGAACCATCACCAAAGGTGGCCTAGTGGTTGGCATCCTGGTATCCTCAAAGGAGGTCTCATGTTCAAACCTCACTAGCTGCACATCTTGGGGTGGTCAGGGAAAGGGTCGGAAACGGTCACGGGAATACCCAGTTAGACGTGTACATCTGGGTAAAAATACTCGCCCTCCCCGAGTAACCTGAACCGGGAAAACCTCATCCGTTTACCCGTTTAGATAATCAATTTCAGACCACTCACAGCAAAACTAAAGTAGCAATTTCCAAACTTGAATCTTTTAATTAACAAATTCTACTTCTGACTTTCCCATTATTACGGCTTTACGGGTTAAATTATTATTTTCTACCGATTACAACAAAAATAATTACTCACGCCTCTACGCGTAAAGTAAACTTACCTAATTACCTCTACTTTTAAACTAACCATTTAAAACTAATTATCTTTAACCATACATAATTAAAATTTCATAATAATAGAAAGTTAACTGAAGACTATAAATTGGCTATTGCTACTTCATTCAATCAACTCAAATATTCTTTTTTGACATTACCAACTAATAATATTTATATTACCATACAGAAATTCAACTATTAATTATATCACATATTCACAAACATAAATGAAAAGAAAAGAAAAAAAAAAGTAAAACTAAGACACATAAATAACTCAATTGTTTCATTTCTTTTTCAGCATTAACAAACAATAAATTTTGTATTACTATATGCACAAACCTAAATGCTTATTAATTATATCACATATTCACAAACATATATGAAAAAGAAATAAATAAAAAAGTCACACATATAAATAACTCAAACATTTTATTTCTTTTTTAACATCATCAAATACAAGAATTTATTCAATTATTAATTAAATCAGATAATTTTATAAGAAAAGTCAAAGACACATACTTTTTACCAATAGCAAACGCAACAATGGTAGAATAATTTCTTGTAAAGAAATACTTCTTTCCAGCTTCTAATTTCCAATCTCCCCTTTCATATATTTGCTCATATCCTGCTACTTTTAATCTCCTTTTTGCTTCATCTACAAATCAATACAATAATTAGTCACAATTATTCATACAAATGATCGTTAAATTGACTACATCGAGATAATCAGCTAATAACAGTTTGTAACAAAATTAATCAATTTCTAGGGTTTTGTTTTTGTGGTTTGATTAAATTAATGAATTACCGACGGCGTGGAAGGCTGTCGGAGAAGCGTTTAAGAAGTCGATGAGATCGCCGGCGACTGAGATTCCTTCCGTGGTCATTGATTTGATCGGAATGTTCTTATTTTCCGGTTACGAAGTGTGTTTGTTTGCAACAGTTAGAGTGTCTCTGTAAACTAACTTTTTTTTGTTAACTGTTAAACAGCATGGCATCTCGCATGTATATACTCCGTAATTAAAAAACCAAAGACGTACGCATCGAATTTATACATAAAAATGATCGAAATATATATACATATATTTATATATATTACCCCTAGGCTATATTTACATGACAGTTTACTACTTTACTTCAACAATTAATTATTTATTTTACTACGGAAAAAATTATAAACTTTATACTACGAGTTAATAAAGAGGAATGTCGAAATAACTAAATTAACTAAAAACAATTAAGAGTACATAGACGAAAAAAAGTCTAAGGGCAATGAAAATTTAATAACCACCCTCACCACTTTTTTCTCTCAAATTTGTTCAATTTTGTTTTAAGTTCTTAAAAATCGTAATTGAGGGCCTATGTGTTATGAAATTATAACTTTTAGTTTAAATTTCCCAAACAGACCCTGATAGTGATCGAAATTTAAAACCAAAATGTCAATTGTAGTCTAAAATTGATGACGGCTATCTAGATTCAATTTTTGTGGATTTGAAAGTTCACTTCATTATAATATCTATTTTTTACATAAGTTTGTATTTGTATTTATTTTATGATGGTAACTTGGCCTTTTCTTTTAACTGTGATTTCGGGCATCATCTTTGATGGACCACTATTTTACGGGGATCAAACTCACCGTCACACAGACTTGATCCAGGTAAATTTCTCCCTAAAGAGATTACATTAGCCTCTAAAATTATTTGCACTAAGTAAAATTTGAACCTTGAACCTACTCAAATGTAAGAGAATTATCCTCTTTTTAAATTTATCAATTAACTAACTTCTAGGGGATAACTTGTCTTTTATTGTTAATTCCTTGAGGTTAATTCATTATTTCATCAAACTTTGTTTATCTTATAGACTTTATATTAGAAAATAAGATGATTTCATAGGTAATTAAAAAATTATTTTTAAGGAGGCGAATTTAAACTTTTGTTTTGAAGGGACAAATATTAAAAATACCATTTATAATTTTTATTTTCTATTTTTAAGGGGATAAATTTTAAAATACCCTTATTAATAAAAAAAATTACAATATATAAATTTTGTATAGTGATTGTCTACACTGCCTCCGTCATGTCTCTGTCACTTTGATTTTGTATCTATATTAAGCATTATTGTTATTATTATCATTATGTATAACCTTTGGTATTTTTTAAAAAATTGGTTTTGTACATATATTATATTTACTATTGTTACTAATTTTAAATACTTGTATACACACAAAATATATTATATAAGTTATTAGTATTAGCATTTAAGTATAACTAGAAGTTGTTTTTATTTAAATTCAAATTTAAATGTATAATATCAATTATTTATGAGTGATGGACTGGTGTTATGCTTCATCCGAATACGACTCATTAATAGTGAAATTATTGCACGAAGACCAAATATTGGAAAAATAAAATATTTATAAACATTTTAGAGCATTCACGTTGAAGAAAAACTTTTAAAGTTTTTTTGATTGCCAAATTAATTTTTTTATTAAAAAAGCTTTTAACAAAATATTTGTCTCCAACAATAAAAAGCTTTTCAAGGCTTTTCTTTTCAAGAATCATACACACACACTTTCAAAAACATCTTTTCATTTATGACTTGAGATTTTTTAAGCTTTTGCACAAAAAAGCTTTTTTAAACCTTTTTTTATGAAAAAAATCTTCATTGGAGATGCTCTTAGTAACAAATGAATATTTATATTTAATAATGAACTAGATTATAACTCGCGAATTCACAGATAATACATGTTTTATATACAAAAGTGATGAAAAACAATAATGTGATTGTTTGATTTTACAATTATCAACGTCTTTTATAGCTTTCGTTTATATGTTATGTTAAGAATCGATTCTAGTTGTATATATGAAATACGCACATGTGAGTGGTTTTTGGCATCTAGTAGAATCAATTAATTTATATCAAAAGAAGAATATTATATCTGTTGATACGGGTTTAAAAGGTAAAATAAATAGATGTTTGTTTCGTATTATAAATTTAATTCTTTTTAATGTCTACTTTTATATCTAGCTTGCTTTCAATGTGTGATTGCTTGATTTTAATTATATTTGCTACTCTTACTTGATATTAAGACAACATTACTGACCACTTATCTTTAATATCCACATAGCAAATTTAAGAAAGAACAACTTAATGTTTCGCAATTCACATATATAAATACTAATAGTCATAACAAAAGGCGAAAATATTAGTGGTCAGCCCAACACAAGTGACCCGTTTTGCAAACCATTAAAGGGATCTCAAGATAGCTGAAAGGTAGATCATAAATCTTGATCTTCCAATTGTTACCGAATCACTTAAAAGCAATTACTTTCAATAAATCAACTAAGTGTAACTAATAAAAACGATAAACCAAGTAGAGTACAACAAACCACAAAGGGAGCCTCTCCTTTCATTTTAAGTAGATTTTCTAAATAGCAACTTATAGATAAAGCATTGACAATAAATCCTAATGTATTGGTTGTTGATTTAAAGGTTTTTGTGGTAGGGTTTAGACGTTGGAGATAGCTCTACATACTTAGCAACTCGTAGTCGTGAAAGGATTTTTGGTTAGAAGCTGCCAATAAGAAGATTCTAAATCCTCATAAAACTTTATAAGTCTATCAAAAATCCAAATATCAAATAGCGGGAACATTGAGCACTCCATATTATTGGCTTGGGTTATGTTGACCCATAAGTTAATGACTACACTAGTGGAACTACATGCATCCGGAAAGTATGCCGCAGATAACGGATTTAAACCTGGCTGCTTTCAAGCTGTTCAAAATTTGTTAGCTGCAAGCTAAGTCTTTCTAATTTAGAGTTAATAGGCAGAACCTCATATAAAGTCTAGATTGAAGACTTGGCAGGCTAACTTTAGAAATTTTTATGACATGGTGGTCGGTACCAGCACGAGTGGATACGGTTGGGATACCGATAAATGCGATCTTACTGACATTAAAAAGGTATTGAATGACTATCTAAAAGGAGTATAGGACAAATGTTATTTGATTTATGCTAGAATGATTAGAAATGAAGTGTTTTAAGTAAATATACAAGATCTTAGTTGTTACATGCGTTTTGTTTGTCATTTTTACACTTTGCCGAGTAAAAAATATGAGTGCATTAGATTTAGATAATGATTAATCAAAGTGTAAACAATAATGTCGTATCCTCAACCTCATTTCTCTTTTACATAAAAGATATTTATCATATCCACTCCACCTTTATTTTTTGAAGTGTCTTGTTCCGAAAGACAAGGAGCCTTTATGGGGAAGAAATGATAAAGATTAGATGAATCATTTCGCGTCATGTATTTTATTTATTGGGGTAAAATGTAGTGTTGCTATGAATTAGTCAGATTCATAAGGGTAAAATAACAATATTGTTATAATGCACGTAACATATAATGTTAATATGATGCAACGAATTTGAGCCGTAAATTACATATACCAACGGTCAAGATTGTATGCCCCTCATGTCCTCTTTAAGTTACCATTCCCTTTGATCCCCCACATTTCTTATACAACAGTCATCTTATTGATTTTAACCATATACCATTGTATCAGTACAACCTCATAAAACATGATTATCTGGTCTAAAATTGAATTTGATGGTATACAAAATGTAACCATTTTCTAAATCTAATTATGTTGGTTTTCAACACGTTGATTCTTCTTAAATTTTCTAAGTAACCATAAACCCTTGCATACAATTATTGTATTGCAAAGTGAAGTACTTAGATGGTTTGAATAAATTTGATATTCATAATTATGCTTATTACCTTTTAAATGTTTAAAATTATTCAAATAAGGCACTAAAATATAGTAAAGAGTAACGATAATGTAAATTAATATTAGGAATAATTTCTTAAATCCTATATTTAAATATCGAAATTAGAAATATCCTTAACTAAATACCCTAATTACATATATTTTCAACATATAAACTAAATTTCTTACATTGACCCTTTTTAAAATTTAATCATAAATAATACTTTTAAATGCATATGTTATCAAAAAATTTTTTGAACGGCAATATATATTAAAAACAAAACTCCGAAGCTAGAAACAATAACAAAAGGAAGTGTAACCCAATCAAATCAATTACAAGTTTTAACGCATCTAAACTTTAAGCAATAAAACGAAACTAAACGTATATTATTGAACATGTCATATTGCCTCATGGATTGAGAGTTAAAAGTTACATGATTTTCATAACGCCAAAGCAACCAAAGAGTAATAGAAATAATCACATACATCCAATCTTTTCTTGCGATTGAAGTGTTCCAATGCAATCATCGTGTAAGCATGGTTCTTCCTACTGTTTTTCATCATGTTTCTACTATTGTTTTTAACACGTCTAGGTTTTATGAGTATGTTTTTAAATCAACAATGCATATTAGATATATCTATTCAATAATTAGGTCATGGAAGTTACAAGCATCAGGTGATCTTATATTCATATAAATTCATTGAGAATAAGAAGAGTAAGAATTTATCACCATAAAATAAAATTGGTGTCCAATTATCAATTCGAATAGCGCTTCATTGTTCTTTTTCTTTTTAATAAAATAATTGGTGAAATATCAAGTAATTTTAACCTTTTGATGGTTTTCCACATTACAAAAAGTTGAAGTCCCCATTCATTTTATTGATTTTAGCATTGTAAATTTTGTGTAATATTTTGATCAACACAACATGCAAAATGTATTAGGTCAGGTATGTATTGGATGATGGATCAATGAATAAGGGCATACTGGTCATTAGATATGTAATTAAAATTATTAAATTAAGGAAACGAGTAAATATAAGAGTTTTAAGATTAAAGTTGAGTATATATAATTTTAAAGTATTTAGTTGGAGATATTTGTAATTTTGATATTTAATGAGGATATATGATTTTATCTTTAAATGCTAAACATATATTATATATATCTATTACCGTGTTATATGTCATATCTAATATTTTCTAATTAATTGTTTCCATTGCATGTAAAATTCTTTTCAAACAAAAATTATAATTGTAATTTTACTAGTGGTCATTAGCATATAAAGAAATAAAATTTAATGCATAAATATTTATATTTAAATAATAATAAATTATATCTCGCCGAATACCGATTGATATACAAATTATATATTTATATATGTCCGAACCTTTAATGGCTTTAAATTAACAAAACTCTTCAAATATACACTAGATCTTATTAAAAAGTAAATAAATAAATATTTAAATATAAATATTAAAAAAATCTCCTCAACATATATGCACCACAAGATGAATCTTTGAATAAAAATATGAACGGCCAGGATTCACTCAAAGAACGCCGCGTAAACAGGCAAACTCCTCCACCCACCGCCATTACCCCTTCCCTTTTTAACCCCCTACTCTCATCAAATCCATCCGTACCACTCTCTCTCTCTCTCTCTCTCTCTCTCGGTAAGACTTCTCTCTATATCTTTCTGTCTCAGTAATAAATAAATAAATTCAATCCAATTTCCCCTTTTTTATATGGCACGTTTTCTATATTTTTCAAATCAGAGGTTTTTCTAGGGTTTCAAACACTCCTCCCCCTCTTTATACATATATATCTGTCTCTCTATCTCTATCTCTATCCATTTCGATTTTGTTTTCTTTGAATCAATCAAATTAATAATGATCCACATTTTGTATTCCGGTTCTTTCGAATTTTTAGCCTAGGGTTTCAACTTTTGAATTGCTAACCCTAGGGTTTTGTTAATCAATTCGTACGCTCTCGTGATACGATCTAGGGTTTATGTTCGATACATTGCGGTTATTGTTGTTACTGATTCTTTTAATTCATTAACCCTAATTTGATCAGTGAATGATTTAGGTCAGGTTCTTGATGTGATTGGATTGTTATTACATTTGAAACGCTATATTTCGTGGAATTTACTGTGATTTGGACACTTGGATTGCTGATATCGATACATGATATAAACCTAAGTCTATAAGTTTGAAGATTCTGAAATTTGAGTCGGAAACTTGTTAAGTTTGGTTGATAAAATTGCATATCACATTATTTTGGAAGTTATGGGAATATATGAATATGGTGAGTTCGTATTCAGAACTATTGGGGATTGAGTTTTATGGCACCTACTTTACCTGTAGAGTTTGTTGGGCAAAGAGTTTGTAAAGAGTTTTCACAAAAGAATTTTACTCGGATGATGGGGAAAAGTAGAAAGGTTTCTAAGGGTTACTCATTAGGGTTTGTTCCGGACTACCGCCATGCGGTTGATACAATGGCAGAATCAGAAGGGTACGGTAGTTCAGGGAGGGTAGATACTGAAATGACTGGTTCAGACGATTCATGTGCTCCGAGAAGGAAAACCATAAAATTGAGTAGTGATTCTTACCGGCAGTTTGGGGTACCAATTCAAGTTATATCTTTATCAAAGTTGTCTAGAATTGAGAGGAAGAAATTGGGGTCCAGATTGAGACGTGAGCTTGAACAAGTTAGAACATTCCAGAAAAGCGTTGGACATGTATTGTCACCATCTAGTGATGTTCATAGTTGTAGTGCTGGTCAAAAAAGACCTATACCCGAATTACCCCGGTCCATGTCAATACCTACTTCTCATGCGAAGAGTCAGGATACCTCAGGGAGGAATGGGAACGGAAATAGTGTGTCCTACTCAAAGAAGGCTGGATTATCACCAACCAAGGGGCATGCAACGTTGATGAAACAATGTGGCACATTGTTGAACCGGTTGATGAATCATAAATTTGGATGGGTTTTTAATACCCCTGTTGATGTAGTCACTTTAAAAATCCCAGATTATTATACTGTTATCAAACATCCTATGGATTTGGGTACGGTGAAAACGAAGCTACACTCGGGGAAATATGCGGATCCATGGGGTTTTGCGAGTGATGTTAGGTTGACCTTTTCAAATGCAATGACTTACAATCAACGTGGGAATGATGTGCATGTTATGGCTGAAACTTTGAGCAATTCTTTTGAAGTTAGATGGAAAGCAATTGAGAAAAAGATACCAGTGGCTACAGACTTGGTGATTCCTATGAGGCAGAATGTTGTGGAAATTGAAACTGCTACTCCCATCCCTCCTTTAAAAAAGAAGAGGACTGCATCGTTTGGAAATGAAATAAAGCAAGAACCGGTGAAGAGGATTATGTCTATTGCTGAAAAGCAGAAACTGAGCTCTGAATTGGAGGCTTCACTTGCGGATTTACCTGAAAGTATAATTGATTTTCTCAAGGAAAATAGTTCAAATGGGAATGGAACTATGGATGATGAGATAGAGATTGATATTGATACTCTCAGTGATGATACATTATACAAATTGAGGAAGCTTTTAGATGATTATGTGGTGAATAAACAGAAAAACGCGATAAAAGCTGACACTTGTGAAATTGAGGTACAATTGTTATCCCTGTAAATTTATCTTCTCTAGACATAATTGCTTAGTGCACAAATCAGTTTTTTGATTTCGTATTTGTTATTGCAGCTTCACAATGAGTCGGGATTCAGCAACACATCCATTCAAGCATGCAAAGGTTGTATTCCCGGTCAAAGCTGAAAATCAGATTCTATTTTTTGTTCTTTTGTTTCTTTTTTTCTTTATCAATTGGTGGCTGGTTACTGATTTGTTGTTACTTACAGTTAATGATGGGAATGAGGAGGATGTAGACATTGGTGGAAATGATCTGCCTATCTCAAGCTTTCCTCCGGTAGAAATAGAGAAGGATACAGCTGCCGATAACAGTAAATGCAGTAGTTCAAGTAGTTCTAGTAGTGATTCCGGATCATCTAGTGGTTTGTGTTTCTTTGAGCCTTATGAAGTTTCATTAAATGAATCCTTATGTTCTCATTAAACCAACTACATGGTACTTGAATAGTTGATTGATTTTCATGCTCTGGTGTTTTGATGCATGCCTTAGTGACATTTTCATGAGTATCTAATTTTTTGTAGTTTCAATTCTCGTTTAAGTTGTTCAATGGCAATTGATCTGGTAGCCACAAGTGATTTAACTCTCAAACTAAAAGATCTTCAATTTATATCAAGGAACCTGCTCCTTCTAAATTGTATATGAATATAAAATGTTTTTGTTTACATTCCAATCAAGGAATTGGAAAGCTGTATCTCTTGATGATGATTTGCAATACTTTTAGTGGGTACCTTACTTGGTATTAAGGTTCATATTTGACAGTCAATTGTTTTTTCGATAACACTATTTGATCGTTATGTCTATGGCAAACCAATAATTGTCAATTAAATATAAGTTTTATTTTATCATTGCATGTGCACATAAATATTTACCAGGAGATTTGTTTCAGTTCTGAAAGAAGTTTCTCTTTCCCTTTGTGTGTTGTCGCAGAATCAGATTCAGACAGTTCTTCTGGCAGTGAATCAAATGCTGCAAAGCTTTCAGCCGTTGTGAACAATACTACGGTATGCTGTTTGTATGTCAGTTCAGTAAAATTTAAGAACTCAACCGAACTTTTTTTAAAGTTGTAAAACCTTCTTAGTTGCTTTATTTCGAAAAGTTGTGTCAAAAGTTGTCCAAAGTAAAATATACTAAAATCTCATTATCTGCTTATCACAATCTCAAACATTGTAAGCACATCTAAATACTCTTTTTCACATAGCATTGTAATTACAGCTAATTATCTGATTATGATTGTTGAATTTCAATTATCTCAACTACAAATCACACATTCAAACGACCGCTATGTGTTTAAATACTGATGTGTACGTGTTGCTGTTCTGTTGATTCTTAGGACACATTGGGCTCTGAAACTAACGAAGAACAAATTACAGCCGTTCCCCGTGATGCAGAATGTGAGCATTATGTGTTTTATGTAGAAAAAAACAATATATACAACAGTTAGCGGTGGCATTATGTGTTCTCTGTAAAAAACCAATATACAAGAGGTGGCATTATGTCTTTTATGTAAAAACCAATATATACAAAAAGTTAGATGTGGCAATTTTATACCTTCACTTATAACCGGGTCAACCAAAAAAGTTCACCTAAAAACAAAATGGGTAAATTGGCTTATAGATGTTGCTTGTGGTTTATCTTTAATGGTTACAGCCTCGTAAAC
Organism: Logfia minima; assembly: GCA_963921325.1. Lineage (NCBI taxonomy): Eukaryota > Viridiplantae > Streptophyta > Magnoliopsida > Asterales > Asteraceae > Logfia > Logfia minima. Next base: position 2,553,680 of record OY992773.1, read on the forward strand.
TACAATTAATGTCTAGTTAAACTTGGTAACAATAATATTCTGTAATCACATTAAATCCATTGTCATATAATAAACTTAAAAGATGGACAGAAAAGTGTTAGGGGGTCAACTCATCCCTGCATATTTTGATACTACAAAGATTGCCATTTTAATGCCAACTTGTTTCGACTCATTACCAAAAGTGCCTGACTGATCCATCTTGCCACCTCTACTGTGACTAGCATTCTTGCTAGATGATAATATACCTTTCCATAGTTTCTACTTTTGCTTATGTTGAACCTTACAGATTCTATAAATGGGGTGGGCCAAGTTGAGCAGAAGTCTCGCTCTATTCCTGTTTATGGTGAAGTTGATGGGCGTCAAGAGGGTAAGCAAATGAAATAACGAAGAAAATCTTGTGCTGTTAGTTTTGGGGCATCTTCTCACCCATAATGCTGTAACACATTTTAGGGGAGAGTGCTCCATCCGAGAGGCAAGTCTCTCCCGATAAGCTGTATCGTGCAGCTATATTGCGAAGCCGGTTTGCTGACACCATACTCAAAGCCCAAGAGAAAACCAATGGGAAGGTATAATTTGGCCTGTGATGTTGCATTAATATGTTACAAATGTGGAAATTTTGACCCACTTATGAATGTCTGAATTGGGTTCTATTTTATCTTCAACGGGTCAAATTAACCCCTTTAGCTCTATGGGGAGCGGCTCAAATGGGTTGAATAGGTTGAGAAGTCCAAAGACACCTTTAGACTCATATTCTCTTTAAAACCTTTCTGTTTAAAGATTTTGATTATTGCTCTAACGTTACTTGTTTTTGCAAGTATAACTAAGGCCTTCAACAGTTACGAATTAAGAAGTATATATTTATTTGATAGAAAAGGGTTTTGGGCTTGACTTGACCTGTTTTGATCTTAAAAAATGATCTTTTTTGACCCATTACCCAACCTACATAACCGTTCTTGCCACCTCGAAAATATGTTATTGCATTTACAGAATTTGAGATTCTTGGCCTGTTTTGATATAAAAGGGTTTTGGCGCTTGACTTGACCTGTTTCGATCTTAAAAAGTTGACCTTTTTTGACCCATTACTCAACCTGCATAACCATCCTTGCCACCTCGAAAGCATGTCATTGCATTTACAGAATGTGAGATTCTAATGCTAAGAGTTTCAGGTTGAGAAGCAGGATAGAGAGAGGTTGAGGCTTGAGAAGGAAGAGTTAGAAAAGCGGAGAAAAGAAGGTTTTCCAACTAGTGTTTATCTATAGATATCCCGTGTTATGACCACATTATTTCCTTATCGTTTATTTTATTTTTGGTGTTCTATTACTGAAATTGATATCATGTTCTGGTATAGAAAAAGCCCGACTGCAAGCAGAAGCAAGGGCTGCAGAAGAGGCTAAACGAAATGCAGAGTTAGCAGCAGCTGCCGAAGCTAAAATTAAAAGGGAACTTGAGAGGGAAGCTGCGCGTGAAGCCATACAAAAGGTATCGTATTTTGCATGCGTATGTGTATTGTCTCTATGTATATGACGAATTGCATTAAAAGTAGCCAACTTTAGTCAAATTCCTATTTCGGGTGACCAGCTTCTTTGTGCTCTAGAGAAGACGTATAAACCTACAGAAGTTTTGATAACATCCCTTAACGCATCTGCAAAGACCTTGGGAGGTTTTTATGGTGCTGAAGCAATACTTAGATATAAGAAATAGAAACTATTGGAAATTTGATGTTCTTTCCTGGTGCAAAAAAGGTTGGTTACGCAGAATTTAAATTTGTCCAAAATTGGAAACGTTTTCATGCAATAGGTCCATATGTGCATTTGTATATATAAGCAATCTACCATGAAGGAAGTAAATTAAACAATGTCTGGTCAAGTTCAACAGTAAATGTTTTTCATAGGTGTTCCTAATATGGTTAACGATATCTGATATTAACACTTGTAAGTTTTATATTGATCTCAGATGGAAAAGATGGTTGATATCAATGACAATTCTCGGTTTCTAGAAGATCTAGAAATGCTTACTGTTGCACCTGCCGAGCCCTTACAAAACTTCATAGAGGAAGGTAGTGCAGATGGTTATCAAGATCTTGGGAGCTTTAACTTCACGGGAAAAGGGAATCCATTGGAGCAGCTCGGTTTATACAGGAAAGATGATGATGAAGATGAAGAAGACGTTGAGCCACGAGGTGCTCCTGTTAGGGGAGACGATCCAGAAGAAGGAGAGATCGATTGAATGGTTTTTTCTTTTGCCATTATTTTTAATTTTGAATGGCAATTTTGGTATCTTTGGAAGATGAGATGGATTCTTTAAAGCGAGGATTGGAGTGGTAGTTAGGTTTCAAAATCTCGTTTTCGGGTGTGCAGGAGGAAATTTGGCATGGAAATGAAGGTGGTTTTCTTTTTTGCTTCTTTTAGTTTCCATTCTTTTTGTAGGGTAGTGGAAGGAGTTTTTCTTTAGCATGTAGTGAGGGTACAAGAGCACTTGCAAAAATTGCGAAATGCTCATTTGAAGGTTAGTTGTTAGAAACAAAATCGTAACTTCAAACAAAATATTGATGCAGAAGTTCAATTTATCATCTTACATAAGCAATAAATTTTGTTTCCCCAAGAGTATAAGCTTTGCTCGATTCGTGATAATTGTAGAGAAATTAGTAGATATGCGCATCTTATATTGTTGGAAAATAGTTATGGCTCTGAGGTTTATCTCGTAATTGTTTCTGAACTTATATTACGTCTAATGTTTCAATGATAATTGTAAATATATGACTTTTTATCTGTATATACTTTTGATGGTTAAGATAACTTGCATAATTGGTGTAAAAGTTGCTAAAAATTGACATGCTGAAACATTAGAGTTGAGTCGATGTCCAAATCTATAGAGAATTAGACGACTTACAGAAGTAGCAACAATAAGTTAAGTGTTAGTTTTCATTAAATAAAAAAATGAAGAGGAAAGCTACAACAGAAAACAAATCGAGCAAAAAACTTAACGAAAAACCTGATGGCCCTACATACAACATGGGGAAAACTAAAAGGAACTAATATTGTAAGTAAGATTTCAAAGGGGCTACTACACCACAAAGCAATAAACCACCAGATTTGATTACACTTCTTTCCCTCCAAGTATCAAATATTAGCTCTTCACTCTTCTTGAGTTCCAAATACTTGTTTATGTCGAATCGTGGGCTTTTAATTTCTTTGAGTTTACTTGATCTTGCATTTGGTGAATTGGCAGTCTTATGTTCAGGCTTCCAACTTCCATGGCTGCTGCTTGATCGGTTGCCATGTTCTTGGATCAATTCCATATCCTAGATATATAAAATAATCACAAAATTAGATTCAAAATGTGTAATTACATGGCACTTGATACTTTATACATATTAGAAAAAAATACAACTCTACAAATTTTTTGTGACAAATGACGATTTAAAAAGGTCTCAAACGACAGCATGCGGAGTTAGGTAACGCGCCAAAACAAGTAATTTTTGTGCTGAGAGTTGGGTTGCCTAAAACTTCTAAATAATTATTATGTTAAATACGATGTATGAAAGCTATATTATCACAAATAATTATAAAGGAATTAGGAGGTTGTACGCATTAAAAGTACACCTCCGGTAATTTTGATTCATTTCTTATGATAATTAATTAATTATGATATCAAGATCACCACCACTACTATTAGTAGTATACTACTCACTTACATGATAACTAATTTTCTTAACGTTTTATCTGAAATTCACCTCAGTTTGCAGCTGAAAGTAGTTGGAATGGGAAGACCAATTCACATGATTTGTATTATCAATTTGGTTGGTATCACGATCAAATCTATGGTATCCGGTGAAATTTTTTTCTATATATGATACTAGATGGAAAACAAACAGGTTAGATAATAGATCAAAATGAGTAGTTTTCTAGAGCTGATCAAAATGGATCGTATTGGCTTGGTCCACAACTCTCCTTTCTCCAATTCTTATAACAGATAACTACGACTATGGTAATTAATATTAAGCATTTGAATACGGTTTAGATGGCTCTTGACCTATTAAGCACATTTCCTTTTTATCTAATTGTTCTATTTTACCAAAAACTGTGTCCCATACTCCCATTAATATAAAGCTATGAGTAGAATTAGATAGTGTATAAGAATAGCGTCTGAAGCACATGCGTCAACTTCGACCTATTTACTTATGAATGGGTAAATTTGGGTAATGTTTAATCTCTAAGGGAAGCTTGCAGCAAAGGAAACGGGTTAAATGAGTCAAATGGGCCAAAAGTTGCCCAAATGGTCTTTTAATGTAGAGTCTTGTAAGTCACTTTATTCACAAAATTAGATGCTTAAAAAGAAATTTTTTTTGAACATATTTGACAAAGCATTAAAAAAAATTGAAAGTTTTGGACAGACGGGTTACAGGAAAACCCGACCCGCACCATCAGTTACCCAACCTGCCCTGCCCATCCTGCCACTGCTTAGTGCTTACCTGAAGTTCTTCACAAGAGAAAATAAGGGAAACCAATGAGTACCTGAGATGGATCCCACATTTTCCTTTTTGGAGTTGTAAGCGGCTGCATTGTATCCAGGCTCGTCGAAGGAACAGCATCACTGTCATCCCATTTCAACCAAGGTAGATTAATGCCCTCCATTTCCACAGAAAGAGAGTTACCATTTTGGGTTGGTAATGCACCATCTCTTTGTTTAGTAGTTCCAACTAAAGAAGAACTTGTTGCATCACTTCTTTCTCCATCAAAAGAAGAAAAATCCGTATCTTCAATATTCGACATGAAATCTTCAAAATACTTCTCTGCTTCTTCATTTAATCGTTTAGACACTCTGTTCCTATCGTTGCTTCTCTGAAAGTTCAAACCATCAGCATTTAAAAGGTAACATTTCTGATGTCACGATTAAAAAATTTGTCACCAGCAATTAGCAAAGTGACCAGGGCTGTCATGTTGAGTAACGGGTCAAAACAGGTTTGGGTCAAAGTGACCGATATGTCATTTTACCCAAAACACTTTTTCCATAAATTAAATATTTTTACGAACAATTAGTGTATCAAATGTGGATACATCAATCATGCATAATACACTTTGGGTGGCTTTAACCAATGCATAAGTGAATGGGTTGAAATTTCCACCTCTGAGAAATAGAGTTCATGGAACCATACCTTTTGGGAGTACGAGACTTTCTGTGCATTAGCATTGCTCTTTGACTCGGGAAGCACCTCCCTAACTATCTTGTACCCATCCTGACCCCACTGCTCCTCTAGTGTCCTCTCAGTTAATAGATCTTGTTTATGCTTCTCCGGCTTCAGATAAAATAGAATATTAGCTTATCTACTAATTAATCAAGACCGCAGGGGCAGAATAAATGCCAACCCAAAAAACATAAATAAGATGATAAGAACAATGCCAAGCGACTCGTTTAAAATGTCCATTTTTGACCAAGAACTGTTAAAGGCAGAAAGATTCATTATTCATATAATATAAGTTCATCCTAGATGCGGAGCCCAAGCAGGCTATTACCTGTTTTAACTTTGTCATATAATTCTTTCTTGTGGTAGCGTCAGATTTGCTTGAGTACAAGCGGTCATGCACAGATAATGCAGAAGGCTTTCGTTCCATGTTCTGGATTTGTCAAGTGAAAATTGAAGTAGTCAGAAAATATAGGACCAAATATGTCAGGCATCACATTATTCAAACTAGTGTTAGACCTGTTCAAGCTCTGTCATGATTTCATTGACAGCAGACCTAAGCTCTTTTCTCATTGCTGCATAAAGCCCATTAGAATCATCTCCTGTTGGGTGGTCAATCTACATCATAAGATAGGGCTGTCAGATATCGAGAAATTCTTAATAGGTTAGAAACAATTATTCCCCCACCCTCTTTTCCTCCCTAGGTAGTTATCAGAGGTGACAATATGGCAGGTTCAGCGGTGACATTCAACGTTAATGGGTGATCTGTAAGTAATTTGTCCATTTTTCATAAATAACTAACCATAACAATAGAATGTTTAGGATATTCAATGAGTATAATAGAATATACTTTGGCAAATTTCAGCCTATTTGACCTGTCACCATCTACTTAAAAGATTTTTATTTGACCTATTTGGAGATAAAAGATTACTCAGATTGACTCATTCTTTAAAAAAGGTTGATATTGCCACCTTTAGTAGTTATACTTTCAGATAGATGAACAACCTTTTTTTGTGCATACACGGCTCGAATGGTCTTCTCAATTCCATTTCTCCCATAAGTACCAGCTCCCAAATCATCATCAGTCAGTGCTGAAGACTGACTCTACACAATTGCACATAATGAATATGGTTTTACAACCAAGTCTAGATAAAGCTCAAAACAAAACGAGAATATTGGTAACATAAAAAAATGGGCATGCGTGAGATTTATTTATACCAAACATCTAAGGAAAAAAATCGTAAAAATATCCTAAACAACAAATTACTTAAACTTCAGAAACTTTTGATTACCGAGTAGCCATCGTGTGACCTTAATTGAGGTGCTTGGCTCATAGACCTGGTCAATCTTCGACGGCTTGATGCAGTGGGTCTTTGAAAAGAAGCAACCCGACTATTGCTCCTAGACTCGGACTGAGCTGCAGAACTCCGGGAATGATCTATATCACTCTGTCAATTATATGAAGTCAGTAGTTGAAAATAGTATAACATGAGAAAAAATCAAAACATTATGAAACAAGATATGAATCCAATAGTACCATTCTATGTACAATTTAGTCAACCAAAAACCATCAATAAATTTTTTAACTATATGATACTATAGTTAAAAAAGAGCATAGTGATTCTTTATCAAATGTTACATTGGATCACATACAAGAACCCTTGTTCTCCCAAATGTTTTTCCCTAACCATTTCAACTGATGCCAAAGTAGTTTTACACGAATCTTCTCGTCTTATTTCCCATCATTCTATTTCACAATGAACAAAAATGGAGATACTTTCTGAGCTATATAGGTTCTGTTATTAGTTTTATATCTAATCCTTAACATAAATCTCGAATCCTGACTAGTCCTTGTATAAGGTCTAGTTTCACTACATTGTCTTCAAAAATGCCTTTTTCCTTGATCAACAGACTTAAAGAAGTTAAAGCAAATACAGTCCATTTAACATTTCACATTCTACTTTGCTACCTTATAATAGGTTCCTTAGACTATAGGCCAAGGCAGAGCCTTGATTTCAATGATATTTCATCTAAACAATAAAATCAAAAATCACAACTTACCTCCGAGTCACTAATATGATGCCTAGCAACTGAAACAGACCGTCTCCTTCTCAAATCACCATTCGAAACAACCCTAGCACTACCATAACCACTACTAACTACACTACCATTACCATCATTCCGTCTCGCAACCGAAACAGACCGTTTTCTTCTCGAATCGCCATTCAAACTACCAACAGCATTAACAACACTACCATTACCATCATTCCGTCTTGATACCGACCTCCCACGCCTTCCAAAAGAATCCGAAACATTCACACCACCACCGTCATTAACACCAATACCAGAACTACTAACACCATTACCATGCCTAGAAACTGACCTTGACCGCCGTCCAACCGGCGTCATCGCAGGCCTAATTTCAGACATCACACTCTCATCACTATTATCTTTACCGGAAAAAAACTCAATTGCTAAATCATCTAAACTAATTTCAGCAAAATCAGAACCTCTAACTGTATTAACAAACTTACGTCTAGGTGTAGGTAAAACAACAGCTGATTCACTTTCAATTTCTACAGGAAGCGGTCGTGAGAATCTACTCAAGCTTCTGGAGCGCCGGTGAGCTCTAGAATTTGAAGACGCCGGTGAATCGTCGGTTGACGGTGATGAATTACCGACCGGAGCTCTTTTTGTTGTCGATTTGAACGCCGATGTAGCCATGGGACAGTTATTTAAACGATTAATTAGTGAAATTGAACATTAATTTAGTAAATTTGAAGAATTTATGAGATAGGGTTTGGTGGAGTTTATGATGATGATGCAAAGGTTTATCGAAGAATTTTCAAATTGGGCGGATTATACGTACAGGAGGGTGATTTGGATATTAAATTTTAAATTTGAAAATAAAAATAAATGTAACTCTCGAGGTAATGAAACGGAAATGATGTGATTGTTTAAAGTTTTGATTTGTTTGTATACGTGTTTGGATGTGTCTTTAATATGGTTAAATTTTGTAAGGATTTTAATTGTAATAATAATAATAATGACTTTTATTATAAATTACTGTATATTTTAAGTAATAATTAAAAGTATAATCAATTTTATTATGTTTTTTTCTGTGTAGATAATTATTTTTGAACATATAAAATAATAATAATAATAATAATAAAATGAGCAATTAAAATATACACTCATAAAATATCAAAAATACTAAATATTTAATTATAATTTATTAATAAAATAAATTGATAATTGAAAGGAGTAAAAGATAACAACAACTTTAAGATCGTTATTAAACCGGTATAAAATTGCTTAGTATATTTGTATTTAGATTATAATGAATTTTATATTTGTGAATATTAGGTAAAGTATAATCATTTATGCATGTTTGAATATTTTAATAACATACTTTTAAGTTATTTTTAACAAACTCTTAATAAAATAATATGCTTGAACATTACACGTAAAATGATTTTGAAGTATTGAAAGATGACTATTGTGATTTTAAATCAAAATAACTAGATATTATTTACTATAAACACATTTAAACCTACTTGTATATTCATAAGGGCTATTGATTAATAAGATATTATCTATCTCTGTGATTTCCTGTGATAGTTTCTCTATCACGTTATGAGCCTATGATAGTTTGAAAAAACTTAGTTTTGTTGTTATCCTCGTTGTGATATTCCCCTGTAACCATTTATGGTAGAGATTATTTGGGTCGGTTTTCATCTCCTTTCATCTTCTTTGTGAGTTTTCTTTACAAGTTCAAAGTTTGCGATCCTGTGATAATCAATATGAAGTGTCTACTTAATTTCTTTATATTTCTTTTAAGAATATCTTGTAATCAGATTTGGATTAAAAAAGAGAGAGAGGAATACATAAAGACTATTAAGTGGGGCTTTGAAGTGATTACCGTAAAGATAAATTTTAAGACTTTTGCTTTTTGTCCAAATGAAAAGAAATATTATCTTCGTTCAATTTTAAATGTCATTAATCTTATCTTGAGTTTGTTTCAAAATTAATGTTCATTTTTTATTCTAACCAATTATAAAGGGTTTTTAAAATATAAAAATAATATATATATTGGATAATAATGTAATGATTGTATATTTTTTAAATTGTATGTATATTCTAAGTGATGAACATAGTTGAAACATAAAAGGTGTATTTTAGAGGTTTTGCTAGTAAACGTGGTTTTTAGGGCAAATATAAACCAAAGAAGTATCATTAGTATCAATCATTTTTGCTACAATAGCCTCAATTTTGATTCTTGATTGTTATAAGAATTACCTTGTAATGAAATCCACTAATTTAGGAAGAAAAATATAGGTAAAACCTATTGTTAATGAGTCACCTATTTAAATAAGAATATTAGTAATAGGTAGACCAGCCGTAACGCAACATCCATGGGCTTGTCCATGATGACTTGTAGTGTGAGCCTGTTAGATGGAACTGAAGTCCATGGATTCCTTTCTCCTATTACACTATTTTGTCCATAGTCAAGATTTATAGCATTTCTTCTAGATTCCATATACATATATAGATATGTGGACGTCCATAGCATTTCTTGTGGGTTCCATACTCACGTAGTTGTAGAATAGTTTAACGATAGAAAAAGTAGTGGAACTTAGTCATGGGTTATGAAATTTATAGGAGTAAAGAGATAGAGTTTATACAATATACGAGCTAAAATATAATGTGATATGACGTGGCAGTTCTATAAACGAGCTAAAATTTATAATATTATTACAAATGATCTCATTAGTGACAAATCACAAAGTAATAAAAATTGATTAGTAATATTGGTAAAATAAAATATGTACCGGTTATTCGTTTAGTAAATGAGGAAAAAAAGGTCTCACGTTTTTTTTGCCAATTAAGAGATTAGAGATAAATCACTTCAAATAACAAAGGTGATGAATAATTATTATTTTTCTTTTTTGTTGTTCAAAAAAGAAAAAAATTCTTTTTAATAAATGCATAAAAGTTAATAATATTTAGCATATAGTTTTTTTTAATAGTTTATAGAGATTGTTTCTACGCAGTAAATAAGCACTCATCAGTTGAACTGTTTAATTTCTAAGAAGATTTTTCGTGTGAGTTTCAAATCCTATAACATTATATTATAATATTTTAGTGATTTCAAGAAAAGAGAAATGTAGAAACAATTATACGAGTCTTTATGGTATCAAACTATCGATCAAAGTATAGGTTTGGATACGATCCAAAATAACAATTGTTTACGTATGAGATATCAAATTGTTAAGCATTTATGAAAAGCTTGGGGATTGAAACAATGAATTTCGTACCGGAGGTTTATACAGAAAGTAGCTTTTTACGACAAAGCTTCACCGGAGACTTGAACTTGCATAGTCATAAAAAATTGTCGCGCTTTTAACCGTGGTTTGGGCGTCACATTTGGTGCGTCACTAGTGAGAATCAACAATCATTTTAACTTATTTATCTTACATGAATATCTCTCTCTTTAAACTTTAAATAATAATAATATTTTCTTATGTCAACAATAAACTAACAAAAGCTTATAGTAATCAACCCAATAGTCTTTGACCACAAAGTGTTGGTATCCTGCGATGCACAATTATATCAAATAAATAATAATAATAATAATAATAAATAATAATAATAATGATAGTATATATTAGAATTAGAAAGGCCAAAGAATACATGAAAGCTAACCCATTTTTCATAACTCGAAATTCAAGTACATTACAACTTTCAACATGAAATACAGGTTTTGAAAAAGGATTTAATGCTGCTTTCAACAAAATAAAATACAATTAATTAACTAATTAACTAGAATTAATTAGTAAGAAAAGTGTGAGTAGCCATTGGAAGATAGCTTGAGATGAGCACCAACATCTTTCTTCTTCATTGTCTTCTTGAATTGCTTTGATGCTGCTTTCAACACCTTCTTCCACCCCTGTTTCAATTCCATCAAATTTCAACAAAGTTTCAAAAAATTCACTCCATTTTAATTATTACGGTTCGGGTTATTTGAGTTTGGTCAATTTTCCCCATTCCACATGATAACCCAAACCTTTTAAATTGATAAACCAACTGAATAAGCATTCGGGTTGTTTTTTGGTTTCTTTAACTACAACGTTATGTACTAAAATATAAAAATAAGAAACATATAAATTCATATTCCGATGAAACCAAAAACGGATGCAAATAAAGAATATCCTATTCGGGCTAACTATTTAGCCCGAATAGCATTTGTATCGGTTTGATTCAACACGTATACCAAAAACTCAAAAACAATTATAACTATCTTTACCTTGTTTTGAATTGGGGAAGAACAACCCGAATCCACACCCACATTCGACGAATTCTTCCAATATGATCCCAACTGATCAAACCCTCGAAAACTACTCTTCCTTCTCTTCATAACCACCACTTTCTTATTACTAAACTTATGCTTCATTTTGAAACAACTCAACAAACATGAACTCGATATCTTATCCTTAACATTCTCTGTAAACTTCTTAACCAACATCATACCATCGTCGACAAATTCTTCATCATCGTCATACGAAAGGTTCCGCTGAAGCTCTGGGGCAGGCGAGTTAGGGTTTGAAGGGTGAGGGACTAAAGGCGACCAAATCGAGCTTTGTGTGTAATCAAAATCGAAAGCGGAGTTATCAGGGAATTTTGTTAGAAGCTCATTTGACATTGATGATAACATGTATTCCACCACCTTCACCGCCGTGATTTCGCCGCTATCGCAGTAGTAATTGTTGTGGGTTATAAGCGGTTGTTTGTGTTCTTCCTGGATGCTGTTGAAATCCATTTTCTGTGTGTTGGATTTTGATGGGTGTTTGGGTTAATTGTTTTTGACGAAATCTTAGGATAAAAATAGCGGTTACGAGGATGCTGAGGACAAAAACTAGCCGTTAGAGGGAAAATGTTGGATACAACGTTGACTTATAAAAGTCAAATGAAGAAAAAGGGTTATGGGCTTGAAAGTCTTTGTTTTTGGATTGGGCTTATATGTAACCCGTTTGAAGTTTGTATGGGGTTGTCCAGATTATTGTGTGGGTATTTGGATGGTATAATGATAAACATTTTGTATTATATATAATAATATATATAATATATATACACACACAAATAGAGATACATTATTAAACTGTCACATTTCATCATTTGAGAGATAGACTAAGCTTTCTTACTCAGTTGTGGTATAACCAATTTATCTAACTTCACCAAATAAATTTTCTAGTAAATTAAGTATCTGCTTGCTTCACGCCTACATAACTCAACGGATTCTTTAATATAAGAAATACATCCACCAAAACAACCTACAAAAAGATGTATTATGATTAAGCGTAATTTCGGAAACAAAAATAGAGATCTATAAAATGCGAAGATAGTAACATTTATATGCACATATACACCGTACCTATGACATTACTATTATATAGAAGCATTAAATAAGTAATTATTGAAATTGTTGTCTTAATACCTCCAATCAATTTGATTATTGCATAAGAACACATTAAAATTAAACTTGCTAACATGGATTTCTTTCCATTCATAATGGCAATCATCAACCCAACCAAGCAAACTAAACTAGGTTTATAATGAACAATAATTAGTCACATAGGAAGTTAAAGATCCAGTCCACAGCCTATAGAACATATGGCTGTCCTATTAAGGCTACAAGTAACTAACTATTATGACATTAAGTATCTAACCAAATTATGATTTATGCCACCAACTTCTACTTACTAAGATTCTCTGCATATATAATACTATATATTTTCTTCCTACTAAATTTCATAAATAATAACACTTTTATGTACCCATTCTTGGTTTGAGCAATCTACATTTTACAACAAAAGACAATCTAATTATGATTTAGAACTAAAAATAAAAAATATCTAAAAATTAAATCATTCAATACTGACAAAGAACACATATTATTATTGTTAGCATTTTGCCAAATCATAATGGGATATAAGCAGTAACAAAGAAGTCAAAGTCAAGTAACAACATTGACCAATGTTTAATAAATAGGTTGCCCTTGAAAAGGCCAACATCCCATTTGCTAATAAAATGGAGGCTTGCATAAAGAATGATGGTCTTATGTCTCCCCCTACTCGTCCTTTTGTCTCTTTCTATCACACCACATATTTATTGGGCCAGATATAGGCCCCTTCACATGTCATCGGGTCAAGTCGGGTACTCGGGTCGGGTCATCCAATTCATATGACTTAATGGTTATAATCCATGAGGTAATATAACCTATTAAAGTATAGAAGTATACTAAATTGGTTTATAATAATGATCCTAAGTACTTCACAATTGTCAAATATACCTGACTAATCGATAACGACAACTAAATCAAGCTCATGGACGATGATTCTAGATTGAATGACCATGACTGATCTTTGCCATCACGATAATCTCATGATAAGACTTGAGAATCGATTAATGATGCAATCTTTCAAGAAATATTTGTACTTAAAAGACAAACCCTTTCTTTATTTTACTATTGATCTCTTTTGAACAGAAGCCATAAGCTTTAAAAAGAAGTATTTGTCCATTTAGCGTGTGTTCGACAAAATCAACTTGTAACTGCAACTGAAAGCTTATAGTTGAAATTAGTAACTGAAGTTTATATTTAAAGTCGAGAGTTAGAGCTTAATTTAGTTAGATCTAAAATTTAAAAATGTGAAGTGACTTAAAATGACGAAAAAAATATAATAACTAATGAAATAATAGGTATTTAAGTAATTTATTATTTATAAGTTACAATAAACTCTCAAAAACTATTTCTACAAGCTTATTTTTACGGTAAGCTTTTAATTTTTTGTCTATCAAATAGTACTAGTAACTTAACTTTATAAAAAAATAATATAAAGTTCAAGTTCTCGCATAATCTCCGTGGACCAACATACCCTTAACATACCCTTAGATTTTAACGTTTAACTTGAGGCATTTTACTTAATTTTCTTTTACCGGAGATAAAAGTAGAAAAGCGTCTATCGATAACACTAAAATTGAAATAACCTGTAAACCACAACCATTATTTGATTAATATCTTGTAACAATCACCCATATGCTCATAGGTAATTAACAAAACCAATATTTCCATACGAACATTGTATCTTTTAAGAGTAAACCAAAAATGTTTAGCATTTGTTTAGATAAAAAATTGAAGTTGAAACCCCACATGAATCCTCAAACTGAAAACCAAAAATGAAATCAAAACATAAAGAAAAACCATGATCATACTTTCATAGGATAAAATAAAGAATATATATAGGGAAATGATTGATAGGTAAGCTCTAAATTTTAGAGAATGAAGGAAGCAAATTTTAACCCTTGATTTTTTCATAAATAAATGTTTTTAATATTCATTTGTGATGAATGTTAAATTTTGAAATTATTTGTGATTTTCAAAATTCATTTATGATAAAATCAAGGGTTGAGATTTGCTTCCTTCCTTCTCTAATTTTTTTGCTTCCCTCTTGATCCCCACCCTATATATATATACTAGCGTCAGACCCTGCACACAGCAGCGGATGAAGACTTCACATGTTGTTGTCAGACATATGTTTAATGGTACATGAATGCAAGAATAATTGCTACCTTTTAAATGAAAGTAATTTTTTATAATAGTTTATATTGTTATAATTGTAAATTAAAAAATGTGATAAAAATAAGAAAGAAGATATTTAAATGTATTATGTGAAATATAATATTAATTGAATTATTTATATATTAAATAAATAGAGGGATAAGTGGGGATAAAATAATAATTGTTGATATTTCTTTTTAAAAGTAAAAAAGAGAAGTGATAAATGCTTTATAAATATTATATAGATATACAATCAAATAATGGTGCAATGAATCTGTCCCAACCGCATGACCCCATTATTCGGATAACTCTAAATTATGGTCAAACGCTAATATATACTCCGTAAATGAGATGGTCCTAAAAGGGTATTAATGGCATTTCACTCCAGATCATTGGTAGCCTCATTGACTATATAAACACATGGAATGGATGCTTATTCTCCATGCACGCACATTCCTCAAAGACTATCAAAAAACTTAAATTTTGAGAAGATGGTTTCAAAGGTAGAACAAGCAAAGGAAACTCAACAACATAGAAATCACCAACAAAACCGGCAATCAGTGATCCAAAGAGAGATGATAATGCAATGTAACAAAGGCAACACAACCAAGTTCAAGAGAAGCACATCTCATCTCGAAGACGATGGCGTTTCTTCCGCTATTCTCTTGTTGGCTTGTATCGCTTGCAGTCCATGATTCCGGTTAATTATCTTTAATTCCAAATAAACGAGAAGTACCCGATATGTATATTTTTCATATTCTTTTAGTTAATTATGAGATGCTTAAAGTTTTGCTATTCTAGATTTCTTAAGTTATTTACTACAATATTATATGTTTCGGAAGGTAAACAATACTACTTTTTAGTTGCAATTACTACTTGAACTCAATCTCCGACTATTTACAATCTCATTCATTTCATCTATGACACTTATACGACATAGCTAAAAGACTACATCGGTTATGACTGTAACTATCTAGGGCTATGGCCTATGGGTGTTTGGATACACTATAAAAGTGGGTTGCAATTATCAATTTTACAATGTTCCAAAAGGTTATTCTGGTTTATAATATCTTTCAATCAAATTTCATATATCAATAAGAAAATTTTCACTTTCAACTTATTTGATCTTGATTCTTGAATATCAAGATATTCACTTTCAAAACGCACATTCAAACATGTTCGCTTGGTCTATAACATCTTGAATTTGAATAATGTTTTTGACCGCCAAATAAATCGCCCAAAATTAGCTTAATAATTCGACGTTTTAAGTAATACAAGCTAGCTTGAAATACAAACTATGCTCATGACACATAATGCAAAGTTTGTAATAGAATTGAATCCGTATGATAATCGATTGTTGCATTACTTCTAAGAATGTAGATCGATGCCCACTAGTTCAATTTTCAAATACTATATACTTGCTTCGTATTGCTCTTTGTGTAATAAAAATTAAAATCCTAGTTGTTAAGTTACATTCAACATATATTAAATGTGTAGTTTTTAATGTTTCTTTACAAAGACAAATTCGTATAACTCTACGATCACCATCAAACATACTTTTTTGTGTGTGGGAAGACATAAATATAGTGTTATGTTTAGAAATATGATGTGTATTAACTTAAACTTCTATTAAGGAATTAAATAAATGACAAGTCCAATGATACATTAATATGGATTAGTTAATAGATTTTTGGTTAAAGAAAGCTAAATATGTTAAAATACTATGCACAATTGATGGTAGATGAGTGGGTAGGACTTAAGAGAGTTGAACAAAAGATGTAGGTTACTTAGGCAACCAAAGTGGATGTGATTTTGGGAGTTTCCGTATTATTTATGTTTTCGTAATTAGATCCAAGTATGTAAACGAACTCATTTTAAGTTCATATTTTGATATTTTAAAAAATATTTGGTAGCTCACAAATTTATTTTGTAACATGTTAAACTACTACGTAAACATTTCGAGATCTACAAGTCAATGTTTTTAAAGAGTTAACATACGTACTCTTAACAACACATATGTTAGATGTTATTTCGTGTAATATTTACACATTTGATCATCTGAATTTCAATATTTTCACAACTAATCTCTTCTGGTCTAACCATACTTAAATTTGGTGTTGTTAGGTGAAGATATGATTTGCCGGTGCATAAAATATGTAATATAAATTCTATGGATCGTTTGGTATCAATTGCCTTGTTTTCCTTAAACAAGTAGAAGTGATCATATGCAATGAACAATTTAATCTAAAAACACCTAATATAGTAATTGTTAGCTGAACATGAGATTTACCCGTATATAAAATAAGTAGAATGTGGATCCTTATGTGTCATTTGCTTTGTTTTCCTCAAACAAGTAGGAAGTGGTCATATGCAATGAACAATTTCTTAAAACAAAGAAATTACTCGTCCCTAAAATACAAGAAATAAAGAACATGGAAGGCATGTGGTGAATCTAGTAACTCACGTGCCACTCTTCTGGGAAGAGATAAAAACACATTGCTAAATATTGTGGGCTACATGAAATGCATTGAATGAATGGTTTACATTATTTGTCACGTATTACTGATAAGGTGTATAATTATATATGTCTTCATATAAGTTTTGCTTTATGGTTAGTTTATCAATAACTCACGTGCTATTGTTTTGAAGATGACACTACCAACAAAACCGTTATGGGCTACACACATGCAATACATGGACCATTGTCGCGTGAAAGACAAACAAATCAACAGACCTTGGTGGTTATTAAAATAGAGTAACAAGACTGACCATATAGCATTTGTAGACGTTAGAGATGTTGGATTAGTTGGTGGTTATTAAATTAGAGTAACAAGACTGACCATATAGCATTAGTAGACGTTAGAGATGTTGGATTAGAATAATAAATGATAATAAAAAGAAAAAAACGAAGACAATTAAATTAGCTAAACCACGTGGATGGTGGTTGTCGATGGAGATCCCTTGGTTGGGCTCCTGGTGGAGCAGGATATGGTTAGGATAACAAATTTGAAACGCGGCCCCAAGCATCCAGCGAGCGAGTGGTTAAGAATTCTTTTCACTAGATATAATGCGTTTCAAGGTTATGAGTTATAAGCACAACATATTTCATGAGAACCGTACATTAAGTAGAAGCTAGGATTTGTTGGCTCAGTTTGTTGTACAGAAGATAGTAACGATAGATATCATGTTCCAACAAGAAAACAAAGTCTTGATAAAATAAAAACAAATCTTAGTCTTAGTATAAAGAAGACCTAAATGTCTTAGTATGATCCACCTCACACACTTGAGAAATTGACATACCATAAATTTAATATTTTTTTATAAAATAGTAATAATTTTATTATTCTTTAGAAATTAAGACAAACACATTTAGAAAGTTGTCTTTAGAAACTTTAAAATGAAACATGTTAAATTTAGAAATGAAGACAAAACACATTTTAAAAAGGTTGTCTTTTTTGAAACTTCACCAATGAAACGTATTAATACTCTTGTATATAAACTATACATCAAGACTTTTAGGATAAATTGTTTAGCCACATTAAAAATAAACTCATCAACACTTTTGAATTATTTTGTACATCAACACTTTAAAAGAGGTTGTCTAGACACTTTTGAAATATGTTGTACACCAACACTATTAAAATAGTTTGTCAAAATTTACACACCTTAACAATGAACACATCAATGTTTTTTATAAAATTCCGTACATTAACACATTTAATTAGTTTTCCAAATTTAGACACTTCATCTCTTAGTATCATTAGAACTCATGTCTTCAAAATTTGACACAAAACCCCGTCCTAAAAGTTGTCACATGTCCTAAACAAAAATATATATAAACGTATCATTTTCCTAATTACTAATTGTTCATCAAACAAAATAATAAGGATAAAAGTACTTTGTATCTTATCTTACATCATTCTATATATGATAAAAAAAAAACGAGATAATTACTTAGATATATCAATATTGGTCAGATATTTGACATATAATCAATTTAATTTTTTTTCCACAAAATATCACCTAATTTTGCAAGTATGGTTTCAATTCGCAAGATCGAAATTTCAATTCGCAGTATACATTTTACAAGACCCCAATAGCAATTTGTAATATCCGTTTCGCAATATTTGAAGTTAAAATATGTTGTATTGCTAAACTGATATTGCGAAATCGACATTGTGAAATCGATATTGTGAAATAGATATTGTTTTCTTATGAATGTGATATTCTCATTTTGATATTTCAAACTGAAATTTTCGATTTTACGAATTTTTCCATCCTTGGGGAATGAGGTTATATTTTGTAATTTAGATAGCCACTTGAGTTTCAGAAAAGCATGGTCATGCTTTCAGCAATGAGGTTATATTTTGTAATTTAGATAGCCACTTGAGTTTCAGAAAAGCATGGTCATGCTTTCAGCAATGAGGTTATATTTTGTAATTTAGATAGCCACTTGAATTTCTGAAAAGCATGGTCATGCTTTCAGCATTTACATAGCTATGTAAAATTTGCAGGTTGCACCTATATAGTGAGACAAAATTAAGGTTTCAAAGGATCTTTTTCACACCCACCTCTCACTAAAAACGGCTAGAGCTCTTCAAGGGCAATGTTAGGGTTTGAGTGAGAGATCTTACAAGATCAAAGAAGGAAATAACAAGATCATTACACCATTGCTCAAAACAAGACCCAAATTAGGTTTTATCTTTCATTTTACTTGCAAAACATGAACATGTCCATGTGTGAATCTTTTAATAGTTGTGTTTTGATGAAAACCATTGGCTAAATCTTCTTGTATTTGCTTAGACATGTGATTCCCTCTAATCTTGTGAAATTTTATGTTTCCTTGGTTGTTTACCCATTTCATGTGTGGTTTGACTTTTCATTGTTTGACTCATTTGTAAACTTGAAACTAACTAGTGAATTTTCTTAACATTAGTAGTATAATCACTAAGTGTTAGGGGCTTTATTAATGATTATTTGGTGACAAGTAATTATTTCAAGAGTATAGAACTAGAACTTGTAGTTGGTGTTACTCAATAACTTAGGTTAAACAATTGATTAAACACGTGAACAAGAACTCCCAAGTGTGATTACAGAGTGAAGGTTTTTGACTAAGTTGCTAACTCTAAGAATACTGGAGAACTTCATACTAGAGTTACAACAACTTGAAGATTTCACAAGTTAAGTCATATTTGAAATTTGTAAACAACAGAGGCTAATGAACAATTTAAGGTAACTGGGAACACTAGAGAACTTATACTAGTTCCTTAAGTTGGTAAGATTAATTCACCTAGACTTAGAATTTTGATTTTGTTTAAAAATAACCAAATCAACATTAGTGTTCAATTCGAGTGTGTAGTTGAGAGTAATTGAGAATATTGGAGAACTCCATACTAATCTTCTAATTCACACAAGTTTTGTAACACGACTTCATCATCATATTGGGAATCAAATCTAAGCAAATACTCTTTATATCATTGCATTTTAATTTACATTCTTCTACTTCTTTGTTAGTTTAAATATTTTCTTACTAGAATAGAATTTACTTTTATTTGTCATCTTAGAATTTAAAACAAACCAAATTTCTATTAACTAAGCATAAACAAAAGTCTAAGTAACCAAGCTCAATTGGCATAAACAAAAGTCTAAGTAACCAAGCTCAATTGTCACTTCCTGAGTTCGACAACCCGATCTCGCCTAAACTATACTTTCATACGATTAGTACACTTGCCAATTTCGTGTGTTAGCTAACACCTAGGTTGTACCAAAACTCATTGTGTTGTTTATCAATCACTATTGGTGAAGTTATTCTGGCTTCTGGCATTGACCTCGTTTATAGGAAGGAAAAATAACGACCACTTATGTATGAAGTCTATCACTAACAAGCCAATTTGATAGAATTATGAAATTTAGCTAAAAGTATTGAATCAAGTTATGTTCAATATGCCTAACATATGCTTATCACATTTTACATTGTTTTATCTAGGTTCGTATACATTGGGTTATTTTAATTATAGAAGTTGATACTAGTTATGAAACCAAAAATTTACTCATTTCAAGCTCTTACCGAGGATGAAATAGACGGTAGCTCGTGAGACAACATACCTTTCATACCGGTTTGTTTCAATTTTCATGAGATGCACGAGCGGACATTAAAAGAATGATGGAAAATTCTCATATACTTGTTGAATTAGAATGAGCATATAAATAGATGCTCCAAGAGCTTATACAAGTTAAGGGGTGTAACAAAAGGCAAACCGCAAGAAAATGTAGTCAATCATTACATCAACTTCTATTTAAGCACAATACTTCTTTTTTCCTTTGTCTCAACTTTCAGTTGATCTCGTATTAAGGTACCCAACTTTATATTCGCCATTATAAGGACTTTCGGCCTCTTAATTAGCTCACCAACAAGTCACTTTGAAAAAAACCTGCTATTTTACAAATTCTATAATCTTCCTTTCCACTCAATAGTTTTCAAAATTATTTAAGAAATACCGATCGATTAAGAGTAAAGTTCTTTATAGGTAATAAAGAAAAACCATGGTTGGTGATTGGGTACTGGCTCAACAAGTCTAAAGTCATGTATTTGATCGAGACCAGAGAGTTGAGTACCTTAAATCGAAAAGTAAAAAAAAAAAAGAATCTTGTACCTTGTATAGAAATTTATGCAAAACTGAGTACGTTTTCTTGTAGTTCACCCAAAATAAAAAAGTTGGAATCTACGCCAAAACTGACCCTTAATTTCATCGCCAAAATATTCTTCTAAAAAACCCAGCTTTACTTTGTTCTCTAGTCTTCATATCATCAGCTGAAAAGATTAGATACAAGTCGTGATGCAATATTTCAAGATAAATATACTCAATTGGAAAGATAGGTGATCTATGATGCAACACACAAATTACTTTTCAGACGACGAGCAACACGTGATAGTGTTGTGGTACGTGAAGTAATTTGTTTGGTGTATAAATCACCTCCCATTTGAAAACTACCTTTCAGTCTACCAGCAAGATACAAAGCTTCTTCAGCAATTGGTCTCCATTGCTCAGCACATGAGTAGTTGATTCCTAAACCGACGCTAAGCCCTCTCAACAATTGTATTGTACGAAGCACAGAAAAAAGTTCCTCGGGGAAAGCCTACCAAGAGATTGTATATAATTTAGCGAATTTTATTTAGTACATTATATAGTATATGTTGTTTGATAATTGTTCTTAAATGGAATCATGAAAAATGCAAAATAGGTCGTATCATCTTTCTTCATGCATTGTTATCTGAAAATAAAACCTAGAGGTGGCAATATAGTCGGTATGGCCGTCTGGGTAATAGCTCAAAACGGATCATTGTATATAGGTTGGTCAACACACGTTAGCTTCAACAGCAAATTAATTTTAGTTTTATCGTTTCTTCTGTATGACGAACATGTTAAGCATAATCAATAAATAAAATAATATTACTACAATTATTTGCATTTTGAATTAATCAATTAGGAGGCTGTATGCCTTACAAATCGACTTTTTGCAAACTGTTTGAAGCATTCCCCTTTAAGCTTGTTTTTTACTTAACCCATTTGAGATAGAAACACGACCAAATCAATCCACAGATAAATAAATGAACTAAAAATTTTCATCTCTATTGAATATGCATACCCGGACGGCAATTTTCTTTATTGAAGAATCCTCTGCGAATGGCTGCAAAACCTTGACTCCGGAAGGCAACTTTGTGTCGAACATTACCTGAGCAAGCTTAAACAATTCTGCCCTTTCATCTGAACACAAGCTTAAGGTATCTATCCCAAGTTCCCTGATACAATTAACGGCGTCATTTCATGATTCGAGTCAAGACTAGTCATGCTGTTTCCTAACAAAATTCATGTAATATAAAGGTGGCAAATTTGGCCCATTTACTTATCAATGGTTTGATTCAGGTTATGTCTATTTTCTCACCGATTAAATTGATTTAAGAAGAAAAGAGTCAAAAGGGTCAAATGACATCTGAAGTACATTTTAATGCATATAACCTTCTGTGTCATTTTAATAAAAACATAGTTTATGATTCAAATAATATACGTTTTGTAATCATATTAGACACACTAATTATATTAGTTTTTTTTTTAAATATTAGACAAAAAGTAACTCCATTACCAAACCGACCCGACCACCCATTTTGCAACCTATAGTAATTTGCATGGATATATTTACCGGAACCCTTCTGACGCCCTAGTGTGATCATTATCGGCTATAGCAAGAACCAGATTGGCATAACCAAGCCTCAAAGCTTGCGGAAGATCTTTCACTTGTCCATAATCAAGTAAGGCAACCTAAACGTAACAACAAAAAAGAAAAGAAAATGAAATAGAGCATTAGACAACATTGGATCGTAAAATAAGGATTAGATTTCGGTTCACTGGTCCTCATCGTGCCCTTTTCTTTTCTTTTTTTAATAACCTTTTCAATAATGTCCATCATTTCTTGGAAAAATTTGTTGATGTAATATAATGGTGTAATGTTTAATAGCTAAATTTTCCATGTTTAACTCGTCTGGGATTATGCTTTGTAGTTTTTGGGTAAATTTTGTTATAATATTCAATATTTTGGTTTAATGTCTGATATAAGTTTCTTAAATTCATTTGGACCATGTCTTCAGATATTTGGCTAACACACTGGATTTATGGACAACAGGACGCATATTTTTAACAATATTTTTTAAGTGTTTATGAGTTAAAAAGAACAAAATAGTTAAAAATTGGTTGTTCCAAAGACGAACTTTAATGTTATAAGCTTAATTCACAGATAAGAATGGAAATTAAATACATAAAAATAATTAACAGTTGCAAACATACCTTTGAGCCTTTGCAAATGAGAATATTTCCAGGATGGGGATCCGCATGAAAGAATCCACTCTTGAGTATCATTTGTCCATATGCAAGCGTAAGACTTTTTAAAATGTTCCTGCATTTAAAGACATTGGTTGCTCAAAAATTTGGCTTATTATCATAATAAGTTACGCATTGCTTGATGTTAACATTACACATCATTTTTCTATTTTATTGATAAATGAAAAAATGCTGTTTGCGGGTTAACCCACCTGACTCAACCCGTTTCAATCCCTACTAAAAAGTTTCACCTTTTGACCTGTTATCCAACCCACCTATTTTGATATGTATATTTATGGTTATATCTTGTAAACTTGACTTAATACAAACAAAAAATAAGTTCCCTGAAAAAGTATAAGGGTTTAAGTCATATAATAGCAGCATACTTTCTAAGGGTTTAAGCCATAGATTAGCAACATACTTTCCAAAACGTACAGATATGAACAACCAACTTCTTTACATATTTATTACCAAGATGCCCATTAAACTTCCAAATTTTGTTTCAATATGACCAATGTACGCCATATAAGCGCCAAGTCATAATGATAACATTTTATCCAATAATTAAAGTTGCAAAATAAGAATATCGGAACAAAATTCAGATGTTTAATGGGTATTTGGGTGACAAAAAAGTAGGTCATTTGTGTCGGTACTTTTTGGAGAGTATGTTGCTATTATTTAACTTCAACCCAAGGCATAATAAATAAAATAGAAGAATTTTGGTTATTTTCGTGTCGAAAAACATATATACAAAGGGGTGAGTTCGGGAATACTATTTTAAGCATAAAGTGACAAAACAAATCATACTCTCAAGTCTGTGGGGCTTACTGCTTTGCTGCTGCTGCCATCTTACCATCAGGATTTATTCCTCTTTTCATAATTTCATCTCCGAGATTCAAAATCGGTACGCCATCTATATATTCCATCACCAAGACCCTCCTATGCAATTTAGACATAGTAAAATATAGAAAGTGATTATTGATTTTACAGGAAAACAAATAGTGTTTACCAAAAATAGATGAAAATGTGAGAACTTTTACACGATCGATTAAACATGTAGTTTGATATGTAGCAAAAAGAACTGGAAGGTACAAGAACATCTCAACTGTTTTATGTGTCTTGAGAGTTATGTAATACAATTTTCAAAGACGTTCTAATAAAAGTTAATGCAGCTTTCGTAAAACAAAGATATGCCAAAAAGATGTTTATTGATCAAGTATATTCCAACTTGAGTGCTTATTTTAGACATTTCAAATTGAGACTTATTTCAAATGACCAATAGAAAAACACAAAGTTGTGGAAACTTTATTCTTATATTAGATATATTTGACTATTGAGGCTTATTAGAGACATTTCACATTTGTCAGCAACAGCCAATTACTACTACCACTACCGGGAGGTTCCCAAAAATTTTATATGTTATTGTACAATGTGAGGAAATTTAGAATTTAGAAAGTCAAGGTTTTACTTCGAAGTCAAAGTTTATCTCCTTTAATAAACGA
Organism: Logfia minima; assembly: GCA_963921325.1. Taxonomy (NCBI): domain Eukaryota; kingdom Viridiplantae; phylum Streptophyta; class Magnoliopsida; order Asterales; family Asteraceae; genus Logfia; species Logfia minima. The sequence continues at coordinate 2,578,853 of OY992773.1, forward strand.
CTTAGAGAATTTCTCTTTGTTTTTCAAAAATAAAATAAAAAAAAGAGTCAACATTCAACATGGCTCACCTGGTGACTGCATTCCCTATAATCCGTGGCACTTTAACAGGTGTCTTTCGGTTGATTTTATGTAGGAAAGTTCTAATTCTTTCCATGGCGTCAGCTTCTCTTGTAAAATCGAATTCATATCCTATCTTGAATGACAGGAAGAAAAACAAGATTAGCATATTATAATACAACAAACATTAAGAAAGGGTGATTTTTTTTCTTTTACGTGCCAAAATAATAAGATTTTGAGAAACAGATAAGAAATCGTTGCAAAAAGAACTCAGTATATGTAAAACCACCAAACTACCCTTAACTTAAATTAAAGGACAAATTGCACAAAATTGTAACCAACAGAAAAAACCATCAAAATTCCCATTTAAGGTGATCTTTCAAATTAACTGGTTCCATGTTATATTAATATGCAAAAGTTGACATGATCAAAGTTACGGGGCCCAATCACTTTAATTTGAAGGTTTTGACAGTTGCCAACCTTACATCAACTTAAGAAGAACAAAAAAAAGTTGATGGTTTTTCTGGCCTAAAAAGTTAGATTTGACCAGAACTGGTTACCTGCATATGAAAATAATCCCCATATTATACAATTATCACATCCAAACTATTACTGAAGTCTAGCAACAAAACAACAAACTAAAAAATAGTCAAGTAGGATTGGTGTTCACCTGTTTCTCCATTTCTTTACACACTGAAAAGAAATCAAATTTGACATCTGTCTTTTGTATGCATAATGCAAAAGCTTTTAGATTCCGAAGATCCGTCATCATCAAATCTTGAACACCGGGATGTTGAACCTATAATAAGATTAAAAAGACCTTGTTTAACTATAGCGGTGTTATATTTTCTTTGTATATAACCTGAACTTAAATAATCCCCACAATAACTTTTACTAGACTTACCTTGACAACGACATCAATTTTATCACCTGTTAGCCTAGCTCGATGAACCTAGATCGAAAAGAAATATATGTAAGAAAAAACAACCACGATCTAGAATATTCATTATTAGCATTTCTATTCTTTAAGTCAAGCTCGTCTGAAACATAATGCATGTCATACAATCAGCAGTAGAAAAATGGGTGGGTCAGGTAGGTTGACGAGTTGAGTTGACCAGGAACACTTATCCAAAAAGTATTGATTTTTGTAAATCATTTAATTGGGGTTTATTGTTTGAAAATGTATTGAACTTCACTCATTTTGCTATTGTACGGGGTGAATGGGGTGAACTTTCTAAAAATTTCTATTGTATGTATTAAGTTCTGTTGTAAAAGGTGTAAAGTTTAATAAGTTTTGAAACAATAAACCCATTTAACTATTCTAGTAGTATATGGTTTAGAAACTTTTCTGCATAACAATACAATTCAAGCAACTTTCAAACATTCAGGAAGTTTACTTTTTAGCTAGTTTTATTATTTTGCCCATTTGACTCATTAGAGATTTTAATACAAACATCGAGGTTTAATATTGTAAATCCAGAAAAGATAACAATTCAAAAATAGGTAACCTTAGCATGTTTAGAGACACCTGTATAATTTAGACCCTTAACTGAACAATTTAATTTTTGGTTGTATTTTTGTAATAGATGAGATACCTGTGCAATTGAAGCGGAGCCAATCGGGTCCCATTCGAATCGTTCAAATATTTCATCAACGCTTTTACCCAACTCATTCTCGAGAACAAGTTGCACCATATTAGACGGTGTTGCAGGAGCTTGATCACATAGAGTAACTAACTTTCTCACCCATGCAGCCGGTGCTAAGTCAGGCTTCCCGAGAATTTGAGCAATCTACCAAATTCACAAGTTCACATCAAGATTTAACCCTCCATTATGTAATAAATATTATAACTCTAGGTGGCAATGACAACCTATATATTTAAGCACAGGTCGATTTGGTTTGCGTCTTAACTCAAACAGGTCAAGTGGGTTAGTAACAAAAATAATGTAGCTAAGAGAAGAATGGGTTAAAATTCGACCAAACTTTATTTCAATGCATACAACCTACTAAATAATTTTAATGTAAAGATTTAGATAGTTATTGTAACAATGTTGTTTTCTAGATTGTAATTAACACATTCAAATATTTAATATGTATTGAATATATGGATGGACAAAAAATTGATTGCCGGTCAACCCTGGTTCATTTTGATCGGTTAACAAAGCCGCCCATCTTGCCACCTCAACATTCAGCAAATAGAATATTTTCATGGAACGAACTAATGACATTCCCGATCACGAACGAGTTGCTCCAATCCAAACAACAAGCAAACAAAGCTAAAAGATTTCTCATAAACTTATGATAAATGTAACGTTATCCCCTTTATTCCCAGCTTTAATATGTAAGTATCTGTTTCTGATCAAGTTGTAATAACCAATTTCCAATGCACATAAATATACCTAACTACTCTTAGTGTTTTATAAACTCACTAACCACCCAACTCAAATTCGATATACAGCAAAATCATAATAGCCAATTTGTATGACATCTTTAAAATCCATTATAAGGCATAAAAAACACTACCCATTATATAAAGATTCAAACTTTTTAATCGAACACCAAAAAATCAATACTCATTGTATAAAGATTCAAACTTAATAATCAAATATTATATAAAGATTCAAATAAGTAATCATACACCAATCATTTAGAGATTCAAAATAACTTATCAAACACGAAAAAAGGAAATATCATCATATATAAAGATTCAAACTTTGTCATCAAACACCAACCTTGAGAAAGAAACCACCCATATCAGAGCACATGGAATAAACTTTGTCGGCAGCATGCTCATGTTGTCTCTCCCACATTGCTTCTGCTTTCTCCACATCCTTCTCGAAATTAACTCGAACCTGAAAAACCTGATAATATAACACAGATAAATTTAGATACCAAAAAGACAATACAAATTACACCCATTAAATGTAAACATTAAGAAACCAATAAGAGATCAAATTGGGACAAAAATGACCACAGAAAACACATTACTCCCACAAGAAGATAACACTAACAAACAAGAAGACTTCCAATTGGGACAAAAATGGACACAAAAACATCAAGAAACCAAAAAAAGACTTCACATTCGGACAACAATGGTCAAGAAAACAATATTCATCCATAAAAAGATAAAATCAAGAAACCAATAACACTTCAATTAGGATAACAATGGCCAAAGACGTCAAGAAACCAAAAAGACTTGACATTAAGATAACAATGGCCAAGAAAACACACTATATCCATAAAAAGATATCATCAAAAAATCAGTAACACTTCAATTAGGACAAGACTTGGAATTAGGCAATGGTCAAGAAAACACAATTCATTCACAAAAGATAACATGAAAAAACCAATAACACTTCAATTAGGACAATGATGGCCAAGAAAACACAATTCAACTACACACACAAAAAGAACATCAAGAATTCAAAAAGACTTCAAATTGAAACATAAATTGCCCTAAGGTGTTTAGGCTTAGCTTATACTTTTAATATGATAAGCAACAAAATAAGCTAATCCAAACACCCATAAAAAAATCTTATGAAACAAAAAAGATTTGAAATTGGGACAAAAAAAATAACCAAGAAAACACAATTCACCCACAAAAATAAAACGTCAAGATACCTAAGAAAATCTCGGCTGGAGTTAAAATTATTAGACAACATATATTACTTACAAATAATATTATCTCTAAATTAATTAAAATTAGCAACTGTTTATGAGAATAAATTTTGTTTTACCTTATAACCGGTGTAGATATCAACAGCACGGACCCAGAATTGAAAAGACCGTTGCCATGGTCTAAAACCACTTGAAAACTTTTCTTGAAATTCTTTGATATCAATACCCATATGTTTTTCAATGTTTAATTCTATGTATTGTGTGCGTACTTTAGGTTACTATTCCTCAAGTTACACGAAAACAGAAAATATTTAAATAAATAAATAAAGGAATATGTGGGTTTTGTATTTTTGTTGATTGTGTGCGTGATTCAAGAGGTCACCAATCACTCATGATCTTAAATGCAAATTTGAGGCATGCGAGAAATGAGTGATTTTGGGTGTGTAAGAATATATGTCTGTTTAGCGCAAAAATGTGGCTACAATGGAATTATGGAGTTTGGTAATGGGTCCGGGAATACTTCTTATGTCACTATATATAATATATGATGTGAAGTGTTATCTTTTATGACTTTATCCAATCACTTCTAGAATGTTAAAATGGAGTGTATTAACTGAGGAATATACAGTGTCCCATTATATTAACTGAGGAATATATAGTGTTCTATTATATTTTAACATTCTTTTGGTATATTGATCGGAGATGGGGTTACATTAAACTTAAATTGTTTCAATGTTTCGATGCATATTGGTGATTTTAGGGTTGATTTGTAGAAGTGTAAAGAAATTTCGATTAGTTTGTAATATTGATAAATCATATGGAGTTACATTATAGTTAGGAAGAGTTTGAGAGCTTGGCCAACGCTAGCTTCTTCCAAACGTTCTTCCTTCGTCTTCCTCCGTCTTCCTCCGTCCTGCGTTGGCACGAAGCAGTCCTCCACTGCCCGTCTTCCATTTCCTTATGTTGAAGACAACCAAAGACAAAGAAGTCCTGAGACCCAGCTTCTATTTTTATTTTTGTTTTTGTTTTGTGTGTATAGTAAATAAATTAATTATTAATAACTGGTGGGATCCGGTTTTTCTGAAGAAGGTTCTTGGATTGACAGTGTTCAATCTTTCTTCAGTTTTTCTAAATAAGTGTTGATTGGCGTTGGGGTGACACTGAAGAAGCTTGGAAGAAAGCTTCTTTGGTTGGAAGTGGTTTGACTACGAAACCGTTTGGTTTGCCCCCTTGTAATAATTTTGATTTCTTTGTTTAATAAATTTGTTAAATAATTTTGTTCTTTGTAAGCGTTATCGGTTAAAGAAATCGAGATACCGATCAATATCAATTTTGGATACAACAAGGATAAATTAAATGTAATGTTTTATATGTTATACACGTTACGGTAAATGATACCAATCATAGCAAATAACTTGTTTCTGATACAGTACGGTTCTAAAGTTCGTGACATGGTGATTATTTTACGTAAGTCAAATTACGTAGTTTTGATAACAGTAATAATAAAAAAGAAGGCTAAAATCCCTATCATGAATTTCGATTTTGATAGGTACAATTCACAACAAAGTCAAGTTTTTTGGTTCAAGTTAAACTACTTTGTTTAATTAGGATAGAGATTGTGTTGGCTCTAACACACTTGGTTTATAAGATTTTTGTATGAAATTTGTCAGTGATGTTTCTCATGTAACATGGAAGAAACAAAAAGATAAGAATCATTTAGAAAACATAACACTTGTTCATCTCACAACAGTACAAATTATTTTGTCACGTGATCTACTCGAATAATTCTAGAAGTCATTAGGTGATATACATTTAACTTTCTCCAAAACTTCGGTCACCCTATCTTTGTGAGGGAAGTCCTGATACAAATGAATCATATATAACCCTAATAGATACGGATCGTTTAAACTATTAAAATAAACATTAAATTAAGAAGTAATAGTTTTTTGACACATCAGCTCAAATGTCATAAACTAATTATATTAATCAATGATTACGTTTTTTTATAAGAATTATAAATGATACAATTATATTCTTTTGTCCATGCAATTGTCCATATTCTCAAATCAACACTGATTAGGGATTTCGGTAATCATCTTAGGACATCGATTAATTAAGAATTTAAGATAATAAATGTAATGACATTAAAATTGACAGTTTTAATTAAGAACACGCATTTTAGATGATAGACTAATAACTTATATTTATCCTTATTACTAATTTAAAGATTTAAAGTTATATATTCGTTGAAACGTTGGAGATTTTTTGACACCGCAAATCTTATCGTAAACCTATAATTTCTTAATTAAAAAAGTCGAATAAAATTACCTGTGGGATTTGAGATGTACGTGGAAGTGCTTGAAATAGATTTTTTAAATTTTGATAAAAATATGATATTTTCCTTAAAAGTTATATAATTTAAAAAGTTTGGGACTGTAATTTTGAATAAAGTGAAATAAAATGACTTAATTGACAAAAAATTAAAATTAAAATGACGATGTCATCAAATCTCTAATTTTATTTAATTTAATAAAATTAAAGAATTTGATTGATCAATCGAATATTTGATAATATCATCGTTCACATCTTCTATTATATTTATTAAGATTTAAGATGTTAATGGAGTTAAATAAAACCAGATAGGAAACAACTAGAAAACACGGCAACAAATGTTCATGTTTGACCCCTTTTGAAAATTGAACTCATATTGATATTAGATAACGGGTGACAAAAGTAAACATACTCAAACACCAATAACATAAAAACAGCTTTCAAATCCAGTTCAACAAGAAGTCACCATGCTTAATAGTTGCTTTACAGGGAGCGTTCTTTAAATCTAGACAAATAGCTTTTATAACGCCTACCACTTTATCAATCTTGCAATAAAGTTTTCTAACTCCAATGAAACATGACACCTTCTTAATCATAAAAAATGCCCCATTTACTACACTAGCTAAAAAAACCCACCCTCTTATCATTTAGCAATAGCTAACTAACTGATTGGTGAATAGTTTATCTTAAAAGACAACAATTTTGTAAATTTGCTTTAATCATACAACTTTTTTTGTCATAAACTCTTTCAATAATACTAATAGAATAAAAAACAAATAAAGTGATAATTCTGTTTAAATTGTCAACAAAGTTAATGAAATATAAAAATTGATTGTTAATAATATATTTTGTTCGGTTCATTTTCATTTTACATACAATAGTAAAAAATAATCAACGTTGACGACAAAAATTACTAAAAATTTCAAGAAAGTACCAACTAAAACATATCCGACGTATGAACATTAAGCAATTATGTTATATTATTTTCTTACTAAATGATAATTTAAAATATATTAACTATTTTTTTAAAAAAAATGTTTGTTTCAAATTTATGTTAATCTCTGCTTCAATGTAAAATTGGAATCTCCAATCTTAAACCACCGTTTCCAGTCGTCAAAAAGTCAAAACCCTCGAAACCCTCCAAGTCCGCTTCCGCAACTCTTCCGTCACTCAACCATGACGACAACAACGACGGCGACGGTCACAACCGATACTAGAAAGCTCCCACGGCCAGGCCGCGGCGGCGTAATATCACTAGGACTCACCGAAGAAGAATCACGAGTTCGAGCCATAGCCGAAATCGTCAATAACATGGTGGAACTCTCACATAACGGCGAAAATGTTGACCTAAATGCCCTAAAATCCGCCGCGTGCCGTAAATACGGTTTATCACGTGCTCCAAAGCTCGTTGAAATGATCGCTGCATTACCTGATGCTGAACGAGAGGTTTTATTGCCGAAACTTCGAGCGAAACCGGTTCGAACCGCATCTGGAATTGCAGTTGTTGCGGTTATGTCGAAACCACATCGGTGTCCGCATATTGCGACGACTGGGAATATATGTGTGTATTGTCCTGGTGGACCTGATTCGGATTTTGAGTATAGTACACAGTCCTATACTGGATATGAGCCAACAAGTATGCGAGCTATCCGTGCTAGGTTAGTTTGAGTTTGTAGTTACTTTGTATGAGTTTTAGTATTATTTATTCATTTGTTCATATTGTGTAGTCCATGAGAAACCCTAAGCTACCTTCAGATTTGCATTTGAATCCTAGTTGTAGGATAAGACTGAAATACTGGCATGTTATGCAAAAGAAGGATCATATGAGAATGCTTATAAAAGAAGAATAGTTAGAAAGCTCAATTTCTATAAATTTGAATCACTTAAGTTTAGACAATAACATAGTTTACGTTTATATATTCCTATTGAAGTTTTCAATAATAATCTGAACCATTAGAATCACCGAAACCTCAACTTTTGATTTGTGCATATATAAAATGTGAATTTGTGCATCTACAAAGAAAAATGCTTAGTATGCCTAAAAATATAGACCTAAATGACTAAATCTATGCCTAAAAATTTGATTGGTTGAAATGGAAAAATGATTGGTGAATAAAAAGAGTGAGAATTAGTGGATTCCATGTGTCATTGATTATATGGTTTAGGCAAAAACTTAGCCTATGTTTTAGGCATATTTAGCAAAACTCATCTACAAATATATAAGTTACATGAAAATCTGCATCCGGGCGTTATTATTTTATAAATTTGTCTATTTATATGGTTAAAGAAAAGCATTCCTAGCTTTGTTATTTTGAAAGTGTTATCATTTAGTACGGAGTATTATTTTGTTCATAATCTGATTATATATGGAAAGTTAGGGGATAATTATTGATGCAAGCTGATTGTATAGGGAGAGGGGAAGGATGTGTGGAATTGTTAATTTACTACGAGATTGGGGGATATGGATTTAATCCAGAGATACTCTACGCCGCTTTGATACAGAAAGTAGGGGTAATTATCCACTGCATAGCATGGGTATCATGCTAGTGTTATGGATTCTTGAGGGCACGTGTTTTTTTATAGGATATCATGGTTATCTTTTTGTATTCAGTGTTAAGCCTTATCAAATAATATCAAAAAAAAATTATGTAACAGTTTGACATGTGTTGATTATTAAATTTGACTTTTTCCAGATATAATCCATATGTCCAAGCCAGGAGCAGAATTGATCAGCTCAAGCGATTGGGTCATAATGTGGATAAGGTTTGACACAATGCCATTATGTGTAAATTTCTTATTTATTTTTTGCAGTAAATGTGAATATTTTAACGTTCTCATGGAAAATTATCCACGCGGTTGATCCAGGTTGAATTCATCTTGATGGGTGGCACTTTCATGTCATTGCCAGCTGAATACCGAGACTACTTTATAAGGAATCTTCATGATGCTTTGTCAGGACACACTTCTGCAAATGTTGAAGAGGCGGTTGCCTATTCTGAGCACGGTGCAACTAAATGTATTGGGATGACTATTGAGACGTAAATTACTTACCAGAAATTTTATATTGTACTCCGTATTTAGATTGTAATATGTGAATCTAGGTGATAAGAAAATTGTGGTCAAAGTTCCTTCAGCAAGAAATTGTCACCATCAATAATTAGTTGATTATGAGCATTTAGTTTATGCTATGATTTAGAATGAAATGAAATGCTTCATGATTCTGTAAGTTTAGGTTTTTGAGATTCACCGGTAACATGACTGTTTTTCTGCTTCTTTAGGAGACCAGATTACTGTCTTGGGCCTCATTTGCGACAAATGCTTTCTTATGGTTGTACACGATTAGAAATTGGGGTTCAGAGCACATACGAGGATGTTGCTCGTGACACCAATAGAGGGCACACGGTAGCAGCTGTTGCTGATTGCTTTGCTTTGGCAAAAGATGCTGGTTTTAAGGTGAACCTATTTCCAATCTATGATCCTGGATTTCCAATCAGATATCACTAGTTTTATTTTGTTCAAAGTTATGTCCTCGGTTTAATAATGAATCGTTCCTTTCTATTTTTACTTTTTTCCAATTTAGAATAAATACTGTAAGGACTCATGACATGCGTCAATTTATGCCAAATTTTTCTTTATGAAAGCTAGATGTAGGTTTTACTAATCATAAGTTTCTTTCGACTTTTCTCCTTTTTCACGACATCTTACTTTTCATGGGTTGTTCTAGGTGGTTGCTCATATGATGCCTGATCTTCCAAATGTTGGAGTTGAGAGGGATATGGAAAGTTTCAAGGAGTTTTTTGAGAGTCCTCGCTTTAGAGCCGATGGGCTCAAAATTTATCCAACACTTGTTATTCGTGGAACAGGTCTTTATGAGCTCTGGAAAACTGGCAGGTAGTGTGTTGTACCCTCGATAACAAAGCATTCTGGCATGTTGTTGCACTTAGAGCCGATATCAGAGGGGGCAAATTTTACCCATGTACTTATGACTCGGTTGATTCGGGTCGTGTTTATCTCAAACGGGGTGAATGTATCAAATTAAAAAATCAAGCTAAAAGGCTGTTTATAGTGCATACAACCTTCTAAATCGTTTTTTATGGAGATTTCGCTTATTATCGTAATAAGAGTAATGATATATATGCCTAAAACTATGCCCAATCCATCCATCATGTTACACATGTTCTCCACTTAATCTCTTTCCTTATTATCATCAATAGTTTTAAAAAAATTCTCCAATCATATTGTTTGACATAGTTTTTGGCATACATTTTTAGGTCTATGTATCATTTTTCTTGTATTAATTTTGTTTTTGTAAACATAACTAACCCACCAATTTTGTTTAGTACACTTATAACTAACCCACCAGTTTTTGGCATACATTTTTAGTTCTATGTACCATTTTTCTTGCGGGTCTACCCAACATGTCTTGACCGGTACTACAAAAACCCGTTTTCACCTGCACATTTCAACCCATTACTCTGCCTGCCTTCATCTTGTCATTTTTAGCCGATATGATTGTATACCTACCCGAAATCATGTTGATTTGCAGGTATAGAAATTACCCTCCAGAGCAGCTTGTAGACATCGTAGCTCGAATCTTGGCCTTGGTACCTCCGTGGACACGTGTTTACAGGGTTCAGAGAGATATTCCTATGCCTCTGGTTACTTCTGGTGTTGAGAAAGGGAATCTTCGGGAGCTTGCTTTAGCTCGTATGGACGATCTGGGCTTGAAATGTAGAGATGTTCGTACGCGTGAAGCTGGGATTCAAGTATGCAGTACTTCTCTTTGATATACTTGACCTAACTTTGTCATTTTATTAACAGTTATCATCTACTATGACTGGACTCTCATTTAATTTCCCTACTTTATTAAATTTAGGATATTCACCACAAGATTAGACCGGATGAGGTTCAGCTTGTTAGGCGAGATTATACTGCCAATGAGGGATGGGAAACTTTCCTTTCGTATGAAGACACACGACAGGTAAAATACATCAATATTTCTTTTGCGTTCATCATGAACTATACCGATCAATGCCCTGCAATAAAATGAATATTCGGAAAATTATATTGCTGCACCTGAATGTAATAAATATCATTAACATTATCCCATAAAATATTGGATAATAATGTGTGTATATTGTCTTCATATTTGTGTGTATATTGTCTTCATATTGTCTTCATATTTTTTAATTTTTTATTTAAAAATAATAATAAATTTCATGGTGCTTTTAGCTTAGTATATTAAGTATGAATACATCGATCATCTCTTTTATATTGATTCACCATTGTTGTGTTGTGCTGTGCGTAATTCATTATCAAGATTAACCTTTGAGAGTAATTTTTGTTGACTGTCGTGTTGTGTAGCATCTGGATTGCTTTTATGATCTCTATTTTAGTAGGCACCTAACAGTGCTGACAAACCTTATATTTTTGGCATTTTAAAATTCATCAGTACCTATATTCTCATGAATTTATTTAATTATACATCATACTATTTATGGATGAAGGATATTCTTGTTGGATTACTGCGCCTAAGAAGATGTGGGAAGAACGTTACGTGCCCAGAACTTGTTGGAAAATGCTCCATTGTTCGTGAACTCCATGTTTATGGAACTGCTGTTCCAGTACATGGCCGTGATGCTGATAAACTACAACACCAGGTACTTCTAATCATTCAGCAAATATTACAAATGCCATTGGTAAACTTTCAATAGTAGTGAGTTCTTGTTCTCTATAGGTGTCAATATGGGTCCGCTTCCAGTCGAGTTTTATAGATTCCAATAGAGTCACCACTCGCTTTTAACTGGTCAAAACTTGTCTTGATTGGGATAGGTTAATATAAGTATGGGTCACAAGGGGCAGTCTTGTTGTTCCACAAACACTTTCTTGACTATTCATAAATGTATTATAGTAATGAATGCATCTTTTATGATCACATAAAATTCTTACTACTATAACAATCTAAGCTTTTGATCTAAAGCAATTTAGGAGGCTGAATGAATTAAAAGTAGACCTTGGTTGACTTTCAACTCTTCTTCTTTTTTTTTTTTTTTTTAATAATAGTTATAGTTATTATTATTATTTTGTAAACAACTTGCAGACATCCATACGACTATACTTGTAATCATAAAGCAACATATTAAATATTTAGCAGTACTATTTTGTAAGGAAAGTAGTCATCTGCACGTAATCGCATCCCTGGAACTAGAGATGACAAGAAGGGAGGGTTGAGGTTCGGGTCAGAAGAGGTTCGGGTCAAATGTGTCATTATTAACATGGGCTGGGTTGGGTTGACCCACAAACACTTTTTTGTCTAAAATTAAAATGTTTTTACGATTAAGTAATGTATTAAATATGATAATCATCCGAATGATTGAATAAAACGATTTAGGAGGTTGTAGGCATTATAGGTGTGGCCCGTCCAACCTGTTTGACATGTTCCTATTTTAGCTATATTCGTGTTCGACCCATATGAACGTTTAAGATAAAGTATAAGCTTAATCAACCAATTATCAATTGGTGGGTTGAAATGATACCTCTACCTGATGTATGCCTTTCATGTTGAGTGATATTTACAGCTTCACTGAAAAACTTGTTTCTTGTTGTGTTATTTTTGGCAGGGGTATGGCACCCTGCTTATGGAGGAAGCAGAGCGGATTGCTCGTAGAGAGCATAGATCAACAAAGATAGCTGTTATTTCAGGTGTGGGAACACGGCATTACTATAGGAAATTGGGTTACGAGCTTGAAGGTCCTTACATGATGAAGTATCTTGTATAACAAGTGGTTTACACAGAACACAGTTTTGTATGCTACTAGTAGTTGTGTTGTGAAATTATTTAACCATTCTCCTTTATTAGCCTCTGTATATTTTAAGTTTATTGGGCAGACAGACTTGAAAGTTGAATTCAAGGAAATTTATGTGTTGCTGCTAGTCACCCATAATCATAACTAATTTCATTTTGAGATGCAATTAGTTAATAAGTTGTTTTAAAAAAGTTTTGGGAAATCATATCTGCGAAGTGTAACTTTTGCCTGCCAGCCACTTGGTGAATCTTACTAAGTTTTGGCATAGTAACTGGTATTATATCTGGAGGTGGCCAGATAGGCGGGTTAGGTTTGTTTGGGTTGCAAGTCAAAATCGATCGATTTGGGTTATTATTTGTCTTTGTGAACGATGCTGATACATACTCCCAATCTTGTTTGGTGCGATAAAAACATCGAGCTTGACTGCAACATCATTAGAATGTTGGTGTCAAACTTATTTGTGCTACTCTTACAATGTTACAAATATCTCTAAGGTTCATATGCATGTGGGACAATACGGGCAACTTCATATCTGTAGAATATAGCCAAGTCAAAAACTGGTCGGTATGTGCTTACAAATGCCGGAAAATAAATTCTTAAAAAGACGAACTATAATCGTTCATCTTATTAGGTAGTTTATTGACTTGAATTTGTTTAACTGTTACTTAAAAATCAGTAATTAACAACAAAATCAACAATGCTAGTTGGCTGATCGGGTAAAAATTTGTATTGGTATGTCTTTCGAATAAGATTTCAATAAAAATGATAACAATGTAGAGATTTCTATCCCCAATTTATATGATATATTAACATAATACAGATTTGTTTATTCTAGGTTATTAAGATACCGGGTTATAAAACTGAATGAGGAACTCACTAGTCATTCAACAAAAAATCAAGCAAATTATTTAGAAGATCTTAGGACGAATCAAATTCAACCAATACATCAAGCAGTTGAAAGTTGAAATTCTTTTCTCTTAAATCGTGATTCATTTGCAGTCAAATTAAACCTTTCAAGGAGCCATTAGTTTTAATTTATGCCATGTAAAATATAAATTAACCCATGTACTTTAGGTGGGTATCTGTGTAATACGCTACAAACTTGTATTACTAGGATAACAGTAGTAATGTTTTAAAGTTAGATTACGACCGACCTTACTCCATACACAACTAGGATAATGTAGTAATGTTTTAAGGGTTGGTTATGACCAATCTTACTCCATACACAACCAGTGGCGTAGTCAGAGTTTTACATATGGGTGGGCCGAAATGTGAACTAACTTGCATAATGTTACAATTTATCAAAAGAAATTTTAAAAAAATAAAATCTAAAGGTAGTAACAAATTCACTATGTATTATTGGTTTATAACAAAAGCTTGAGCTACTGCATTTATATCAACAAAATGTATCCAACTTTTTATTATGCTTCCACTAGAAATCGTATCAAGAAAAATACTACATATCAAAATTAATTTGAAATCCTTTAGTTTAGTTTTCCTGTTATAGTTAAATATAAAAATAACTAAGAAAGCATATTAGTAACCGACTAACAAATGAAAGAAAGATAAACTAATTCTAATAGCAAGGAGTGTATTTCAGAAACAATAATGGAGAAAGCGAAGTTAGGAAATGAAAATTAAAGAAAATAATATAGTTTACTCGTAATATCAAAATAAGATACAAAACGTATGGAAGGAATATATATATATATATATATTCAGAAAGTCAATTCATATTAATTATTATTATTAGATGGGCCAAGTATCTTTTTAGTTGGGTGAGCCAAGTAGCTTTATAACCGACAATTCTTATTTCACATACTATGTACTCTCAATGCATGTGATTTGTGTGTGTGGGCCACGGCCCACTCTAAGTCTAGCGTGGCTCCGCTACACAACTATGTTATTACGATCTTCGTAGAAAGTAAGTAATATGTTTATAAGTAACGACTAGTGAGAGCATGTACCCATGTATTGACTAGTAATTACTACTTTTACAATTTATCCTAATAATGTTTTTAAACTTCGAAAACTAATACCTAATAAAGATAACCAATGATGAATTTGCCAATTTGTCTTCGTTCCAAATTTATTGCGCTCTATGAAAACATTCAGAACGTATGGGGGGCCAAGTGTAATTTATTATTTTCATTATAACCCCTTAACTTTCTAAATTATTCCGATTTACTTTCCTGTACACCTCCCTGTTGAATTTGCCAAAATCCAGCTAAAAAGAATTTTTTTTCAGAGAAATTAGTTGAATTAAAAGACATGGCGAGACCGATAATTAGGGCATGCAAATTCCTCGTTATATTGATTTCATTACAATGGATGATTCAAGTCTTCGCGAATTCACAGGTCTGTTTTGCCCTAATTATGTATGTGTATCTAAATTCAATCGCAAAATTGTGTCTTCAGTTCACCTTGTTTCAATTACTAGGTTTAATTTCACTTCGTTGTGTTATTTTTACATTTTATAGTTTTTTAATAACTGAATTGCTTATTATTGTCTATATTCTGTGTAAAATGTTCTCGTTCATAATTTCTAATTTTAACTGCTTGTATGAAGTTAGGTTTATTAATTTAGTTTATGTTATATATATTATATTAAGCTTCGATGTAGTTGGTATTAGTATGTATTTGATCAATTCTCTAAATTCTGTTATATGATGTATGCCTATGCTGCTATGGGATGTAATCTAAAAGTCAGTCTTTCTTTTTGTTTTCGGGTATGTAAGAGCGACCGTTAAAGAGTCATAACACGATCGAAATTCCATATTACTGTATCTTACAGTATATGCATTAGGAAGTTGTGCATCTCGAAGATCTGGTGATAGTTATGTGACACATTTGAGCTTTGAGTATTTTTAAGATGAAAATATTAATTTTGTAATTTCATGGTCTAATATGATTCGAAAGAAATATAGTATGTTGAAATTTATCGCAACCCTAAGTTTTAAGTTTTGGATGAACAAATTTTGGTACTGTACTTGCTAGATGTTCTACCATTGGAGCTTAAATTAAGTACTGGGCATTATTGAATTGCTTCATATGTGATACTCAATGGAATGGCCTATTTTGCAGAGCGCTTTCTGTTACTCCATGAAACTGCTGTATAGGTGAAAGTTTATTTTGAATGATATGCTCAACTCTTTTATCGTGTGATAAAAACCTTAATGTCTTAAGCTAGCTGCGTGATTCCACAGTTGAGAAATTTTTCAGTCTTTTATTATTGTATCTATATACGAGGCATGAGCATATGTCATTGGTTCTTACCAACCTTGATTGCTACTTTGCCTTATTTTTGCTCCAGGGTTCAGAAGAACATGCTCGTGAAGTTCATTGTTCCAGAGAAAGAAGTAGGGTTGCATACAAAATTATTGAGGAGGTATTTGCAATTAATGTTTCTCAATATAGTTGCAATCTGCTATTGATATTACTTCTGTTCAACTGTTTGAAACGATGCACTGGTTATGATGTATTGCACTTTCCGTTGTATCATGCAGTATTTGATTCCATTTGTTGAACGAGAAAACTATCAGATGTCACATAAGTGTAAGCTTCATCCTGGCAATGACATTTTTAGAGATCAAGAGGACCACAAAATTCACATGGACGTGAATGAATGGCGTTGTGGATACTGTAAGAAAAGCTTTCGAGCAGAGAAATTTCTTGATCAACATTTTGACAACAGGCACTACAATCTTCTAAATGTTGTATGTGCGTTCTGTTCCACTAATTTTTATTTACACGTTTGAGTATAAGTTCTTTCTATGCTTCTCTTTGAATGCTGCAACATACATCTGTTTTTGTAGCTCTCATTCATTACCCGTAGTAGCGTGGGTTCGTAAAAGTTAAGAACCTTTATAAGTTGTAACTGTTTTTAAGTTTTGACCGAATAATCTTTCCATGGTAGTTATTTTGAGCATTCGTGAACTTGCTTAAAACTTCATTCCTTCACCAGATGTTGCATCTGAGATATGTAAGAAGTTTATTCTTTACATTTCAGACTCACACCAATTGCTTGGCGGATCTATGTGGAGCATTGCACTGTGACCATGTAGCTAATTCTGCCGTTCCGAAAACAAAGTGCAACCCTGCAGCTGCAGCAAGAAACCGACACTTATGTGAGGTTGTTTACTACTAGAATTCATGAGTGTTCATTAGAAAACATCTTGGCTTAAAATTCTAGTTTTAATGCAGAGTCTTGCAGACAGCTGTTTTCCTGTTCATCAGGGTCCATCGGCAGGCCGACTTCATGGTAATGTTTGATGTTTTGATGGATCTTAGAGGTGGAAGTTCAATCCTTTATTTATTAGATGTGTTGATTTGGGCTCTGTTTTATCTTAGCGGCTCATTAAAAAAAAGAAGCTAAAAGTGCACCGGGTTGAAAATTGTCCAGATTCTATATTTGACGCTTGCAACTTCCAAAATCTTATTTTAATTGGATATTTGAACTATTACTCTAATAATACTGTGTTCGTATTGATATTTAACACATTTGTTATAAATTAATTATATTTTTTAATGGACTAAAGGTTTTTAGTAAGTCAACCGGACCTAACTGAGTATCAATTATAAATATATAATGACCAGGTTCAACCTGAACTTGTTTTGACCCTGGTACCCAATCCGCCCATCTTGCTACATCTAATGGATCTTTATGCTGTTTTTTTTTTTTTTTTTGTCTTTTTACCATGTACATTAAAGGTGACCTTATGATTTTTTGACAGAATTATTTTTGCGCCAGTTTTGTGATGCCCACAGTTGTTCAGGCAAAAGCAAGCCTTTTGGTAGGGGAGGCAGGGTAAGCATTCACTTCTATAATATTTCATGTCTTGGTTACTGAACACAATCTACTAAGGATTGGATGCTAGAGGTCTAATGAAATTATATAGTTGCCAAATTGAGCAGATGCTCTATGTTAGAGGTTCAACTCGTTTACTTATGTATCCATTGTTTTGGTTGTTTTAACTCAAGTAGGTCAAATTGTATTTTTAGCTAAAAGGGGAATGTGTCAAATTGGTCAAAGAGGGCATATAGGTAGAAAATGGCTCAAAGTAAATTTTACTGAAGACAACCCCCTAAATCATTATATTGTAAGATTTAAGTTATTGTTGTAAAAATTTGTTTATGTAATCCCTATTAGTGCCTTAATTATATACTATATTTTTCAAAGAAAAAATCGGACCAAAAAAGTTTTTGTGAGTCAAGCTGACCCAACCCTGGATAGTTTTGACAAGTACTAGACCCGTTTCAACGAGAAACCAATACCAACTGATTATTACGACTTCAAGTGGCTGTTGTCAGTTCCAAAAAGCAAATCCACACACCTCCTACAAACATAGAATGCTTTCACTACAAGTCTCTACAAACATTTGCCTAACTTAATTAAGTTATCTTTCCCTCTGTAAATTTTGTGGATTATTGGTGTAACTGATGACTTACACTAATCGTTTGCAGAAGCATACCAACATATTCTACTTGGCTATCTCAATATTGATCATGATGCTGCTCCCTATCTTCTATCTAATAGTATATTTGTACCAAAGGTGCCACATACATCACATCAGTCTCATTTCTTTCTTATAATCTAACTTCAAATTGAACTAGATACCATTGGTTTTATTGCTGCAGAGAAATGAGAAAGGGCACACAGGTACTGAGGCGCATCTCAAAACCGAGTCTAAAGAAAAAGCCATCATAGCTGCCAAGTTTTGAGTATTACTTGGTAGAGGATTTTCTTAAGGTATGTTTTATGAAATAGTTATATTTCACATTCAGCTCATATAAGTTGGACTTAAGTTCTCTCATTTTTGTAGTTGAAGCTCGTGGATAATATGGCATCATTTAAGATTGGGAGCATGAAGTAACATTTAAACTTGTCATTCATAGAATTATCTTCTGATACATTCGTTTCATGTAATCCATCGGTGAGTTCATCCAAGTCTTCAAGATTTGTACCGTGCATAACTAGACAGCTGAAGAGCCTGACTTTTGGAAATTATTACTCTGATATCTTGTATTATTGCCAACTAGAATGTGAAAAATTAGTTTGGTCATTACAAGGAATGGCAACCATTTGATCTCCTTTTTAGCATATGCATTTTCTTAGAAGTCTCAGCATTGTTTACCTTCGGTAAGGCTATGCTTTCTTTTTAAGTAATTATGACCTAACCTGTAGTGATGTGTAATTCAATTCAAAGGCATCATGACTCTGGATTTGGTCATCTGGGTTACCATTATGGTGTCGGGCAGAATCAATTTTTTAAATTGAATTTTGTGGGACCAAACTGCTGTATATGGGAGAACATGAGGATATGAGTCAGGTCCCTATTTAAGGTGGCAAAATGGCTCGATCGGGTAGGTTGGGTAACGGGGCAATTTGTTTGTACGGGTGGGGTTGACATGACTCAAAATACTTATTGCCTAAAATGGTATATATGAGGTTTTATGAATTAGAAATGACACATTGGATGGCCTTCAACCCACTTTATTGTAAGCTATATTTCTATTTGACCTGTTATATTCGGAATCCACTCACCCTTAAGTAAATTGGTTAAAATTGTTGCCACTAGTCCATACACTTTCATTATTGAGTTTATATTTAAATAGTGCATGTTGAGTTCTTGAAAACATTTATCTTGTGAGACCCTCAACATTTAAGACTATGGTCTTAAAATTCAGGATTAGGAGATATAAGATGTGAGTTTTTGGATCATCCGTTGCTTTGATCATGTCAACATGTAAACAAACACGTAATCATAAACACATTCATCTCTATGCACCTCATTGCACGAGAACAGGGCTAGTGGATTAACTATCCTCAAAATAAAACATAACGCGAAACTTACACATTTAATTGAAGATCATGCGCCTTACCAACTCTTTCTCATTGATTACATTGCTTGAATTGCAAAGCAAGCTAGAACAAAAATTAATTTACAAACATCCAATTGTCAACAAAAATAAATTCTATTTATCAGCTATCATTGTCAAACTGTTTGTTCAATGATTGTTGAGTTAGATTACCTACATCAGTAATTTAATGCCCATGATGAGCTAATAATATATATGATAAAAAAAGCAACCAAGGATCTAATTTAAATAGGATCAGGAATGTCTGAGGAGATCAGCCTGAGTCCCATCTTGTTACTAATCTTGGTTGCTGTGATTTATCTCGGAGTTCACGAGGTCATTGATCGCCAGTATAGATGGTTTTCGTCTTCAAATCTTGTGCTGGTACTTCTACTGTGCGTAGTTAGTTCTCCTGATACGTTCTATTTGATCGCTTACAATGGATGTCTGTTTTTTTGTGCAATTTGTTTATATTTCTTCATCAGGGCTGAGATGTCTTGATCATCTCTGATCTGTAATGTCATTACTCTAAACGAAATAAGTTACCCATATCTATCATTCATTATTTCGTGTTGTGGTTCTTGTTGTCATGACTCACGAGGGTTATTTTAAGTGAACTTGTGTCGTTCTAAAATCACGATTCTTGTGTTTCAAATATGAATCGACTGGCAATACTCTCAATGTTCAAACGAAAATAACGCATCACAAGAAGTGTTTCCGTCAACGATGATAGTTCCATAGAGTGTTTGAATGTGTGTTTCAGGGTGATACTTAGAAAAAGCCAAAAAGTAAATTCTCTGTTAGTGTGATGATCATTCGCCTAGGTTACTCATGTATAATGTGATACTCTTGTGTATATTTTCAATAATCATATTCCTTGTACTACTATGTTTCACTCAAACTAACTTGTCGTTAAGAAAGTTAATATATTATATGAAGACAATTAAGGTGGAATGGTAATAGTAAAGATAAAAAAGAATTTTTAATAAAATTTAAAAGGACTTTTAAAAGTGAAAATATGTTATAAATTGCGGAAACA
Organism: Logfia minima; assembly: GCA_963921325.1. Classification (NCBI taxonomy): domain Eukaryota; kingdom Viridiplantae; phylum Streptophyta; class Magnoliopsida; order Asterales; family Asteraceae; genus Logfia; species Logfia minima. Next base: position 2,599,562 of record OY992773.1, read on the forward strand.
GAGACAAAAAATAAAAGTACGATGAAGAGTTGAGATATAAAATAATACGACGAGAAAAATGAACAAAAGTGAAAGTATGCTTGTGTTTATAAATTAACCCAATAAATTAAAAAGAGAACGATTCGTACAACATTTCTTTTTCTTTCTGTTTATGCTTTAAAGTATTGTGTAACAACGTTATAAAATACAATTTGTGTTTATGGAAAACAAAAAGAATAGGGAGATGTACGAATTTAAGTTAAAAGGGCGTTAAAACTAATCCAACATCCCCCCGATAGAAAAGTTAGGCCCGTTAACCTAAACCCTCTCTCACCGTCATTTTCTTCTCTGTTCTATTTCTTTCTTGCAGGCTGTAAAAGGGCTGATAATATAAAATCTCTAAATCGGAACAACGGTGCTTTTGTCTCCTCGATTTAACACATTATTCACGTTTTCAGTTCTTGACGCCGAACCATTTTTCTCATCACCAGCTTTGTTTTGTTGTTGATTGAGGTAATTTCTCGTTGTTTGCTATATTACTCTGTAATTAAAGGATTACGTTGAAAGCTACATGTTAATTTTGAACATACAGCTATTGAATTAATAGCTGAACCTGTGATACTAATTTGTCCCTTTTTAGACTTTATGTGAAACCTAACCAGTTTTTATATAATTTAATTGGCCATGTAAGCAAACAAGCATATTCGTATCACTCAAATTGATTAGAACAAATATAAATTAGCATAAAATTGCTTCAACTTTTATTTAGGTTTTTACTAATTTTGAATTGAGAGATTGGGAGAAAGTTTTCACATATGTGACAGTGTCAGTCGAATTACTTGTGAATGATTCCATTTAAATTATGTCTAAGGTTGCATTTGGTTCACGGAATTGATTGGAATTTGATGGAATTATTCCAGAGTTTGTTTGGTTGAGTAATTGATAAAGTTAGAATCCATCAAATTCCTTGGACTAAAGGAATTGAAATTCCTTTTCCTTTGATGAATTCCAATTCCTTCAAAAAAAATATTCATGGACCAAACGCACCTTAAATTTCACAGATGACACATTTAAATCAGAAAATAGCTAACTTCATAGCCTCATAGGTCATATGTAAAGGGTTTACTATTGAATTAACATTATTAACTAAATTTATCTTGTTGTTTTATTGTTTGTTGTAAGATTTAATTTGATTTTGAGTATTTTTACATGTTATCATTCACGCACTTTACATTATAGCAAACACATGTTCGTATATCATATATATGTATAAGTAGTTATACAAATAAAACAACTACAATTAAACTATAATTCATCGTATATATAATCATGAGAAGATATCAACAAATAATGAACATATTATCTTCTATATTTATTATGCATTGGTATCACTAAGGTTTATAATCTAGTAGCATTATATGTGTGAAAAGATACTGCTGCAAGTGAGGTATTTCAGTTATGAATTTGGTCTTTTTTCGTAGGGAAAAAATGCCTGAAGATAAGAAAGTAATTGGTCTGTCATGGGAACCGAAACTACCTTCTCTAAACTTTGGTACAAAGAATGGGTCCCAAGATAAGTCTCAACATCTATCAGAAAGTAATCTGGTCTATAAGCCCAGCTCAGAGCTCGTTGATGGGCTATTTGTTCCACCTAACGACCCAAAAAAGGTGAACAAGTTACTCAAGAAGCAAGTCAAAGACACAGCGGGGAAGGGTTGGTATGCTCACATTCTAACTGAAGTATTTTGTAGGGTTAAGTGTCTAGAAATGTATCAAAACTTGATCCAAAATTCTACTGCATGTATCCAACTTTTAAAGTTTCTATTATATGTAACTATGTATCAAACTTTCAATTAGTGCTATTGTATGTATCTGACCTGATAACTTATAAACTGGTGACGTGGTACTCGCTTTGATGCAAAAATTGCTCGAAGAAGACGTTATAGGATACATACAATAGCAATAACTGAAAGTTTAATACCTACAATGGAAAACTTATAAAGTTGGATATATAGAATAGGAGTTTGGGTAAGGTTTGATACATTCTCGGACACTTGGACCATATTATGTACTCAATTGCATATCTAAGTTATATGTGATTCAACTAAAGTTGATTTGAGAATGTTTGAACTGTATGTAGGTTTGATATGCCTGCCCCTACACTCACACCTGAGTTGAAAAAAGATCTTGAGCTGCTAAAGGTACTGTGACATCTTTCAGTACTTCAGAATATTTTTCAGTTGATTTTTATTATTACATAAATTAATTGACGAAGTTGTCCTTGGGCAAAGTCAATTATTCAATAGCACGGTTTTGTGCAGTTTTTGAAATGTCTTAAGATGAGAAACCCAGTAGCGCATATCACTCTAATGTTTCTTATAGTTCGTTTGTTTCCTTCTATATCAAAAGTGAGTACGTTATTTTGGGAGTTTTTTACTTTGTATACTACTATGAAGATGGGGAGTGTTGTTGAATAGTACAAGCGAGGAATTACAACAGGTGTTTTAAGTTAAACAGTTCCGTTTTTTCTGGGACTTTCTTCAAGCTATCTCAGAAACTTGTGTTCAAATCGACATACTCTGTTAAGATGTTTATATGTTTATTGCAGTTGCGAAACGTGATGGATCCGAAGAGACACTACAAGAAGGGTGACACCAAATTACCAAAATATTTCCAGGTAGGTCCATTAATGATATCTGAGTAATTTGTCAGCTCGAGATAGATTAACGACAATATAATATTATTTGAAATTTTCAGGTTTGTACAGTTGTGGAGCACGCAACAGAATATTACACTAGTAGACTTACAAAGAAAGAAAGGAAGTCAACTCTTGCAGATGAGCTGCTCTCTAATGAATCACTAAAGGCTTACAGGTGAGTGCACATTTGGAAGTTGATTATGTTTTTACCTATTTACTTACCTTCATACATCATACATATATGATAAAAGAAAATTACTTTAATAGCATTTTTTAGAAAGGATTAAAAAAATAACATCAAAAATGTTTTCTTTTTGTAACAAAATAGCACTAAATTATTAAAGTCGGCTATTTTGTTAAGTATCTATGGATGTTATTTTGTCAAATGACTTTCTAAAATAAAAAGGAATTGATGAAGAGAAATAGTCTTGGGACTTCGTTAAATGCTGTCGTGGCATTTTACAGGAAGCGCAAGGTTCAAGAGATTGAAGCGAAAAACCAACCGGGTGGGGTCGATAAATGGAAGATCAAAGGTAAAAGCTCGTGGAAACGTGCAAAACAAAGGAGACACTGAACTGAGTCTTACACTAATTTTGTTATCAGTCAGTCACTCGCTTCAAAGTTTTGATTGCCAGTACTATGTAACTTCAAGAAATGTTTGTTCATTAGATGATTTTGTATCCTTGGTTTTATGTTATGATGCGTGGGTACAATGAATTAGGTAACTTTTGGATATTACTTATAATTTAAATGTTGTTTAAATATTGAACTACATGTCGCTACAAAGGGTTTAGTATGGTAAAATATTTATGTCCTATTTGAAATATCAGTGTTGGCATATTGATGTTGGTGTATATTCCATACTCTATTTCTCTTTGCACAGCACTTTTCTATTCTCAATTTTCCTAAACTTTCACATCACAAAGGTCTTGTGAAGATTTGTAGCATAGTGTGCGAGATCTACAAGGCTTTAATGGCAAAGATTTTACCAGTGATTTCTTTTGCGAAATGCAACCTTTTACGACACCATCTCATCATGTTTTACACCTTCAGAACGCATTTTTTGAAGATTATAAACTGCACAATCTGCAGCTCTTCACCCTTTGACATGTTGTGAAAGTTTATTTTTGACATTAAGATCATAAGACCAACTACCAGAATGGTACTTATTTAAATGGTTAGTTATTGTTTGTCTATGTGGAATACAAAGTGTTCAGATGACTTGAAAGAGAACATGATCAATCTTAAAAAATGAGTAAACAGATTAAAACGTTACATTTTGTTTGTACAAAAGACCTGCTTTTCCATTCAACTCATGTTTTTAATACTTAACAACCACCCATCACAGCTCTTGCAGCTTCATTATTGGTGTGTTTTTGTATAATCTCTCTCAGGTAGTCCAGCTGTTCATGACTCCCTTCTAGTTCTTCCCACTGCACAACCCGATATGAAATAATTTAATTTATAAGAGGAAAAACGATAGATCCTTATGAAACAGTCCTTAAATTGATGAGGAGTTTCAAACAAATAATCTTCCCAAATGATCACCGGTGTTACTAAATAACTTAAAAGTGTTTGAATATTCTATCTCTTGGCTTGAATAGTCATCAAGAATGACGAACTAAGAGTTTAAACAGAGATATTTTTTAAGTAAATAAGGTCCATTTCCCAACATAAGAACTGTAAGAGATCATTTAAACCAATAATTTTCAGGTCCGCGTGTGGAATTTAGATGCATATATGCTATGCATATGAAATTATAACTACTGATATGAAATGATTGGTCCAGATTAGTTCTTACGTTATTATAATATCCGACTTCTCATTAAAATAGGAGTTGGCGAACATTTGTGACCCTTAAAAAACTTGAGAAACAGGGGCACCAATCTTGGCCCTTAGATCAATAAATGGATGGTCCATATTGAATCTAATAATATGCCATTTTGTGAATGAATTTCATATACAAATTGTTATATAATCACATGTAATTTAAAACACAATCAAAATTCACAAGTGATTAGAGTTGATCTGGGCCAGGTTTTTAATCTAACAGCCCTAATTGTGGGTGCTAGTTCTCAAGTTTTTAGGGTCTCAAATGAAGTTCCCCCTATGTGTGTGTGTGTGGAGGGTAAGGTGATGAAAGAACTCACTTTTTGGTGAGATACTGATAGAAGCTTCCAACCAGCAGCTTCAAGGTAGCGTCGTTTCAGCACTGTATGTCCTAAAGGGTTTCCTGCACAAAAAGAAATTCAAAGTTACACACGTATAAACCGATTAACATCACAAAATAATAAATTTCACCAATCAGCACCAACCTAAATTTCTTGAAAAATGCGTCGGTCCATCAATCTCCAACGCAACTCTTAGATCAACCAAAACAGCATCCAACGTGTACCCATCAACAACGTATTCTTTTGTCCAATCAAGACCCGTGCCAACAAGAAGCCGACTGACTTCCTTCTGAAATGCAGACGTGATCTTCTGATTAAAACGTGTAGTTCTTCCTGCACGAATAATTTTCTCCTCAATATCACTTCTAAGAAACAAGGACAGATTCGGGTACTCGAGCTTTAAACACTGGTTCACCAGCTGAACTTGAGTAGCAAACATTATATCCTCCCTATACTGCTCGGATATCTGTTGCTCCTCAAAACGACTCAACGTTTCCCATATACGGAAGAAAAAGGTCCGGTTAATTTGCCCAAGAACAGCACACGACCACGATATGTTTCCAAGTTGATCTCGGTTGAAATCAAGAACAGGAAAGCTGTCAGCTTCTAAAGCCTCAACGTTTCCTGTAACTGATTTGGTAAGAACTGAAGTTTTCTTGTCCAAACTGCTGCACGTATACTGACGTGCGTCATTGTAAACATCATCAAGAGATGCAAATAACGAGTCTGCAGGCTCGGAAAGAGACGCATACGCCCACAACAACTGAGCAAGTTCTTGTGGCTGGAAAGTATGCACAATAACCGAAGCTCTTTTCGATAATTCTGAAAAGAGCTCTGGAGCAGTATGTTGCATGGAGGCAAACGCACCGGCAATATTCGCAACGTTTTGAGAATTAAACTCGTCAACTTTTGTCAACGCAACCTCTGCAATCCTATCCATCTCAGACATATAAAGAAGCTCGCCTCCGATCTTGGACAGGGCCCACGCGATATTCGAGACACCTTGAGCAGAACATTCCGGAAGCGCCATCATGGCCATACCAACAAGCATACACATTTCTCTACGTCGCGCAAACGCAAGCCTGAGACTTTTCGTCATTGATACTTTCTCCATATTCTTAGCGATACGATGAATAGCTGTTGCAAGGTTTAATGGAGATAAAGGTGAAGGACTTAAACCTTTCCCAACCGCCATTATCATATCGAAGATCACTTCTAATACTTGTTCTGATGTTTGTGCTTCCACTATTTCTCTATTCAAATTAATCTCCTTCCTACGGTCAGAGGCCTGGCCCTGAGCCTGGGACGAGAATTGGGATAACCTCTTTACAAAAGTTTCCCTGTTTTTTTCCTTTCGTTCCATAAACATCCCATCCCCTAACATACTTACATTTGCTATAAGTTGGTCATCATCTAAAAGGTTTTCGATATCTAGTTCATCAACTTGTTCTATATCAGAATCAGACTCCGAATCTAAATCTTCCTTGGCCTTTTTAACATTTTTTTCCTTGTTAACAACCTTAAGATTCTTCTTTTTATTTTTTTTCTTTTTACGATTAACAGTGACGAGATCTTCCATTGCACTGGTCAAACCTCGGGTTTGAATAGACCTAAGGGCAGACTTCCTAGCTCGTACACACCAATCCGTTGAGTCGGTTTCTTGAAGCAAATCGGATTTTTCTTTTTGTTTTTTCTTATTCGTCGAACGAGAACCACCCGTAATTTGATTATTATCATTCTCCCCTAAAAATTCATCTTTCCAATCAAGATTTGAATCTGTAGGTTCCTCTTCTTTTACGTTTGCTTCGTCATTATCATCATCATCATCATCATCAACGATTTTTATAACACGAAACTCTTTGTTTATGCTAACACCAACACACAAAGAATTGTTTCTAGGAAGATGGAACCCAAATAGTCTTTTTTGACTAGGGATACAAAAACCCAAATGCTTTAATTGTGTGGTAACAGATGATGAGTTGAAGCATAATGTATCTCTAGGAGTAGGACCCAAAATTGGTGTATTTAACATACCTATATCTACCTAGTTATCTATACAGTACAAGATTAGTTAGAACAGATTGTTGCTTTCTATCTTAGTTGTAGTACTAAATTGGAACAAAAGAAAACTTAGTTCTAAATTATTATAGCTAGTAATTCAGTTACTAAAATTCGGAATACTAATATATAGGTTGAAAGACAGATATACAGACCAGCGGCACGGCAGTTGCACACAGTTGGGGATGGAGGGATGGATGAGTGGCGCAACAAGTTACTGCTGCTGCTTGCTATCTGCTATTGATATCGGTTTATCAAATGGGGACGAGTATTTATTCAATTTAATCAATTTTAGATATTGTTTTTCTTTTTCTATTTGGAAATTGAATTTGATTAATTTAAGGTATATAAAATTTTAATTTTTCCGAAGAAGGCTTTTAGTCTATTATCTAAGTTAGGGGACTTTTTTCCACGTTAATACTTGTAAATTATATAATCTGCAGTTAATGTAATTATAAAATTTAAATATTGATTTTGTTTGTTAATACTTTTAAATATATTTAATCAATAATTAATAGTGGTTATAGAATAAAAAGATTATACAATTGGCTTAAGGAAAAAGAAAGAAAGAAGTAAAATAATAATATGCATGAATCTGAACTTTGTTTTAAATAACAAAAATCATTAATATATTATAGTAATTCTTGTATGTCTTAAAGATTGAAAATGTAAAACAATTAATACTAATATATGTTTTTGGAAAAATATCTCTACTAATTATATAAAACATGAATGAATGCTATTTTCTTTTTTACAAAGTCTTAATTTACTTCTTTTCTTTTCCAAAATAATGAAACATAGAGTATAAGTTAAATTTAGAATAATTTTTTTCTTTTTTTATAATTTTATTCTTTAATACATTAAAACCATTAGTTGATCATTCGTCTACACTAGATAATCAAAGGTCAACATAAATCGAATTTTATTTTTTCTTTAGAATTTTTCAGTTTAGTCTCATACCAGTTTTAGACAATTCCATTATTTTTTTCTTCATGGTTGAACAATGGTTAAAATTTGAATTTTATTTATTTATTTAGAGATTTTATATATAGTTATTGACACTAATCTTTTGATAGAAAGATATAATTTCATATTTCGCGATGTAAAATTTAAAAATTAAAAAGAAAAGTTTAGTAAGGGTAAAATAGGGGCGAAAATAAATTGTAGACATTAGAAAATAAATTGTAAAATTTAAAAATTTAAAAATGTACAAATAAAATTACTTGAAAAAATTAAAATTTTGAAAGAAAAAAAAGGTTAAAGTATCAATAAATAAACATTAGTAGTTTACAATATATTTTAGTCTTATTTCTAGTTTTGAAGCAGTTTCAATATTTAACCAGTTTAGACTGATCTCAGCTCAGTTTTTAACCGGTCCTTTAATTGAAAATATGACTGAATTAGAAGACTCCACTCTTTTTCCTGTTTAATATTTTATAGGATCAGTTTAAGTCCAATTCAAAAAAAAAAAATTAATTTTAAACTGTTCTACTCATCTTTAACGTATAATGTACGTATGTACGCATATATCTTTCTCGAAACAAAGTTAACGACATCATATAACATTTTATGTCTTTAGGAAATAATATACTATCCTTTAAACATACATATTAAAAAGGACAACATCATATTTTTTTATTTGTAAATGTGGATGCATTGCAGGGTATTTACCTGATAATTTTATAACGGTCCAAAAACACTTTATTCTATGATAAATTTCAGTAACTAATTTGAATGATAAATTTGATAGAACTTGATATTCTTCTATGCTATTGACCCTATAAATTGGGTTTATAACTGTTGTATTATGTCCAAGAAATATTCAATAATAGTGCTGCGGCCCAATCCCATAGCCCAGTCCATCATTTTCTTTCTGCTAAGGCAAACGTTGGCATGTTGCGGATGTGAACGTGTATTTTTGGCTTTTTGCTAGCACGATTCTAAGGTAATAATTTCTTTAATTATTCATTTCTTATAGTATTTTAAACCTTGATTTCTTTTTCCTTCTTAGTCTGATAGAAGTTTTAAGTATATTTGTTATAATGTTCTGTTCAGCTTTTTGTAGTTACGACACGATACTCGATATTTTTATTATTATTTTTAATAAATTTATTAAAATTGTATGTTAAACATTTATACAGTATATATTAGTGATATTCAATTTTAATGAATTTATCAAAAAATAATGACAATTTTGTCAATCATCCCACGAACAAAGTTCACATGACAACCTAAGTAAATTGTTAAAAATATAAAAGAAATACTCTATATATTTTAGGGGGTGTTTGGCTAAACTTTTCAATCATTTAGAAAACTCATAAGCCGATCATAAATGCTCTGCCAAACACCTTAACACCTTAACGGGCTTTTTAGCAGTATACTAACACAATAAGCTAAAAAGCTTGTTAAATAAGCTTCCCAAATACCCGCTTAATATTTGTTAATATTGGGGATATATATACTAAATTCTATGTACCGAAATATAGTTTAGAATTTAGTAATGTGGGTTATAAATTTGATTTTTCATTATCTTTAATGTATTTTTTATACAAATTTAACAATTACAACAATTGATTAGATAGTATCTTTCTATTTCGTTATATTTAAAGGTGAGCCGTTCAAAACAAAAAGAAAAAAATAACAATTGGTTGGTGGATCTATATAAGTGTAACCATGTAGTTAATTATCTTGTTTCAAACACGGATGTAACTCAGATTTTCGATACCCTGTGCAAAAATGTGCAGAGAGACCCTATGACAACGTGATAAAATAACCTAGAAGCTAGCAACTTGTGCTATGCGACTGAATTTAAGTAAATAGTGAAAGAAAATTGTCATGTAAGTTACTATATGGAATAAGGGTGTTAATATATGGACCAAATATGAACTTTGAGTTGTATGACACGATTAATTTATCTATTTTTGACTAATTTAAACCCTTAGGTTAAAAAAATAATCTAGCACTGCGTAAAGCAAACAAAAGCTAATGATTAAAAAGCTTTTGTACGAGTATATTGTCACCTAAATATTCAATTATTTCTCAAAAGTTGAACCCTATTTCATACTTTGAGACAAATAATATTGGTATCTTTAGGCATGGATATATAAGATGATCATTTTTCTATATAATAATACTTGAATCATTGCCTTAAAAACACCATATTGTATTTTAAAATGAAGATTAAACAATTAAAAGAAGAAAGAAAGAGATACTTGGTATATAATAAACGTGCCCCAATAAAGCTAACTAAGAAGACCCTGCGAGTCTAATCACAACCCATTTGCATGCGCATTAGCAGACCTTAAATTTGGTTGTTGCAAACACTGTTACAGTATTACTTCATTTAAAAATGAATATACTTTATCATTTTGTATACAAGTACATTCCAACATTAGTCAAGATAAACTAGTTTAACCATTTGGCTTTGCAGACAAAATTACCTAACCTTTTTCTTTTTTTTCTTTTGAAAAAGACAATAACTCAAGCACACTATCACAATAATTTCCATTTTGCCGAAGCAATATATACAATTGTTCAACCCATGACTTAAACTCACATCTCATATTTAAAGAGTTACCTTAATACCGCTAAACCAATAACCTTTTGAACATCAACGTGTATATTTATTTCGATGTATTTCAATTGAGTTTTGATTTGTACAACATATAAACTAATGTGCGTACCACAATATCACTTAATCAAATACACATGGTACAACATTACATGTGCATAATTGTAATTTACACATCAGTTTAAACGTTCTACACATTTCAATTTGTTAGAATTGTATTAGTATCAAACCATAATATATAATTTAGGTTGGCATGGTGCAACCTCAGAAATGTATCACATAGATCCTTGTGATTTGACTACACAATTATCATGACCAATTAGGTATTTTTGCTTTACACTTTTTACCCTTCTACTTTTCTAAATGTACGTATTCAGCCATACTTTTTAATATTTTAACATTTAGTTGCACCAATTATTTTCCTAAAATAATTTTCTAATTCTTCCATAGAAAGAGAGAGGCTTTAAGGCGGAGCCAAAAGCATCCAAATAAGAATGAATAAACATATCCTAAAACGTCACAAAAAAAGTAAAAGCTAAGACCTAACAATGTAACAGTGTAGGGATTAAAACCAGAACTAAATCCTTCATTAAATAATAGTGTTGATATTAATTTAGAAATGTGAAAATTGTAGGTAAAATATTTGATGGGATAACTTTTTCTTGGGACTAAGATGTAACATTTCCTAAATAGAAAGGGTAAAAATGTAATTTAACTAGCTAGTGGGTTTGGCCTGAAACCAGAAAGTGTATTTATTTGTTGAAAATGCGTAAAGTTATACCTTTGACAAACTTGGTTATTTGGTCTACTAAACAAAAATAAACGAACCTATAATATAAATCACAAATTAATAATAATTAGTATCTTTTTTAAACTTCAAAAGAGATTCATTAATGCTTAACGAGCAAATACGATAACTTTGTATCTGTGGTGCTTATTATAGACTCTATACAAATGTTAATTATGTTTAATTATCGTATAACATGATTTTTACATGGTTATGCCAAACGGTACTTTTTAAAAGTTTAGTGCATACTTACCTAACATAATAATAATTAATTGTTAATTATTAATTATAATTATAATTATAATCATATAAAGTTTTTATTTAATGGTCAAAACTTGGAAAAAACATCTAATTTTTTAGTACTCCGTATTAACTAAACGTCACTAAACACAAAAACTCACTAAAGAAACATTTTAAACATGTTATTTGAATATATATATATATATATAGGAAGAGGATCTAAAAAGAAAGAAAGTTATATGGGAGAAAGTAGAGAAATGGGTAGTTTAGTAAATTGGAAAGGTAGTTTCTATAGAGCATGGATGATTTCTAGACGGTTTTATGTTTTTAAAATTAGAATGTATACTTTTGCTCTTCAAATGTGAAAAATAATCTACACCACTGATGCTAAGATCTAAGAGACACAAAGCTTTATTCCCTTTCTCCACCCTATTTTCTTTCTCCCTATAACCTACTTCTGTATATATATATATATATATATATTAATAAATTCGTTTAAAGAATACAAGTAATAATAGGATAACTTTTTACTTTTTATTTTTTAAAAATAGTGATAAATAAAATCACCATACATTTCCAAAAGACGCGATCGAAATTTAATAATTTTAAATTCGATATATTAAAGTTACATAGCCATTTTTGTAATTTATATAAATGTACTTAACTTATGAATGAATTAAGTAACTCTTTCTATATCATAAATAGATTATCTATATTAATATATAATGTATTTAGCATTTTGTTTTAAAATCAATTCAAATATGAAAAATGATTAAATTGCCCCTATCTAATTAATATAATATTTCAATTATTTTAACAATTTTACTTTTCATTAATAATCTATTACTACTATTATCTAATCTAATAATATATAACATATAGTACATATAAATCAAATTCCATTTATTACCTTATATAAATAAATAATCAATACAAAATTCATAAAAATATACACTCAATCTTTAAAATGATGTTTTAGTTTTACCATCACATTACGCAAACAACTACGCTAATATATATCGAAAAGAATACGTATTTTCGGCATGTAGGTTGAGGATGGAAAGATTATTCAGTCAACTAGTCGCATAATCACATGAAGCACGCATTTTTGTCCTACTAAAGATCATTTTATTTTATAAATTTACAGAATCTTTCACAAATTTCAAAACAACCCCATTTGGGTTCTCATCATTTAAAATTAACCTTTTTTAAAGCTTAAAAATATCAACAATATTGTACAAGTCTCATTGCATACCTTACAAGTTAACATCACAGTGCCAATTAAAAGAGAGATGCATATAAAAGGGACTAGTGAAATGGGCAACTAAGGCAAGCCACATAAAGAAAAGGTAAGTCAGAAATGGGAAGAGGGGAGTTGTGTTCAAATTTTAGAAATGTGGTTTTTGACAAATTCGGTAATTCATGGGAAAACATGGAGAGAAATATGAATGATTCAATTTCAAATAGTAAAATTGGCAAGTACTTCAAGTTACAAGCTAGAAAGACTTGTTTCACTAAGGAGCTTCGGGCTGCGACTGCAACATTTCTCACGATGGCCTACATAATCACCGTTAACGCCACAATCATAGCGGATTCCGGTGGGACGTGCAGCGTTGTCGACTGCACACCACCACCGTCCAACCATACAATCGCCGTTGCTTTACCAGATTGTTTGTTCAAGCACAATAAAGGTTACGAAGATTGTCTTTCGAAAACAAAAAATGACCTTATTGTCGCCACTGCCTTGTCATCAATGATTGGCTCATTAGCCATGGGCATTTTTGCCAATTTGCCATTAGCGCTGGCTCCCGGCATGGGACCCAACGCTTACTTAGCTTATAACTTAGTGGGCTTTCATGGGTCCGGGCCCATTTCTTATAAAACTGCCATGGCCATTGTATTGGTTGAGTCCTGTATTTTTCTAATCGTTGCCCTTTTTGGGCTTCGTGCCAAGCTAGCCCGACTCATACCTCGTTCGGTCCGGTTAGCTTGCGCCGCTGGAATCGGGCTTTTTATAGCTTTTGTCGGCTTACAAGGTAATCAAGGTGTTGGTCTCGTAGGTCCGGATCCAAACACCTTAGTAACAATAGCAGCATGCACTAGTAAAAATGCGATCACGGGAGCATGTACTAACGGGATCATGCAAAGCCCGACATTCTGGTTAGGCTTAGTCGGGTTTTTAATCACGTGTTACGGGTTAATGAAGGATGTTAAAGGAAGCATGATTTACGGTATCTTATTCGTAACCTTAATATCATGGATTAGGCACACTTCCGTTACTATATTTCCCGACACACCTTTAGGCGATGCAAAATACCAATACTTCAGAAAAGTAGTAGATTTTCACAAAATCGAGTCTACTTTAGGTGCAATAAGCTTCACTCATTTTAACCAAACTGAAGTTTGGGTTGCCCTCTTCACATTACTATATGTAGACATACTTGCCACCACAGGCACGTTATATACGATGGCAGAACTAGGCGGCTTTACTGACCAAAAAGGCGGTTTTGAGGGGGAATATGTAGCATACATGGTTGATGCAGGGACCTCGATCGTGGGGTCTACTCTCGGGGTTTCTCCAATGGCTACATACATAGAATCCTCAGCCGGGATTCGAGAAGGTGGACGGACAGGATTAACCGCCATTATTGTTGGATTTTATTTCTTTTTGTCAATATTTTTCATACCGCTATTTAGTAGTGTGCCACCATGGGCCATTGGTCCATCTTTAGTGATGGTTGGGGCGTTGATGATGAAAGTGATCAAAGATATCGATTGGAACGACGTTAAAGAAGGCGTGCCTGCATTTGTGACCATTTTACTCATGCCTTTAACGTATTCGATTTCAAATGGGATTATAGGAGGGATTGGGATGTACATTGTTCTTAATTTGTATGATTATGGAGTTTGGTGGTATAAATGGTTGATCAAGATGAAAAAGATGGTCTCTAAGGAGCAAAATCAAGTTTCAGCTGCTATTGCAGCTGATCGAATCGTTGAGGTTTTGTAGATATCTTTAGTAGCAGAGCTTGAATTCCCGGTCTCTCTCTCTGTTTTTTTTTTCAAGGGTGTTGTTTTAATCGCTGGAAAAATGACAAAAGATGCACGAGCTACCACGAGAAAGGATTTCTATGGCCGTTCATGCATCTTTTAATGATATAGCTTTGGGTTTTATTTTCTTTGTTCACGCTTTGGTGTGTTTCTTTAGTACAACTTGAAAATGTAATGTTAGATGTTCTATGCAATCACTTTTAGTTTTTTGTTTCAGTTGCAAAGTTTACATTGTTTTCCAGATTTTGATGACTTGAATTGATTTGTAGCGAAGGTGTTTAATTACTAATTAGTAGCAATGTATTGGACAAAGCTACAAACTTGATGATAGATCTGAAGAAGTAGTCCACAAGTGGTTTCTGTTAACAATTCAAGCCGAGTCGAGTATCATAATACTCAAGCTCGAATTGTTTGCATACTAGTTTCTTGGCTCAAGCTCGACTCGAACTTGAATAAGTTTTAATATTTGCATTCTAGCTTGAATTTGATGCTCTTTATTTATTGGGACAGCTTTTTAGTGAACTACATTTTCATGTTCAAGCTGCTGTTTACGAACTCGAGCTCGATAAATCAATCCATATCCTGTTGAAGGTTTCTATTTTATTGAAGCAGGTGGTAGAGAGTGTTTCCAAATTGTTCAAGGTCTACTAAATTCAAATACATTGTACTTGATAGTCTTAAGAAACATGTGTGTTTCTAATGAAAATGAAGAAATTAGAAATAAGTTGAATTCAACAGAGTTATTAAAGAATAATAAGCAAGTTGAAGTGATGCAGAGCTCAAGATAATAAAAGATGAAGTTATTATGAAGCTGTTTAAATACTTGGTGTATATACTTGCATGACTT
This sequence comes from Logfia minima, assembly GCA_963921325.1. Classification (NCBI taxonomy): domain Eukaryota; kingdom Viridiplantae; phylum Streptophyta; class Magnoliopsida; order Asterales; family Asteraceae; genus Logfia; species Logfia minima. The sequence continues at coordinate 2,614,964 of OY992773.1, forward strand.
ATTGTGTATCAGATTAGTTCTATGTATATGTTTAGTGCATAATGAAAAAGTTGTTAAAATAAAACAATAATCATGAGACAGAACTTTAATGGTTGTAGATTTAAAATTATTTTGTCATCATCGAATATGGAAATATTGTTCAAATTCTCATTCATAAATAGATTTGATTATGTACAAGTGTTAATTGTGTTAGTCTTGTTAGAGTAGTTTTATACATCAGTTTAAAAGTATATTCATGAGTAGAAGTTATTGGTTGAAGAACCAGGTTGAGCAAGGCAACTCGGGCCGATCAAGTCAGCTAGATTGACTAGTTAGCTCAGGTCCAGGAAACTTAAATCTGTAAATCGATTCAAAGAAGATCAAGTCAAATTTAATTAGTAGAAGACTGGACATCAAGATTTGAAGATAGTTGAAGAGAGACAAAGTGAATCTTGGAGATAAAGTCGGTCGATTTAAGTTATGGTAAAATGAGAACGATACCATTATCTTCTTCCTCCAAACAATCTTGAAGTTGTAACATTAGGGGTCATATAATTGTATCATCTAGAGTTCAATATTGCGTGTGTCAGGACTCTTTAAGACCACTCCGTATCATGACGGCTCAGAATTGAGAATTGAACGTCAGATCAGCATAAGGACCGAAGAACTGACCCATAATTGAACCATGCCTATAATGACGGAAGAATTGAACCTTTTTGCGCCACGTCATTTCTTAAATATTAATACAAATACATTTATATTTTTTGAAAAAGTTACAATAGTTAAAAAAGTACATTAAATTAATAATAAAAATTACAATAATTAAAAAAGTATATTACATTAATAATAAAAATTACAATAATTAAAATCACACAAATGTACCTGATTCTTCGTATATTGTTGATGCTATATGGTCTTGTCGGATTTTTAAGTATTGCCCAACGACCTTGAAGCACACCGAATGCTCGTTCCACATCCTTTCTTGCATCTCCTTGTAATATCTTGTATTTGATATTATTTTCCTCAATCGGACATTTAAACGATTTAATAAGAGTCACCCATTCCGAATAGATTCCGTCAGAAAAATATGCCTAAGGATGATTAAGCTGAAGTACCACATATGATGGCTAGGGTTAGAATACTACCGCATAAAGAGTTTTGAACATATCAGTCGTTATTTTAGTATATACGTGGCGGTTTGGTGACAGTAATATATATATTTTTCTTGTTTAAATGAAATTTCCCTTTGAGCCCTGCCCTCTTAGAGAATTTGAATTATAATCATGTTAATTTATACATAATGTTCCTTTTTTTTTGTGTCACATATGTATTTAGCTGGTAATGACAAAAAATAATGATTTTCTTGTATTGATAGTCTCCGCTGCGTTAGTACGGGGTTTCATTTTCATCTACTTAGCTACAACGTAAAGTCATGGTTAATACATTACCTTCGGGGACTCTTAAAAGCTACAGAATAAACCATAATGAAACATGTCAAGAACTAAAATATCTGGTATCAAGCCTATTGTGTCGATGTCTCCTTTATATGTTAGCTTCAACTATGAAGTAGCTAGGGGTGAGCATGAGTTGATTTGGGCTGGTTTTTGGGTAAAAGTTGAAAGTGTAGAACTGAAACACAAACATAAAAGTTATGTTTTTGAAAATAAAAAACCTCTGTTTCTGTCTTTTCTTTTTTGGGCTCGGACCATTACCCCGAGTCCCCAACAAAAAACAAAAATCAGCTTGAATATGCGATTATACTTGGAGAGCTCCCTATGGCACGTCTTGCCCATCTTGCTACTTCCCAATAAGACTCCATAGGCACCAAAACTTCTTAGCTTCCGTCTTTGTTCAACCACAACATTTTGAAAAGTAAAATAATATGGAAAACTTGCACAGGTAAATTAAATACTCAACGGAACACAAGTGACAGGCTGAAAGGAGGTTTTAGGTTTAGTATTAGTCCCACATCGGTTGGGTGGTGTAAGCAGAGTGTGAGAAATATTGCTATAAAGTAGAGGCAACTGGTAAAATTGAAAGGCACGCAGCCAGGCAATGAGCACAAAGCGAACTATTCTTTCGCCTTTTACTAAAGAATACCGTGTGCTCGTTGCATACACTGGCATACGCCTATTTTTGTAGAGTCTCTTCTTAACTGAAGGGCTCCAACTAATAATAAGTTAAATCTGTTTGTCAAGCTGTTTGTTTCAATGATGTCAAAGATTGGGTGTTTGAGCATAATCTAATTCAAATTCTTGTGAATTGGGCTGTTGATTTACAGCATAAGAAAGATCAAAGCAGTTGCTAATGCAAATCATTTTAACTCATTTATAAAGAATTTGAATGAATTTAGGTTTATCAACTGTCAAGTGGTTCGTCAAAGATGTTGACGTGTTCCTGTTTCACTTCTTGATCTCATACATGGTTTTCACAAAATGTAGTTTACTTTCGCACTCAATTGCTTGTATATCATTTAAGATCTGTTTTAGAAATATTTGGACTCAGATTGACCTCGTTAAGGTCAAACATTATCAATTGGGAGTTAAAAAAACGAGCATGAAATATATAATGAGTTTATCTCGAGCTTATAAGGACTCAACTTGAGCTATTTTTATGTTTTTTCTAGTACGTGAGTGTGAACTTTTATAGAGTTATTTTAGCTCAAAGTCAACTCGTGAGCTTGACTTAAACTTGAATAACCATGCATGTTCCGAACATTCCTGATCTATTGGAGTGAATCATGGTTTAGTCCTCCTCGGGCCAAGCTCAAGCTTTTATAATGAAAACTCAAAGGGCTTGTAAATCGATCTCGCGCTTAGCCTAAGGTGGTTTATTCGACCTCTTATCGGTCTTTTCCTTTGAAACTCGATTTCTAAACATTAATGGTGAGGGATTCAACTAAGAACTCAATATTTGTCCTCAACACCTTGAACCTAAACAACTATCGCTGCTTAGAAAACCACGCACTTGTGATACCAAAATTTGCATTAGACCACTCCATATAATGCAGCTCATAACTAGAGAACTGACTGCCACCTCAGTGACCTTGAAGCACACCGAATGCTCGTTTGACGTACTTTCTTGCAGGTTCTTGTAATCTCTTGTATTTGATTTTCTTTTCCTCAATCGGACATTTAAACGATTTCACAAGAGTCGCCCATTCTGGATAGATTCCGTTAGCGAGGTAATATCCTTTTTTGTATTCAACTCCGTTCCCAGTAAACCTTACCTTGGGAGCTCGATCTTGGAGTAAATTGTTGAACAAATCTAATTTATTTAGAACATTGATGTCATTTTTCGAACCAATAGGACCAAAGTAAGCGTACCAAATCCATAAATCGTGAGGCCACCACTTTGAGCATGATTGTTGGATGACCATGATCACCTCGTGTGTATTGGCCTTTCCACGCTACTGGACAATTTTTCCAAAGCCAATACATATAATCGATGCTTCCGAGCATCCCAGGAAAACCAGACAACTCTGCATGTTTAGCATGTAAACGCCGAACATCTTGTAGTGTTGGTTTTCTCAAGTACTCGGTCGAGTATAATTGAAATACACATTTACAAAAGTTATCAAAACAATCGTAGATGTTTGTTGACCAATGTCTAAGTATTCATCAAAAAAATCGGCGGCACAACTGTATGCCAGTTGCTGTATGGCGGAAGTGTACTTTTGATAAATGTTAAAACCAAGTTTACCGGTACAATCGTGTCGTTATGAAAAAAACTAAAATATGGTAGTAGCGGTAGTTGATATTAAGACGTTATACCTTGAAATATAAGGAAAAACAATGACTTGCTCATTCAAAATCTTCTTTGAAACCGGGAATGTTGGGTTTGTGAAAAGTAGTCCCACCACAAACCTTCGTTGGCACCGAAATGATCTCTATGTATTTGTATTCTACGTAACTTTGGTTGAGAACTTACGGCTACGTTTTCTTCATTTTCTTTTAACGTTTCAAGAATATCTAGCATAACATTCAAATCGTAACAACATACTTGCTTTTAGATCTTCCATATCGGAATCTTCGTCGGATATTTGAAAGGGATCCACTTATGATTTGATAAAAAGAAAGTGTTTTAATTATATAGGTTTTATGTATATATTGTTGATGTAGTAATTAAAAAGAAAGTGAGAATTGTGTGTTAAAAAGAGTGGTAATTGTTTGATATAATTTGTGTGTAAAATAAGTAGAGATGGTTGAGAATTGTGTGTGAAAAATAGTGGTAATTGTTTAATATAGTTTGTGTGTAAAATAAGTAGAGATGGTGAGAATTGTGTGTGAAATAGAATGATAATTGTATGTGTATATATAAGGTGTTTTGAGATTTTTAATTTTTTTTTTAGTTTGCCGTTGACATGTGGCCCACACACAAGTCGTTCCTCCATCGTCTTTGCCGGAACGTAGCAGCCAAGCACAGTCCCCATAACGGGGCCGTGCCTATGACGTTCTTCAAAGGATGGAGCCAAGTCAGCAGGACGAAAGGCGAAAACGTAACCATAGTGACCAGTCTTATTCAGAATTAACAAATTTTGAAAACACAAGTAGAAGGAGGTTTTAGTTAAAACCTTAATGCTTTTTACATTAGGTGTTTTTAAAAAAAAAACTTTTTTTTTTTTGGTTAAAACAGGGATCATGAAGAAAAACGAAAAAACATACAATATGATTGGCTTATCTCAAATGCTAAGGGTATTCTTTCGGTTGTAAGTTTGTTGTAAGTCTAGCAATGAACACTTCATGGAAGTTTCCCAATATTAGTTAAGAATATCTTTGTGATAAAAAATTGAAATTTGGATATAAATATTTACATTATAAATAAGACCTCAAGGACTACACGGAAGGCATATTTAAGGCTCAAATCAGATTAAGTGTTTATAAACAAATTTTACTGATTCTGGTCATGGGTTTACATTTGACTACTTTTGTAATAGTGTTGTGGGTGTGCATCCTCAGTTCTTTGGTTGGATGTCTTGTATGCTTCTCTTCTGTAAACAAGAAAAAAGTTCCAAAGCCTAGTGATGAAGAGGCACCAAAAGATCAAAGCAACCAAGGCGATAAAGATGAGAAGAAAGAAAGCATGGAAGAGAAAAATAAGGCTCGAGAACCAGTTTTGGAGGTTGAAATGGATTGTTGTTGTTGGGGTGATTGTGATGATTGAAGACTCTTTAGAGATCGACACGACACCTATAATTCCAATGCTAGCAATCAATTATTTTAGGAACTCGATATATGTACTTATGGCAGTTGGTGTTAATTATAACATATTAAGGTTGTAACCATTGTGGTCGTGCACAAACATACCTTAGTATTTTTCCTATCAATCCATGTACTCTATAAAGTATGTAGGCCTTCAAATATAGAGAATATATGTACATTGGCCTTCTGATAATATATAACAAGATGATAAGTTTGCATAAATTCAGACAGATTTTGTATATGTTTCGTTATCTTCATTCTCGGGGATTTTTTTATTTCTATTTTTTAAACTAATTTTATATAGTGTTTGGAATTGAACTTCGGATTAAACTTTATTTTTGTTTAACTTTCTATTTGAGATATTTAGGTTTGATTAAGAAAATTGGTTTTGTTTGACGTTCATGTCAAATAAGGTTTAAGATGATAGCTATACGAAGATGATAAACTTGAGAAAGAAAGTGATGTATATTACTAGCTAAGTACATGATTAACGGTGCTAATACCATACAAAGAAATAATTTTACATTTTCATTTTCATAAATAAGTTTCTCGATTTCTCTTTATCGATCAATAAAAGAGTTTCTCGATAAAAGAATACGAGTTCAATAGCTTTTAGTTACAGAAATGTTATGGGGAGTTTTAGAAAAGTTTTCAAGGAAACTCGAAAAACAGCTAACCTGTTCAAATTGTACTTTCAATAAAAGTTCATATAAAAGAGAGAGCTCACATTCTTTTTAAGTTATATATAAACACACTTTATCAACTTCTTTTTATAGTTTTCATCTATTTGAACATAAAACACTAAGGTATGAAAAAAAACAACTGATTTGTTAAATTAATAAAGTTGAGTTTAGAAAAGAAAATAGACAGAACGAAGACACGAATTGGAGAAAGATTTAATTAATGGTACAATCTTTATTCTACGGGACAAAGATCAAGCTTTCATGTAGAATGTACCTCGAAATTTCCTAAAATTATTTAATACATACAACTCCTTTTCTTTCCAAAAGTTTGACTACATTTTGATTTAAAAAACATATAATTGACGTTTAGTTCCAAACATAAACATCCAAATAGCTACACAGTGAATCAGAATTGCCATCAATAGAAAGATCAAAATATATTGCCGAGACATAATGAGTGTAAGGCGTCCTTATTTACTTACAAGAGGTCTCAAATTCAAAACTTACTAGGTAGATGGTCATAAACAATCACGAGATATCCATATTAAGCCGCGTACATCTGAGTCAAAATACGCGCCCTCCCCAAGTAACCTGAAAAACTCGGAAAACCTCCCACTTTACATAATAAGTGTTTTATCATAAAAAACAGTTGGTCAAGTGGCAAACTATACAACTGATCTACACTATCAAAGTGCGCCTTTCTAAACTAGAAGTGCATTGTTGGCATTCCTGAGTTAGTTTGAGGTTGTTCAAGAGCTATGGCTTTGATCACTAGAGTTTTATTCGTTAGTTATTATATACGATAATAAGAACATGCCTTATTGCGAAGTAGTTTGAGATATATATCGTTAAGTGAGTGGGAGGGGTAATTTTTGATAATTACATTACAAAACTTGCAACATTACAAGTGGATTCTATTTGCAAATGTGACATATTTAGAGCTATATTATATTCTTCAGGGGAGGGGGACAAGGGGGTGATACCGGATAAATCGACTAATAGGTGGTAATTTGGGTTGAAGAGAGTTAGATAAAATGCTCACCACTTCAAAGTATCCACTTTGAAGATACAAGGCATGGGTTAACAAGCTCACCACTATATGGAATCCATCAAAGAGGTACAGAACTGACAGAAAAGAAGCTTAAAGCTTAACTTTCATCATTAAGATAGTTTATCAAACCAAAAACTGTCCAATTATGAGCAAGACTCAACAACTTATTGAAGCTTGGGACATCCCCCAAGTACTTTGAGACATGAAAAGACTCAAGTAATAACTTCAAAGTACTTTATTAAACATAGATAGGCTGCTCAAAATGACTCCCGGAACCAAAAGACTTTGCTGAATTCGGATGAATCTGACTTTGGGACACTCTGTCATAACTTCTTCTTGAAGAATCCAAATCATTAACCATTTTTTTCTTTGGAAACTAGACTCCTGTAACTTTCCATCCATATAAGATACATATTTTTTGGACATCCGGATCGGGTCAGTTTATTCTTTGAAGTTGGGCTAAATGTAGAGAATGTGCAACTTCATGTGTACTCGGCTCCTGTCCTACCCTCAGGCTCCCCTGGTTCAAAAGGACTTGTCCTCGAGTCCTCAATTCCCGAATCTTGGCAATATGGAGATAGGTCAGAAACATTGAAGATGTCAGCAACTTCAAAACTTCATAGCTCTCTGATAACTCAATCTTATAAGCATGGCCACCAATTCGCTTCAAAATCTTAAATGGACCACCTACCCTCACTTTAAGTTTCCCATATTTACCAGGAGGAATTCGACCCTTGCGAAGATGTAATCACACCATATCACCTTCATTATATTGAACCAACTTCCGATGTTTATCAGCTTGTGCCTTGTACTTATCATTCTGTTTTGCAATCTTTTGACAAATTTGTTCATGCAACTTCTTTATGAACTTACTTCTTTTTTCTGCATCTGCACTAATACTTGGTGCCAAAAGGAGTTAAGTCAAGAGGGGTGAGTGGGTTTATACCATAAACAACTTCAAAAGGACTATGTCTCGTATTTTGGCTAGTAGAGCGATTATAAGAAGATTCTGCATAGGCTAGAAGGAAGTTCAACTCTCTAATATTTTTCTTTATCAGACTTCGCAATAGATTTCCCAATGTTCTATTGACAACCTCCATTTGACCATCAGTTTGTGGGTGACAAGTGGTGTTAAATTGCAGATTTGTTCCCAACTTCCTCCAAGGTGTTTGCCAAAAGTGACCAATAAACTTCACATCCCGATAAGAGGCAATGGTTCTTGGAACCCCATGAAGCTTGACAATTTCTCTCATATAAATATCTGCCACACGAGAAGCATCCATTATTTTGTTGCAAGGAAAGAAGTGTGCCATTTTAGAGAAGTGGTCAACAACTACCATTATTGAATCTTTGTTTCTTTGAGTACGAGGTAAATCAAGAACAAAGTCCATACTAACATCTTCCCATGGACAATTTGGAACTGGAAGAGGAGTGTATAGACCACAATTTTGCCCATGACACATAGCTTTATGACATGTGATACAACACTCCATCAATTTCTTAACATCTTGCCCCACCTTAGGCCAAAAGAAATTTTATTGCACAACTGCTAGTGTTTTATCTCGTACAAAAGGACCAGCTAGCCTCCTTCATGAGCATGTCGAATAATCGCTTCACGCAAGGAACATTGAAATACATAAACGGTTACTCTTAAAAAGAAATCTGTCATGTCTAATGAATTCGCCAACCGGACCCTTCAAATAGCTCCTCTATGTTATGCCAAAATAACAATCATCATCATACAAATATTTGATTACTTCAAAGCCTATCACTTTTACCTCCATAGCTTGCAAAATAAAATTCCTTCAACTTAAAGCATCAGTAACCTTGTTCATTTTTCCAACTTTATACGTGATGGAAAATGAATATTATTGGAGGAACTCAACCCATTTGGCATGAAGACGATTGAGTTTGCTTTGAATGTTTAAGTACTTCAAAGCCTCATGATCTGAATAAAGAACAAACATATTAGGTAGTAAATAGTGACTCCAATGCTCAAGAGCTCGAACAACGGAATAAAACTCTTTGTCATAAGTTGATTATTTTCTTTTGGCTTCATTCAACTTTTCACTATAAAATGTTATCGGCTTTCATTCTTGACTAAGAACTCCACCAATCCCAACATTTGAGGCATCACACTCAACTTCAAATATTTTTTCAAAGTCAGGAAGCATAAGAATAGGAGTTGCTACCATCTTTGCTTTAATAAGATCAAAACGCTTTTGAGCTTTCTCAGTCCACCGAAACAAACTTCCTTTTAGGCACTTGGTTATTGGTGCAACAAGAGTGCTAAAATCCCTTATAAACCTCCGGTAAAATGAAACCAAACCATGAAAAACTTCGTATATCATGAATGTTTTAAGGAGTGGGCCAAATCGTAATTACTTCCACGTTGTCATGATCAACTTCTATCCCCGTGGAAGTCACGACATAACAAAAAAGAAAATTTTATTGGAAAAAAATTCACACTTTCTCACGTTGGCATACGACTTGTTTTCTTGCCACATTTGGAATACTTCTCTAAGATGTTGCTCATGCTCCTCGAATTATCTGCTATATACCAAAATGTCATCAAAGTGGACAACAACACTTTTCCCCAACAAAGGTTTGAAAATCTAAGTCATGGCACACATAAAAGTAGTAGGTGCACTAGAAAGTCCGAAAGGCATTACAAACCATTCGTATAGACCATTTTTTGTTTTGAACGCGGTCCTCCATTTGTCTCCAGGTCTGATACGAATTTGATAATATCCGCTGCGAAGATCTATCTTTGAGAGCACCAATGATCCAAATAACTGATCAAGAAGTTCATCAAGATGGGTATGGCTCTATAATCAATTTCATATACCTGTCTGTTCCAACCTGTAGTGAGAGGTAACCCATTTCAACCCTAACCAATGTAGACTTGTTACCCAAGCCATCCCATCTTTCCACCTCTGCTTGTTTGACTACATGATCACCTCAGTTATCAGTATATATAGATCTATAATCAATTTCATTTGGTTATTTTGTGTTGGCCATGCTAATTTTATACCAGTATGTGATGACCATATATAATAGCTCGCCTGTCTTACTTTTTTTTATACTAATTTAACAGTTTTTCATTGTTTAAAAATCTTTTTAACTTCTTATTCTGTTTTAGTTCATTTAGCTGGCATCATGTTTAGCTTTTTCTAATAATCCTAGTTTTGTGATTTTGTAGGGAAATAGAGAAGGCAAAATCCATGGGGATGCCAATAAAGATATGCCTAAGGATGATTAAGCTGAGGTACCACATATGATGGCTAGGGTTAGAATAATACCGCGTAAAGAGTGTTGGAAGAAACAAAGAGTTTTGAACATATCAACTTGTACTTAAGAAACCCTAAGCTGGTTTGTTTTTTTAGCATACACGTGGCGTTCTGGTAACAGTGGTATATATTGTTTTCTTCTTTTAATGAAAGTTCCCTTTGAGCCCTGCCCTCTTGGAGAATTTGAATTATAATCATGTTAATTTATACATAATTATTTTTTCTTTTTTTTTTTTTTTTTTTTTTTTTTTTTGTCACATATGCTGGTAATGACATCAAATAATAATGATTTTCTTGTATTGATAGTCTTCACTGCCTTAGTTAGGGGATTTTGTTTTCATCTGCTTAACTACAACGTAAAGTTCATGGTTAATACATTACCTTCGGGTAACCTGTACTCTATAGAGGACTCTTAAAAGCTACGGAGTAAACCATAATGAAACATGTCAAGAACTAAAATGTCTGGTATCAAGCCTATTGTGTCGATGTCTCCTGTATATGTTAGCTTCAACTATGAAGTAGCTAGGGGTGAGCATGAGTTGATTTGGGCTGCTTTTTGGGTAAAAGTTGAAAGTGTAGAACTAAAAGACAAACATAAAGTAATGTTTTTGAAAATAAAAAACCTCTGTTTCTGTCTTTTCTTTTTTGGGCTCGGACCATTACCCCAAGTCCCCAACAAACAACAAAAATCAGTCTGAATAGGCGATTATACTTGGACGGGTCCCTATGGCACGTCTTAGGTGCCCATCTTGCTACTTCCCAAATAAGACTCCACAGGCACTAAAACTTCTTAGCTGCTGTCTTTGTTCAACTGTCGTGGGTGAGACGGAAGGGGTCGGGCCAACTTTTTTTTTCTTTGTTTCTTGTTTTGGGCATATAATTAAGTCGTAATGGTAGTTCTATTCTCTAGTCTTTCATGTTATTATAGGGAGTCATCTTTCACAAAGCTATAGAAGTCCAACAAAATGCTGAGCCCAGTTATATACTTTCGAAGTTGAAAGTCAAAATATAATAACATATTCAGTAAGAATAGATGATAAACATTCAAAAATCCTATAAGTTTATCAACATGTTTATCATACAATTCGGTTTGGCAAATTTTTATAGAATCATGAAAATCGAATTGCAAAGTTTGGTTTTTTCATACCAATAACCAAACTGTAGATTTTTTTGACATTGATTTTTTTTTTTTTTTTGTTGCTTTTTTTAGTTTTTAGTTCAGTTTTTGGACATCATTGTTTTTTGTGAATAATAAAACAAAAGTAAATTGTCATTTTGAAAAGTAAAATAATATGGAAAACTTTCACAGGTAAATTAAATACTCAATGGAACACAAGTGACAGCCTGAAAGGAGGTTTTAGGTTTAGTATTAGTCCCACATCGGTTGGGTGGTGTAAGCAGAGTGTGAGAAATATTGCTATAAAATAGAGGCAACTGATAAAATTGAAAGGCACGCAGCCAGGCAATGAGCACAAAGCGAACTATTCTTTCGCCTTTTACTAAAGAATACCGTGTGCTCGTTGCATACACTGGCATACGCCTATTTTTGTAGAGTCTCTTCTTAACTGAAGGGCTCCAACTAATCATAAGTTAAATCTGTTTGTCAAGCTGTTTGTTTCAATGATGTCAAAGATTGGGTGTTTGAGCTTTTTATAATTCAAATTCTTGTTTTATTGAGTTGTTGATTTACAGCATAAGAAAGATCTGCGCAGTAGATAATGTTAATCATTTATAAGGACTCAACTTGAGCTATTATTATGTTTTATCAAATAAGTAAGTGTGAACTTTTATCGAGTTTTTTTAGCTCAAACTCAACTCATGAGCTTGACTTACACTTGAATAACTGTGCATGTTATGAACATTCCTGATCTATCGGAGTGAATCATGGTTTATTCCTCCTTAAGCCAAGCTCAAGCTTTTTTCATGAAAACTTTAATAGGCAAATGTAAGGTTGATCATTATCCCAAAAAGGTTGAAAGTCAGCAACCCCAACCGACCAACATCTACGTCTGACCGCCTTAGACCCATCACGTGAGAGATAAATCAAGCTCACCTAGCGTCCCGCTCAAATGGTGACCCAACCAACTTATCCAACAACACCAAGGGATTTTTCTAATAAATTAGGTTCCTCCTTGCTGTTGGTGGGGATTGAATCTGCGATGCTTCTAAATGTCCACATCTCCAGAACCAACTAGGCTACACGCTGAAGGCAAGATTGATCATTATGCAGGTTTGTAACTTCTGTCCTTACATAAAATATAGAATTTACCTCTAATCCCTTTTCACTTTCCGTACCACCATATCTATAAACCTTAAGTACACAAGCTTGCTACCTTCACCGATTCATTATCATTGTTACTAGTAATTACTAAGAGGGAGTTCGGTATTGCTTATCTATCGGTGCTTATCTTATCTGTTTAACAAAACACAAAAATAAGCAATTTCATACACCCTCTAAATCCATCCAAAAAGAATGAAAATATTATATCAATATCGTTGATCTACTATTACCTTTCCAAGTAACTCTCTTTTCTGAATAAAAACACCATTCCGCTTAAGAATGCCAACTCACTATCCGGAAAAGGAGCACATGTCCATCCCTTATTAGTTCCGTCCCTGAATCGATAAATGTTGATATTTTAATCAGCCAGAACCCATCCTATTTTAACTCTATCAAAGAATCATTTATTTTTGACATGTTCCATTTTACCCAAACTTGCTCAATTCATGTATCTTACACCTCAAAATATCATGTCATTAATGATTAAAACTTGCACAAACCAAGTTGTATACATACTGTCGACCAAGATCTAAGTAAGCAAACTGCAAAACATCTCTTTCAAATTTTGAATTACTATATGACAGTACCAAAAGAGTGCATCAACAAGCACATCTATATGGAACCAAAATTCTCACCAAGGTATTTTCACTCTACAAATGTTCCACATATCAATGATCAAAAGCACATGTTAAAAAATTGATGGTCTCAGTGAGCATCATCTAGGTCATCAAACAGGTTTCAAACAACAGTTCATTTTTACCATACAAAACCCGAGCCAAAATTCAATTTGCTCTTCTTGTACTTGCGTTTTGTCTCGATTCAAGGAAGAGTCTTACAGTAGAGAAGATGAGTGAGGGTTCAGCCATTGCACCAGTTCCATAGTCCCCACATGCAAGTCTCTTTGACACAGGGGGTATAAGAGTGATTCCAAGTTCATCAATTGTCATAAGATGTCTTTCTGTGAAAGGATTGGTCCACATGTATGTGTTCATAGCAGGTGCCACAAATATTGGTTTTTCATAATCCCAGGCTCTAATGATGCTTGTCAGTAAGTTGTCACACAGTCCACCAGCAATCTGGTTTCACCATATCGAAATAATTTCTGATCATTATATTATACTGAAGAATAAAATAAGATTAAAGCATGGTTTTGCTTATGTAGTCGTCCATGAACCTAGTAAAAGTTGTGCAAAGAAACGAAAATAACAGATGTCCTATTACGAGCTTTTGAAGTAGTTCTGAGGTTCAAAAATGGTAAACAGTAAACTTCGGTGTTCAAAATTACCAGGGAGTCAAAATGGTGGGCTAACCAAAAACAGATTGGATGGGTTTGACCCAGAGCATTTTCTGTCCAAATTTAATAATTTAAAAAATTGATGTGTCAAATACTAATACTATATTATTTCAATTATGCTCTAATTCTGAAGAAAACAATTTCGGAGGTTTTAAGCATAAAAAAATTTCCTGGGTGATTTTCGACCAGTTTGACCCATCTAACCCATTTGACCCATAAAAGATATTAATAACCCAAATGACCTATTCAAAATTAATTGGATTGACCTCACATTTCGCCACCTCTAAGAAATAGGTTTGAGTTGCCATATATTACCTTGCCAAGTGTATTTGCTGATAACGGGGCAATCACCATTATATCAGCCCACCGACGTAGCTCTATGTGAAGCACATTATCTCCTATCTTTGACCAAGCTGACCATTCATGCTCATCTGTATAAAGAATCACATCCTTTGGAATTGTTGTTCTATCAATGAAATTTAAAGCCGCTTGTGTAGCAACGGCTCTCACATCTGCCCAATCTGAGAAACAGCTGCAGAGGTTCCCAAATTTTAAGGAAGCTACACTTCCACTTGCAGCAAGAAGAATTCGTGGTTTTCGAGGAGTAGTATTGACTTGCATTGGGTCCCTTACTCCCAGTGTAGGGTCAGCATATGCCATAACCTATGCAATAAACTCATGTTAGATCATGCACTCCAGAAAGATTAACAGAAAACTAGAGGTGGAAAGATGGGTGGCTTGTGCAAAACAGGTTTGGTTGAAAATGTTGTACGTTTAATTCTCCTAACTTCCACAAAATATAATAATCGAGTAATGCTAAACGTGCCTAAAACATATGCCTACTACAAGGTGATCTTGGCATAACCTCCATCATTTTAATGAAATAAGTTTGTGTTAAAATCTATAAGTGTTCCGTTTTCTTGCAGATATATAAATGCAATCATTTGTGTTAAATCTCATATAGTCTTTTGGTAGTCAAATTCTTTGAAGTTTATCAATAAACAAACACTTTGGTTTGTGATCTTTTACACATACTTCTCAAGATACTCTTTTTATATTATAGATTCTTATTAAATATATAATATATATATATATATATACTGATACCTACAAAGTCAGTGATCTTTAACCTTTCAACAACATTTAGAACAACGTCAATTCTTTTGTTCCAAATAAACTTAAAACTAAAAATAATCTAAAACTAAATTTGACATATATACTGCAGGTTAGTAATAATAATTATTACAAACTATTGTAGATTCAAATTCGTGAAAAAAAAGGACCTAAAATTCAATTTACATACAGATACTAGTGTTTTATTACATTTTTCTACAATTATTTCGAAAATTCAAACTAGAATCCTAGTAAAAAAACTCAAGGAAACTTTATCGATTCACAAAATAAATAAATAAATAGAATACCGTGTAATGAATGAACTCAACAGAAATATTATGAAAAAAGAAAACCTAGATACTATAAGATCGAAGCACTTAACTTGTGATTTGATTTTTATAAAATTAACAAAAGGAAAACAAAAATTATATGAATCACAGTGAAAACTGTTACCTTGAAACAAGAGGTTTCGTTGACTAGTTTAATTTCCGGCAGTCGACGTTGACCGCGGCCGGTTGATGAAGCTCCGGCGGTGAGTGATGGTGAAGCGTTTGGGGTCAATGAAATTAAATGTGACTTTTTTATTATTTTCAATTTGAGCTTTTATTTTGATGAATTAAGAAAAACTACCTTAAGGTTTAAACAATTTTGTGAACTTAACAATACAATATTTGCTAACTAGTAAATCAAATGAAATAATAAATATTTTGTAAATAAAAATTGTACCTTCATTATAAATAAGCTTTTATAAACCAAAATATAATACATGACAACATTAAAAATTATATTTTTTCGTCAAAATAAAATATTATAAAATAAATATGATGACATATTGTACTTATAAAATTATTTATATTATATCTATATAAGTATCTAAAACATTATATATACAAACTATTTAGCTTATAATGAAATTTATATTTATTGTTTTGATTTAAATGCACAGAAAATACAAATATTGCATAAAAATTACCTTTTTGTTAAAATAATCAAGCATTTGACATTTAGATAACTAACTAGTAATTAATAGCTTGTCGAAATAAATAGTTTTTAAGCTTATATAAAAGTAAACAATAAAAAAATTACACAATATCAAGTTAAAGGTTTAAATGATAACAAAATAGTTAAGGGACTAAATTGAGAACTTAACAAAAGTTTAAGAATTAAACAATTAATAACATTTTATTAAATGAGATTAAATATTTTCATGTCATTAATGATACATAGTCCACAAATGACCCAATTAACCCAAGGGTTATGTTAAATGATTAAACAAATAGAAAATCTAAATTTTAGGCGACATATAAGTTTATGTGTTAAAACATAACTTTTTTTAAAGATTAAAATGAAAGAAATAAAAAAAAGTTGATAGAGTTTAGTAATTAAATTATTATTAACACGTAATAAATGTTTTGTATAAAAAGGAAATTGTTACTTTAAAGTCTTGTAATTATTAGTCACCTAAATCCCTTATAAGCATGACTAATAATGTGAATAATATTACTATCGTTAATTTAACATCTCAAAACTTAAAGTGATTGACTAAGTGGATGCATTCAACTTTCAAGTAAAAATCATGATAGAATATATTGATAACCCACCATTTTACAATATAGTTATAAGAGTTCATATTGGAGAGGTTATAACAATTAAGATACTTAATAAAGTGTGTATTAATAAAATGTACAACTTTGCTAAACTTCAGGCCTTTAATAGTTCAAAGCTCAAACTTCAGGGTCCTTTTTGGAATTTAAAACCTCTCTAAACTATTCAGTCCTATTTACAAGTCAACAAATATTCTCAAAACCATAGAGCGGGACACGTGATTAAAAAGTTTGTTTACAAAGAAACAACCTTTTTGCCAAAAAAAATAAAAAAAAATTTAAAAATAAAAAAACTAAAAATCAAATATAAATAAATATATATATCCCTTTCCCTTTATACTATTAGATGAAAAATCTTTTGACATCAACATCTTGACTTTTTTTTATAATTTAATACTAGCCCTTGGATGATACTTTTTCAATGAATTAAATCCATTGGAACAAAAACTCAAAATTGTTGATGTCATATTTGTCTATCCCCTCCTTCCTAATTAAATAGTTTAAACGTGAAATTAACAAACTGATCATGTGGGCCGAATTCCAAATAACATTACATTTACGGATCATGTGGCCCGAATTCCATATATGTATTCGATTTCATTTTGAAATTGTAAAAAACTGCTTCGAGTTTTCCTTCTTGTGAGTATTCAAACTGATATTAAATACGGATTTCTTCAGTTTGATTCAATTTGGTATCCAAACCCTAGTTGTGATCCCATTGGTTATCGATAGTTAAAGTGGATATATCTTTAGATTTATATTGTTCAGTCAATTTATTGAATTCAAAATTCAAATTCATTTTCATCCTCTGCTCAATTCATACGATACTATAACTTAATCAAGTGGTTGAATCAGAAATATACATGTCGAATTCATATCAGGGTCTACCATGAATTTGGAGTTCATCATCAACATCAGGTACTGCGATTTTTGTTTTTTTTATTTAATCCGAAATTAAGGTTTATATGATCGATTCTGAATTATTGATGATTGATCGTTTAATTGGTAATCAATTTTGATTTTCTATTCCCTTTTTTATTTCCGATCGATTCGTAATGAAGGCAAAATATGAAGAACAAAGAAACTTCGATTTGGGTTACAAGAAGCTGATTTCACATCATCGATTTGGAATATCAATCAGTGGTAAGAAATTTTGATTTTCTATTCCTTTTTATCTCTGATCGATTCGTAAGTACGACCTTTTCCTTAAAAATCTCCTTCTATGTATTCAACTAAATGTGAAACTAATGATTTAGTGATAAAATCTCCTTCTTTAATTACCAAGCCTCTGAATATATAGTGTTACTTTCGTAGTTTGTAAATTTGATTCCTATACTTTTGTTCTTTCCTTGTATTTAAGTTTAGTTTGCTAATATTTGTGTTGAGAATATGTTTGTTGTTGCTTCAGTAATATTACTGGAATGATATAGTGTTGGAATTAAAATTTATAAATATTAATTATATAGAAACTATTTGGTAAAAATAAGTCAGTTGAATTTACACAAGTTAATAATACTAATGTTGTCTTAAACAACTCCATATTATTAATCTAATAATTTCACAAAATTATTCAAATAAACAAAACACATAAAGACATAAAAAATAAAACATATAATATAGTGTTATAGTCGTGCCATAAACTAAGTTTAGTTTCCTTGAGTCATTACGGAAACCAAAGGTCAACCTAAAGGACAAACATGACACAATGTTGACTATTTTGATCTTCATACACTCCTACTAGCTCAAACTACTCCTTGTGATTGATCTTTTCTTTTGGACTCTGTCTTCTTTTATAATACATTTTAAATAAACTAAACTACTTTTAAATAAATGAAATTACAAAACAAATGGGGTTGTAAATGACACGCATGTCTCCTCTTAATCCAAAATAAAAATGCAAAATATAAAATAAACACAACCATGCAGTTTATATATTTGGTCAACTTTTGACTCCATTATGGTCATGATGCTATGCAAAAATTATAATCTAAATTATTAATCATGATGGAAACTTAAACTATAGTTTGCTTAGGGTGTTTACATAGACACATGCATTATCTAATAAACACACATGTGCATAAACGTAGAAACTACGAGTTCCATTATGTAATCTTTGTATCGTATACTGTGACAACCCTCGAAAACCGGTATACTTCCGTACAAAATTAACATGCATTCTTACGCTAATTCCCTCGTAATTATAATCGATTCAATTTAAAATGAGATAAGTCTAGCACACGCCCACGTTGCACATTTTGGTGTACTTTACTTTAATGCGTGACGCATTACATTTACGTAATTATTTAGAATTGCGTGATTTAAATCGGATGACTTCCGACAAATGCGAACGTTAGTGATAACTTTCATAAATAACATAAATCTATTGATAATTAAATAGTAGTTATTATACTATATTATTATGCTAGATTAAAAGCATAACATTTCCGGATAATCGAATAAACGCATACACAATTTAAATTGAGCACAACGGTTACTATGAATACGCCATTATTTAAACGAATTAAAATCGTGACATACGAATATTATCGAAACAACTTACAATTAATTTATTCGCTTTGCATTACTTAAACCTCACTTAATTTCCCTAATTATCTAAATTACACCTAATTAAACCCCTAATTAACTTAATTACTAAATTATCTAGTGAAATAAACTAAATAAACAAAGAGTCAAAAAGTCAAGAGGAGCTGCTCCCTCCCTCTCCCTTTTGGCCAAATTTTTCAAACTCCCCATCCCCCCATGTTTTCCTCTCATCCCCATACCAATCAAATTAAATAATTGAAGAAGTCTTGCTTGTAAGAAATCTCGTTTAAAGAGGGATGGCTAATGAAGGAGTTTCACATACTTCACTCCACAAAGAAACAAATAAAATATGCACTCTTGCTCTTTCTCCCTCTCCCAAAATCACCATCCACCATCATCCATCATCATCTTCATGACTACATCAGCTCTACTACATTATTCAAGCTCCTACTCATTTTTTTGGTCTTCTTAAATTCTCATAATCTTGAGAATTAAACTACTAGTAAGAAAAGCTAAGAAAAACGGGTTTTAAAAAGGATTTCGGGTTGAAGATTTAGGCTCAAATTCAAGTTCTTTTCTTTTCGTTTATATTGTCATCCAAGAACTCATTGTAAGGAAAGCTTTACTTTCATCTCTTTATTTCCTTAGTTTTAAATGATTATATGCTAGGTGTTCACTCGTATGTTAAAACCAACTATATATATCTTAAAAATGGTTGTTTGAAAGATTTAAACGGTTAAAAATGTTAAAACTACTATAAAATGATCAAGAACGTAATGAGTGTTAAAATAAGTACCTAGATATACGATATTGATGATATGTATATTATGATGTGTTTGAGAGTGTTAAAATGGATTTATGGCTAAAATGGTGAAGGAATAATTAAACGAGTGAAAAACGGGTTTATAAACGAAAAGCAAAACGAGAATTTAAAATGAGTAACGAAACCCTCGAATATGTTATCTTGACAAAGAACACGTTTAAGCATTTTAAAATAGCTAAAAGATATGTGAAATTTGGGTTAAAAATAGATTAAAAAGGTCAAAAATCCGTCATCTTGCCATTTCCCAGCGGGAGATTTAAGTTCCCAGCGGGACAAATTCCCGTGATAAGTTTATGTGACAAATTTCCCGTTTTAGACACTTTTTCCCAGCGGGAGATTGGAATTCCCGGCGGGAAAATATTGTTTTTCAGCATTCGACTTCTTCATTAAAGTTGTAGCCCTTTGAGTTACGAAAATTTGGACACTTGAATCAACTCAATCGGAGTTCGTATGAGAGAGTTATTGCCAAAACCGTAGAGCCTCGCCGAAACTACGATACTTCTTTGTTTTTAACATTTTCTTCAACGTTTTCATTCGTTTCCTTTTCGCCTCTGTTCCTAACGATAGTAAACACATTTAAAGCATATTAAGTACCAAAATTACATTAAACTAATGATAAATACGGATAACACGCGAGATATTGTAAAGGTAAAACATGTATGAAATGAACAATTGGGTTTTGTAAAAGGACTTATTTAACTTTACGTTTTAGACAAACGTTAACGAAAACTATTGAACGAATTGAAAGGAGCGTTTTCAAGAATAATATACGTTTTGAAAGTATAAATCTATAAGTACGCTTTAATAGCAAAGTGACTATGTTTTCGAGAAACATACAAGTATACATACAAAACTATCACCAACGGGTCGTACACTTTTCGAAAACGAAATACTTTTCCACCTACTAAGTCGAGTGAACAACTAACATAGATATGCAGGTAGTCATCTACTTAAATGATTATAGATATGCGGGTAGCTATCTACTTATAGAAACCTAGGTGTGCGGGTAACCACCTACTATTATAAACCTATATATGCGGTTAGCTATCTACTTATACAAACGACCTCATGCGTATAGGGCGTTAGGAGGCTTTTTGGACAACTTATTTAATTAAACGCTAGCACTCGCACCGCTCACCAGGTGAGTTCACAACCCCTATTTTACTGCTTTTTACTGCTTTCTAAATTTGGGTTGAAAAACATATGTACTGTTTACATACAAACTGTTTTCATGCGATGATTGAAAACCTGACAACGAATCCTTGTGCGAACCTACGTTAAACTAGTTGTAGTGCATAGAAGTCCTCATGACTAACTGCCGACTATAAGTCGAGACGAGGAGCGTATATTTTAAAGGTCCCAGGAAAAAACAATAAAAGTCGTGGTTTGGTTATAGGCCTAGGTGTCGTCACTTTAACTCGCAAGGTCTTGCAAACCTTCGGGGGATCACCGTCAGCTATTTATTGTTTTAAACTGTATATCATCGTACTCTTGGCCATTGTTGGCACGATATGATTTGTGGAACATTACTAAACTCTTGGTTTAATGATTGAACCTTAAACCTGTGGATTTCACTCAACAATTTTGTTGACCTTTTTACTATGTTTTTCAGGGAATTAACATTCATGTAAGAATTGCATTCACGTATGGGACCTCGCCTACCTATGAAGTTAGGATGCCATTTTTGGGAAACACTTAAGGGATTTCCTTTGTATTACTATAAACGGTTTTTAGTTATAACTGTGAAATCTCTAAACTAATGTTATTTTGATAACATTATTACTTTTGGTGACTGGTTAAGTCGCAACGTCAGTAAAACAATTTATGGCATTCTAATATTATGTTCCGTTGATAATCATATGGTCTTGATTAGTTAGATAACCAATCGTGTTCACGCCCCGTTCTTCCACACTTAACTTAATCATAATTTTATTTTGGCGGGGTGTGACATATACAACAACTAATAATTGTTTTTTTTTTTTTTACAATTTCATAAATTATAGACTAACAATTATTTAACAAATAGTTTCTTGAATTATTGCTTCTTGGATTTTAACCTCTTAAATAAAATTAACATGTGTGACCAAAAATTATATTTTCTTTTAAAACAATTATTTCAAAACATAACAATTTCCGATTAAACTTTTAAAACATTACTTTAGTGTTTTTCAAAACTCTAACTTATTTTAATTATGTTATCTTAAAACATTAATTCAACTAACAATTCTTGTAATTATCAAAAATCAATTCCTTTCGGTTTATAAACCTTTGCAAAAATCGACAATTAGAAGAGGTTACAAGAATTGAAAATCAATTTTGCAAAGGGTTTTAAAAACCCTTGCAAAATTAAAATTATGCCTAGGGTTTCATAAACCTAGGTTCATCATATCAATAGATTAAAATTTTCTTTTCTAAGGGTTTCGTAAACTCTAATTAAAATTGACTAACATATACCTTAATTAAAATTTTATTTTCTAAGGGTTTCATAAATTATTTTTTAAGTTAATACTAATTGTACTAGATTTAGTTTGGATATCATATACCCTAATTACGAGCTAAATCTGATTTTCATGAGGGCTTCATAAACCCTAAAAATCGATTTCATCACAAGCTAAATCAACACAATTCTTTTTAACTAAAATCATGAAAATTGAATTGTAAAATTTGGGATTAAGCGATGTAAACCTTAATCAACGAATCAAGTTATAATTTTGGTTATGGTATCGTGTACAATCTACTTAAAATCGAAATCACAAGGGTTTCGTAAACCTTGGATCGAATTTGGTACAACCAAAATATATCTTGTCTTTGATCAAACAAGAATAAGCAATTTACGCGTGTTGTCTAAATCCTTAACAAATAATTCGGTTAAGTCAATTTACTAGAAAGGTAGAATGAGTAGAAAATTAAAAGTTTAATTAAAAGAAGTATACAAGAAACAATTACAATTTTATTGAAGTATCATATGACTCTGATACCACTTAAGGGGTTTTATGTGACCGTACAGTACGATACAACTCGACTCTTATCAAAATTGATAACAACGAGTAAGGCGGAAGCGTCAGGATAACCAATCATATTGATTATAACCAATCATATTGATGAATACAAATGTAATAACAAAGGTGATATCTATACACATGTTTATGCATTTCTGTGTGTAGTTCGTGCAACAACAAAAAATTTACCAACATCACGTAAGTCTCGAAAAATCAAATTCTTACACTCGCAACATCAAACACCCACTTCTCAGCATCTCGCAAGAGAAGAAATATGATAACATTCATACCTTCTTTGCACGGGATCGCTAAAAATGATGAACTCAAATTCATGATCCGAATTCCATAAAACTCTCACCGCAATGAAAATCAACATAATTTGACCACCTCAAATTATGTCGTATACAATCATTTAATATACTTACTATCATTTTGTGAATGACCATATACCCTTTTTGAGATAGTCAACATAGTAGAAACAACAACTTTATTTTTTACATATAAGTTTACATATACTAAAGAAACTTCTTACAAGTTATAAGAGAAAGAGAGACTACTAAAATATTTCAACGACTAGACAATGACCTCACAAACACAATCAACTAAAAATAAATGTACAAACATCAAAACACACTCTGTTTTTCATAATTTCACATCACACATATATGAAATATATACATATATCAAATGGTGGAAAATATACTCATATACAATGAAACTCTGAATGCAAACACAATAATACACCCATACATCTCTTGTCATCTACTATTGTATCCTTTAAACCATGATTTTATAAAATAAAACTTTCAGTTACTTAAGGAAATCATTTCTAAATATTCTTTTAATTGCAAAGCATTTTTTAAATATTCATTTAAAAGATTACCGAACCAAAAAAGAAGCTAAATATTCGGTTCGGTTATCATTTATTTTCATAACTGAACCAAAAACTTCTGTTAATCCAAATATGATAACCGAATCATCAGTTATACTACGGTTTAGTTAATTCGGTTCGATTGGCAGTTAATATGGTTATAGTTCAGTTAATTTGATTTTCAGCTCAGCCCTAACTAAACCCTAACCATCCAAAAAAGAAACCCAATCTTGATGATGCTTACATCCACGATTGTTCCCAAATCTCTTAACATAGCGTTCCGATGCCAATTGTTAGGAATTACAGCGTAAACAAACAACTAACAGCAATCAGTCGATGACACTGATATCAATTAATCGAGGTTACACCCACAAACAATAAACGGATAGGTAGTTTCTAATCTAGCAATTAAAAAAAAGAAACAAGATAAAATACGAACAATACGACACGTGAATATTCTGTGGTTATGTCTGATTTGCAACTTGGAAATCGGCTTAGTCCACATGGGCAAATCGAAGAGTTTTTCCTTTATTATTTTCGAACCAAGGATTAAAAATACATAGGGTTTACTTATATAGGGAAAGATAAACTCGTAGGACAAAAAAAAACACTATAGTTTCCGACCTACATGATCCTGCGTTGATCATAACCCGGATCAAAAGCAATCCCTACCGGATCAAATCTTCTTACTGAAATTCCCTACTCGATCCCTCTCGGATCAAAATCCATGCCACTTGTATCAATCTATTTTCAGCTTTTCTTCTTATAATCTTGTTGATTCATCTTCACATCCCAACAAATAAATGGGTGATGTGAAAGTCTCAATCCATGGCAGTCTAACATCTTTAATTTTTGTGATGGTCGTGGTGCGAGGGATCCGTGGGGTCTGGAAGTGACGGCCAGCAGTAGGTGGCACCCGGTAGTGGTGGCCAAAGGTAGGTGGATTTTTGTACCGGTGGCCAAAGTTGGTGACTTCCGGCAATGGTGGTCGGCGATAAGCGGCATCCAGATGGTGGTTGGTAGTAGGGATATCTGACCGTGGTGGTTGGCGTCAGATGGCAGCCAGCCGCTGTGGTGGTCAATGTCAGGTGACAGCCAAAACCAATGATTGACGGTAGCAGCAAGCAAGAGGAGAAGGGATGATGTATAGTCCTATTATTTTTTGCTAATATTGCCCTTAAATGGTTATGTAATTACAAAATTCACACCTTAACTTTTCTGACAATTGATTACATGTTTCTCCATAATCCAATAGCTTATATTTACTTCCTTCTCTTCCCTTTTATAAACCCATTCCCTCATGAGCCTTTACCATCGGTTAATCCTACTTTTCTTTTTAACTCATAAAATATTACCAATTTCATTAACAAACAAAACAGCACGCCAGTGTTTTTAATGGATAATCGCTCTTCCATTTGTAGTTACATTTTAATTAAATAGTAGTATTTATCTCATATGTGTGTGTGTATTTTCAGTTGATTATCCATAAACAAGTGAATTGGGCTTCATTGGCCTGGTCCGTTTTCCCATAAGTTCTTACTTAGCCCATGAGTCGTTCTTGAAGTGAGTACACTAATAAAAGCAATCTACTGGCCTAATATCATCTACCCCAGAAATGCCTATAGGCTAGAAATCAAGAACATACGTAGAAGCCAATTGATCCACCATATAACATGTCGAAAATTACAAAAAAGGAAACAATACTCCCTCTTTTGCAAATGACTCAATTTGGAATTGAAGGAACAAGTGCAATGAAGGTTTTCCCTTTTACAGTGATTGAAAAACACTGTACCTCTTTCTAATCAACATAAATTAGGAAGGGTACTCCTTCCTAAAACCCTACATCATTTTGTTAATTAAATCAGAAATAACAGTTAGAGTTTAATCTCTCAACATGTTAACATTACATTCCCTAACATCAATTTTTTTACCCTTCTTGAATATGCTTCTTCACGGAATGCCCGGTTTTCCTTTTATGCCGGCTAAAATCAGATACGAACCTGAACGTTTGACCACACCCATCCTCAGTGCAAACATAAGGTCGAGCCCCCGTGTGCACCCTAATATGTTCAGTCCGAGCCCATGCCCACTTAAACGTCATCTTACATCCTTTCCATGGACACTGAAGCGGGCGGTCGTCCATGTGTACACGTCTGTGCTGCACGAGATACTTATGCGAAAAGAATTTCTTTCCACATCCTTTAACTGGACAAATATTCTTTTTGTGAATCATAAGTTCTTGTTTACTTTCGAAACTCATATTACATCCCTCCATATCACAACCAAATTCGCCTTCATCTTCTTCGCTTACTTTAACAGCAGAACCTTTCTTTGCTTTCCTGAAGTCTTTGTGCTTCCTCAGTTTCGGTTTCTGTTCAATCACTTCTCCAAATTCTTTAGACGGTGGTTTTTTAATTCTTTTTCTTAACCGTGAGCTGGGTCCACCACCACCAGACTCTCCCTCAGAATCCTCATATTGTCTTGCTTTATTTCTAAGGTTTGTCCTCGGCTGCCTTCTGAAACCACCACTAAACGATGTATCTAGTGACGGTGATTGTGGTGATGACGGCTCTACTTTCGGAAACTTGGTTCTTACACTCCCTCGCCTACTTTCTTTTGTGTTCTTCCTTTTCCTAACATTCTTATTCTTATTAACGACCACTTGGGTATTCTCAGATCGACTTTCTTGTTTTACATTCGACAAAACCGAAACACCAGTGTCATCTTGTTCTTCGTCATCCCGTACTACTAACAACGGATGAGCCTGATTCGACATCCATACTTTCCCGCACCACTTTCCCGCGACAATAATCTTTTTCTGCCTACCCAATAGCTTAGGTTTTGTAGGGTTGCTAGATGGAGAAATACATCCAAACGCATTGTAAATAACTAAATTGTACGGCAATTGTTTGCTGTAAAGAGGAGAGCGGCTAAGACTAGCACTATAGAAGAGATTAATTCCTAATTTTACAGCCCAGTCCCTATTGCCATGAATGGCTTCTTCACTATCCAAAGCAGATTGTATCCACTTTTTGTCGTTTGCGTTACTTGGTCTAAATTCAAGGTCAGTCCAGCTATCACCAGTTCCCAATTCTTTTGCCATTAATTTTGCTTCAGAATCTAAGCAAGGATAATCTGCAAGTGGTGCAAAAATTATAGCAATATAAGAAAATCTTGATTATTTTATATGCTAAAGGTAAAGGAACTGCATATACATGAAATTAGAGCTGTCAATATGGGCAAGCTGGGGGATGGAATTTTGTACATTTCTAGAAATTCATAACTATCCTAATGTGTTAAATATGATCATAGAAGAACTATATAATTAGAACAGAAATCTGGCTTTTTTTGTAATAAAGTGATTTTAGGAAGTTTTATGCATTTGAATACACTTTGGAGGTTTTATACATTTGAATGCCCTTTGGAAGTTTTATATATATCCATTTTAGTTAAATAAAACATAACAGATATCAGGCCATTTGTAAGTAAATGGGTTGACATTGCCACCTCTACATGAATTGATGGTTTTGCAAATGTCAAAGATGTCATAGACGCGCATTTGTCTGACTAAAAATATGAGAGCACGGATAAGCGTAGTCACATTACTAGATACGAGTTGAGTTACAATGGCTAGTCTGTGATTAATTACAATATGTTCGAATATCAACTGTTAATGTTGACTATGGCAAGCCCTTTATTGTTTTGTAGGAATTATAATCAATTAACGTACACTTAAACCTACATTGCAATCAAAGGTGGCAATTTCCCAACATTTTCTTATGAAAAGACCGATTAGGGTTGTGGTTTTATCTAGAACGAGTAATAAAAAGATAAAAACAAAACGCTATCAAACAGGATAAACATCGTCTGAAGTATATTTTTAATGCATATAATCACCTAAATCATTTTACTCAAAGATTAGGTAATGCCTTAATTTTTTACAGTTCATTTTAAAATGTTGACACATAGGTGTTCAACCCAAACCACCCCATTGTAAAAGAAGTTGCATTTCAACCCAAATCTGTTTTGATCTGTTATTCAAACTGCCCATGATTGCAATCTCTTCATGATTTTATATTCTGTTTGCTTAAAGCAAAAGCGATCGGTAAATAGGCTCTATAACAGGGAAGATACACTAGGACTCAAAAAGTGTGTTTTATGACTTCTACCGAATTACATGCATGCTCTTTTCCCCTTTTTACTTCCCTAAACCATTAGGTATCTATTTACATTCTATTCCGAGTAAATAGCATTAACAGATCCTTGGTTTAAAAAGGTGCTAGGCGATCTGAGGCGCTAAGTTCCCGACGGCCAAGGCGCTAGGCGCCAAGGCGAGAGCCTCACATAAATTAAATGCATATAATACATTAAATAGTTCTAAGTTTACTACAGGTCCAAAAGTCAACATTAGTCAACAAAAATCCAAGGCGCTAGGCGCCAAGGCGAGAGCCTAGGCGCCGCCTTGCGTCGTACTATCGCCTAGACTAAAAAAAGCTCCAACCCTAGCGCCTTAAGGAACTGCCTAGGCGCTCTTTAATAAACCAAGAACGGATCATCATACTTAACACTTTGTTTTCAAGGAATTAGAAAATAAATAAATAAATAAACGTTCAGCTTTGCAGAATGAAAAAATACCTTGGTGACAGAGTAGCAGTACATGAACACCACCAACCGCACGGAGTCGTTGTTCTACTTCTAATGCATGCTGAAGACAGAAAATATGCTTTCTCGAAGAGTCTTCATCACATGTTGAGTCTGTTGCAGTCTTCTCATCCTCAGGTTCATCTAGTAAAGGGTCTAGTTCAGCATGAGACGACTCTATCTCATACTGAAACTTGCTCCTTGAACAATTCGGGTCCCTTAAATTTATGTTTTTCTCGAATTCAGCAGAAAATTCAGAAGTTTGATCATTTGTACACTTCATATCACCATGAGCACCATCATGATCCTTGAAACTTTTGTCGATATTTTCGTCGACGTGATCATCATCAGAATCTGATGAATCACCACCATAAGCTTGAGCCAAGAGGCCGAGGGAAGAATTGGCTTTTTGTGGTGCAGAGGGTGAAGTTACGCTCATATTATCTACGGGATGCATTCGGTCACTAGATTTAACAGGGACATCAAACAAGCCATCACGACTGCTTTTTGCCATTTTTCCTGCATTCATACGAACAAAGGAAGTTTTAACAGGCAATATTTTCAAAAGCTTTAAAGTTCATAGTAAATTACACTGACTTTGTCCAATAAGAGTTTGATATTGACTTTGAAAAGTCAAATAGGTAGCTCTTCAATTTGGACGCCAGCATGAATGTACTTCTTGAAAAATATGATACATACGTTAACACGTTAACTACTTATAGTACATCTAAGCAATGGATAAAGAGAAGGTGTCAGTGGGTCAATGTTACGCACGTCTAAACCAGCCCCCCTCCCCTTCTCCCCCTCCATGGGAGTAGTAAAAATGGCTCGTTTTAAAGTGAACCCATTTTAACCTGTTACTAACTCACCCAACCCACTAACCTTTACAGCTCTACAAATGACTCCTGTAGCATGACACACTCATAGTTCGGATGTTTTAAAATGTATTCTGGAAATGGCAGTAAAGATAATTTTACAAATTATTAACAGTGTACCTGAAGAGGATTTAGGATCCACGACACTTGCACTATCATTAGAAGTGAATAAATTGGTGGCAGAAACTAAGTCACTGATGCCATCACAATCAGCTGACATAAGGTAATTCCCAGCTGCTTCTGTTGGTCGAATAATTGCAACACATGCATAACACAGAATCCCACAAGTAACACACGAGAATATACCAGGATCAGCCTTTTTATCATGTTCACCACCCTTATATGAAGTATCTTCCCCACCAATCAATGATATCTCGTTATTGCTACTACAAAATGAAGAATATTTTCTCATCGGCCTTTTGTCTGGAATGACATCATCAGAATCCGAACTATGTGTCGACTTCAATCCATCACTTTGAGTGTTTAAACCAAAGGTAATCCGTCTGTCTAAGAATTCTTCAGGAAGAACTACAATAGAAGATCCTTTTCCAAGAATATCAAAAAGATGATTGTTTTGCATTATGTCTTGCACAAAAAATCGTTTCACCAATGCTTCTCCCTCAACTTTCAACTTATCTTTTAATCGGGAACTCCGAGGTTCGGGTTTGATGCTTGTTGGTTCACTGTAGAATCATGAGTAAAACAGACTTCAAGAGCTTTTATAAGAGGTGGCAGATGGGCTGGTTGACTAAAGGGTCAAAACGAGTTCAAGCTGGAATTGGTCATTTTTAGTACGCACCAAAATGGGCCGGATCAGGTTGATCTGCCAACACTTTTTGTGTCAATGTTTTTTCTTTCTTACTTTTGAATAAATAACAAATGAGTTTAGTATGATTACCGTAACATGATTACACTAAATCTAAATCTATGAATAGGGTATTAAGGAGGTTGTGTGCTTTATAACAAACTTTGAGCAGCTTTCAGCCAGCTTGACCTATTTAGCTGAAGTTTTGTTTTGGCATTTTAGAAAAAAACACTACGCACATGACATCCATCCATATATTGTAGTAAATGGGTCAAATTGCTACTAGCATTTATCTAAAACCTTTCATCGTGATATTGGTAATGGTAATCCATAATGGATTGGAGAACAGACCTTGAAGATATTGATATTGCCAGATCATAAAGCAACTGGGAGTGAGAGACCATAGGAGCACAATTAATTGACGCCCTACGGATTGCAGCATCTACTGCAACTGTCAACCAGCCAGGTGTTGCAATATTAGCTGCCTCCCCACAGTTGAATCCTATTAAGACAACAAAAAGAAAAAGCAATGTCTACTTACAATCAGCATGAACAATAATCAACAACGTTAGATCATTTAGTATGGGCAACAAGACAAAAGAAATTCAAAGGATACGGAGAACTTATAAAACGTTACCATGACTGAACCCTGAGTGATAAGCTCTAGGGAAAGTGACAACAAATTCTCCAGCATTTTGCACCAATCTAGTTAATACAAGTGGTTAATTAGCTTTAATGATATATAAATGTAACAACTTATTTAAAACATAAGGGTTCAGATGTTGCCATAAGTGATCGTAATAGTGCATAATATTGTCACCATTTGTTCCATGTATACAAGCTAACCTTCTTTTTGTCTAGGTATGTATCAAACCGGAAGAAACCGTGTCGATATCTTTGCATACTTGATTTTGACCGTTTGAACATTGTAAAAGCTGATTAGGCAGACACATAATTGTCCAAGTGGACAATTTTTTGCCACATAGTATGTACACATGGCATCCACGTCATCCTTTTACACTTGAATTCTCTGCTACCTCTACAGTGGTTTCAGAGGGAATTTTCAGTTTTACTCTTCCATTCCAACAACTCATCTCTACTCTCGTAAGTCTTTGATTTTCACACTCAAACAATTTCAGCTATTTTATCATTTTATTACTTATATCTTTATTTTTTTATTCTTTTACCCGAATGAATAAAAATCAAAGGGAATATACTGGTGGATTAATGTCTTCATTTTACAGGTCGGGTATAATGAACCTGATGACTTCATTAGAGCCATGTGAAGAATATTATAAACCCGTATTTCTGTTTCACCCCTGATTATGTTTTCATTTGTCTTTTGAAAATCAAAGGTGTGTGCGTTTGCAATAGGTTTGAGTAGTTGATTAAGAACCGAATTGAGGTCCAATTGATAAGGAACCGAATTGATTGATTCCGTTAAGACCCATAGCATCAGACGGATCATCCGGTTACGGTAACTTGGATCCGAATCAGTGGTTGTGGGTTGAGATTGAATGAGACGCCAGCAGAAGGAAGATCCCGCTCCTCCTTCTCCAACTACTCTCCCCACCACATCCATCACACTCTCGGTCATCACCACCGGCTGGGATTGCTCAGACAAAGGGAGAAAATAAGCCAGATCTGGATCTATATCGAGTTGCTCGTGCTTTGATAACTGTTCTGGTGAAATTTTTTTCCAGCGGTGTCACGCTGACCGTTTTGGTGTATGAAGATGATGATGAGCGTTCTGGTTTGCTCAAACAATTTCAACTATTTTGAAGGTGAAACAAGTATTGAAGTTGATTTCAGATGATAATTAAATCAAAAAAAAAAAATGAAACGATACTGATGTTCATGTGTATGGAGTATATATGTAAAGTTGTATGTATATATGCAGGTGATGTTGATTGTGTGAATAGGAGAGAGCTTCGGGACGAAGAAGGAAAGAAAGAGGGTCGACTGTTTTGCTGTGACTTGGTTTTTCCTTTATTAAAAAGCCACCTAGGCAATTTAATTAAAAGAAACAAGCCACATAATCAGTTTTACCAGTTGTCCCGGTAACCAGTTACCATGTTACATACATCGATACAAAATCTTCCAATTTGTTGCATACCTAGTCAATACAAAGGGTAGTTTGTATACATGGAACAAATGATGGTAGTACGTTGCATATTTATTTCATTTACCCTAAACAAAATACAAATCATAACAACCCTTTATAGTCTCACCTGCAGCAAGGAACCCCCGCCTTAAGTAATACTTCTGGGGATATAATTGTGGTCTTCTCACCAAGAGTACCAAAAGTAACTGAAAAACATAGCATAAGTTATTAAATCCCCTCTGAAATGCAGTAAAACTATGCAATACAAAGCCAAAACCACTATTACTTTCAAGTAATTATCAAGTATATTTTAACACCCCAAACCCAGAATTATAACACGAATAAGTTGTCACTGACTCCCACGACTTATACTTTTTCTCAATATTATATCCATATGGAACAAATTGTTACATATATTTAGTTATCAGTTACCAGATAAAATATAATTTGACTGTCATATGCAGTATAAATCTAAAAATTATGAATACTCAAAGTATCAGGCTATCACTAGTGAAGTACATGTAACATAATTTCACACCGAAACAGAGCATGCAGTCAATGCAACAGGAAACATCACAACTCACCAATAGGATTAATCTCACCACCATAACCATGTGCTCGAATCACATCCTCAAACGCAACTGCAGCGTCTTTAGGTACACCATACCAAGTCTTACCAGCACCCATATGCATATAATTCAAGCTATGAAAATCGTGATCTTCAACATGCCAAGCAAACCAACTAAACAACATACTAATATAAACCATTGGTGAAGTAACACCAGGTATTTCCTCTTTCATAAACTTCAATAACGATCCTTTCGACCTCGAAACCCCTCTCATATTCCACTCAGTTTCCCCTACAGTCACCCCTTCCCCAATTTCCCTTTTCCCCGATTTCTTCCCCTGCACACCACCAGTTCGATCAAATGCCGAACCCGGCATATCATTTGCATACTCAACCGATATCGGTTTATCCACCTGCGCTTTCCAGTAAAGTGTCTCGACTTCCAACGCGCTAAACCCTAACCCTCCTTTCTTCGAATTCGACCGTTTCCGCAAGTAACTATTTTCGAAGTTTTTGGCTTTTGTTTCAAATTGCGGAACAGTGTAAACCTCACCGCTTTGCCACACCGGTTTCTGAACCGGACGGTGATGCTTACGTGGACAAAAACCGATCTGTTGTTGTCTAGTGGTAAATGTAGGTGATGAATTAGGGTTTCGAGCTGATAATGAACGGTTTAAGTTAGCAAGTACAGTTTTTTTTGGTGATGATGAAACAGGGGGAATGATTTTACAGATTCCATATTTTGAAGCTTCTTTTTCAATTTTATAAATATATGAAATTGGATCTTGGAATTCAGTTAGGGTTGGATGGTATTCTGGTGCTACTGGTAGTGATTTTAACCATGGAAATACTTCTTCACTCATTATTAAATTCAATGATATATAATTACTTACAGAGAATTAGGGTTTGGTGGATCTGAGGAGGTGAATAGAGAGGTTCATGGTGAGCAGAGAGAGAGAATGAAGGGTGTGAGATTCTTATTGTAATAAATGAAATATATTTTGCTCTGTTTTTCTTTTTCTTTTTAATCTTTAAGTTATATAAAAATTTGTATAGACTTGAATTTGGAAGTGAGTGTGCTCTCTTTTTTGGGTGTTGGGGTTTTTTTAAGGCAGAGGAAATAGTGCAAAACTACCCGTATGATTTGGGTGGTCGAAAGAGGGGTTGTAACGGTCAATATTCTAGTCGGATTGCATTGGTCATGAAAAGAGTCAAAAAAATCACGGCATATCTCGATTATATTATATACATCTGAATAAAAATATTTATTTTTCTTAAATAATTTTAGCAGAAAAAATTTCTTCGTTTATTTGAAACAGTAAAAAACTAAGGCAGGCGAGATGGAAGGTGTTTGAAACGATTTAAAAAGTGAAAAAGTTATTTTGAATTTAATGGTTTAGTGAAAGAAAAATGAAAAAATATATTACAAAATGTTACATAGAAAATTCATATGATTATTAGTTATCTGACAACTTATATTACAAGGTTACATAGGTATTTTATGATTTTGATACTATTACTAATTTTGGTCTTTTAACTATGAAGAATGAAAGATGAGATGTAAACGCATTTAGGTTAAGTGATGAAAAATGAAACTTGGAAGATATATATATATTTACATTTCCAATTTATGAATTTTCTATCTGATCGATAAGCATTATTGCGGGTAACTAACTTTATGCATTATAAATGGCATATGTAATTTTCCATTTTGAGTATGAGATGTAACATTTACGTCTATCTATTACATTTTGGATATAATTTATTTTTAAAAATTATACAATTCAGTAATTCATTATATTTATATATTTATTTATTTATTTTCTATCATAAAACCTCATTTATTTTATACTCTAAACGGATTAAACGAGTAAATTACCATAACCGATTCTTTAATATGGTTAATTGATAAAAAAAAAAAAAATGACATAACACAATCACTATTCACTACTCTAAATTAATATTGTTTTTACATTGTATTGCACTAGTTTTTTGCTAAATTTTTATAAATGATGTACTCTACGGTGTTCTAGTCAAAATTTATTTTAAATAATTTTACGAATATTATGAAATGCCTTTGACTTACTGGTATGTGAATAGTTCATTAACTAAGAGGTTGTGAGTTAATAAGTCATGAATGATCAAAATTCAAAAACTCAAAACTTGGAATGATTGATAAATAAAGAGTATTACTAATGCATTTAGTGAAAAGAACTACTAAAGATTTAAATGTTGTTAGTGATCGAAAATGTATCTTAACTTTCTTGGTGTGTTGGTTCATATATTGTCACACCTTAATCAATGATCGACTTACTAAGATATATCGCTATCGCTATGATAGAATATCAGATTCCTCTATTTAGCGCATGCATCATGCTGTAATAATAATAATAATAATAATAATAATGCTTGTGTGATTTATTAAAGTTATCATGAAATTTTAAATGGTTTATGAATTTAAAATCTTAAATCGTTATTTATTATATTAATTAAAAGTGTAAGAGCTTAAAAACAAGTTTACTGTTAATGATCTGATGAATATTAGAGATTAAGTAAAAAGAACAAGTAACGTAGGCTTGTAAAAGTGTAACTTTTAGAATATGAGAAGAATTGCATAGAGGGTATATTTTGAGCTAATGTATTTGACTATTTGTACAATATGGATTGAGACAAGAGTTTTTCGTTAAAAGAGAATAGAGACATGAGGATTATGTTACATTCTTTAATAATTACTTCCGGTAGTTATCAAATTATTTTAAAATCTAACACATAAAATAATATAATAATAAATAAAAATATAAAATAATAAAGTTCGATTCACTCCCGAACAATAATTTTTATCCGATCAAAATACCCGTAAATTTAAGATCAAGGACTCCTGTTTAAATATACTATCGTTTGCTTGTTGGGCTGAATGAAGTTGTAGCTCACTTTCGATTTGTTTTGTCGCAAGTATGTTCGGCCCTATCATAAACTTGACCCATCAAGTAATTGAGCCCATTGGTTTTGTATAAACATATAAATATAAATATAAATTAATTGAATCAGAAGCTCAACATGCCCGTTTCAATTTGTTTTAACTTGAATGGTAAAAAATTAAAAACAAATTAACTTACCGGTGGAGTAATTTCAAATGAGTTACTTCTTTTTTCTTTGAAAATCACTTTTTAAATTCCTAAATTATAGATTATAGATGTATAGTTAGATGATTACCCACGGCCATACTTTCAAAATACTGTACATTCCTCTAATAAGTGGCCGAATCCGATCAATATTAAATCCTACCGTATTTTAAAGGGTTTAAGGTGGGGAAAGGTACTCAACTATTACGCGATGTCTATTGTGTGTACTCAACTTATGTTTGCTATTTTTAATACATTCAACTTTCAAAAATTGTATTTTAATGTAACCAACAAATTCATTTTTCTGAATGGTTTTGAGTGTACCTTCTTTTTTTCACCCGTTGATTGATTCAATTTTGTAACGGACTAGTAACAAAGAATGGAATTGGAGAAGAAGGAAGCAACCAAGAAGTTGTCCGATCATTCATTCGTATCTGGAGGAATATGTTTTTAAGCATTTTGTTGTAAAAGTCGTGTTCGCGTGTAAATGGTACGGTGCTCGCCTTAATCTATAACTTCTTCCCAAAATCAATAATTGATTTACGTATCTTTATTGCTTATTTTTTTTCAGTTCAGGTTTATTAGTTTAAATTTCTTATCACGTACCAGTAGACTTCCTAATAAGCATAGTCAGTTATGTGTCTTTTTTTGTTTAACTCACCATTTTAGTGTGTTTGGATGGTTTGGGAGCCTACTTTTCATTCTCTTATGACAAGGGATTAAGATGATTTTGGCCACCTTCAATGAATGACGCAGACCTGATTATATATAAGATATTTTTCAGGTTTTTTGCATCAAAGATATAACAGTTGTGATTAGAGGATTCTTTATGTTAATTTTGATGATAATAAAAATTTATGCACACCACCAACTGCTTGATAATATGCTTGAAAAATATCTTAGAGCATTTTTTTATATTCTTTATATTTTGTTTTTCAATGCTAATGTAAAATCTTGTTTGTACAGTGGAAAACAATCATGGCATATTGATACTAGTGAAAAATGTATGGCTTCGAATGGAATCAATATAATTGAAGAAGATAAAGAATTCATACCATATTTAAGGTAATATGTTCAATCAACAATAATGAGTATTTGTAAACAAGTACTTCTAAATAGAGTTAATTTCATATACATACATTTTAAACCTCATGATATAATATTTACCTATGTAATATTCATAATAATATGTGTACTCAATTTAAACATAAAAACTTTCAAAGTTACCCAACTTACATCCATTAAAATCATTTTTCTACACTATCAAATTCCAATTTTACCCCTTCTAGTTCATAAATACAATAACAATAATGAAGGTTTAATGCACGTAACAAAAGTTCTTTAAATATGGATACATATAATGGATTTTTGATTAAAGTTATGTACATTTAACAAACACTTATTTCTATGCTATATGATGTGAGAGTTATACTAAATGAGCACTCTAATGTTTTTGGATGTACACTTTGTGTGAGTGTACAGAGATACGTGTCAGTCCCATCACCCCCTATATGTGTGTGTATGTGTTAGTCACGTCGCACCATAAAGAGTGTCCAAACAGTAGGCCCCATATAAATGTCCCATAAACAAAAATAGAATGACACATCACTTTGTATCTCTCGAGAGGTTGACAAAACCATTCGCAAGGAACAATTATTCGTGTACTCGAACCATATTAGGTAACGGCGAACGTACATTAGGCATTTAACGAAATTGCTAACTTAACATTGTTCGAAAAGTTACATAAATATTTGTTGCAGTTAGGTCGAACCACAAAAAGAACTAATAACGGAGTACTACATAGGGTTATGTGTTTTAAATGTATCTAACTTTTTCAAAAAAACTATTGTGTGTATCGTACTTTTAACGCCTCTATTAAATGTACTCAACTCGTAAAAACACACAATTGTATGTAATTTGGTCATGTGTCACTCATACAAAGCACCTACATGTCATTCATACAAAGTTCCACGTCAAAATATTACATACAAATTTTTTTTTGAGTTCAGTACATTTAATAAAGTCTTGTAAAATACAATATAGATAATAACTTTTTTGATAAAGTTAAATGCATTTAAAAACACTAAAACCTATTACGTCTTGGAAAAATAGAAGCATGCTCGTTTGGAGATCTAATTGATAAAAAGCATGTGGATACAAACCGACATGAAATGATTTCATCGTCTTTCTTGGATCCCAATACTTTTTCATGGTTAAATTTAAAACGCAAACAATTATTTATCACGTAATTAAGTTTTGTCATCATTTTTATTATAGAAGATTAAATTTGTGTACATCTACACTAATAATATGGCTTTCGTTTAAGATTAACAACTTATGTTTTATTCAGGTAACCACCCAAATTCTTAAATAGCTCTATTATTAATTTTACAAATCTAAATTTATATATCATTTTCTAGTATAAATACCTACACATTGGCCGATTAATGGATCAAGACAAATAATGATATATACATTATATTATATATATATATAGGAAAATGATATATATGTCTAATTAGATATATATATTTAAATATATGATTGATAGATGAGAAAATGAAATGATGAAATTACGAAAGAAAATAAATGAATAGATTTAAGGGGTGAGAAGTGATTTTAAGAAGAATTTGAGATAAGATATGATAAAGTTGATTGGCACTTTGGCAGGCGTCCCAACCTTAACACATGCTCTTAGGAATAGTGTGCTAACTATATACGGAGTACAAGTTATGATTGGCAGGCAAGTATGATTAGTTGTTCACTAGCTTGGTAGGTAAACGGGATTGACTAGTGTAGGCTTATTCAAAAGCAAAGTGTGTGGAAACAAAACACATAATAATGGCAGATTCCACGAAGAATCATTGGACTCGTACACCACCACCACACGTAATAAAGTTGGAGATGAAGTTGGAACTAAAGTTTGAGTTAGAGCTAGAGTTAAAAAGTGAGAGATCGAAGTTGAAACTGAAAATTTTATTTTTAATAAGTACTTAACAAAATAGTTAGGATTAAAGCTTATTAATATAAAATAAAATAAAATTACATAATATTTTAATAACACAACAATTTAATAATATTTAAAAAAGAAAAAAAAAACTATTTTTAGGAGCTTTTGGTTAAACGAGATTCTCTTGTAAAAATGTTTTCTTCTATTTTTATGCAAAAAAATAGAAAATTACCAAAAATTTAATTTTATTTTAAAATTAAAAATTAAAAAACCTCCGACAATCCAAAGCAGTTGCCAACGTACTTCATGACGTCAACACTCCTGTTTTTATCATGATATTCAGTTATGATATTTGTTGTTTTTTAGTTTATGTGCATTATGAGTCATAATTCTTTTGAGTATTCTTTTTTTATAATTTATAATATAAAATAATATTATATTATATTATACATTATAATATTGTAAAGATATTTAATAATTAATTAAATAAATATTGAAATAGATGCACGTGAAATGTGAAATGTGAAATGCATGTAGCTCGATGGTGTCAAATAAAGTTAGGCCACGCGTATTTTTTCTTTATTTTCTTTTTATTTTCTACACCACTAACTTAGTGATATTATCCTCATTGAGTTGGTGTATGTAGTGATTTATATATAATTCTATTTTTCTACAACAAATTAAATGATTTTATTTTAAAGGAAATATTTGTGAAAGTAGCTATATTCCTTCGTTGCTGTCTTGTGAAG
This sequence comes from Logfia minima, assembly GCA_963921325.1. Lineage (NCBI taxonomy): Eukaryota > Viridiplantae > Streptophyta > Magnoliopsida > Asterales > Asteraceae > Logfia > Logfia minima. The sequence goes on from OY992773.1 coordinate 2,654,511, forward strand.
TCATAGTCACGAGTCCGACGATACGATTTAATACGACAATTAAATATCTGGCTGCTTGCTTATGCATGTAATCACGGACCTCTTCCCTACACAACCAATACATGATGTTTGACATCTTACGATGAAATGAAATTGATATGTACATTTGTCTAGCTACATTGATTAAGCACGATACATTTGTCATAATGTAGCGTTGTTTTAGATTGATCTAGTTAAATGTTAAAATATTTTACTTAATTACAGTTTTTATCTTTTTAACCGTTGGGTATTATGACAGTGCTTCGCTATGAAGATGACGTGTAAATATCTAAAAGGACAAGAAGAGAATAAGTTATAATTAAGGGCGAATGTTAGAAAAATTCTACCTAGTTTGCGAACTAAGGAAATTGTGAGTAAACTATTATTTATGATTTTTGTTAACGATAATATTTAGGTTTGAAGTTGAGAATTTAGATATATACGGTTTAATCGTATTTTAATTAATATCCAAGGGGTCAAAAGAAATAGACATTTGTCCACTCTGTGGTACATGAACTCCTCGTCCAACATACTGTCTTTCGATTTCATATCAGTTATCAGCTTATCATTTTAATAACTGAATTTATTTTGATATGTGTACACGTATTGATACATGTTTAAAATTTTTGGTTAACGACTTAGAATTATCATTATCATTTTTGTTGTTTTATTAACGGGACGAATATCATACGTTAAGAGTCTTGCATACAATTAATTTTATTTATTTTCTATTTTATTAAGAAGACAAATATAAACGTCACTAGTAGTCAAGTACTCTTGATATAATTCCTTTTACATAAACTATTTTTCCCGATTAAAATTGTTTATAAATTGGACAAGTTAATAATACTTGGTACAAAGAAAGTGAGTCTTGATAGTATATACTTAGAATAATAAGTTTTCTTATTACTTATTAAATTATTGATCTAAAACCAATAGTCAATGACTTGTATGATTAAAAAGGACAAATAAGTAATTTCCGTTGTAAAATTATATGACACCAAAAAATATCTAACTACTAAAAATATCTCCCAAATCAAATAATTCAGATATGCAATCGACACTTTATTTTGTCGATACATAAATTTTGAGTTTTGAGTTACTTCTTATTTTAGTCCAAAGTTGGTCCACGTGTCAAAGCAAGTTGTCATCCACCTGGGAAGAGATGAGAACAAACTACTACGACGTATGCCATGTGGATACCGTTATTCCAAACACGTCAGAAGTGAATGTTCCCCCGAAGGCCAGTTATTCCAAACACGCCCTTCCATTTCTGACGAGGTTCTTTTATCCAAGATCCCAAGTTGCCACCTCAATCCTAATCCGCAAGGGCATTTTTGGAATTTCTGTATCAAATTCCGTGCTAAATTGCTGATCCATATTAGAAAGTTTTGATCACGAGTTAGACCCGGTTTCAAGTTTTGCTTTATTCGCAAATGATAATTATTATAAAAGGTCGAAAATTGACGATTTACTAATTTACAACTAGCTATTTATTTATAATATGGAAGACATATATTTCGTTCAACAGACATATTTAAAAACGTGTTCGAGCTTGAATCAGTGACCTAGTACAATTTATGACTAGTATATCGATATTGATTATCATTAAAAGAAATACTGATTATATATGTTATTTAGACAGAAACATATGTATATATATATATATATTTAATACACAAAAAGACATAGTAATCTCAGTTATTCTTTCACACACAAGCTAAATTTTTAACTATATTTTTAGGTATAAATTTATAGAGACCAAAAACATTTATACAAAGTAAAAAAAAGAAAGAAAGTGAACGTGTGACAATTTCTAAGTTGTAGTCTATGAATGTGTATCATTCTTTTCATACATATTAATAACACACTGATACAAAATGGTCACGTCTTACCGTTCAATTTATTTTTTTAATCGATGTCGTAACCTTTATAAATGTGCAAATCACATTAATTTACCCAAAAAGAATAATATGTCGACTTTAAATATATAAAATCTATTAACCGACCGTCGACATATCATTACCATTTCTAGGGATAACGAGCACGCGCTAGTAATTGCGCGTGGTCTGAGAATTATTTATACTCGTGCAGCATACTTTTTGGAACACATCGGCTATAAATACAGAAACAAATATGAAAATCAAATAACAAAAAGTATGGAACGCATCTGTCTGTCTACAAAATCTACTTAACGAAGACTATTTTCCGGCGACTCAGATATATAAATTTTCCGGCAAGTTGAATTTATATTTGCAACAATGTGTAAAAGTTCAATATCACTTCAGAATCACAAATCCAATCATGTTTCTATCGAACCAGTTGAGATTATATACATCTTAACATCACTTGGCCGTAAAATTTCAGCGCACGCTCAAATTCTGGTAATCATTTGGTCATGTATTATTACAATCAAATTATTCGGTCGAAACTTTTCGTCTGTAAACGAGTGCGGATTTATGCAATCAAATTTCGTGTAATTGCAGATTCTTTTATCTTATTCGAGTGTTACCAAAGTTAATTTTAGATATCTGAATTTTCAGGGGAAAGCGTCTCCGGTGTTAGAAAGCATAATCTACAGGCCGAAGAATCACCGGAGCTCTAAGAATACAATTCCGATTCTCGGAGTTCCGTGCGACGCTGTTGAGGCGTTTGTTCACTTCCTGTACACGAACAGGTCAGTTACGAAATTAAATAAGCACGAACGAACGATTTATTTTAATTCGTGATTATTTAATTTATTTTAATTCTTGATTATTTAATTTATAAATTAAATTTTCTCAACACTCGAAATTTGTTACGACTGACGCAGATGCAACGATGAGGAAATGGAAAGTTATGGAATTCATCTTTTGGCGTTGGCTCATGTTTATTTGGTACCGACGTTGAAGATGAAATGTATAAAAGCTTTGATCGGACGGCTAACGATAGAGAACGTGGTGGATGATCTGCAGCTTGCTAGACTCTGCGATGCACCTGATCTTTACCTGAAATGTATGAAATTGATTTCTAACAAATTTAAGTCTGTTGAGGAAACTGAAGGATGGAAGTTTCTTCAAAATAATGATTCGTATCTCGAACTCGAAATCCTCGAGTTTATTGACGAAACCGAATCGGTACGCAATTCTTTCATCTCATTCGTATTCGTTGTGCTATCGAAATTTTTGGGTCGTCTCGTGAATTATAGTGCACTAGTTGTGGTAATACTTGTAAATCATGATTGATATTTTGATGGTTGTAACCTTAGTATAAAAGAGTACTGTAAGTTATTTAGGGGTGTTTGGGATTGTGTTTACAAGAGATTATTTGATTATTGTGTTTATAAACGTAAATAGTCAGAGCATGCGGTCGTGTTTACTACACTAGTTCAACTTGCTAATGATTGAATTGAATATAAATGTGCAGAGGAGACAGAGTACAAGGAAGCATTTGCAAGAACAAAGTTTATATTTCCAATTAAGTGAAGCAATGGATTGTTTAGAGCATATTTGTACAGAAGGTTGTACAAGTGTAGGACCATATTATAAGGAACCTAGCAAGAAAAGATCACCTTGTAGCAAATTTTCTGTATGTGAAGGCCTCCAACACTCGGTTCGTCATTTCGCAAAGTGTGAAAAGAGAGTTAATGATGGTTGTGTTCGCTGTAAACGTATGTGGCAGCTCTTTAATCTCCATTCTTCGATATGTGACTTACCCGATTCGACTTGTAGAGTTCCCTTGTGCAGGTAAAATTTATTCCCATTTGCGTTTTGAAACAACTTATCTGATTAGTGCGTTTTTAAATCAGTAGTAATTACTTTTTCCAAATTAACTTATTATTGCGTTATAGAATTGGTATTATCTATTCTTGGAATGCAATATTTCCCAAAAAAAGTAGATTTTGATATAAAAATATTATGATCCAAGGGATTTTGCTGATTTGGATTTTGGAAAATTAATGTGTTTAGGCACTTCAAAACAAAAGGGGAACAAATGAGAAACGAAATGGAAGAAGAAGAATGGGAATTGCTAGTGAGAAAAGTTGTAGCAGCTAAAGCTATCTCTTCTTTACATTTACCAAAATGGAAATTAGAACAAGAAGAAGAACAACAACACCAATCAACAAGATCATTTAGAGAAGCTATTCATTGTCATGTTAGTGTAGCATGTTAGAAGATGGTTTTTGAACCAATTATTAGATTTATATATATATATATATATATTTATTAGATTGGTTAGTTTATTAGAAAAAGGGTAAAACTAGCTTTATGATGGGGTATATTGCTATATAGTTTCTGTTTGGTGGGTGGTAATGGTGATGGTGTGGGGTGAGTTAAAAAATTATGTAGAAAGAAGACTTTTGTAATTCAGTAAAAGTTTAAGCTTTTTCAGTCTTTTCAATTTTAAAGAACGGATTGTGAGTTCTTTGATTGTCTAAGTTCAATATAATAATAATTTACTAAACTTATTAGTTAATATTCATGTAACACAGTTTTCAATGTAATATTACAATTTTCAATGTAGTATTCCTTTTATTAAACTAGTATGTTTAGTAATACTCTTATTTACTCGTATTATTTTAGACTTCTAGTATGACGAGCAAGAAATATATACATAATGTTGATAGTTTTGTATGTTCTAAAACTAAAAGTGTTAAATTCCATGGTTCCACATAGCCACTAGACTTGACTAACAACAGGAATCTTTTTTACTTTTACCTTGTAGTCTTGCTTGAGATCATAATCAACATCACATTTTTTCAAAAAATTACTATATACTCGTACAAATGAAGGGTTCCTAGAAGTAAAGCTAGGTGGGTCAATATCAAATCAATAGTCACTAGAAGTGCTTAAGATACAACTATACATGTATGTATATGCATAATCATAGGATGTTTACTACCTCTATTTTACTTTTTCTTTTCTTTTCTTTCTCTATACCATAATTTTAACGTGCGTACTAATTAAATTGTTATCTAGATTTTTATGTCTTCGTGAGAATATTATATAAAAACGGCACTAGTAGAAAAACTGTAGTACCAACAGGTGAATTCGTTGGTAAATGGCCATAATTCACTCGTATTACGTGTTACCAATGACATTACCAATGTTAATGTTATGGGAAACGTGCATGTGGCTAATTATTTAAAACAAACGAAAATAGGGAGTCGTTGAAAAATTAGCAACGAACATTGATGTTGTTGATAACATTCGGAAGATTGTTGAGTCGTTGGTGTTTTAAAAACAAGCTACAAAAATGAAGTTGTTGGTATTTAGAAATGGCAATGGAAAAGAGTCATGTATGATTAGAGAATAGCAAGGAAAGTATCCTTGATATTTAAAAAGTTACAACAAAAAAAGTTGTTGATATTATTTAGTCATAAATTATCTTGATTAGAGAAGACAGTAAGACAAAAGCATGTCGTGAAAGAAGCACACCGGGCGAGTGGGCGTGCTTCAATTGTGACTCCGGGCATAATTGAATGTAGATATCATGAACGCGAGATGCAGGATATCAAGGATTTTTCTGTCCCAATACAAAAAATTTCATGAAATTTGCAAAGATTTATTTGTGACTAACTTCTACTACGAAAAATAGTAGGGTTGTTGGTAAATATATCAATTTACCAATGACTTCTAGATTATTGGTAATTAACGTTGGTAAATGGGCTCTCCAACGACTTCATGTAGTTAATAATTGTCTATTAGTTTACTCGGGAATATATAAAAAAATCCGTTGGTAAAAGTAGAGGGAAGCTTCCCTCCAAAAGTCCACAAAGCTCCAACAAAATTACTAACGAAATTGTTGTGGGTAAACTGAAAACTTCATTTCGCTAAAATTCGTTAGTAAAGTGATAGTTTACCAACAATTAGAAGGTCGTTGATGAAAAAATTATTAATACTGGCAGGATTTCTAGTAGTGATATCTCGGCTCCCAAAGTAAAATTTGAACAATTGTAAGCGCAACGTTAAGAACTACTTAGTATACGTTCTTGCCTTTGATATCATATTACACCAATTTACATTATTGTATATTTGTATTGTATTACATTCTAACTTATTGAAATCGTACATCATTGATCATGAGACTAACGAGTAATAGATATGTTTTAGGTAAAAATGTAACGGGTTTAAACAAATGACTGTCTAACATATAATTAAATTAAATGGTTACAAACTTTGAGTAAGCATAGAACACGTAAAATTACGAAATGGATACTTGTTCGTGAGATGAGTCATGATGCACATATGTTCACACAGGCATCAAGTTGCACCTTTTAAACCAAAGTTAATTGATGTATTATCTAACCAACCGGTTCAACGGTTTCTGATTGTATTATATTGCATAGTTAATTAGAAAGACCTACCAAACGTGCAATTTGCAACTAGTTGGTAGCATATGTAACAGCTTGCAATATTATTGCATAAAAGTGTGTATTAATTAATGATACATATAATTGGCCGAAATTCTTCATCGCCCGACCTTCCCCATATCTTTCTTTTCTTTCATTCGAAAAACTAGTTCATTGACTTAAAAAGAATAATATAAAAACTGCCACCGTATATTTTTTAATGTAAAGGTACTTGATTTGATTGTTCTTTATGTTTATAGATTAAAAATATTCTAGTTATAGAATTGAATATGTAATGTACGTACATAATAAAAACCATGTCTTAGAATGACTTGTTCACTTATCGAAAATTTATACAGCAAGAGTTTCACAAACGTGACCACTATATATAAATAGTATACGGAAAATACTATTATGAATATTATTATACATATAATAATATAAATTGAACGGTGAGTGTAGAAGCACTCGATAATAGGTAAAACAGAAAGATAACTAAATAAAAGTAAACAAAAAGTGATTGAGGTTTGTATTTAACACATTTCCTTTAAAATAGATTTACCGTCTATTTCCTAGGGTAACATGATCAAAGCAGTTGTATTGTCAAATATGTCCCACTTGGCTGAAAGTAAATCAGTAGTAGATTTGACATTGTCTTCACTTGAAATCAGATCAAGAAGAAATCTGCGTTTTTGTGTGTGTAAATCCGGTTTTCAACCTTTTTCAAATGAAGCTGAAGGTTCAAATTTATACTGCGAATATCGACTTCTTAGCAATAAAAATCTTGGTAACATTAAAATCGATTTACAAAATCGTTTTGTATATTGAGCAAAATACAAAAAATATTTTATTTACAAAAAATGATATCATGACAATTCCATAAATAAAAATGGAAGGTTTTGAAAAGGTTGTAAAAATTGGACTATGCAAGCTTGAGGATTTCGATGTTGCATTCGTGTCCGAAGGCATGCATTGGTTTACAAACTTGAAGTCAATTTTTCTAGAACCTGGACCAACCCCCCTGCGTGTGTGTAGCAAATGAATAAAACACAAGTGAAAGGATTTAATAAGCATTAATTAAATCGTTTCACTTATAAACACCTCTAAAGTTTGTTCCCTCTCCAATCTGGGACAAACCAACACTCATTTGTTCCTTCCATTTTCCATTTCAAGTATCTTACTTTGAAAGTCGATATCTCATTCACAAAACTACATTTTGAACATACTTTAGTTTGTTGTAAAGCTCTCATCAAGGAGTACGCAAACCCAGAAAGCATTACCAATATATATTACATATATATCCATAGTTACCTATAAAGCATACCACATTCTATCTCTTAAACTTAAAATTCTAAAGAGGAAAATCGTCAAAATATATCATACCATAATGATGTGAATTGGTTTCACCAAACAATTTGACTAAAAGCTTGTAAGTTATCATCCATACAAATGATTATTTAATATATATATATATATATATGTACTTACTTCTTCCTCTAACAAAAATTCAAACGTTGTTACTAATTGAAGATTGAACTTAACGTAAAAGAAAACAAATAAAAAGCTTAAATATTTATTGAATTAATAGATAAATATGTTCCTATACTTTAGGAAAATGTTCATGTGAATCACCATATTTTTAAGGGTTAATGCACTTTTGGTACAACGAACTGCCACCATTTGTTCCATATATACAAGCTACCCATTTTATGTTCTAGGCATGCAACAAACCGGAAGATATTGTATCGATATATGTAACATGGTAACCTGTTACCGGAACAGCAGGTAACATTGATTATGTGGCTTTTTTTTAAGGTTTAATTCATCAAGTTTGTTGCATACATCGATACAAAATCTTCCAGTTTGTTGCATACCCAGAACATTTTGTGACAGTACGTTGCACTTTCGATGAATTAACCATACACACATGGCAACAAATTGTCTAGCTGGCGAGTGACGTGGTTGCCTAATCACCAAATTGCATATTTCAGCAGGTAAAAATCAAGTTTGTCAAGATATGAAAACGGTTTCTTCCAGTTTGTTGCATACCTAGAACATAAAATGGGTAGCTTGTATATATGGAACAAATGGTGGCAGTTCGTTGCACTAAAAGTGCATTAACCCTATTTTTAACATACGCAATTGGAGTACTGAACTTCTTAACCAGGTATTACCCGGCTATAAACGGTGAAGTTGCTTACGTGAAATTTTTCATGTCATGTCATCAGCTTGTTCACTTCAATTAATTATTTAGATATATAGTACCTTAACTGCATATTTTAAAAGTATGATAATTTAAATAAACAATTTTGTAAAGTATGGTGAATAATTTGTCTATCGACCCATATTAATTTGCTAGACTATGGATCCTTCATCGAAGGCTGAAGACGTAGAAGCGATCTACTTTTAGGGGTAACGATCGATATGGAGGTGATGTGGAAAAAAAAAAAAAAAAAAGATAGATGCTTTTATGATCATATCGAGTTCTTTAAATATTAACAACTTACCTTTCATGAGACATGGTCGTTCTAACTATTTTATTGTAAGTAGTTAATAATTAATATTTGATACATATAATTTATGGTTTTTGATGTTCCTTCTTCGACACATTTTATGTTTATTTTTCCAAATAGTAAGTATTAAAGCATCAACAATTTCAAATGGAAAGCGACTTGTGTTTATATATGCATATGTGGATGCAACATATTTTAATGATTTTTAGTTTTTAACATTTCAATGATCTCAATGTAACTATATATCATGAAATGGACCTTCATATTAAGTTCAAGTCCTTATGTTGATGACAAGTTTAGCACAATGAAAATTAAAACATCGTTTGTTAAAAAAAAAAAGCATTTTAACACAATTACTACACGTATATATACATTTACTATAAATACATATATTTATCCTATCCTCGACAATTGAATTCCCAACCTTAAATTTCAAAAGTCACATCAATACTATCAAACCAATAACCACTTGATAAGTTTTTTGCGTTTTTCGTTGGACGGACGTTATTAATCTTTGTTAATTATTTATTTATTAAGGGCCTCATGATTTCACCTTTTTAGAGAGATAGTGGTGTTATAATAAAACGAACAGTCTAAGTACAAGTAAAACACACATAAACCACAAACACGAAATATATAATGCATTTTCTTTCTTTCTAAAACATTATTTTTGGCCCTATCAAAAAACTGGTTTATTTTAATTCATTGTGTAACCACTAATTACTCTATGATTTTGAAGAGGTTTTTATCCAATGAGTCGATCTTTTTTATTTAATTATTTATTATTTTTTAAAAATTAAATTTAATAAATAAAATAGATATAATTTTTTAGGTTAGGGGCGCGCATTTGCAAGCTGCAAATAGACACCCGCAATGTAATTGTAAGCCAAAATAATTATCAACTTATTTCACCAATTCTCTGAAAAACACTCACACTTTTTGTTGGATGAAAAAAAAAATGTCCTATGATTCATAATGATCATTTTTGACGTAAAATGATTATCAACTTAATTTGTAATTTTCTTTTACTCAATTAGATAATTTCCAGTGTTGTATTATTTTTGAAATGTTTTAAAACCATATATAGTGAAACTTTTGTTTATGTTCGTCAAACAAAACAAAGCGAAACAAGAAGGAAAGTTACCGAGAAAAATAAAACATGACTAAATAAACACGAATAAATGTTGTCATTAGAATAATTTCAAGGGTGACTCAAATATGCACTTGGAAAACACTGAGTCAATTGACACGCTTTTAGTTCAACCTTCACCTTTGATTTTCTGGAGGTTTTCTACCAGTGACATTCAAAGATGATATTAGACATACGAATATTTTATTTTTATAGATGTTGAAATGTTAGTAACCTACTGATTTGGATCTTGATTCTGATGTTGAAGTGGATCTTGATTGGTTGGGCTTGTCTGTTCTATCCTTAGTAACCATGCAAGTAGTTCGACTATGACTATATTCCTTAAAAAAACTATATTGTTTTTTGTTTACTTGTTTCTCCCCTCGTTTACTATATTGTTTTTACATTTTTTGATGAGTTTTGAAAATGATTATCATATGTGATAGTCGCCGGTATCACATGTGATAGTTGACTGATAGTTCAATAGTATCACATGTGATAGTTGTTTTCAAAACCTATCAAAAAATAAAAAAGTAAGTTTGTCGAAAGAATATCATGTTAGATGTCTAATCGAAGAGAAAAAAACGCTGATTCTTGTGGTGTAATTTTTATAATTTTTTGACTTGCCACTTTTGTGATACTTAATTTTAGAAAATATGAACGAAAAGTGAAATTTTGTCAAATAGAGCCCTCCTATTGTTTTTTCATTTTTACAAAAGTTTTTATTATCGTTTGAATTCCTATCTATTATTATTATTATTATTATTATTATTATTTTTATTGTTATTTGATTGACATCATACACATACCAACTATTTATTATTAGGAGAATGCTAACTATAGCCCTTAGGGCTATAGTTAAGCTTACCTAAAATAACATCAACAACTTAGTTCATAATAATTAAAAGTGATTATATTCTATATTTATACTCACATTCCATATATACATGTGTAAATATTTAATATTCATATAAATAATTAGTTATAGTTTTAAAAAGTTTATAAATATAGTAACCTTAACCATAGCCCTAAGGGCTATATTTAGCATTTTCTTTATTATTATTATTATTATTATTATTATTATTATTATTATTATTATTTTCTTATAAAATACGTAACTTTATTTCCGATTTTGCTAAACGTTTAGGCTGGACCATGGTCAATGGAAAATTATTTATGGGTAATTAGTAAATGGTAGTTAAAAAATCAATTAGTTTGTTATTTTATTATTTAAATTTATATTTTTACTTATTATATGTAACTACTTTTAGAATTTGCTATTGTATTTATTGAAATCTATAATTTCGTATATTGTATGTTACGGGTGATCGGATGACCGAAAACCACCGGTTTTGATACATATAATAGATATTTTTATAAAGTTCGATACATACAATAGACATTTTTTTATAGAGTTTGATACATACAATAGACATTTTTTCAAGAGGAAAAACGGATACCTGCTCATCCGGTCACCCGTTACATACAATATACGAAATTGTAAAGTTCAATACATACAATAACAATGTAAAAGATAATTATATACAATAGTAAATAATGTAAAGTTAGATAAATAACGAAACAATTAACCCATTATTTAACTATAACTTTTTATTTCATATCGGTTGATTCTTTCCATGAGAGTAAGACGGTTAATATTAACATGAAAATTAGATTTTAATTATGGTCATAAAAGTTATGTTTAGCGAATACTATTTATTATATATTATTTCAGAATTTTATATTTATACTATTTATTAAACACCATATTCTATAACTTTAACAAAGTTATGTTTTAATTTTGTATCAATAATATAAAATTCTTGAAAAAAGATAAAACACTTATCTAAAAAATACAATAATCTCGCTATACAACAAAATACAAACTTATAAATAGATGATAGTCATATGCTTATGTTTGTTATTTATTCGTGTGTTATGTTGTTGAATCATATATGAAGGTAAATAAAATGTAAAAAATGTGTGGATTAATAAAAAAAGTTATATGTATAATGAATGTGATTTTCTAATATGTGTTCATGGGACACACGAAAAGGTGCATTTAATAAATTTGAGATTTTCTTAAATATTAGAATTTACATTTATGATATGTATAATAAAAGAAAATATTAGAGAATTAATGAGTAACAAATACAAATTCTAATATTTAAGAAAATCTCAAGTTCATTAAATCCACCTTATTGTGTGCCCTAATAGCTCACGTTAGCAAAAATGAATATTACAAAAGCTGAAAACGAAAATGTTGAAGTTTTTAAGGTTAATGAAAATAGAAAAGGCAAATGTTTTATTGTACTAGCACCATGCCCGTCTAGAGTATCAGGTAATTTAACAAGAAACAACTTAAATAGATTACGTAGATGTTCATTATCTAGGGGTTTTCAGTGTTTTAAATTTTAATGTTTGTCTTGGGTTCGAAGTTTCACAGTGGCTCGATTCGCATTACATGTATGTTGTTATTATTGAAATTTTTGATATAATTATATATTAAACACGATGTTTATAAAAGAAAATATTTATGTTTGATTTAATTATAATTTCTTTTAAGTTTTTGATTTGACTTTTGATTGTTATGATTTTTTAAGTATAGTAACTACTATTTAAGAATGGAGATTATACGGGAGCATTACAGTAATTTTTTCTTTTTTAAATAAAAATTTATGAGTATGCAATCAAATACTTTATAAGTAATAATAGATAGATAATAGAAATTAGAGATGGATATAAATATATGTTTCTAATTATTTAATCAACGTTAAGAAATTCTGATATAAATAACGGTTCATTCGTCCTACTATATATTCAAAACATATGAACTGGAATGTGATTGCAACTGAAATTTTAAAATAATAAACTAGTAAAATTCTAGATATCAATTGGATTGTTGCAAGCATTAGATAATAGAATAGGGCCAAGTCCGATTGTTTAATTTAAGTAATTAATACCAAAAATACTATGTTTAAAAGTATTAGCGACAAAGTTAGCATCATGGGTGTTGCATATTGTAAGGAAAATATACCCTAATTAAGATCGAAAGCTTAATGTAAGCTGTAGGCAAGCTAGGTGATTTAACAAAAGTTGCGTAACTAGTGACGTTATTAGAGATGTGACTTGAGACGTCGCTTGCGACGCCATTAGCAACGTGATTGGGGATGTCGTAAAGGGACAATTTAGTGACAAGTTCTTGGATTTTGCAAATCTAAAGAAGACATTAGTGAAAATTAGGGACTCCTGTAATTACATAACATTAATTAACTTGTTTTTATGTGTGGAATCGTTATTTCTGGTATTAATTTAAAACTCATCCAAAACAGACAAATCTTGATCCAACAAAATAAGAACATATCCACTAAACTTCTCTGCATAGATATACAAATCTTGGTCCAAGAAAATCATTGAACCTCTCCGCCAAAACAATAACTACAAGAAATCACTAAACAGCAACTATTGCTCTAACCACCATACTTTTATAAGAATCTAAAGGTTCTTTCTTTTTGACTTATTTAGAGTTCAGTCCTGAGGGGCGTGTTCGAGTTCTTAAGAGGATAAGAAGGTTCAACCGCTACACCGCAGAGTCCCTTCTTATCTGGAACACCACGTTGTATTCGTATAAATCCACCCTCTCCCCATTTGGGTCCCCATGAGTTCTTCACTATCCAATACTTCATTCCCTCCGGAGTTTCACCGTATCCAACAATTGCTACACCGTGATTAACATCTGTTGTACATTGTCCCGTAAAAACTCCCTGAAAATGTATATGTAAATGGAAAGCAATTCGAGGATTTTTTTTCTTTTAATTTCTTTTTGTAATTTCGTCATTTTTCGTGATACCTGTGAATAGAACTGGATATCATGACCGTTAGCATCCATGGCAATAGATACAGGTTGGTGTGCAACTGCTTTCAGTAACGCTTCCTCGTCGCACTCAGGTACATTCTCAAATCCATCAACCGTCACCACTTGAGTGCCAATCTGTATTCAAAAGGTGCAACAATCAATTTGATATGATTAGAGTATACTCATTCAGTCTTAAATTAACAGAATTATACTAACCACTCATTTTATCTTTGTTGCACTTAAGATTCGTGCAGTTAACTGCACACAACATTACCCCTAAATCATAGATCCACTTTGATAATTTTAGTTTGTTTCAAAATTATTAGTATTCACTTGTAAAGTGATTAATCAAGCGTTCTCATTCTGCACTTAATTGCATACTATCACACAACTTCATACCTTAAAAGGTGAACTTTGAAAGAATAAACTCGACATATAACTATTAAAAAATATAGACGTCCTTAAAACTCTGCTTTTTGTGTACTCCATTGTTCCAGTCAAAGTGTCAATTTTGAAAATGCATTCAAATTTAGAAATCTCTACTAACTACACTATTTACCAGTTAAATAACATCTCTACTCACCAAAGTCTCTTTTAATTGGTTGAAATATGAAGTGTACACTTATTTTGAGAAACTAAAATAGTAAGATAGACACTTTAAATGAGCGAGTATTAAACATTTGTCTCAGGATGGATGGAGTACTACTTTTTGTACCTTTGCTTGATCACAAATTCCTTTTTGACATGTGTAAGGGTAGTTCAGCTCTGTAGCTAGACCTCCATGATTTTTAATGAATTCAAATGCCGGTTCCATTAGTCCTCCATCACATCCGTTGTTTGATATACTGTTACAATCGATAAGGTGTTGTTCTGATAATGATACTAATTGCCCTGTTTTAATTGCGTTTATTCCTTCGACTGCAACCACCGTAGAAAATGCCCAACAACTTCCTGACAACGGAAACGCATTAGTTCATAATCAAATTGCGCAGACCCAAAATTGTTGGTCTAGGAACCTGATCAAAATATAAAGGGTTTGTCTAACACGTGCCCTAATGCATTTAGTGAACTATGTTTTCCTAATGCCCTAATGATAAAGGGTTTGCCACTGACTCCTTTTTGCAGTCTTGAAGAAGTCAAGAGAAAAGAAACATATATATTACCGCATTTGCCTTGATCTTTGGGAGGGGTGACGGCGTTTTGATCCCTCCAATCAACACAAGGAGGGATATTAGCGGCATTATGATACATGAAAGTTAAGTTTCCCTTACGAACTCCATGGAGCGCACGATAATGACTAATCTTTGAGCCAGCGTATGTGTTCCTAAACTCGTGATTAGTCATAGCTGCAAACTTGTTCAGCTTCAACTTATATGGCCTGTCCATCTTGTTTGACTTGTGAACATGATGTACGTTGGCCTTGAATACGTTGAACCGCTGAGCTTTCTCGTCGTGGCTTACATCTGCTATGTTATGGTGGCTCCTCCATCTATCGTACATCCCCTGCAAGCCCTCCTCTGATTGAAGTTCTTTCTCATGGTATTCGAAGCTCTCAACAACGCCCAGAACTAAAACCAATGAAATTGCAAGTACTATAAACCTTTTTTTGATTTCCATTTCTTGGTGGCCTTTGCCTTGAAAGTTCTTAAGTTGGAGATTGGTTTATTTAAATGAAATTGGAAATAACATAGATACCAAAGGAGATCATATAATTAGTGACTCATGGGCAAGGGGTACACTCGATCATAAAATAATGGATATTAAGACATACTAAACATTTTTATAGTGCCTTTTTTATGGTCTAAAAATAGAAAATATAACCCTTTCTCACTTACTTTTAGGATGTTAATGGGGAATTTAGGATTCAGTCAAAGGGTATGGATGGTGATGAATGTCAATGTGAATATGGCCATGCATGTTGTTCGGTATCGAATGAGAAGGAACTGTGAGGTTTTTATGTGCTAATTGTAATGTTTCCTTAGAACAAATCAAATAGATCAAAGAGCTTATAACCTAACGTTATGTGAGGAATTCATTAATTTATAGATTACGAATTCAAACTCCATAAATAACAATAAATAACAATTTATGTATATATGCGTGTGAATGTATATATATAATTCTTCTTCTTTGTTCAAACAACAAAACTGGATCCTTTATTCATTGCGATCAAACACGACGAGCCCACAACAAACCCCACTACAAGTGCTCTAATAGTGTAACAAGTCCATTAATCGTCAAGACATAGTTTTTAAGTGAACCTTAAAATATTATCTAGAAAGTTGAAACATTAATATATGTAACTAATTGTAATAATTAATTTGTCTACTATTAAATTCTTTTGTGATTATATAGAATCAAAAACATCATAGGTCAGATATGTAAGTTATTTATTTTCTATTGAACATATGTAAAGCACTATTTATAACGAAAAAATACTTCAATTCGAAAGCGGTTTACAAGATCCATATCCATAATACTTATATCTAAATTAATAATTGACTATCATTTTTCTGACACGTACGTATCATGTTTTCCCTACATTTGATGGCATGGATAGTGTCTTAAGGTTGACTTATACAAAGATGTTTACTTTTATTTATTTTTTATTTTTTTAATCAACCAACCACTTAATAAAATGACTTTAAGCAGTCTTGGATCAACACCGAACGACATTCCTTGCCACATTCTTAAAAACTTCACCATAACCATTCATAAATCCAAATTCCCCAATTAAAAATCCAAATTTCTTGCAATGATAAAACTTACGTTTCTATCTTTAGGGAACAGTTTTCTTATTAATCTTTTTTTTTTTTTTTTTAAACAGTTAACTTTTAATCAAAAGAGAACTAGTCGGAGGTTAGAAGATAATTACAAGCAATTTATTGGGTTTTTAATCTGTAGTTGGATTGGATCATAACCTACATTCTCGATAACGATCTCATACCTTATCGTTTTCTCTTTATTGATAGTTGATTTGCAACACTTTATTTCATGTTATCTTTGGAAACTATAATATAATACTAGGTCGGGGTTGGTTATTTTAGGTGACATGTAACAACTTTAATTTGAGCGGGTGTGCCTCAGTGTGCATCAACCGACTCACAAATTGTCACGGGTTTCTTCCCTAATCCCTTAATTATTTGAGCATAAACCTTGTTTAACTTGAATGAGTTCTTATAATTACTATTTTAGTACCATAAAAATATAAATAAATAAATCACAATAAATCTTCTTATCAATGAGCTAGTTATGAAAGCAATATATGAATATAGTAGAAATTCGATAAATTAATATTCGATTAGTAAATAAACTCTTTAAAATAATACTTTTTGCAAACCCCAATTGAGAAATAAGGTTTTAATCAATACTCGATTAACTAATAATATTTTTAATTCATAAATTAAAATGATCCCATATATATAATTGAGCTACAAAGCGAAGATGCAACTTCATATTGAAGTTGAAGATGGTTTTCCATTTCTTGTTCATATTTAAAATCATCGATACCAATTGTTGATCCAATTTTAAGTAATATATATGAATTCGACATGAACATTATGAATATTGAGTATGAGAGATGAGAGCGTTTTGATTTTTCTAATATTTTCTATTAAACTTGGTTAAGTGTTACAATCAAACTATACAGTCCTAGACTTGATGCAATGTTTACGATCTCTAATTATTTCTAACGTTATCCTCCTTATACAATCCACTTAAGCAAACTAAATAAAAAAAATAAAAGATAAAATTTTTACTTTTTAGCGTGCACTACAACTGACGAGACATATTTTGTTTACTTCCTACATCGAGACATATTGAAAAAGCAGATTGCTAAGGTTTTATCCGTTTCTAAAAGTATAGCAATGTTGAATACATTTGCAATACGATGAATACAGTGTTGAGTTGCATTTTCACATACATCTTTTCTTTTATATATTTAAAATTAAACATTGCTTTATAACCATTATTTTCCAGAAGTAAACAACTTTAGTAAGTTTTGCTAACTAAATGACTATCATCAGGTTGTCAATGAATTTATTGTTACGGAAAAAGGTATATTTTAAAAAATGCTTTTTTTGATTTTGATTTTTATTTAAATTAAATTTCGTTCACATGTTAACACCTAATAATACCAGTGGCTTGAAATAAAGATAGATAAACTGGTAATTCCAATTTTGTTGCATGGCCACATTCTTAATCACTTCATCATTACCATTAATCTCCTTGACTTAATCTCCTTGAGCGTGTCTTATGCTATATATGTGTCTAATTATATCATCTCACTTACTATTTTTGTTGAATCAGTTTCCTATAAATAAAACAATCACAAAGTTCATTGAAACCACATTCAGAGAAAGTTAGCCCAACAAACAATGGAATTCAACAAGTTTATTCTACTTTCACTTTCTTTAGTTTTGATTTTAGGCGTTGTGAATTGCTTCGAATACGATGAGAAAGAACTTCAATCGGAAGAAGGATTGCAGGCGTTGTATGGTAGGTGGAAGAGCCACCATAACGTGGAGGGAAAAAGACGCCCCGATCGGTTCAATGTGTTCAAGAGCAACGTGCAACGTGTTCATTCAGTAAACAAGGAGAACAGGCCATATAAGCTGCATTTGAACAGGTTTGCTGACTTAACTGCGACCGAGTTTAGAAGCACGTATGCTGACTCAAAGATAGGCGATTTATATGCGCGTCAAGGACCTCGTAAGCCCAACTTGAAATTTTCATACGCAAATGCGACTGATCTCCCAAAAGAGATTGATTGGAGGAACCATAATGCCGTGACCCCTGTCAAGAGTCAAGGCGGATGCGGTAACACCTTCGTTTCTCTTAAAATCAAACGAATGCTTACTTGTTATCGTTCCCCAATTAAGTTGAGGCCTAGATAGGAAATGCATTCTATATTATGGCAAGTTTACAAAAAATCGTGACTCGCTTAGTGTACACATAGATCGTTGGGTGTTGCGTTTAATCTCTATGGATAAAAGCTTTTAAATTAGATTATTGAAAGTAACTTTCTGATCATACTTGTAATACTAATTATATTAATGGTTTGTAATTGTAATCATTTGTAATGCTGGGTCTCAAACATACAGGAAGTTGTTGGGCTTTTGGGGCAGTTGGTGCAGTAGAAGGAATTAACGCGATTAGAACCGGACAACTAGTACGATTATCGGAACAACAACTTATGGATTGTGATACTAGCAATGGTGCATGTGATGGAGGCCTGCAATGTAATGCATTCAAATTCATCGCGGAGCATGGAGGTCTAGCAACAGAGGATAGCTATCCTTACGTGGGTAAAAAGGAAGTCTGTTGCCAAGCAAAGGTATACAATATTAAGTATGTTAATGTTGTACTTGAAACCTCCTATATAATTAGCACCTAAATATATAATAAGTTTGTTAATGTTGTATTTGGATTCAGTTTGGACATCACTCGGTAACGCTTGATGGAGTTGAGTATGTCCCTCAAAGGGAAGAAGAAGCATTAGTGAAAGCAGTTGCGCATCAACCTGTAACTATTGCGATGGAAGCTTCCGATGATTTCATGTTATATAAAGAGGTAACACCGAAGGTCCCTAGAAATAATCTCCCTTTCAAAAATGTCATTGGACTCATTCCTTCTATTTCATTACATGGTCTTTCTTACAGGGAGTGTTTACTGGACCATGCGGAAGCGCTGTCACTCATGCGTTATTAGTTGTAGGATACGGTGAGACACCCGAAGGAATGAAGTACTTTATCTGCAAGAACTCATGGGGAGAAGGCTGGGGAGAGCAGGGATACGTGCGTATGGAGCGAATCTCAGAACCAGATGGACGATGTGGCATGTATTTACAAAATTCTTTTCCGCTGAAGAGCCCCAGCACAGCCAATATTGAACTCTAGATAGTACAATAAAATGAACTTAAGATGCTGCTTTAAAAGTGTTCTTTTATTAAACATTGAAAGTGTTATAGCTAGTAAAACACTTCACAGGTGTCATCTTAGGTCTCATTGGCTTAACTTTAAGCAACATTTTAGTTAGAAAACACGCACTTTCAGTAAGTGCAACATTTTTTATTACCATCCATCATGGTATGCCACCCCATTTACCAATTTGTACGAAACATCATTGTTTCCCGCTTAATAAGTTCAACAAATGACATCGTATCTTATAGCATTTTATTATCCTCGATCTCTTTTATCTCTAGTTGATTAGAAACACTTTGTTTAATTAATGTTATCTTTGAAAACTATAATACAACAATTGGCAAAAGTTCAAATAGGATGCTTTATAAATGTGGAAATGGTAGGATACAACATGAGTCACTTTTTTATTTTATCATACAAACACCCAGATCTGAATGATTTCCCTTCTCACAGTCACACAATGTACAAACTCGGATCTCACCTTCAATCTCCAATTTGCTTCGCGGTTGGTGCTTTCACTACTGGTTCTTTCACGAATGGTGCCTCCGCCACGGTTCCTTCTCCAGTGAGCTCATCATCCTCCGCTATCAAAATATTTGTTAGTAGCTAGTGACATAAAACTTAGGGTTTTTATAAGGCCTTAGTGTTTGTAAATGCATCCAATTTTGTCAGAATGTTATAAATTCGAGAAATAAAGACAAGAATTGAAAGTACGATAAAGAGTTGAGATATAAAACAGTACGTGAGAGTTGTTACAAATTTCTTCTCTATCTAAATACTCCAACATTGACTAGCAGTAAGCTAGCACAACGCAACGATGTCATGGAATTGTAGAAAAAACATTCCCATTCATAAATATTTTGTCTTTAAAATTTGAGTTTTAAGATCAAGAAATGACATTCAATATTTAGTTGGTCTTCATTAATCAATTTGACCCATATACTACATATTTTTCAAGCCTGCAATTTGTTAAATCCGTTTCCTAAAGTATTTTAAAATCTAGAGCGTACGAGTTTTATATAAAAATGAAAAAACAATTGCATTTTGTTGGAGATTGTGACACAACAAGTTAATATTGAAGTGAATATTGGAGTAAATTTGATGCTAATCATTGATTGTTATTGATAAGTGAGAAAACCTTTAAATAGGCGATTACATGACCAACGGGACTCAAAGATATAAAAGATTATTAGCCTAAAATATCTCAACTAATTGACTACTTCTTACTGCAAATAATTAGTCAACATGACTTATTCATAAAACATAACAGCTAGTTGAAAACGTGAGAATTAAAACAACTTCCAACACTCCCCCTTCATTCGAATGTTGACATTCCGAGCTTAACACTGAGTTCTTCATGCTTCATTAGTGGTAAACTCTTTGTCAAAATATCCGCAACTTGCTCATCGGTTCGGCAATTGTCCAGTTGAATTTCATCTCTTGCAATAAGTTCCCGAATGTAATGGTGCTTAATGTCCATGTGTTTTGTTCTGTTATGATGAACTGGATTCCTTGCTAACATCACCGCTGATTGGTTATCACACTTTATGCTTGTAACGTTTAACTGTTCTTGCCCCAAGTCATTCAAGATTCCTCGCAACCAAACGGCCTGACAGGCTGCTGCACAAGCTGCTACATACTCTGCTTCCGTCGAGGATAATGCTACTGTTGCTTGCTTTTTCGAACTCCAAGATATGGCAGCGGTGCCGAGAATAAAACAATTACCAAATGTACTTCTTTTGTCTTCAACAGAACCAGCCCAGTCACTGTTCGTGTATCCTTGAAGCCTAAAGTCTTTGGTCTTGTGAAACCAAATCCCATAACTTTTAGTTCCTGCCAAGTAACGTAGGATTATCTTTGCTGTCCCGAGATGATGCATTGTTGGACGATGCATAAATCGAGATAATACTCCAACAGAATATGCCACGTCGGGACGAGAATGAGTAAGATAAATCAATCTTCCAACCGAGCTTCTATACACAGTTGCATCAGTCAACCCCGTACCATCTTCCATATGTAATTTTTCGTTAATGTTCATTGGTGTTGCAACACTCTTGCATCCTTGCATATTGAATTTCTTCAAAGTGTCTTCTACATACTTTCTTTGTGACATAAATATTCCTTCATGAACTTGAGTAATTTCCAATCCCAGAAAATATTGTAATTCTCCCAAATCAGTCATATCAAACATCTTTTTCATAGACACTTGAAACTCATGTAAAAGTTTCGGAGATGAACTAGTATAGATCATATCATCAATATATAGACTAACAATGAGTAAATCAGTCATACCTTGCCTCTTAACGTAAAGTGTTGGTTCAGGAGGACTTCTTTAGAACACGTTGGTTTGAAAGAATTCATTGATCTTGCTATACCAAGCACGCGGTGCTTGTTTTAGCCCGTAAAGAGCTTTCTTTAAACGAAACACCTTTTCTTTCTCTTTCTCGAGCTTATTTTCAAAACCTGGTGGTTAAGTTACGTACACCTCTTCCTTGAGTTCACCATTTAAAAATGCAGATTTGACATCAAATTGATATAACTTCCATTGGTTTTGAGCAGCAATAGCCAAGACGATCCGTACGGTTTCGAATCATGCCACCGGGGCAAAAGTCTCTTCGTAGTCAATTCCTTGTTATTGTGTAAATCTTCTCACAACCAACCTTGCTTTATATTTTTGTACACTCCCATCCGCTAGATATTTTGTCTTGAAAATCCATTTTAAACTAATGGCACTTTTGTCACAGGGAAGATCAGTGAGCTCCCACGTTTGATTCTTTTCAATTGCTGACAATTCTTCTTTCATTGCAAGTTTCCATTCTTCCAATTCCATGGCTTTTTCCACGTTGACCGGATCACCTACAAACATTGCCAAGGATGGTGTATCCTCCCCCTCAATCGGAAACCGACGCCGAGGAACGAGGCCACGTTCACTTCTGCGCGGTTGAATTAACCGATTGGGAGATGAATCCTCGGATGACTCTTCAGATGAATATATGGAATTTGTGTTTTCTGGTGTTGAGATTTGCGATGTAGAGGCTAAATTCGGTCCTTCATTGTCATTTTCTTTTGGCTTATCTTGATCAAGCATACTTTCCTCATCTTCATTTTCAATATGAGACTTTTGATTATTTCCCGTATCTTCCCAGATCCAACCTGAAAACTCATCAAACACGACATCTCGACTAACAGTAATTTTCTTACTCACCGGATCATATAGACGATAGGCTTTTGAGTTAGGACAATAACCAACAAAAACATACTTTTGTGACTTTCTGTCTAGTTTATGTCGTGCAGTTATGATGAGAACATAACAAATTGAGCCAAATACTCGTAGGTGACTTACCGAAGGTTTGTTTCCGTTACATGCTTCATAGGGAGTTTGTCCCCATACTGCTTTTGTTGGTGATAGATTAAGGATATGGACAGCTGCAACAACTCCCTCTGCCCAAAAAGAGTCTGGCATACCTTTTTGCTTAAGCATGCATCGAGCCATTTCCATGACGGTTCGGTTCTTACGTTCGGCCACACCATTTTGCTCCGGAGTATATGGAGCTGTGAGTTGCTTCTTTATCCCATGTTCATCACAGAAAATTTGAAATTTAGTAGAGGTGAACTCACCTCCACGATCAGAACGAAGCATTTTCACAACACTCCCACTTTGCTTTTCCACAAGGCTTTTGAATTTCTTGAAGCACTCAAAAGTTTCTGATTTGTGCTTTAAGAAATATACCCAGCTCATCCTACTAAAGTCATCAATAAATAGTAAGAAATATTTGCTTCCTGCCAACGATTTTGTCCTCATTGGGCCACATAAATCAGTGTGAATGAGTTCGAGTATTGCTTCAGCTCTCTTTGATTTGCCCACTGGAAATGATTGCCTAGCTTGCTTTCCGACCACACAACCTTCGCATACGTGCTCTAGCGGCTTGATTGTAGGAAGACCACAGACCATCTCCTTATTCTTTAGCAATTGCAACCCTTTGATGTTGAGATGCCCATACTGTTGATGCCACAATTCGTTGTCTGCTAGACCTTTGCTCACCATAGGTATTTCCATTTGTTTGGTAAAATCAAGTGGAAACATGCGATTTGATGACATATGAGCACAAGCAATAATTTTTCCAGTAGGTTTGTGAGTCACGACACATTTACCTTCGTCAAATACAATCTTGTGGAAAGATTCCATTAACTGACCCACACTCAATAAATTGTGTGCCAAACATGGAGCAAATTGAACATCTCTAATACACCGTTTTTGGTTACCTGTAGAGACCTCGGTTGTACCTTTTCCTTCGATTCGTAAGTGTTTATTATCACCTAGTCGCACTTGTGATTTTATGCTTTCGTCGAGATCTTTAAACTTAGATCGATCACCTGTCATGTGATTTGAACAGCCGCTGTCTAGATACCATATTTCATTCTTCTCTTCTTTTGTGGTTGTTATCGCCATAAACAAGAAATTATCTTCATCTTGTTCAACATAAATTACCCCGTCTTCTGGTTTGTACCAACAGTAGTTATCGGAATGCCCAGACTTATTACAATATGAGCATTTAAGTGTAGTGTTTCGACCGCGGCCCCTTCCTAAGTAGCTTCCTCGCCTCTAGTTTGAAAAGCCTTTTCTTCACCATTCACGTTTGATCGGTTGATCCTTGCTTCATGAGCTTGAAGTGATCCCATTAGCTCATCAAACGAGAAGGTGGATAGATCCTTAGATTCTTCAATTGCCGCAACCACGTGATCAAACTTGGAAGGTAGGCTCCTTAATACTTTAGCTACCACTGTTTCATCTGATATTTTATCGCCATATGACTTCATCTGTCCTACAACTGATGAAACTCTTGTAAGAAAATCTTGCACCAATTCGTTATGTTTCATGTAGGAAGTTTCAAAATCACGTCGTAACGATTGCAATTTAATGGTGATTACTTTAGAGGAGCCCTGATATTCTGTTTTAAGTGTTGTCCAGGCCTCCTTAGCCTTAGTAGCTGCTGCTATCCTTGGAAAGATTGACTCATCTACTGCTTGTTGGATGAAAAAGAGAGCTTTGGCATCTTTCTTGCGATGTTCTTTGTTGCGAGCTTCATCGTCTCCGTTTTCTTCATAGCCTGTTTCGACATATTCCCAGAGATCCTGAGACTTGAACAACATTGTCATTTTGATACTCCAAAATTCATACGAGTCACCTTTAAATATCGGAATCGATGGTTGAGAGATGTTAATACTTGTGTTGGCGGCCATTACTTGTGTGTGGATTGAATTTTCAAAGACTTAATTCCCAAAGGAAAGAAGGCTCTAATACCAATTTTGTGGAGATTGTGACACAACAAGTTAATATTGAAGTGAATATTGGAGTAAATTTGATGCTAATCATTGATTGTTATTTATAAGTGAGAAAGCCTTTAAATAGGCGATTACATGACCAACGGGACTCAAAGATATAAAAGATTATTAGCCTAAAATATCTCAACTAATTGACTACTTCTTACGGCAAATAATTAGTCAACATGACTTATTCATAAAACATAACAGCTAGTTGAAAACGTGAGAATTAAAACAACTTCCAACACATTTATCATGATTTCATTTGTGAATATACGAAATAATAAAATTATTATAAATTAAAAATTACTTAAGTTAGATATAAATCGTTAAGTGTTAATTTTAGAAGTTTCAAATATAAAATATGCTTTATATATAATATAAACTAGATTTAAACTGTGTGATATACGACAATTTAAGTTAAACAGCTTTTATAGATTTAATAGTTTAATATTATTTTTCAATTAGTATTTGAGTAGGATTCATAGATTTTTTAATTAATTATTATTATATTCAAATATTATCTAACTCTATCTAAATTTATTTTTTAATTTATTTCTTAATTAAATAACATTTTTTTTTTAAATTATTAGAGGCCGTCAAATATCATTTTGCATATGTGACAAAATATGAAACAACTTTTTATTCTCCTTTAGTATATATATATATATATATAAATATATATCTAATGGCTAACGAGATGCATGCGCCTCTCACTCGTGAGTCGTGACAACTCGAAGAACTACCCTTCTAATATCATTTGTAAGTTGTAACGCACCAAAACTCAAAGCTTAATGCCCAAAACTTAATCCCCGAAGCCCAAGATTTACTAAGACCAGTATATTACTATACTAATATTTACATTGATAACTTTATTACTTTAAGTCACGATAACAAAAGGAGTGATCTCATTACTTATATCGGAACCATACCAAATAATAGATTATCACCAAATACTACTATCTTAATTTGTTTATGTTGATAAAACGATCACCGGCAACTAATTAATAAATGAGTTTAGGTGACATTCGTTCAAAACCCGATGAATAGGCATGGCCACATTCATAATAGCTTCACATCACCATTAATTCATGCCATTGACTCGATCTAAATGTCCCCAAATACTAAAAGTAGGGAATGAGAAAACTTACATGTCTATCTTTAGAAAAAAAACATTATTAAAATGTGTCCACGGGATCATAACATTCCCATTATCGATCTCTTAACCACCATGTCCATAGTTGAATCCACTTTCCTGTAAATTGAATAATCAAAAAGTTTTGAAACCATTAAAATACCAAGAATTAAAGCCAGCAAAAAATGGAATTCCATAAATTTATTTTACTTTCACTTTCTTTAGTTTTGATTTTAGGCGTTGTGGAGAGCTTCGAATACCATGAGAAAGAACTTGAATCCGAGGAAGGATTGCAGGGGATGTACGATAGATGGAGGAGCCACCATAAAGTGGAGGGAAAAAGAAACCCCGAACGGTTCAACGTGTTCAAGTACAACCTGCAAAATATTCACAGCAAAAACAAGATGAACTTGCCATATAAATTGCAGTTGAACAGGTTTGCTGACTTGACTACGCACGAGATTACTAGCAAGTATACTAATACAAAGATTGAACATATGTATGCCCTTGAAGGACCTCGTAAGCCCAACTTGAGTTATATATACGCAAATGCAACTGATATCCCAAAAGAGATTGATTGGAGGAATAAAAATGCCGTCACCCCAGTCAAGGATCAAGGAGATTGCGGGGGTAACATATTTTTTTCTCTTAAATCCATACAACTTCTTAATGAGTAGTTTCGAATGGATATTTTATTTGCAGCTACATTGTAGAAATTAACTTTTGTTTATAGCTTTCTATTTTTAATAATATAATAACAATATTCAACAGAAATATATTTGAAAAGCCTGTTTTAACCCTCTATATATGTTAATCGTGGATCTCAACCATACAGCTGGTAGTTGGGCTTTTACGGCAGTGGGTGCAGTGGAAGGAATAAATGCGATTAGAACAGGAAAACTAACAGCATTATCAGAACAACAACTTATAGACTGTGATACTAAAGGAAAAAATGATGGATGTGTTCACGGCCAGCATGACCTAGCACTCAAATTCATCAAGGAACACGGAGGTGTAGCAACAGAAGAGAGCTACCCTTTCGTAGGAAAAAAAGAAGTGTGTTGTGCAGCAAAGGTATAGTTCAATTGAAAATCTTACATTCTTCAAATATATAGTCTATTGGTAAACAACAATTAACTTAGTTCACCTATATGCGTTTATTGGTAAGTAATAGTTTTTCATTATGAAGTCAATTGGTAAACCAAAATAAATTGGCTTCTGAAAAACCACTATATATATGTTATCAACATTAGTTTGTTAACATTGTATTTGGATGTAGTTTGGACATCACTCAGTAACGATTGATGGTGAGGAGAAAATCCCTATGAATAATGAGGAAGCATTTATGAAAGCAGTTGCCCATCAACCCGTAGCTATAGGAATGGTGGCTGAAGATGATTTTGTGTTTTATAAAGAGGTAACACAAAATGTCCTTGGAGTCAATTTCTGATTCAATAACGTCATTGAACTCATTGACTCGATATTGTTTCTTACAGGGAGTTTATACCGGACCATGCGCAAACTGTCCAGCCAATCACATTATGTTAGTTGTCGGATATGGTGAGACACCCGATGGAATGAAGTACTATATTGTCAAGAACTCGTGGGGAGAAGGATGGGGAGAGAAGGGATATATGCTTATGCAACGAGCACCAAACCCCCAGGGACTATGTGGCATGTATAGACATGCTCATATTCCTTTGAAGAGCCCTAACACACCCAATATTGAACTCTAGACACTACAATAATGAACCCAAGGCACTGCTTCCGAAAGTGTTGTATTAAGCTTTAAAATGTTATATTTTAGTTCGTATTTCATTATACCCTATTAATAACCTTTTCTTAAAAGGCAAATACTCACACACCCCTATTCCCCAAATACATAATTTGTCAATCCTAGGACTTGAACCCCAGCCTCATGGTTGAAAGGTCACCATGATACTGCTAGGCTATTGGTCATTTGATATAAATAATAACATTTCATTCTTCTCTCTTTTATTTCTAGTTGATTTGCAACACTTTATATTATGTCATAATTAAACACTATTTCATCTCCACCGTAGAAATAACAATACATCATAATCTACCTCAATATCGATAAGTAAGATTAATGTGTAGAAAAGATTAAACCGTCTTTTAAATAATGATAATTTAGGCCACTTCAAAGCCATCTCAAAAAAGAAAATGACGTTAGCCGTGAAAAGAGTACTACCCTAAATAGCTTTGAGAACTGGTTGCCTTCGATTAAAATTTCAAAAGTATATTAAACTGCTATTGTTAACAAAGTTAACCAATGTGCTCCATATAAAGACCGTAGATACCAAAATCATGTCCAGGGTGTGTTTCCAATACTGAAATGAGTACAGAATTTGGAGTTAAATGAGAACTTAACTATTGAGCTCCAAATATTCCTTAACCGATCTTTGAATGTAACACTTTTTCAACCGATTCAAACTCCAGGGTATTTTCTTGTACAAAGAGAACTTCCAATAACAATCTGTTGGCGTAAGACGCCTGTGGATTTTTATAGAAACTTGAACAAAGCTTCATGTTCCAACTAAGAATCAAAAAACAAAACAATCAACTATGCAAAACACGTGTGTATGAAATGAATTGACAAAAAACATGTATGTACAAACTAATAGCATGTCAGTTGGAGTATAGTAGCCATCATTTCCACATACATATGACACCACTTTTGTCCGTTGTAGCTAAAGGTTTCCCAAGAATACTCCAAGAACAACATAATACTGAAGATGTATGTTCCTTAAGCGTGCTGACTATGTTACCATTAGAGACAGACCATATGTGGACTGAACCATCAACAGATCCTGAAGCGACATAATTGTCATCTGCACTGATACAAGATCTGCTCCAATTAGATGCAACTTTATTCTCGCTAGCTCTTAATGTCCGCAAGACTTCAAGTGTCCTTGTATCAAATAAATTGTGCAAGTTGTCTCTCCCACTTGTCAATATCGTGTTACCATTTCTAGATAACGAGATAGACGTCACAGCGAGAGAATGTGCAGAAACTTCACTGAGTAGTCTTCCTGTCTGTATATCCCATAATCTTAAATGCCCATCAACATGACCCGAAAAAATAGTCTGCCCATCTGGGCTGAAGGACAGGGCATTACAGTTACTTGGAAAAATTATCGTGTTAATGCAATAGCCTTTATTAAGATCCCACACTTTAATGGTGCGGTCATAACCTGAACTGACAACATGGCGGCTTGAGGATCTGCTCACGTCTACAGCACATACTTTATCTTCATGGCCCGTGAGAGTATGCCGAACCCGACCCGAATTTGCATCCCATACATAAAGATTATTTGAACTACTTGCTGCAATTACGTTTTTGTTGTCATGGGTAATGCTGAGATCAAGAACAGATCCTAAACAGCCATTGTAGGTTCGAGTTAGCTGACCAGTGGTTGAGTCCCACATTTTAACAGTATGGTCCTGCCCCCCACTGACCAATTTACCAGAACTGTTTTCAAAAACAATAGACGCACAACCTCCATCATGAGCTGGGATCCTGTGATTGCAGGTTTTTGGCATGGTCGTTTCTACATAGTACTCTGCACCTTCTTCGCTATGGCGGACCACACCATCCACTTGCTGCCTAGCAAGTTGCTCTAGACCACTGGCTTTGAGCTTATCAAGCATGTCTTCATATAAAGCATTGGCCTAATATAGAAATAAATAAATCTACATGTTAATCGAATGTCTAACTATAACATATAGGGGAACTTTTCAAGAATTGTAACTCAGAATATAAAATTTGACAATGTGGGATATGCAAAATATAAGCGTTCCCAAAAAGGTAACATAAATCTAATTTATGAATTTATCACATTTAGGGAACGTTTAAAGGGAAAATTGCCACACAATATTACAACTTTGATTGTCTGGGCTATGTAAAATTGCAGTTTGTTGATCTGTGTTCCCCTAAATGTGAGAGTTTGACTTTATGTTACCTTTTAGGGCAATTGTCCCTAAAAGATAACCTCAAGTTTATGACGAACGAAGAATGTTGGGAGAAATAAATATGGAGAGATCGCATTTTTAAATCAGGATATGATAAGAATAATAAACGAATTTTCAACAATTTAGTCAAGTGAGATAAGCATTGTTATCCGCAGCACGAAATAGAAATTCAAGCATAGAAGCAAATATAAAGCTATTACTGTAATAAACTATACCTCATTAAGGCGTTCAGCATCCTGCATTTTCTGCAGCATCCATCGGTCAATCAATGTCTTGTTTTCAGCTTCTACATTAATGGCTCTAGTTCGCATATCTTCATATTGAGATCTGAGTGACTTATTCTCACCGATAAGCAATTCTACGGCTTTAGTCTTTTCTTCTAAAAGTGCAGCCAACCGAGAACATTCATCCCTGCAACATAAGCTTATATTTTTATGATAATGTTGTAAAATAAAGCTCCCTCCACCATCAAAGTCACACAAAAGGTGACAGAGTTGAACCTTGCTTGTGAAAGATCGTTCTCAAGAGTAGGAATTAAATCTTCCTTTTCCTGAACTAAAGATTTTGCAGCTCTAGACTCGGCAACTTCCACTACAAGCTGCTCAGATAATCGTGATTGAGCTTTATAACACTGCTGAAGCTCCAACTCAAGAGTTTCTACTTTATCCTTCCATTCTGAACCCTTCATGATGCATATAGACATTGAATCAGTTACAGTGAGTTTAGTACAAAGTCCGTAATATGAAGTCAATAAGATCTACCGTCAACTACTAATATACAGCAACAGGAGTTACTGTAAAACACAAATACATGGAGGGCATAGACCTATGGGACAAGGACACGGTTTCTGTTCCTTAATATGGTTTCAATCAGTCAAACACCAGAGTGAAACAGATAAATAGTACATGAAGATATCAGTTACAATAAAACAAGAAAAAAAATAAGAGATTCAATGTCAAGCGAAATATCAACCTCAAGGAAAAAAAATTAAAGCACATTACATTTATTGTGTCAAAAGGTTGATAACCGGCAACCCAGATCGGTCCACGATCGGCTGCCTATCCATAATGTGGGGGGCATACATGACTCAATGAGCGGTTGTGGCTATGGGGGTGCCAGGGCTTGAACCCTGACCTTGTGCTTTTTGTGGCAAAGATGCCCCCACCCATTACCAACTGAACTACACGCCATTGGCAAAGCACATTACATTTTATATGAACAATTATATAACACTGATTCATGCCATTCTGAATAGCAAATATATGCTAATGCACTACAGAAATATCAACTTATTTAATCTCCTTCTAAATAGGAATGATAGCATTAAATCACATAACATTACATACGAACAATTATATACAACCACATTACTGAGTAGATAATATATACCAAGGTACTACAGAAACATCTCTGTTTTACTTCGATCAAAATCATGATCATAATAATAACATTAATCCACATAACCTTCTAAAAGATCGATTGTAGTAAACCTATTCTTGATGACATTACATAATGCAAGAAGCCAAGAACCACATGATTCTCATTAACTACCTAACAACATAAAATATATTAAATAAATCTAAACATATACAATACAAGTAAATAAATAAATGAAAACACTAAACTTGTGAATATAAGGAGTAATAAATTGTAGTATCACCTGAGTTGCAATAGGTTTAGAAATTGCTTCAAAAGCCGGACCGTGCGCTCCTTCTTCCAGTAAATGCCGTTGCCGTAACGACTTTAACGCATGTTTTATAGCTTGAATCGAAATTTCGTCTGCTGACCTAAAATATGAGTCAATGTTAGCACAATTAGAGTATCATAATTCGTAGATTCATAATTGCGTAGAAGAATTACGGAAGCATATGTTCGTACAAACCCTAAATTAATTATTACTTACATCATGACGATGAATTGATGGATTTAATATTTAGGCTTTAGGGTTTTTATGATAAATCTGATGAAGGTTTTCTGAAAGGGATTGAAAATTCTTGAAGAAGAAGAAGAAGAGGAATTAGGATGACGTGACGGTTAGTATAAAGCTGTAGCTACCAAATGGAATGACGACACGTTGAAAAAGAGTCCTGGGTTTTAAAATTAATTGAAAATATATATTTTGTTGCAAAAGAAGGAATATGAATTTCATTAATATGGATAAAAAATAAATACTCGTATACAATTCTAAAAAGATAGAATTTGAGGATCTGACACTTGAGTTGCGTTTGATTCACAAAATTAATTGAAATTTGATAGATTGAAATTGAGATTTCACTCTTTAATTTATTTGGTTGAATAATTTAAAAGTTATAATCCATCAAATCTCTCCCACTAAAAGAATTGAAATTTCATTTTCTTTAATGAATTTCAATTCCTTCAAAAAAAATTCTCGAACCAAACGCAAACTTAGAAGTTATAAATATTCCGTAGTTGTTTATAAAACTATTTACAAAATGATACGACACCAATCAAATATATGAAAGAGAAGATAAGTATATGATGTAATAGAAATAATCACAGGTACAACTTTTAATAAGTCTAGAATTACATCGGTTATTTTTGTTGTTTGCAACTATTCCTCTTAGCAAAAGACTGTTAGTTAGATTCGATAAGTTATACTACATGACACTCACATGATAATGTATTGGTTATTTTAGAGTTAATATTTTTAATTTTTAATTTATTTTTTTAAATTTAAATGTTTTTCTTAACTCACTAAAATGATCCATACACTCTCTTGTGCATGTTATGTGTCTTAGTTTAGCGGATCCTATTAACGGTCATTTGATAAGGCTATGAATGTATATAACCACATGAATGTTCGGCGTAATTTTTGAAAGAAAATAGAATGAACTATCCATGTAATTTATTTAGTTTATTTTATAAAATTCTGTTTTCTCGTTATTGAAACAATTCAAAAGCTTCGAAAACTTGCCGTCAAACATATTTTTATAGGGTTTTTTTAAACAATAAATATGTATGAAGTCTAACATGTCTATGAACCATAAGCTTTTAGGCTTTTAGACATCTAAACTTAAGATTGAATCCGTAGACTACTATTAAAACGACCAAAAACAGATAAATGGGCTAATAATTGCAACACCTAACTGGCCCAACAGAAGCTCACACACTTGACACTTGTTCATAGAATAATCGCAGTCACAGGATGAAGATTTTTTCAATGAAAACCTTAACCCCTCCACATATCAACTTAATCAAAACCTAGTTGGTTTTTTAACTCTCATCATAAACGCAAATATATCTCACCCTTAGTCAAATAGGCTTTTACGATTCTTTATCCTAAGGTCGCTATGATATTTGTAGCTCATAATTCTATAATTCGGGAAAAAAAAAGGTAGAGCTCTATTACTTAAAGGAGACGCTCTTACTAACCAACTATACGAAACCTACGTGCTAGCCAACTGCACTACCACCCGTATGTTCCGTATTGCATCAACGACAATTACGGCATAAAAGTTCAACTTTTTAGGTAACTTCTAAATTTTAAGAAATTGATAACATTTTATATTGGATACAAATGAATACCATGATCTTCATTTACTGATCAGCAAAATAGCATTTTATTTCTTATAGAATGTATATATGGAGCTATCAATGATATATACTGATTACACAAATCAACAATATGTTGGACTCATGGTTAACGTTTCAAGTAATAAATTTAAAATTAAATAAAATAAAGAGAATTGCCCCCATGCAGGATCGAACTACAGACCTCCAGTTTACAAGACTGGCGCTCTACCACTGAGCTATAGGGGCACCACAGTTTAATTCTAAAGATATATAATCAAATTCATTCAGTCAATAAATAGTGCTATTATATTGTTCAAAGATGGATGGATGGATGGATGGATGTATGATATTTGTCCAATTATTTCACGTAGATATTATCCTCTTTTAGAACGCACAAAATTCTAATGGTGCTGCCTTGTCGTTGGAAGTAATCGACGACTACGACTCGTGAGTCAAGTCTCCTCTATATTCTTTGCCACAATAAATTAAAATAAAATAATATAAATAATATATATATATATATATATAATATTGTAAATTCTTTGAGTAATGATGGATAATCCTAAATTCTTTTGTAAGAGATTTATCTTATACTGCATAAAAAGTGTCTCTAACTTTCGATTTCTAAGATTAAGTCTAAAATTCAACATTTTAAAATATTTATATATTAAATCGTGCTATTAAATTTAACAATAACCTCACTTTCTTAATCACTTAATATAATCTTTTCAACACTTTAATATTAAATGAGTCACACTTCATCATCATAACTAATTTAGTAAAAAAAGGAAAAATGACATAATAAATATTACATATATTTTAAGTAATTCGATTAAATAGGATTAGACCTGTGCCTACTGGGGGCTTCGTCCCCGTCTTAATCCTATATGGAAGCTTAGTTACCATAGGCACGGTCCCGTCTTAGGGGACCTTCCTATGGTATTCGTCCTAGTGAGAACGGAGTCAGGACGTCGTCTTGTAATATTTGTGTGTATTATTTGAGTCCAAACTTGTACATTGTACAATAAAGATTGTACTCTATGGGAGTGTATTATTTCAGTATTGCAGTCACCATAGGGAACGTTCAGTCTTGGGTTAGTCCTCAGTCTTAGCGTTGACGTGGCGCTGGCGTGAAGGTCAGTCTTGCAGTCTTAATTAGTTACCATAGGGAGTGGTCTTACAATAGAACAATATTTTGATTACAATTAAACAATATTGGACAGTGACAGGGGTAGATCCACTTGATAAGTACTAGTGGTCCATGATACTAGTGACAGGGGCAGATCTACTTGATTATTTTTTTTATTAAGGTCATTGGTTAACTCAAAAATGATACTAGTAATAAAAAATTCTGAGTCCGCTACTAGACAGTGACTAGTTTTGGGAGTCATAGTGACAAATATTGTTTTGTCACAAGTGTTCCAGACTATAGTGGATGGTGATGGCTTATTTCTTTATTAGTAATAAGATAACAGACTTCAGTTGATTTAGTCAAAATTCTAGTAGTGTAATAACAGAGAAGTATTTCACATAACATGTCATAAATCAACACCATACAATCAACATTAGATATGATACAATTCCAAAAGTCAACATAACACAAACTTTATGAAATAATCAAGTAACAAACTTGCTTCTTCTTGATCATACATGTATCAATGCTCAATTTGAGCCAACATATACCTACAATCTTTACTATTAGGCCTCTCTTTAGGATTATCAAGTGTACAAAAACAAGCAATCTTAAGAACAAGAAGTATTTGTTCCTCGTAACCGTTTCCCAAAAGAGTTGAATCGATCGCTTGCTTGGGATCATCGGAAATCATCACGTTTCTCATCCATTTCACCAAATTCACTTCCGAAGTATGTTGAAAAAACTCGTCGGACGGAAACTTTCCCATGACTAAAACACCTAGTAACACCCCGAAACTATAGATGTCGCATTTGTCAGTAAATTTCATCGTTTGATAATATTCGGGGGCTATATACCCTAGAGTTCCCGCAACGTTAGAACTTGTCATGTGTGTGTCAGCTTCAGGGATCGATTTAGCTAGCCCGAAATCAGCAATTCGGGCCTCCATATCATCATCAAGAAGTACGTTACCCGGTTTCAAGTCTCGATGGACTATACGAGGTGTATGGTTAAAATGGAGATACTCAAGCCCGGATACCACCCCAATCGCAATCTTATGCCTCGTGAGCCACTCTAATTCTCGAGTACCCTCTTGAACTTGTTGTAAAATATCTTGTAAGCTTCCGTTTTCCATAAACTCGTAAACTAAATAATGACAAGTAGGACGAGAAACATGGGCTAATAACGGGACTAAATTCCTGTGTCGGATTTGGCCGACGGTTTGAATTTCCGACCGAATTTGTCTCATCTTTTTGTTGAGAGATTTCGTGTCCTCTAAAGTGAGCTCAGCCGCGCCTTTTGAAGGTTGTATGATCTTTTTAATCGCAATTGTTTTGATCTTTCCATCGGGTATATCGGTTTTATACACTTCTCCACAACCACCTCTTCCGATAACTTGTAACGCTGCAAGGGCATCATCATCGTTAAGAAAATCGAGCTCTTCCCCCTTTATGAATTGACTAAAAATCACCCTGCCTGAATTGTTATCACCACCCTTAACCACTATCATAACCATTTTAAACAAAATCGAAAATATCATTGCAGATATAAGCCCAGCAAATGTTCCAACCAAAAACCCAAGAACCCAACCCATGATTTTCGTTCTATTACTCTTTTTCTTCTTACGGCCCGGGGCCACAACAGGCCCTGGGGCCGGGGCCTCAACAAGCCCCGGGGCCGGGGCTGGGGCTTCTACGTTACTTAAATCAAAACCACTATTCCCCGTTTCATTCGCTAGAGAATTTGTGACTTCAGCGAATATATAACGTTTGGGAACATGTTTATTGTTCGATTTAATCACCACTTGCGTCGGAGATTCCAACCGCTTCAAAATGGGCAACGGGCCTTCTAACAAACTATTGCCCGAAACATTAAAAAACCTAAGGTTACGAAATGAACGTAATGAAACGGGTACTTTCCCCGAAAACATGTTGTTCTCAAGTGATAGATTTTCAAGGTTTGGAAAGTACTTCAAAAACCGCAAATCGCCCGAAAACTCATTAAAAGAGAGATCAAGGACTCGAAGACGGATTAAGGACGATATTTCGTCGGGAACTTTACCCGAAATTTTGTTGTTACTAATGTCAAAAACTTCGATTTTTCGACATTTGGCGATTTGTGTTGGGATATGATTTACAAGATAATTGTTGGGTAAAGATAGTTCTTTAAGTTCCGGTAAGTGCCCGATCGCGGGAGAGATAAACCCACTTAGCCGGTAATTTCTGAACACTATTCTGGTGACTTTAAGGGTGAATGAATTGTTTGAAACTCTCCGTTCACATGAAATTCCGACGGTGTTGCAAAGATTTTCTGGTCTCCGGAGATTGCTGGAGATGCCAAGACCGTCCAGAATTGTGAAAAGAGTGTGGTTGTCGGAGGCATCGAGGTTTAATTTAGCTTGAATTACGAGTGTTAAGGTGAAGAAAATGAGTAGTGTGAGGTGAGTGATGGTGGCCATTTGTGGTGGTTAACGGCGTACTTGGTTGCCGAAGAATAAACTAATTAAACCCAATGCAGGTTTGTGTTTTTATAAGTGGGATTTATGTGGATTATTTGAAATTTGATTTTTCTAATAAGCGTGTGGAAATTAAGTCGAGTCAAAATCATTTGTTTGAATATTGAATATAATTTTTATTAAAATAATAAAACGAAATATTAATGATTTTGCGTTAAACGTTAAATTGGATAAGAAATATATGTCGTTTACGGCATCAAAGAAATGTTTTTTTATTACTGATCTAGTAAGTTTATAAGTTAAACTTTTTACCGTTTAATTATATATATATACTAGATTTAAACCGTGCGATGCACGGCAATTTAAGTTAAGCGATTTTTATATTCATAAAATTTTTAATTAATTATTATTATATTCAAATATTATCTAACTCTATCTAATTTTTGTTTTTAGTTTATCTTTTAAATTTAAATAATCATTTATTTTTAAATTATGAGAAGCCGCCACGTGTCATTTTGCCTATGTGGCAAAATATGAAGCAACCTTTTATTCTCCTTTAGTATATATATAGATATATATATAATTCAACTTTCAAAAGTTTAGTTAACATCTATTATTAGTGTCGTTAAGACCACCAATAATTTCCCCTTAAATACATATAGTATTGTTAACTATACAAAATTTTAATGTAATTGATAATTACTTTAATTATAAATATAAATATTATATATATAAATAGTATAAGTTAAAAGATCTTAATTGAAAATTAAATATCAAGTGAGACATGACTCACATAACAGTTGTAATCATAGAATGATAAACTTAAAGTGTTTAACTTTTTGATTTTTCTTTTACAACTAAGTTACGCGTCATTGACTACAACATGTTAATTAACCTTTAATTTGTATAGATTAATATTATTTTTCGTAGTATTTTATGTTTCAAACTTTTGTTATTATATGTTTTTAACAGGTATTGTTTTTCGTGTGTTGCGGCGAAACATAAAAATATATATTTTCTGATGAACAAGTTATTGGCATATATTGATATAAAAGACAATCTTTCAATATATATTACACACGAAGAAGTAAAATCTTTAAATAGCTCTAGTTTTAAAAAATATGAACGTGATAGACTTTCTAGAGCTCTAATTTTAAAAAATATGAATGTGATAGACTGAAAGTTATAATGTGTAGTTTGTCAACTAATTATGTCAAACCCAATTTCTTATTTGTTATGAACGATTGCTTATAACATTGATATTTTGTTTAACATTTTAAGATTTAAGTTTATATCTTTTTTTAAACAATGATATAAATAAATTGATATATAACTAATTTAAAACTTTTATTTAAAAATATAATTGTTGATCTTTCTATTTAATATTTATTTTATAAATAAATTAAGTATTTGGTTTTTTGGACATCTTTTAATATTATGACATAATCTACATGGATAGATAGTGGATTATTATGATCACTGAGCGTATGTAATAAATTCTGTTTTTCAATTTTCAAATGAGTTGCAATAGTAATAGTATTAGATGAGTTTCAGTATGTTAAGAATTACAAAAATAATATAGTTTTAATATACCAAAAGTTTATGTTCATTCCAGTCGTACAGAAATGGTCATCACGAACAATATGTTGACTTTTGCTTTTAGTCTTCGTGACTTGGATTTGTTTATAATTCGTTCAAAAATAAATGAACTTCTAAATACTAGACGACATATATAATAATAATAATAATAATAATAATAATAATATTAATAGTAATAATAATACTAATAATAATAATAAGAGTGAATTACATGGATCGTTCTTGTAGTTTGCAAGAAATAACATCGATCGTCTTTTTATTTTCAAAATTATATAGATCATCCTTGTGGTTTGCAAGATGGCACGCCCACGGTCCTTTTGCTACATATACAAAAGGACCGTTAACATGCGATCTTGCAAACCACAAGGATTATGGACGTGCGATCTTGCAAACTACAAAGACGATCCGTGTAATTTTGAAAGTAAAAAGACAATCGGTGTTATTCTTTGCAAACCATAAAGACGACCCATGTAATTTAGTCTAATAATAATAAAAAAATTATCATGCATATAATTATGTACACGTCACTTTAGACTGAATGTGTTTGAATGTATCATACAGAGTTAATACTTAAAATTCGATGACGAATATAACGTTGGGGGTTAGATTAGAAGGATGACCTTTTACAACAAACGTGATTGTGTTATAAAATTTAAATACGTGAATAATTCATCAATATCTAATTAATATAAATAAGTTATTTCTAGCCCTATAAATAGTAATTTAATAATGTAATTATTTGATTGTTAACTAATTATTGAATAACTTCTTTGTTTTTTCTCTCTCAACATTTCTCATTATTATTCTTTATTTTTATAAAATATTATGAGCATAATTCGTATTAAAGAAAAAAATAATCAATTCTTTATTATATTTATCTTCTTTTACATCTTAATCGTTTTACTTTGTTCTGTTTTATTATTTATATATTCATAACAACTAGAAGTTCTTCAATGATTTTCTGAAGTGAATCATAAACAAATAATCGAACTTAACGTTCTTATGATTATCGGATTATAATCAAAATAACATAACTAAAAAAAAATTTAGTTTTTATGATTTCTTCAAGAGAATAAAAAATAATGGCATTGTTATGATCCTCAATAAGTCAATATGACCTGCTCAAGTCAATAAAAACAAAAGAAAAAAAAATGAAATAAGATAAAACAACTTCATGTTATTATTATATACATATACATTTGTTTAAGATTCTCAATATCTACAATGATCTCATCGAGATAATTAAAATAAGGAAAATGATTCATATGCTTGATTAGGCATATATGTCTAAAAATGTGATTGGTAGATGAGAAAATAATTGAATGAGATAAAGAGAGAGAATGAGTGAAATCCATGTATCAAAAACTGTATGGATTAGACTTATGAGTTAGACTAATGAGTTAGGTCTATTTAACATACCTTTAAAATAAACATAAAATCATATTCTTGTTATGTATGTTTTTAAAGTTCTAGAGATCTATAGTTATTTCTTAAACAGATTCAATAGCTAGTGTAACCTCATGTTATTGTTCTTATTATGTTTAGCAACCACTTTTGCTATATTAATACCAAAAGAAAAAAGTGGATTTATTGTGTATTAACATACAGGTCCATTGATTATTTATTTATTTATTTATTATCTTCTATTTTTCTCTTTGAAAGTCAAATAGTGAGACACTAAGTGATTTAAACTATGGCTTATAATCTAAACTATTGAAATTTGTTATTACACTAATGTCTTCATTAATTTACACTGAAATTTGATTAAATATGTATGTGATTCATATTTTTCTTTTTTAATTAAATTGTCTTATTTTACAAAGTTAAAATTCACTACTCTTGAAATCTCTAGTAATATTTGTTTACATATCTTGCATAAATATAAAACATTGTTAAGGATCGATAC
This sequence comes from Logfia minima, assembly GCA_963921325.1. Lineage (NCBI taxonomy): Eukaryota > Viridiplantae > Streptophyta > Magnoliopsida > Asterales > Asteraceae > Logfia > Logfia minima. The sequence goes on from OY992773.1 coordinate 2,695,355, forward strand.
ATCAATGATGACGGATCCATGACTTATATCACCAAAGTTAGTCTTTGCTTATTACTTGCAAAATATAAAGAGTGATGATATTATTTGTCAACAAAGTCATAAGTGATGATTTTAAGTAATGTGATCATCTGGGGGAGAAAATATTCGTTGCACTATTTTCCCTTGATCATGATTTTGTCCCACCGGATTTTCGTGGCAAGTTTTTTATTAACGAGACAACATTCCCAAACATACTAAAATAATTATGTACTCTTTTTCCTTCACTAGATTTTTCTCCCATCGAGTATTATCTAATAAGATTTTAACTAGGCATAATCATTTACACAATGGACATTCAAAGGGGAGTATTATGTAAAAATATAAAATAGATGTCTATATCTTGTAAATACTGTTTATATATGTTTCTGGAAGGATATTCAAAATGATCTATTCCGCCCCAAAGAAAACGATGAATAATTCATTTTTATGAAATTTCATGTCTAAGTGTATTTGGGGGCTTTAATCCTCGCTAACAATGCACGTTCAGATATTGGAATCAAACACATATTTGTCATCTTCGTGGGACCCGTGATGTTAGATTATTTTACCCAAATAATTGACACTTAAAGTTGGTTTGATACGGTTATGATCGGATACTTTTTTATTCAAATATCAGTAAATATTCAAAGGAGAGTGTTATGAAATCTAAATATATAAATGATTCATCTGTATCTAATTATTATAAATAAGTCATCTCTAGTCCTATAAATAATGACCTAATGAATATGATTTCTATTTTCTTTTTTTCTTTCCATCTCTCATTATTATTCTTTACTTTGAATGGTCAATTTTGAAAATACGAATAGTGATAAATAGATTTGATAAATAGATCTAATCTATTTATTTTTTTGACAAGTGTAATATACTAATTTTCTACTCGTTAGTTCTACCGATTAATCTTTCACATGTCTTAACTATATTGTTAAGTTTAAGTTTATGAGTCTAAGCATATAAATCATTTTTGATTAGCAAAACCTTTTATAATTTTAAATACAAACTTTTGTTGGTGTTGAATTAGGGTCTAGAACCTTTTTCTTCCGCAAGAAAAGAACTGTTTGATCTGATGATTATAGAACTACCACAAGTATGATACCTTTTTTTCAAATTAATTAATTTGCGTTATATTTGTGCTTTAATTGGTTGTTTAACGTGACTTTCAAAGTCAATGCCGTTTCCTTACTGCTTGCGAGTTTCCACTTGACCACGTTTTAAACGGAACATCACCATCATTTGCCAACGTATTAAACAACAATACGATGATACCATAATTTAAAAATAGAAAGAAAAAAACAGTATTGTTTCTAAATTAAGGAAGTTTATTTTTTATACAATATATTAAATTAAATAGTAAATTTTCCGTGCAATGCAGCGGTACATTATGCATAAAAAACGATTTTAGTTTATGGTGGTTGGTAATAATTTTATTTCCACTTTTATAGTTGTTGCTTAAGTTAGCTAAGGGTAATTTAGTCATTTCGGATCTTGAATCTTTTAACATCACAAAGAAAATGCGTAAACAATTTATAATGTGTATATATATAGATATATAATTATTTGTATTGTATGGATGGTTCATGTTTATTACACATATTCGTATTATTATTATTAGTCCTCTGCTTCGTATTTTGCATCTGCAAAAACCCATAAAATTTTAAAAACCTTTTTATGTGATTATAATTGATGCTAATTAAGGTCAAAATCATAAAACAAGATGATCTTACACCGTGACATTAACATCCCCAAAGATGTACTGAAGCACACGATGACTTGATTTAAGTCAAATACAAAATGCATATATTGTGTGATATATTGTATGAAAACTTGTAGCATATATATATATATATAGAAAGATTTCACAGGGAAGCTTCAAATCTTGGAGAAAGAGGGAAGCAAATCTTAATCCTTGATTTTTTCATAAATAAATATTTTTAACATTCATTTGTGATCAATGTTAAATTTTGAAATTATTTGTAACTTTTAAAATTCATTTATGTTAAAATCAAGGGTTGGGATTTACTTCCCTCATTTCCTGATTTTTTTACTTCCTTATTAATCCTTACCCTATAAATATAACCTTGTACATATTCATATCTAATTAGTACCGACGATATTTTATATTGTACAATATCATTTTTGTATATGAATTAGAATAAATGAATCGATATACGTACTCCGTAGACCGTAGTAGGATTAAATTAGCTTAATGATTTATCACAAGTATGTTATATATAAAAAATTAACATGATCATATAGACTCCTTTCATTTTGGCTATATTTACTACACGTAAAACTTTACATGATCTTAAACCACGAAGATGTACTCGGGATTCCACCGTTAACCACCGTTAACATATAATAACCTGGCGGTGCGACGTAAATCGAAGAAGGCGCCACCACCGTTGCCTCAACCAGACCCTCACTACTCAAACCCGAGCTCAAACACTCGAGTCTCACCAATCTTTGATTCATTGATAACGAATGAGTTGCAAATGGCGGTGCATACGCCACTACACTTAAATTATTCAACTTGGTCCCCAGCACGAAACTAACATTGAACTCGTGCCCATTTTCTACACCAATATTTGGATGTTCTGGATAAGTGATGGACACGTTTCCTGGCCGAAGATGGTCGTACCGGTTGCTCAAGTAGTCCGGGATTAAAGCTTGTAGTCTCAGTTCCGTTGGGTGCGCCACCCCGTGTGAAATGTATCGGCTATTTGGGTTTCCACCAGCTACCAAGATCCTACCATCAGCTAACATGACCGCGGATGAATGATACAATCGGGCTATTTTTGTTGATTTAAGGACCTGAAATCGTTGGCCTGATGGTTGTTCGGGCTGGTAAAGGTAAGGCTCAAGAGCCGGGTATGATGCACGATTCCATCCAGCACAACCACGTTTTGCACCGTTGATGATTAAGATATCACCGGTTGGTAATATCAACATGTCGCTCATGAGGCGTGCTCCGGGCATGTTTTCCATCCGCCACTGGTGGTGGTTTCCGGTTATGACCATTCTCCCACATGATCTTAAAGCGGGCAAGTACCTATCCCGCTGAGTCGCACCATAGGCTCCACGAGCTGCACCGCCACAAACCATGACTTCAACTTTAGTGAAGTTGTCGTTATACTCTAACGGAAGAATCACAGAAGACCCGGTGCTAGGGTAGCTTCGCCCTCCGTTTCCTGGAATCTTTGGGAACTTCTTCACAACTTTCTGAAGTTTATAATTGAAAAGAATTGAATCCCGATTGGCAAAAATGAACAAATGTCCATCAGATGATAAGTGTAAGAAAGGGTACAAATTGTTCCCTTTTGAGTTCCGCTCAAACGTACGGTGCAAGAATGGAAGATCATATGATTCACTCGAGCCGGATGTTGGCACGAATTCGTAACTAAAAGCATTTTGTCCGCCGACAACTATGACACCGTTTTCCTTAGGCAGATATAGACTTGATGCATACCACCTTCTAACCGACAACTGCTTCTTTGTTTCCATCCAATCGCAATGGCTATTTGTACAAGGTCTATAATATCTGATTCTTCTTGAACCCGACCCGTTACCTCCTATTTGAAGGAGGCTTCCGTTGCTTAAAAACGACCCAGATGAACACCAAGTGTCAGTTGCAATATGTAGAGCCCTAACTTTGTTTTTCAACACATTATACTCAACAGAGTGTGCGTAGCATGATGAGTCATCAGAACCGCGAGACTTGCACCTACGAAGCCGGTATTGAGATGGGCCCGCCCTTGTCTGATCGAATATGACAACATTGTTGTGGTGCGTGACCGCCATGTGCATAGCTACGACACCCGTGTTGTTCAAGAGAAGTTTCCAATTCCATTGGCTGCTTACGACTCGATTGAACGATAAAAGAATTAGTATGAAGCACTCAAGTGATCTGCACGAGGCTCGTGTTACTAGAGTACCATCCATGAGTGAATAAGATAGAACAATAGTATGAGTGTAAGTTATTTGTAGGTGGGTAAGTATAGAAAATTTCATGCAAATCTATAGATTAGATTCGACAGTTTTGCTAAAGAAATGCATATGGCACACATCCTGAATCTTTGTACACCTACTTTACAAGATCACAAGAAAAGCTTTTCCAAAGATATCGCAAATGTTTTGGACCAAAGGGCCCCTTTGCAAACTGATTGCAACATATAACAGAGTGTAGCATTTACATTACAAATTTACAAGATCATAAGATGGCTGATGTTACGCGTCTAGCATTTAATAAAGCTTGATTCTGGTCTGTATGTAGCTCCTACAAATGGGGCATGGTTGAAGGTCAGTGCCACATCAGCAACATGTCTGAAACACATAATTTGAAAAAAATTTAAAAATAGTCAACTTATTTGAACATATATTCGTAAGTCAAAATTTGTAAAAGATACCTGATGCCCACAGCCGAAGGCCATATCTTTTCGGTCAGTTATGTAAATGGGACAAAGCTGCAAATAATGTATAAACATAAAGTTTAAGTAGGTAATTTTTAGTCAAAATGTCCTTATACGTTCAAATGTTAAATTAAGTATTGTACATTACAATTATATTGAACTTGTAATATACACACAATTTTTACAGTTCTGTGATTACTTTGAGCGGGTTGATAGCTTGTAACCTGGATTTAAATTGACTTCACAGATTTTACCACAAAATGTAAGTTTACCAAAAAAATGTAACATGATAAAGTTGATAGACTGTGACATTTACTTTGTTATCCGAGGTAGAATTCCCATGATAACTTGTGTTGGCTGATGTTTCTCTGTTCTCAAAATGTGTAGAAGGTACCTAGTGTAGCCTTATATTGTGAAGGTATTTCCATCAACGCTGAAAAAGCAAAGTCTGCTTCCTTTCTAGACGTATTCATGTTCTTCGACATAATTTCTGTGATATTTACAAACTAAAACAGACAAAACAATCTACTCAGAGATAAATAATTATGCAAAATCAACATGAAACGTAGCAATTTCAACAGATCCCGGTTATGTTTTAGCTCTAACAGGTAAATCAATACATGGATTCAAAGAAAACAAGTCGAAAGTCGTCAAAGTGTATTTATAATTATAAAGCCTCCAAAATATTTTCACTAACCAAATTAGATCATTGTTGAAATATAAGAACTTTGTAGTCATATTTGGCACACTAATTTGTATATCCCAATAATCACTTATGAGCTAAATGATTTGCAGTCATAATGAATAACTATAATTGTAGAGGGGTGAATACAATTTATCACTTAAGTTGTAAATTTAAAACTTTAATTGATTGATTAACAGTTTAAATCACTTTGTTCAATTAAACATAGTATGAATTGTAAGTACGTAAGCAAATAACTAGGAGTGTAGATAAATAATTACATGTGTCGCTGTGTAAATGGCCTCGCTCTAACATAAAATGGTTCGAGTAAGATTATGTGATAGTGCCCTCTATATGTGTAAACAGAGCTCATAACGACGTGATTAATCACTACAATGAAATACATAACAACTTGAACAAGAAGAAAAGAATAGTATCTAATTTGACACAAATTCATGTCAATTTGACTCAAAAAAGTCAGCTCAAAAGTCAAAAGGTGTCCACAAATGACATAAAACACAAAACTGATAATCATTCAAACTGATCATAATTCATTCACCAACAGACCTAAGCTCATGCAAATACTGTATATAATAAAAGTCAACTTAAAAGGTCAAGGTCTTCTCTCTTCAGTTCAGATACTAAAACACACGTATACACAAAATTAAACAAATTAATTATTATCATCACTAATCCTAAATATAAAAAGTCAAGTAATTACGAGTAATCTTTCTTATATAACACAAATTGAGATTTCCTGTTGAATCAAACGATAACGCATGCAAATTATACAAATAAAATCGAAATGAAGGCAGAAAACAAGCGATTACAGGTACAAATCAATTGAAGATGATTGTTAATTTGTTGTAAAATATGGAAATTAAATTAATATTTATAGAAAATGTGTTTACCAACTGAATTAAGCGATTGAAGTGGCGCTGGAAAGGGTTGGTAGTTGTTGGTTGAAGTGGAGGTACACGTGGCAATTGATTCACACCTGTATTCTGCACTTTTCTAATGAAAATGAGAATTGGCAGGAACGTTTTCATTTTTCGTTTTTAAATTGGAGTTTGATTTTTTGAAGTTTCGGTGTGATGTTAATTGTGTTTTTTAGGTTTTCGCGATCACTTCGTCAATACGACAACGGTTGACGTTGACCACAAATATGGTTTGTATCGGAAGAGAAACAAACATTTTCATTTTTCATAAAATGGTATAACAAACTATCAATTATATTAATTTATCTTTTTTTCTTTAATATTTTTATCTCATCATTCTATTGGATAAGTCATCTTGTATATAAAATTTCATAAATTATGTAATTCTATTATTTTTCGTGTCTTAATTTAAACCTTTCCTACTTCTTCAAAAACATTTGAAGACAAAATTTCTACAAGATTAAAATACATATGTTTGAAGAGAAAAAAAGTATATAATTTCACTTAGGATGCTTCTCACATGACTTTTCAAACCAACTAAGCTGGATCTATCCTCGCAAGTATCTCTCATGTTGTAACCTATTTCTATTTATGAAATTTGATGTGTATATAACATGTGTATACCTGTTTGTGTGTGTATATATATACATATACATATGTGTGTGTTCGCACGCGCGTGTGTGTGCTTTAACAATAAGTAATTTAAATATATATTATTTTTTCTAATAAGTTTTACCTTTTTTTTTCTAGAAGCATGTCTTTAAATTATGTATTGTTAGCGGTTTGAATAGTTTGTCTCTTACAAAGGGGTAAAAAGATGAAGTTTTACATATTTCAATGATTTAGGAACGAATATTTTTTTTTACTCGAATTTCATTGTCTAATTGAGGTATTTCATGTCCGTTTTTGACATTTACTCTAAGCACTCTCAAGATCTTTACCTAGTCATGTTTGAACATGAGATTTATTGTGAAGAATTATAATGCTTACCACTACAATGTCTTGTTTTTAGTGTTTAATTTATAATTAAAATATCGAATTGTGATAGTAACAATCACTAACAAAACAAGAACCACGAGGGATTTTAATCGAATGGTGGAATATTAATCGGGCTATAACTTGTTCGTTGGGTGTTTATATGGAAAACTGGGATGAAACGTTCATTAATCAAACTAAAAATATATAGGTGGCTGGACCTTGCTTATATAGCACATTTGGTTAGTTAAAAATGATTGAACGTATAACGACAATTATACATGCAAGTTAAAAATGGTCTACTCAATATAAATCAGACTACTTTTTTTTTTTGCTGTCCAGCTAAGGTATGCAATATTGCAATATAAATATCAAGACAATTATCCATCGTAAGCTTTTAATACTAAATACTAATATCATTTTTTTTTTTTTTACATTTGTAATCACATCTTCAATCAAGTATGATAATTGATTTAGTTGAGTTTGCTTCTAAAATTTCAACTGTTCTTTGTTTTTTCATGTGTGTTAAAAGTTGCATCGTATTTCTTCTTTTGTAAAAATAAAAAAGTAATGAAAAACTTGTATTAATATAAGTGTATAACTTACAATTAACAAGTTCAAAATGATAATAAAAAGTTTATTTGTTGAGGTTTATAATTTAATCACTTTGTAAGTTATACTATTATTGAGAACCTTTTAAGGTATTGGTAACAAAATCAATGAGGTGGCAAGACGGGTGGACGGGTTAGTTTGGGTAAGCGGTCACAACAGTTTCGAGTTATAACGGACTCAGATCAAACGGGTTATTTAAAAATTAAAAAGTGTTCTAATTCACAAATATATATATATATATATAGGGGAGGGATCAATAGGGAAGCAAAAAAATTAGGGAAAGAGGGAAGTAAATCTCAACCATTGAGTTCATCATAAATGAATTTTAAAAATTACAAAAAATTTCAAAATTTAACATTTATCATCAATAAATGTTAAAAACGTTTTTTAATAAAAAAAATTAAGGGTTAAGATTTACTTCCCTCCTTCCTCAAATTTTGAAGCTTCCCTATGGATCCTTCCCCTATATATATATATATAAGTGGGTTTAAAGGAGAAAGAAAAATTGGTGGAGAAATGGAAGAAATGTTCCTTTAACCTTTTGAGTTAGCATTTTTTTTTTTGAAAAAGATAACTTCGATTAAGAAAAAACTAACTAGAGGTTAGAAAATTACAAAACAAGAATTGGACATTTAAGCCAATTGGTCCAATTACTACGATACTTATTACAACGGTGAGAAACCCAAAGAAAAGAAACTTCTTTAATTGAATCTACGATGCTATCCTTCTTAATTTCCCCATTTCTGAAAACACATGAATTTCGAAACCGCCATAAGATCCAAACCGTAGTAAAAATGATGGCCTCGATAACAGATTTGTTGAAAGATGTATGTCTAGAGTTATCAAGATGATCCATAATATCTTGAATAGCTGAAGGGATAATTGGAGAAAGCTCAAGCCACCTAAAGATTGCATTCCAAGTTGAGTTTGCAACTTCACAAGAATAAAAAATATGGGAACTGGACTCGGAAACATGCCCACAAATTGGACATAAGATTTTTGGTAAATCTATCCCACGATTATCTAAGTTGACTTGAGTTGGCAGACGATCAAGGATAGCCCGCCAACAAAGAATATTCACTTTTCGCGGGACAAGCTTGTTCCACCTAGTAGCACATGATCCGGTCGGAAGAGTTTTATCGTCAATCCAACATCTAGTTGTTCGAACAGAATATGAACCATTTGGATCAAGATCCCACCACCAAGAATCATTAGCATATGAAAGAGTAGTATCCTGAACTAAATCTAGGAGGTCCATGAATTGAGCATGTTCTGCACCTCCTCTAATCGGACGTCTCCACTGCCACTCCCAGTTTTGATGGTTCCATTTATCCGCAACGCGACAATCTTTATGAGACTCGAGATTAAAAAGACGTGGAAAATGATGAGCTAGAGCTTGGCCACCAACCCATACATCTTTCCAAAAGCTTGTAATTAAACCATTACCAAGACGTTTTTTAAGAGTAGATTTTGGAAGAATATCATGCGAATCAAGTCTTGATATAACATAAAGAATTCTAGCCCAAGGGCTGCTTCCCGGCGTTTGATTATGTAACGAAGCAAAGCCACGATCCTTCCCATATATTTGAAATCTGGTTTAGTGTTGTGATTTAGTGGCCGGATCTAAAATCTGGATATGAAAGTTGGTCGGGTCTTAAAGGCGGTGAAGGGATCACAAAAGGAAGTATCGAAAACCGTATGTATCTATATATATTCGTTCAAATCTCCGGCATCACGGTTTTGTTCATCGCCGTCAGAATTGCGGGTTGATTGATTTGGTGTTATTAGGGTTAGGGTTTAATGATAATAAATTGGTGAAATTATGCCTAGTATTTTATGATGATGATGGAATTAGATTTTGATGATGATAATTTGGTAAAAATTGTAATTAGTGTTGGGTCAGCGACCCCACTAAATGTAATTTATATATGACAAATTCACTTAAGTATTCATAATAGTTCACTGCATATGTTAGCGGTGAACAGATAGAGTAGAAGGTGGAAACTATCGCTGATCAAACTGATCAGCGAACAACTCACTTAGAATATATTTCACTCTACTCTAATCACTGCATTTGTTGACAGTGATTCTCTTGTAACTTGAAGTATTCTCAAAAGGCTTCATCATTCGCTGATGAACACTTAACCTTCAGAGCTACTAAGGCTGTTGCTGAAAAGAACAAGTTTCATCTGCTGAAGTCAAAGACTGAAGACATAGACAGAGAGCAGTTCAATGATGTGGAAATCGTCACTGCTCTATTAACCAGCGGTCCATGCCTTTATCCCAGAAAGTACGTTAGGTCTGACAAATACCTAATGTACGATAGAAGGTCAACTTATGCAACACTCTAGAAAGCGTGCATATCTTTTCAAAGATATGTGCGAACACTTATTGTATTGTCACTTCCAAACCCTGGAAGTTGCTTTACTGTCCCAACCAATATGGTTGTAACACGTGGTTGTTTATCTCTCATTGTGTGAGAGTATAAATACCACGTCCAACAACCATATTAAATGTCCAGAATTTTGTATTCAAGATCAACTTGTGATAAAGTACGTTCCTGCTAATCAGTGAACCAAATGCCTCACTTATTTGTTAAGTGTTGATCATTAAGCCTTATCAGCGAGCCTTTCGCTGATAAGCTGTTGATACCAAATTTGTCACAAGATAGTTTACTTAGACTTGTCTGTCTTGTCTATTTCTGCAAGTAAACTTTGTAAAGTATTCAATTGATTAAAAAGCAATAAAAGAAAACTTTAAACTTGAATTGTTTGTCTATTTACATTTGTTGTTAGTAGTTAAACGTTTTATTTGACAAACCGGGATAACAATTAGTTTTCTTCGATTTTGATGATGATAATTTGGAATGATTTGTGTTTATGGTTTGATGATGATGAATTGGTAAAAGGGGAATTTTTTTTTTGTTGAAAAAAAGAAGATCAACTGATGATATGAATGATTTAGGATTAGTTATTTTAGTTCAAAGTATTTATATTTTTTCATCCATTACAAGCCGCTTCCTTTTTTGATTTTAGTCGAGAGTAGCTCAATAATAAAATTAACAAGGTTCATAATTACCTATTAAGTATTTTTAAAAGTCTATAATGATCCAATTTCAATCTTCAGAACTCATTTTGCCGACTTCAATAATTATCATCAAGTCAAATATAAGTATGTGATTACATCTATGTAAAAAGACAACATATTTAGATCTACACTACAAATTGTGCAAAGCTAAAAAGGTCAACAAGTAAAAATAAATTCATAAAAATACAGAAATCATCATATCCGGGTCAACCATATCCGTTTAATTGATTTGGATTTCTTCAAATTTCTCATTCTGCTATCATCTACTTTCCAGTTTCCACAATGACGATTGTTCTTAATCTTTCGATTTCACCTTTAATCTCAACACCACATTACAACAGTCACAAATTTACCAAACCCCATTTCTTAAAGTTTATATCTTTTAATCACAAACCGCTTCAATTCCAGTCTCAATCCAGTGTATGTTTCTGTTCCAAAAATCCAGTTTTTATGAAAGGTTTATCTTAAATTTTGTATCTTTTAATGATTTCAGTATAAAAGGATTGTGAAAGCACAAGCGGTTGATGAAGATTATGAGTTAAAGCAAGTTAAAGATATGGCAGCAGCTAGAAAGAGATGGGAAGCCCTGGTATTTCTAACTTTTGTGTAGCTTAAAATTGTATAATAAGTTCTTGATTCCAAATGTATTTTCTTTTTTGGTGTACACAAATCTTTTTTCCTTGATGGTAAAACTAGTAAAAAACATAAAAATGTAGTATTGTCTCAGGCCATCTCCAACCATATACTTATACTCTGAAAATAGAACACGAGCATATTTGAAGTATGTTTATACTCTAAAATGAATTATGTCAAGCTGCATATAGACTTGACAAATATACTTTCATAAATACACCACATAAAACTGCGTTGCATAAATCAATACATTGTGAAAGTATGTTCTATTACATGTCTATTCCCTTTGGTAAATTGCTAAATATATGTAAAGTTTATAAAAAGTTCCATTTTATATTGTAGGTGAGGGAGGGAAAAGTGAAACTTCTTACACCAAAGGAAGCTGGATACGCAATTCAACTTTCTGGCAAAACCTTGTTAGATGTCCGTCCGTCTACAGAGCATGAAAAGGTGAATAGCTTTCATTTAAGCAGTTCTCTTTATTAATTAAACTTCTATAATAAGTAGGTGAAAGTATCCCAAAATCAACATAATTATTTTTTATCAAGTACAATGCTTAGACAACTGTTTCTAAGCCACTTTTACATGAAACGTGACACGGGTTTATGTGTTGTTGACAAGTTTTTGAGTCTTGTTTTGAAGGCATGGGTGAAAGGGTCGACTTGGATCCCAATCTTTGACGTTGATACTCAATTTGATGCTGGAAGTCTTTCAAGAAAGGTCACAAGTTATATGATGGGTATCTCACTGTTCTATCTCGTGTTTGCTTATTGAAATAGATGATTCCTGTATCCCCCTTTATTCATGTAACAGACCGAATATATGTTGTTCGAATCCATGTTTTAGGAATCATACTCTCCATACTGCTCCTCTATCCAACTAAACCCTTTTTGTCTTTTTATAGGATCAGTAAAGCAATCTCTAATTATGACAATACAGTGGAAATTGGTAGACCAAAAATGAATAGCAGCATATTATCGGCAAATAATTACTCCCCGAGTCCCAAAATATTTGTCCACTAGACAAAAACTTACATTTTAAAAAATGTGTAACTAATGCAGTTTTAAGTTAGACAAAAGGCCGTTTTACCATTTCTAGAATGTATAATTAATGCATTTTGTTTTTCCTTTTGAGTGTATTTATGGGTATGATGGGAAAGTTGGTAACAAATTTGACAGTGGACAATTATATTAGGACCTACTAAAATAGTAAGATGGACAATTATCTTGGTATTTAAGGGGTACTTATAACATGAAAACTTTCCAGAAAGGCAAATTACCCTCGTAATCGCTTGTCCCACATGAATGGAGAAATAAGTTTTACTTTGTGAGGTATCTATAACTTTCATAATGGTATTAAGTTGATTTGAATGCATTGAATTTATAAGGCATTTGAAAGCCCATGTATCTGAGCTTGGGCTACTATCCTAATAAGTTCTTCCTAGCGTATAGTATTGGGCAGATTGAGTCTTTTGCCCTAAGCCCCAGTCATCCGTGGAGCCTTTTCATAGCTAGGCCTCCTCTTTTTCGATGACTTAGGAGGGAAATTCTCTTCTCGCAATTAGGAGTCAGTGGATGACATCCCATTCTACAAGTTTACTTACGGCTGGAAACATGTTACTTTTGATTTGGAGTGTTACAAATGGTATTAGAGCAAGGCCCCTTGAGGAGTAGTGAGTTGGAGAATAATGCATCTACTCAAGTATCGATTATTGTTTGAGTGTAGACATGATATATAAAAACGATGGTTTTAAGTTTTAATGAAGTAATTTAACGAGTTTTCGAGATTATTATTATCTAAATATCTTGTATGACTGCAGGAGGTTGGTGGAGTGGTGTGCCTACATTATCTTATGATAAGTATGTCAAGAATTGTTCCCAACCATGATTTTGTTGATACTGAAAATATAAGTAGTCGCTTACAACTCATGCTTTTTGATAGACAATTCATACCAAAAGTTACAGAGAAATTCGCAAAAGATACTGACCTTATTGTTGCATGCCAAAAGGGATTAAGGTACATTTCTCTTTTATTTTCATTCCGTTTGTCCAATTTACGTTAAGAAACATTTCATTTGATGTAGATCGCTAGCGGCTTGTGAGCAACTATACAATGCTGGTTATAAAAACCTTTTCTGGGTTCAAGGAGGTCTAGAGGCTGCAGAAGAAGAGGTACACTTTGACTTTAATTCTTTACAGGTCAAGGGAATAATCTTTAATTTCATAGTTGATATGAATTACCAATTTCCAAATTAAAATAGGTTCGTAAACAAAACTAAATTTTGTAAAAAATTAACTATAAGTTGTTGATTATACGGGTAGTGAATATAAATAACAAATTTGAAAGACAAATAGTTGACCCACTTCATTCGCTGGTCGAATCATCCTCGCTTCGCAGGAACAACAAAAACCACCATCTCGCTGGGGTCAAGTACAAAGTTTGACCTCAAAAGTCAAAAGTACCTTCTTTTCTTAAATATGAAAGACAACATAAAGCGAAAGTTTGCTAGGTTTTCAGTAGTGGTGGAAAAAATGACTTACTTATGAATGGATTGATTCCGGTATGCTTCATCTGTAATGTATCAAATGGGTAAAAAAGGAGCTTTATATGGAACACGCCTAAGTGGTTTAAACAGGTCAAAAGTCGCACAAGGTGATTTTCATGCTTAAATTGTAATAATCATTTTATTTAAAAACATGTAAATATGTAATCATATTCAACACTCTAATTATTTATCAAATAATATATATACTACTTACGGACAAAAATGTTTCAGTTCAATCCAACCCAATATATCAAAATACATATTATCTCATGGTCAATTTTGTCACCTCTAGTTTGTACTTTAGGATTTTCCTTTGTTTCTTGGAAATCTGAATTTAAAAACGCAAGTTTATTAGAGTGATTAACTATTTTTCGGTGCAGGATCTTGAAAGGGAAGGTCCTCAACCCTTTAAGTTTGCTGGAATAGGTGGCCTTTCAGAGTTCCTTGGGTAAACAACCTTTCTTGATAATCATATAATGGTCAATGCAAATGTATTTCTAAGCTTTGCTTAAAATCATGTTATAAAGGGAAATTGCCAAGAAAGGCAAAAAATACCACTTTTGACATTGAGGGTTATGTCAAATTATCTTACTCACGAAAAGGTCACATAAATTCAATCTCTCACATTTAAGGGTAGGTAGACAACAATTAACATTTTATGTTAACGCAAGTTTCAATTTTGTCATTCCCTTAAATTTGAGATATTGAATTCATGTTACTTTTTAATGATCTATGTCATCTTTCTTGGCAGTTTGCCTATTATAAATGAATAATATGATATGATGTAACTTTAATTGGCTGCCTACCTTTATATGCTTATTATGCAGTTGGACTGATCAGCAAAGAGCTCAAGCTGCAAAGGAGGGTTGGGCCTACCGATTAGTCTTTACTGCACGATTGGTAAAAAAGTTTTGAAGCTTTTCATTCAGCTCTATATAAAGTCAAGGTGGCAAAATGGGTGGGTCGAACGGGTTGGGTAACGTGTCCAAACTAGTCTTTTTTGTATGGGTTGGGTTGGGTTGACCTAAAACACTTTTCATCCATTTTGTTTAAATTTTTTATAACAAAACATTTCCATCATATCTGATCACAAAATAATATAATTGCAAGTATGATCTTTCTTTTTTTAATTAAATTATTTAGGCATTATTCATCAAAAAAGATATACCAAGGGTAGAATTTTTTTTATTTTTTTTATATTTCACATGTTTATCCCGTTAGAGATAAAGGCATAAAGCAGAACCTAAATCGTCCCATTCATAAGTAAATTTAATATATCTGATATAAGCTAAACAATGTGAATCTGTCTACTTCCCAGCTTGGGGTCATTATTGCTGCTGATGCACTGTACATTGGGGTTCAGCAAGTGGCTCATTATCTTCAGGATATAAGGGCTAATTAGTGATCCATTTTTTAGTTTCATTTATTGCTTGTGCATCATTTTCATGAGGTGATTATACTGCTATTGCCTCGATAATTTTGTCATAGTTATCACCTTCTGGTATGTGTATAATCTAGTGTAGGAGTAACATGTCCAGATTATTACTTTTTAACTTTTTTTTTTTCTATTTTGTTAATGCAATACTTAATGAAGTCAGAGTTGACGTTAGCTTAAAGTCGAGATTATTCTGCATGAATCCTTCAGGTGCAAATGCTTTAGATATATAGTCCCTCTTGATAACAACAGATGGAAAAATGGCTGGGTCAGGTGAGTTGGGTAATGGGTCAGAACTCAGAAGTCATAACTCCTAGCTTTTTGTCTGATCAATGCGATTTGGTTAACTTGAAACACTTTTTGCTTAATTTTGCAAATAATTTCTATAAATAATTTGTGGGTTATGCTTACAGTTATTACAGTTGGGTACATTAATACTACTATTTGGGAAGTTTTCAACCCTCTCAATGCATTTTACACATTTTTTTAATTTACTTTTGGATTTATGATTTGAGCCATTAGAAATACAACATATAACACGCAACCCATACCTAAGTAAATAGGTTGAAATTGGTGCATGTGTTAACTAGCATGAAATCAATACTGGATTCCAAAAATCTTTCAGGTCGAAACACTTCCGATTCATTCCAATGTTTCAGGCCCTCCCAATAGCCCAAACGTTGGTCATGATCATAGTTCCGTTTGGGATATCATACCCCATAACTTTAACATCTTGCAAGGCGATATTAGCTTAGGAAATGGAGGATGGAGGCGAATAGTCTCCTTGATTTCAACTTTTAAATATCTCATATTTTCTACATCGTCTTCAGTGAGGGTGGGTTTACCTTGTAAAACGGCCCTCATGTTGTTCTGCGCTTTCTTCATAATAGATGGGTGTCGGAGTAGCTATGACATCACCCCATTCTAGCACAGTGGCAGTTGTGTTAGTTTGGTCGGCATATGCATCCAAAAGGAGTGCCTTGATGTTAGTCTTTTCTAGTAAAAATACCTCTCGTGTCACCATTTTGTATATCAAGTACAATACCAACAAAATTGTAACCGTCGACGGTATTTGTTGACCTACTATGATGTTCTTCGATTACTCCACCCACAAATTGGTCAATCTCTCAAGTAATCCTTTCAACTTTAGAATTGAAACCATTGACACGATATACCCATGTGACGTATGGTATGAAGTTGTCGATAGCAAATGAAGCCAATACAATGAGAAAGTCCTTCAAGAGTTTATTGAAGTGTTAGGAATTTAGGACCCAAACAACACTTACAATTGAACACAATTGTACCCAAAAATCAATAAACGAATAAAGTAAATGCGTAAATGTAAATCAACACGAGAAAATTACGTGGTTAAATCCAATCGGGGTGATTGGTTTAGTCCACTACCAACTAAAGTGTTTTTTTTATTAATTTCGTAGCTCATTAGGGTTTTCACAATAGGGGTTATAATATATAGGTTACAGAAAAAGGAAACATAAATTGCCAGCTATTTTCTTGGCCGACCTAAATTACCAGCTTGGTATCTTTGTTACTAGCTGAGTAACTTGCCTTCAATCGAGTAATCTTGCACCGAGAGTCTACAAGACAAGCTTACCAGCCTGGTAGTCACAAGCTTACTAGCTTGGTAGTCACATTACTAGCTTGGTAATTCCACCACTTGTTTGTTCTTCACAAAACTCAACAATCTTCCACTTGAAGATCGGACAAAACCCATTAAAACCCGTAACATTTCACATTCAAAAATTACCAAGTCGAAACCACATCTCCGCCGATACTAATCAGAACACAGACTTTAATTAAACACCGATACTAATCGAAACCACCTCTCCATACCCTTTTTATGCCCACGAGCTATCACACGATTTCCCTTAGCAACATGCCGTTTGGCATTTACCGAAACTGACATCACTACCTTCTTCATCCAACTGACCGATTGAGATAAGCTTCCGTTTGAGATCCGGGATATATCTTACATCTTTTAAAGTCCAATAAGTACCAAGGGAATTCCTCAAAACAACATCTCCCATTCCACGAATGTCAAGTCTCTTATCATCAGTTAGTCGGATCTTTCCTTGATATGATCTAAAATTCTTCATCAAATCCTTCGTGGGGTTAGCATGAAACGATGCTCCCGAGTCCATTATCTAAGACTCTACCGAATTCTCTACATAGCATACCAATGTATTATCCATTCCATCCTCCGCCAAATTCATGTTCTTCCTGTTTTTTAAATTACCTCACTTCTTGGATTTTGATTTACCCCTCTAATTTGATCCCCTGTTAGTTTTCCTACCCCGGTTGTCAACTTTCAACACAGATCCCAATGATTCTCCAACATTGTGCAATGCTTCCTACAGATATCCTTGTTAAGAATCAAGTCGCGAATTCCCTCGAATGAGAGTTTAGTAGTCCCGGTTGAACTACTAACTGCCGTGACTGTCCCCTCTAACTTTTGGTAATGAAGATAACAATAGTAGTACCTGCACCTCGTCATCAAACACAATATTCACCGAAGCTAGTCTCGATAAGATATTGTTAAATTCATTTATGTGATCATCTGCATTTGCCCCTTCATCTTCATATTAACTAATTGTCGAATCAAGAATACCTTGTTAACCGCACTAGGTTTCTCATACATGTTCGACAAAGCCTTGAGACAATTAAATGTCTTCTTTTCGGTTGCGATATTGTATGCAACATTTTTCGTGAGTGATAATCTAATCAAACCCTATAGCTTGACAATCCAGTAGTGCCCAATCCTCGGGTTTTACACTATCCGGCTTATGCTCCAACAAAGGTTGATGTAGTTTCTTCTGGTTTGTAACTACTTTTCCTCGTCTAGCATGGATGCTACGTGACACTTCATATAGATTATTTTGTAGTGACACACCAACAAAAGTAATACTCTGCGACATACAATATCAATAATTGAAATTTCAAAAACACAATATAAGTGTTTTAAGTTGGATATATATAATAGTGTTGGGTTATAAACCCATATCCCACATCGGAAAACAAAGAAACAAAAGCTCGTATATATGTTTGAGTACTCTCTCTATCACCAATTAGTTTTAGAGTGAAACCCATCTAGAGTTATATATCGGGCTTTAAACGAGTTGAGCTTAAAAAGGTCACGACTAAAACCAAAATGTATGATATATACATATAATTTTTATTTTCAATTTTTTTATATATCTCGTTTCTGTTGATACAGGTACATATTTCTCTTTATTTTTTATTATTTATATATCTTGTTTCTATTGATATAGGTACATATATATTACTCGTAGCTGTTGAGCATTAGGCTTTTGAATTGAACATTCAATTTAATTTAATTTTTGTTTGCACACCACGTGAAAAAATGCCCTTAGAATATTTAAATCATGTGTGCTTTTTTGTGTAGGTTTGACTGAGTGATTGTAAATATGGCCAATGAATGGATAATTGGAAATGAAACTACAAAACAAATGTTGGTTAGAGTTGTTAAAGAAAGACCATTGTTGTTATTACCTCACCCCTTTCATAGAGTCCCTCTTAGTGTCAACAATATCGTCGAAATTGCAGGCCCATCTCCGTCTGCCAAAACAGAAATCTTGATACAAATGGTTGTTAATTATATTCTTCCTAAAGATCGAAATGGAGGGGAATACGGAGGATTGGAACGTCCCGTGTTGTTTATGGACTTAGATTGTCAAATTGATGTATTTCGTCTTTGCCAGTTATTAAAACTACGTATAAATGAAGTTAATAAAAAAAGTGGTGTTGAATGTGAGTATGATGACGTGGAGTTGTTTAAAGACTGTATGAAGCCGTTTTCGTATACTCTTTGTTATGATAGTTTTGAGTTTCTTGCTGCTTTAAAGAAGTTAGGTTACACACTGAAAAAGGAAGAACATTGAATATTAGTGGTAGTGAGTTTTGTGTTCTTATGATTGATAGCATTGGAGCGCTTTATTGGATTGATCGTGGGCTTTCGTCTTTACCACAAAGAAACCCCAACAGCAAAAAGGTGTTTCTTCAAAGTGTGTTTGAAACCATTCTTAATGAGATAAAAAAGCTTTCGTTATTGCATCCGATGCACGGTTACAAGTCAGGTCAAAAGTTCATACTATAGTCGTGGTTCGGGTTGGTCAAACAATATATACCATGAGTATATGCTGATAGTCTGGCAGTCGTTTGTGACACATAGGATTCTTGTGAGAGCTTCCTATGATAAAAGAAAGGTTCAGGATCATGTTTTCTATTTGGCGGAGTGGTTATTGCCTGCACTAAAATTTTCAGATGAGTTTGTTGTTGGCGATTCTGGAATTTTCGCTTCGATTTGAGGATGGTAAATGTTAGGCATCGGCATGATTTTTGGTTCTCCATGCAGTCATTTTACTCGATCAAAATGTGTAGCTAATAGCTAGCTCAATAATTTAGTATGTACAAAAGTATTTGAACTAAACGATATGTTTTGATAGTATTCACAGATATATCCTTGGTATGAAGCCAGAGCTATAAATTAGAATTAGAAGCTTGAATATGGTCATTGTATTTGTTTAAGTGAAAACAGACATTAATTAG
Organism: Logfia minima; assembly: GCA_963921325.1. Classification (NCBI taxonomy): domain Eukaryota; kingdom Viridiplantae; phylum Streptophyta; class Magnoliopsida; order Asterales; family Asteraceae; genus Logfia; species Logfia minima. The sequence continues at coordinate 2,715,288 of OY992773.1, forward strand.
TACTGTATGAACAGTTGATTCATTGGATCTTTCTTTTGTAGTTCTTGTGGAATAGGTATGTTAAATTATGCATCATTTAATAATGGGATAAGCGTTTGAGAATCCATCCAACTTGTATTCAATGTCTATTGTGTGTACTCAATCAATGATTATTATTTTTAATGCATCAAACTTTCAAAACGTTAATTGTTTCGTTATGCATACAACTTTAACTTTTTTCTATTGTACATTCCCAACTTTTAAAACCTCTATTGTTTGAGGTAACCCTTCTTAAACTTCTATTGTATGTAATATTTCATTTTTTTTTGTCATTCAAATTTTTCCTCTTTTGTCAAGGCAAAAAAGTCAAGTCAATATACAATAAAGGTTTTAAGAAAGTTTACCTCATACAATAGAGGTTTTAAAAGTTAAGAGCGAGCATACAATAGAAAAAGTTAAAGTTGAGCGCATAATAAAACAATCATCCCTTATTTATGTGTCATATACTTAAGGTGTCACATGAGATTAATAGAAGTTGACACATCATCAAAAGTACTACAGATACATTAAAATAAATTTTTTCCCTTTTATTATTGAAAGATATGCTTGCATAGGATCAACTCGAAATCATATCTTTGAATACTAATAATAATCTGATTTGCTCTTTTTTGACTTCTGTATTGAAGCCAAGTATATTGAAATGCTTTTGACTTCACCGATAAATAACAAGAGTTGTTTTTCACTGGGTCTAGTTTTTCGATAAAAGTCGTTGAATCACAGTGATTGCATGAGATATTATTGCAAGTCAAAGTTTTGCTTTTTCCCTTCTCTTCTAAAATCAACTTATTATTATATTTTTCATTTTTGTTCTCGTCAAGTTCAAGTGTTCGATGCTAGAAATACGAGATTAAAGAGTGTTAAAAAGTTCAACTTTTCATGGGATAGGTTGCCTGGTACATAACCCTCATCATTTCATTCCCATCATATTGAAAGTTTCTATACTTGAACCCATTAACACACTCACAATTCAAAAACGGCTGAAGAATGAGCGTGTTCTTGGCCATCGAAAAAGAGGCTCAACTAAATCGCAATTCAAAAGTCTCTATGGATGAAGAATGAGTGTGTTCTTGAGCCATCACTTCAAGAGGCTCAACTAAATCATTTAAAGGCTGCTCCAATATTTGATTTTTTATGGCCCACAACAAACAATGGCGCAGACAATGGAGGATATCAATAAGTGCAGTATGTGTCTAGGTGCATGGCCCCAATCTCGTACGGTCCCCAATTTTATAAGAACACTTACCTTTTATTATAATTTCGAAGTCTAAATAACGATCATTATATCTCAAGAAAAATATAATTATAAAAACTTTGGGCTGAATTTTGTTGCTAGAAAGAATGTCGATTATAAATGGTTGATCAACAATTTTTCTTTGAAAACTCTCGGAGGATGACACATATTAATGAGGAATTAAAATAGTACTTGTAAAAAAGTTCCACATTCTGTTTGAGTTAACGCCCCGCGCGTTGCAGCAGAGTTGTTAAAACATAAATTCTTAGGTCCATCTTTTGACCAATTAATATATGTAATCATAAAGTAATTTAACCCAAATCAATCCGCACTAACAAAATCAAGCACATGTTCAAGTATTAACCCAAATTAGTATTGGTTTGATATGTTAGTTTATAAAGAGACTTAAACTTTGTTCTTACTTCTTCGTGGAATCAAAGGTCACACACATAAAGCAAGTTCCAACACACTTGTCATATTGAAGAAAGGCTGAGTTTTCACACCTTGGCTGAGGAAGGCTGAGCTTTCACACCTTCGCTTAGGAAGGCTGAGTTTTCACACCTTGGCTGAAGGACTAAAATTTTAGGGGAACACAATCGGATGAAATCGATGTTAAAACATGGCAGGAAATTGTATTGGGAGAAATTTCGTGGTCGACTTGCTCGAGACATAATGAAACAATTAACAGAAGTCTAATAAAGGATGAAATAGCAATGATCGGGAATTCTTTAGGATTTGTGTTCTATTTGGCAGATGTCACTTATAAAATGTACTTGAAAAAGGCCGGATCAGCTTGATTTATTTGTTTAGACGTTTTGATGATTAAATATCTATTATTCCACGAAATAGTGTTGACATCGATTATCACAAAAAGAAATCACACAATAATGTATAAGTCAATATGTTCAAGTAGTATTGAAGTAAAAGATCGTATTTTGTGGCTGTGCAATTTTGCAACTTCGCTTTGGCTCAAGATTTTCACCTGGTTAGATCTTCACCCTCTCGTGCTCTCTTCTATTGATGACGTTTTTGCTTGGATTGATGGGTTGCATCTTGATCGTTCAAAGAAGATTATCTTGGAGTCCATTATGGACGTGGCTTTGTAGTCCATATGGAGATACCGGAACGATCTCATATTTAATAGATACCCTCCCGCACGTAGAGATTTTTTTGATAGTTTAGTTGATTTATCGTTCACGTGGTTCTCAAATAGATGTCGTAAGGCTATGATCTCATGGACCAATGGGCTCCAAAATTCAGTGTTAAATTATTTTTTGTAATTACTTTCTAGCTTCTTGTTAGTTTCTAATAAAATTTTGCCGTTAAAAAAAACACACGAACGAAACAGAAAAAACACAACACACAATATTTTATATGAAAAACTTCTCAATGGAGAGTAAAAACCATTATACTATACGCCGTTTAACATCCACTATAATGAAAGATATTACAAGTTAGAGACGTTAAACTCTCGACATTCTTGAATATCCTCACACTATTATGTCAATGCTAGATTACAATAAAGGAGCCGTCTTTAACGTTATTGAAACACCAGAGAACACCAAACAAAAGAGAGGGACACTCTCAAACGGCGCTCTGTTTTTCAACCTCTCACAAAACTCTAACAATTAACTCCTATTTAAATAGTAAAACTCAATTTTTCTCCAAATTAATTTGTTGATTTCGTACATGCAGGAATCCATAGATCACGTGTATAGTATAAAAGTAACCCGTTAATAAATATTCGCGAGTTTGTGAGTTGAAAACTCGCGAGTACATGTCAACGGCAAGGTGGATATGCGTCCGCCAGACGTGGTTGCCATCACTAGTGTAGTTCGATGGAATTCCTATGAAATTGCGTGTGATACTAGAAAACAAAAAATAATTTCTACGATTTATCAATTAAATTGGGTACGCGGCCCATCAAATTTGAATTAAAACAAAAAGCTGTCAGGCAAAATTTGTTTAAAATATTTATATCGATCTTAGTCCAATATTCTAAAGCATGTCACGTTTGAATTTAATAATGTACACATTTTGTTCTATATGCATATATTCCTAGAATTTAGGTGAAGACTTTAATCGACTCCATTTGGCAGTGCTACGTCAAATCAAATTTATATAAAATAACCTTCCACTTGTTTTTTTATGAGAAAAAGAAGCAAGATTTTATATATTCTCAAACTTTATTTACAATAAGATCGCTAGGAGTGGTTCGTGGTGAGTCTCACGTGCAGCTATCACGGTTGGAGTAGAGCGGTGGTGGTTCATCATCGTCAAGGAAAACACGGATCAGGACGAAGCAAAAGCGGGACTCCTAGACTTATTTAATTGTTTTTTGTTTTGCTTTTTTACTTTCTTTCTCTATTTCTTTTTCTTGTTTAAGAAATGAAAATGAAATGAAGAAGATGAAGTGCAACAAGACGAAGATGAAGTGCTCAAGTGGCTGCTTCTCTTTTGTTATTTAATTTAATAGGTTCTCAACTATTGAGCTTTTTTTAGCCCAACAACTAGCCCAATAAGTTAAATATATGAAATTAACTCGTCCAATAAATTGAATATATAAAATTAATTGTACGTAAATTTTTTTTTTAAATCTATAACTAAAATGAAATGTATAAAAATATTTATGTTTTTTTTATTAATTATAATGTTTTATATTTAATTAAAAGTAATTGTGTTTTTAAGAAAAATGAAAAAAATAAATTAATTGTATCTTTTTTATTTTTAATATTATAACGTTTTTATTTTTATGAAATATGCATTTTTTATTATTGTAATGTTTTTTTATTAATTAAGTAGTTTTTAAATTAATTATAGTATTTTATATTTAATTAAAAGTAAGTATTTTTAAGAAAAATGTAAAATAAAGAAAATAATGGGTCCCAGTTGTCCGTCATGAGCTGTCATGAAATCACCACTATAGTCAGTCGTAGATGACAATTCATCGTAACTGACATGACATTCACGACGAGTCATAATAGACGTCATGATCCCTGGTGGTCTAATTAGACTTGAACAACTCTACTTATCTACAAGTAAAACGTCAGCTTTTAGCATTTGTATACTTAAATATCAAACTTTTTCTTTTCTTTTTAATTTAATTACCTTAATACTATTGTAGACATATATGATATGTGCTGCTGGCGTGATGCTATCGTCATTGCAGTATTATTTCGTTATTTGCTTAAAACATGTGGTCGTTTTGTCTGATTGTTCATGGTCTAGTCGACATTTAATTAATTAAGTTTATAAACTGTTAAAATTAAAATATTTACAATTTTAGGTACACAAATAATTGATGGCCGGCAAAACAAATAATAAATATATAGTTATTTCTTTTTCGATGACTACGACATTAAATATTAAATTTGATTTTTTTAAATAAAAAGTTTTTCTAATAAACTCACTAAAATGAAGATAGTCTCGTTCCATCAACTAAGATATTCAGTTCAATTACATTATATGATACAGAGTGTTATACTATTTATATTTATCTTTATATTTATATTTATATTAATATACTATTAATATCTATATTTACATTTATTACTATTATATTTATTTATATTTACATTTATAGTTTTATAAATATTATATTAATTAATTATCTTTATTAGTCATGATATATATAGTATAAAGTGTTGGGATCGATCATCATGACAAGAAATTAACACAAGAAGATATGTCAATAACTACCAAAACAAAAAAAATCACACACACAAATTTTTTTACGTGAAAAACCTTTTAAGACAAGCATAAACTCCTCGTTTACATGAAGAAACTTAATATTTACTATATATGAACGATATTTACTAACATGAAAGCCTTTCTCAACACTATTAAACAGTAAAAATGACTCGCATTGAATCGATGGGTTAGTTTGCTCGGGTGACTGATCCTGCCATAATGTACTCCTACATATACTATAGCACCGACACCCGAAGTCGAGCATACATACGACGATCTTCATGCGTAAACTATCGTTTCAAGTTCTTAATGACTGGTTACAAAATTATTGTTTCTCGAAGTAGTTTGGGCAACCTCTTCAGAAAACATTTTAAAACTAAAAGCTCTTTTGAACTGATACTATTATTACTCTTTCTATTAGTCATCGAACTTTATTTAAAATAGAACAAAAGTTAAAATTGCAACGGGCACCGAGACATAAAAATGTGTTGTATAAAAAGAGACAACAATTGAAAGTTCATTACGCCGTATATTTTTACTCAAATTGTTTGGTGAGAGGTACTAGCTAAAATTGTGGTCAATCATTTTAACTGCACGTGGATCTTTATCTCTGAAACTTGGGTGCGCATCTTTGATCAAAGATTCAATTAACTTTCTATTTAATAATATAAACAGTTAATACGGCGATTGTTGAATAAAGTATATTACATTGAGGGTACCTATCGGAGAACCTTTTTTAATTCTCATATATTATCCACCATATCCTTAATCCGTAATTTAATACTAAAATTTCATTATAACTGCACTAAATTAATATATTATAATCATGCACAACAACTATAGTATCCATATAGTGTCCATGCAGGCGGCTAAATAAGAAACACTAGTTAAATTTGTCTTTGAGTTTTTGTATATGTGTATATATATATGCATATATGTGAGCATACCATAAGTCATAACTAAGTTAACATAATCATGGTAGCCTTTTCATCCTCATCACAAACCTCTCTTGTTTCTTTGTTTTTGTTTGGATTTCTGGTGCTTTTTGTTGGTTTCAAATGGATCTCATCTTACTCTAAGAACAAGAAAAGCTCACCACCATCACCACCGAGACTTCCCATAATTGGGAACTTTCATCAACTAGGATCGAGTCCTCGTGAGTCTCTCCGAAATTTGTCCCAAAAATATGGTCCACTTATGCTACTTCACCTTGGCAGCACACCTACACTTATCGTCTCCTCGGCTGAAGTAGCCAAAGAAGTCATGAAAACTCATGATTTAGCCTTTTCCGATAGACCAAATTTACTTATTCCAAACATACTATTCTATGGCTCTAAGGACATTGCCTTTTCTCGTTATGGGGAATATTGGAGGCAGTTAAAGAGCATTGTAGTACTTCATCTTTTAAGTGCAAATCGAGTCAAGTCATTTCGACAAGTGAGAGCCGAAGAGGTTGGTAATGTGCTTGATGCACTTGCACAAAGTCATGGTTCTTCGGTTGATATGAGTGCTTTACTTGGTTCATATACAAGTAACGCACTTTGTAGAGTAGCGTTTGGAAGGACTTATGATGGGTTGGGATTTACAAATAAGTTGAAAAAGTTTGTGGATATGTTGGGTAGTTTTTGTGTTGGTAGTTATATTCCGTGGTTGTCATGGGTAGATAGACTAAGTGGTATACAAGGAACAGCAAAAAAGATTTTTAAAGAACTCGATGAATTTTTAGCAAGTGTTGTTGAAGATCATCTAATTAAGAAGAAAATAGATGATCAAGGTGAAGTAACCCACGACTTCGTTGATATCTTAACGGATATTCAAAACGATAAATCACTCGGCTTCACTCTCTCCACCGATACACTTAAAGCTGTGATCTTGGTACGATTTCTTCTTATTCTCTTTAAACTGATGAGTTATTTATGATTGAGCTTAATTTAGTAGTGTAGTGGCATCTCAAATAACGAGAATGGAAATAGGACTAGTCGATCTTTTGGTACTCCAGGAAAATATTATAGTTTATTGTGAAATGCATCATTTTTAGTTTGTTTACAGATTTCAAAACACTTTATCTTAGGTAGAAAAATAAAGTCCACAAACAAACAAAAGTAAATCAAAGTCAATGTGTATAAATTTTCAATATATTTGAATTTGTTCAACATGTTACTCTGTTTTGAAAAAGTTGCATTGAATTTGTTGCTTTTAAGATTATTGAATTGAATAGAGTCAACATTAGCCCAGTGGTATCTAGTGGCTTATCAACCTGGAGATTGTGAGTTCGAATCTATGTTGAGATATAAATGTACTGTGTACAAGATAGGTGTAATTAAGGTGCAAGTCTTTCTCTTTCAAAAGAAAGTACCTACCAATTCTAGAAATATCATTAATAGTCAAATATTCAAAAACACACTTGGACTAACTAAAAATTATGCTTCTTGTAGGATGTATTTGTGGCTGGATCTGATACTATATTCTCAAGTTTGGATTGGGCAATAAGTGAGCTAATAAAACACCCAAGAGTAATGAAAAAGTTGCAAGAGGAAGCATCAGAGATAGGACAAGGACGATCCGTGATTCCAGAGGAGGATTTGGACAAAATGCCATACCTTAAAGCCGTTGTAAAAGAGGCTTTGCGATTGCATGCTCCCCTCCCACTACTCCTTGCTCGAGAAGCAAGGCAACAAGTCAATCTCATGGGATACGACGTTCCAAAAAAGACACAAGTGATCATCAATGCGTGGGCCATTAATAGAGATCCCGCAACATGGAAAGAATCAGAAGAGTTTAGGCCAGAGAGGTTCTTAAACAATCCCATTGATTATAAAGGGCTTCACTATGAGTTTCTTCCATTTGGTGCTGGCCGTAGAGGGTGTCCTGGTCTTCATTTTGCTGTCGTTCTCCTTGAGCTTGTATTAGCAAATGTCGTTTACAAGTTTAACTTTGCGTTACCAAATGGAGTTGAAGTGACGGATCTTGATATGACTGAGGCTAACGGCATAACAGTTCAGAGGAAGACTGCTTTAATGGTTGTGCCAAGTCCTCGGTTTTAGTGCCCTCTTGGTATTTGTAAACTTTTGTTATGCTATATTTTTTAATTTATGTTACCGGATTGAATAACTGACATTTTCATCCTGTTATTTCTTTGAGTCAGAACAATATAAATATTACAAGTTACAGTAGTATATTACTGTAAGCGCGTTTCTTAAACACAAGGAACTCATTGATTGCCCAAATTGTCACTTACATTTCAAATAAATTTCGTTGTTGACAGTTGAAGATTATTTTGTAGTTCAGTGTGCAGTCACACTTGGTACATCGACTATCGCTTTCGACCATTGCTTTCGACCCCTTGAGAAAAAGAGAGGGTGTGGGTGATCATTAACATTGTGAATAACACCAAACTTTATATTTACAAACTCATAAATTCCTCTACAACAGTGGTAGAAACACCACTCTGGATCAACTTTCAAATCACAAATCTCAAAAAAATTAAGTATTCAATTTTTTGATTATTAATCAGGAAGTAAATTAACTCGTACTCATAGGGTGTTTGTCATACTTGTGGCTCATTTCACGAGGCAACAAACTGAAAAATAATTATGCTACAATTTTTCGGTACCTTTATATTTTTGTGATACTGATGACCTAGTTATTGTTAGAGGATCTCCAATGAAAAAACCGGACCGGTTAACCAATTACCGAACCGAAAAAACCGGTGGTTAACCAATTACTGGTTAACTGGATATTTCGGTTTAGGTTTAGGTTCACGAAAATGCCAAACTGATATTTCGGTTAACTGGTTTTCGATTGACCGAATCTCTGGTTAACCTTCCATGAACACCCCTTACGGAGAGCATCACCGATGTCTGGGGAGTCAAATTGGATCCACATATGGGGTTCGATGAGCTAGCCCTCTTCATCGGTGTCAGCGCTACCGTCCCTGTAGTAAGCCATGTCTGTACAAATGAATTAAATTGGTTAGCACAATTTTTGTAAACAGCAAAACACTCGTTAAATTTATTGATCTAAATGGTGCTGCAGATTATCAGATACGCTCATCAAAATTTGTTGAAAAGAGATGGATCTTTCATTTTTAGTCCAATATTATCTAGCATGTCACCTTTGAATTTAATATGTACACAATACGCTCACATATATCAAATTAATTCCTATTATTTATGAATACTTGTAATCGACTCCATTTCCAGGTACTACTTAAATTTAGTGTATAACATAGTCCTAGTTGTATGCATACAGATAAAAACGGCAGCTACCACAAATTTGATATTGGGTCAATATTTGTCCATAAATTTATTGATATTTTTAAGGATATGATAAGTGCTGTTCATATCAATGATGATAAATAGTTAAAGGTCATTTCTAGCTGTTAAACATTTGATAATTAATTACCCTGTCATTTGGGTACTTTAATTATATTTTATGGCACATATAATTTGATTAAAACATTTTGTATGTTTGCTGATTGATGATGATCTAGTTGCTATCCAGTTACTCACTCTGTAATTATGTCATCAAAACGATTAATCTAGACTATAACTTTGGAACAGTATATAACACGAATCTGACTTTAGGTAATCAAATTGTAAAGAATACTAAAATAAACTGTAAAGTCCAGAATTGCACAGTAACAATCAGATGATTGACTAATACTCTCTAGAACAATATAAACACAAACTCAGAAACAATGGAGAGTCGAAGAATCACAAATGTCCGTGATCAAATGATTAATAGAATATCACAAGAATCGTCAAGGTAGCACGAGTAAACCCTAGGTCAATTGCCAGGAAGAGAGAAAAGAGAGTGATTATTTTGTGTTAAATTCATAAGGTAACATGAGTAAACCCTAGGTCAATCGCCAGGAGGAGAGAAAACAGAGTGATTATTTTGTGTTAATTAATTAACGTAAAATAATTTAATTATTATTTATATTTTCTTCTTTATCAAACTTGCACTCTGCACCCTTAGCTTTCCACAACAACAATAAGGCCCATCTAGAACTTCAATTATGCACATAAATTCCTAAGGTTTTGCTCTGCTACAATAACACCCTTCTACCACCAAAACTTATACAAAATCAACCCTACAATAAAATCAATACACAATATGATCAAAGTAGATCATAATTCCAGAATTAGATTGCTATTTCAACACAAATAGATTGATATTCAGTGACTTTTAATATCTTTAGTGTCAGTTTTTCTTAGGTTGAATTATTGGTTTAGATTTAAGTTTAATATATCGTTTTCAAGTTTAGTGTCAGTTTTTCTTAGGTTGATTTTAATTAAAGATTCTTTGTCGTTGTTTGAATTTTATATCTTAGCATCTTACTATTTAATTTAATTTAAATATATATTTCAACATTCAAAATGAAATATTATCATTTTGTTTATAATAAAACACATGCTACAATAAATTGAATAATGGATTAAATACTTTGTTCCAATTTGGAGAAAATGTTTTTCGTTCTAATATAAAAACAAACATTGAACTTATCTTAAGAAAACTAATTAATTTTCGAATCATATTACCAAATTCGATATAGATAAACCAATCCCGAAAATGAAACCCTAACCGTATGTTTACTGCGCGAGACAGATGAACAAATATGACAATAAACCTTTCATTTTACGAAACGAAACCTTCATTCGATTTTTCAATATCCGACTTTTAATTAACCATTTAAATTTCAACACGTTCATAATTATTAATTTGTCTAATTAACCTCACAATTTTGAAAATAATTCTATAGATTTCACGTTGTGTCCTTTAATGTGGGAAAAGAACGGTTTCTTACTACTTTATTATGACTTTACCTTTCAACAAAACACCTCGTACCAAGAATTACTAGCATGAAAACAAGATACGGGTCTTTACCATGGGGTAAACGTGACTAGATTGCGTAATTAATTATTTATTTTAGTCTTGTATTAAACTTTTACTTTCCAACAAAGAGAACTTTTTACTTTCCAACAAAGAGAAGAATTGAATATCAATGATTGAAATTTAAGACCATCTGTGCAGCAAATATATACATTGTTAAGTTGTTATCAACTAAAGCAGTCCCCTTTTTTAGCTTATTGAAACGTAAAATATGGATCTTGACTTTAAAAGATTGAATAAATACATTATTAACAATTAATTACCTTCAATAACTGTGGTATTGAACTAAAGTTGCATTCTCTGAGTTCTCAATATGGAAGAAGACTAAGAGGGGAGAGAAGTAGAAAAAAGAAAAGAAAAAGTAAATGGATAACATATAGGCAGTTAACTGCACAAGCATTAGGTGATGTTGAAGTCGATTCTTTAAAAAAGTTATAATTTTAGTCTTTCAAGTTTACTGATATATGTAAAATTGATCCTTACTTTTACCTTTGCTGCATGCAAGATTTGTGTAGCGTTTCTTCTAGTCAGGGGCAGACCCAGAATACTAAGTTATCAGGTGCAATAAAAATGAACTAAAATGTACGATTTCATTAAAACCAATAAATAAATTAATAACGTACCTCCTAAATTAGGTCCTCTACGATCTTTCATACCGAAAAATCGTTTACGTGCATGTATTTACGTGACACCAAATTTTGAGGCCGGGTTCATTTTGGAGAAATCAAAATTTTTAGAGAAAATTAGACTACACAACAAACTTCCATTGGATTCCCGTGAACCTCCTAAGTCCGCCTCTGCTATAGTTATAAAGCTTTTGTGATTAACCTTTTTGATGACACAACTGACATTTTAATATATTTAGATCTAGTTTTTCTTTCTCTCTTTTTTACCCTATAATATTAGGTTCTCAAGGTTAATATTTAAATTGATAATCGATTATATAAAACATAATAGCATTCCCCTTTAAGACGTTCGTATAGAGTGCGTAAGATAAAGCGAAAATCCTATAAACTTACATTCATCTAATTTACTTTTCATTTTCGCCTTGAAAAAACTTAAGAATCACATTTATATACATATTTTTATTTTCTTATATTTCTTTATTTACATTAAAGGAGTTTGAGAATGCAGTGTAAGTTAACTACATACACAGTAAGTCCACAAGCCTGCACACTTAAACAATGTCGATACTGTCTGAACTGATCAGAATACAGAAATGTCTTCCCACTTGATTGGGTTGTGTCCAACAGTTTGCCTTGATTCTGCAAAGTTAATTTATTATCAAAATTTTCACTTAAAAGTGTTTAAATTGAATAGTAGGATGAGATTTTGGTAAATGAAAGCAATTTTGAAGAACTAGAATATTACTCCCTCTATTTGAAAATAATAGTTCATCTTTTAGTTTCGGTTATTTAAATTTAATTGTTCACTACAAAAAATTAGATAGGGAAAATTGATCAAGTTTATCATATTACCCGTAGTTGCAATTAATATTACAATAATAAAAGAAAATATTAATTAATTAGTTAAGGATAAAATTATTTTTGTATTCAAATAAAAGATAATAATTATATTTTCTAAAGCTGTATTTTTTTGTATGGTGACAATTAATTTATGATAGAGGGAGTATTATTATCAGTAGTGGTCTCAAATGGTCTCGTTCTTTACTTTTCTAATGTTGGACCCTACTGATTACAATGAGAAAATCAATTTGGTGATTCTGAATGTCAATTTGGTGAATGATCATTGAAAAGATGTATTTGCAGTATACATAACTACATGAGGGTTAATATAAGAAAAAATAACCAACTTTCAATTTTGTTATTTTTTTCCCTAATGTACTTTTTTAATCTCAATTTTCTATCTTACTTTCAATTTTTCTTCATGTTTACCCAATATGTAACATAATTTTACGTATATTTGCATTTCAAGTTTTGTTTTTGAATGATAAATGATAAAAAAAAAATTGAAGTAAAACTTGGAATAAAAATTGAAATAAAGTTATTAGTAAAAACTTGTTATAGATTGGGAAAATGGGGACAATGATTGCATATACAATGGGGCAGTTGGAACATGAAAAAAGTATATTATAAGAAAATGAGCAAAATTAAAAGTACGTTAGGTAAAAAATATCATGAAACGTACACTTTCAATACACTTCCAAAACATCATAGTTAAGAAGAAAGGGAGGGGCGTTGACTAAAAGAGGGGGAGAGGTGCATGCAAAACCGGCATATATAAATATATATATATATATATATTTTAGATGCAGTTCGGGATGAATTTGTTCATGGATTCATACAACCCAACATATATCATTTGAATTTAAAAGATAAAAAGTTACTTATTGATAAAGGACTGGATTCTTTTATATGCAATTTAATTTGAATCGTTTTTTGCACAGGATATTAAGTATTGCGGGAATGAATCGTTAGAATCTTTGTTGAAAATTGTGATTCGATGCATTATTTATCCTGGGGAACAAATCACTGAGGTGATTTGATACCTTATTAAGCTCCTATCCTTAATTTAATTTTTTCCTTACGTTTTGAATAATCAACAGGTGATCTTAGCTTCCGTCAAGGGTTGGGGAGCAGATGAAGATTTGCTAACAAGAGCACTTGTAAGTCGAGCTGAAATAGATCTAGTGAAAGTGAGAGGAGCATATTTTGAGATGAACCAAACAAGTCTTGACAATGCAGTTAAAGACGATCCTTCAGGATATTATCAGGCCTTTTTGATGGCATTGTTGGGACAGTAACTTCGATTCTTTTAAGTGAAAGTAATTTATACGTAGGTTTGAATTATGGTTTGGACATTTGTTGAATGGTGAGTGGTATTTGGGTGTTTGATTATAAATACATACATTGGTTATTTTTCCTACCATCGCTAGCAAATCCATTGACTAATTCGCAGTTTAGGTTGTCATTGACTAATTGGCAGCATTTAGGTTAGATTTGGTGTTTTAAATGGATACAAGTAATATTTTCTTTTTATACAAACTAGTAAATAGTTGAAGTTACTGGAATATAGTTGTTGCAGGCCGAAAAAAGCTTTCAGCACTCCCACACCAGCATATGAAAATTGGGTTTAAGATGGCAGCTTTCATGGGGTCACTTTTGGTCCAAAAATCTGATTCATTATCAAACATCAGCTCTATGAATTTAGCATAATTCTCACTTATGATCATTTTTGGTTAAAAGTTTAAAAAAGATTATGAGCCCTGTCTAGCCCAAGTTGCTATTTCAAAAAGGATAACAAAGTGTAAAAATATGCAAGCTTTTATTAGCACAGGTCCAGGTTTGAGTCTTGATGTTAACAATATGAATTAGTCAAATTCATAGTTATGCAAGTTTGCGTTCTAAAAGTCATAAATGTTGTTAGTAATGTGTGCTAAAATATGTTGAAAGAAAACAAACTGATTTGTGTTAGAAAAATCTGGGTTGTATGAACAGGGTTAATGATTGCAATTGGCCTGATACATCTCTGTAAATCCTGTTTGGAAATCACTATTCAAAGAAAATATTTCGACCCTATATGGCTTGGGTTACACGAAATTCTTCCTATATAATTTAAGAGATTAATCACTGTTTTAGGCATAAAGATGCGAATTATAATGTTTGTCGGTACTGAAATCGTGCTATCGTTTCATATATATAGAATACCCATTATTCTGGAAGTTATTGGCATTTATATATGTCTAAAAACCTTTTTCAAGAAATCAAGAGGGGTTACATGGCAGTTGGGTCACTGGTCAGCCCAAACCTTGGGCCAGACGCCAGCATCAGCATTATGAAGATCAGGTACTTCATATATAAGTGCTTCAAAGTGTAAAAACAACTACGTTTAGGTGTAACTTATGCCTAGTTCGTTGGTTATGCTATTTGGTACATCTGTGAAATTAAAAACAAATAATAAAATACTTTTATCATATCACATTGTTATGCTATTTGGTACACCTCTGCCTGTAACACCAGGTTCCGAAGTTGGTATGAGCAGCTCATAAGGTGGAACACCAACACCACATCTGTTCCTAAGCTTTGTATCCGCATTCCTCCTTCCAATTTCATTTTCAATTTTTTTAAGTTTGATTGAAAATCGATAGAATGCCTCAATAATCTCCAGGTTACCTGGCCAATTTATGCCAACATCCTTTATCTCACCTAGGTACTCCTCATCACGTGAGTGTGCTGAAATTATATCAATTATGGCCATGTATTGCGTTGATTGAAACAAACTAGGCAAGGAATTTAGGAAATAGTCTTGTGGGTTGGCAACGAAACTTGCATATTCAATGTCATGCGGTTGAGGTATTAGTTTTCGCATAAGTGGTGGTCGTTTTGGGACATATCCACCATAGTGATACTGCCCAAAATTAATTGCTGCATGTTGTGCTGATGAGGTCCATATTAGGATGGTCACTATCTCTGCAAGTTTGTTGGGAGAGCATAATTTGGGCCACCAGTTAGCTTCACGAAGATCAGCTTGCCCCACATTAATGGCTTCGTTGTACCATGATTGAAGCTCTGGGTCAGATATAACAGCATTTCGGTCAGGGTAGTAATGGTTTACATATGTGTGCACCAGCTCTTCAATTGCAGACCAAACGAGAAGCCCGTCATTGGCGTATGGGTAATCTTCAATGGCTAGCCGTAGTCCATGGGGCTCTGTATCATCAGGGACCGCTATCCCTCTATAATCAAAGTAAAGTAACATGCTTATAAGATACACGGGAGTAAATGGATAAGGTTTCTCCCTGTTCAGGTTATCCTTGTGACTGTTTCAGAACCCTTTCCCTGGTCACCCCCAAGAATTTTACCTACGGTAGTTTGGACCTAAGACCTCTTGTAAGCACATCAGGACGCCTAACCATTAGGCCACCTTGGTGATGGTTTAAAATGCTTATATGATGTTGTACACAATTTTATCAATTATATATCGACATTATTAATTTAATTTTACTAGTTGTTATATTAAATTTCGCGTAATGGCGTAGTATGCTTAGTTACCTTCGTATTAAATCTGCAGGAAGGCCTTCAAAGTCAAAGCGCCACCAATCACGATAAGCAGCACATGCCATCTCCATGCTATATTTTCCAGGTGAAAAGTCACGCTCGATAGTCCCATCTGCACAAATTAGGCTTTCACGTGCTGTTGCATTTATTGCAAGTGTATGCTTGAGGTGAGGATTAAGCAACTTGAAAACCGGATGCAATGAACTCAGGTTCCTGTGAGTAGCTATTATGAACGGTTCCATACACGCATGAATTCGTAACCTATAGATCCACAATAGTAATTGATAGTCATTATTTGTTTTGTATGTTTCTTTCATTTAATATATGGATGTAGGGAATGGAAAGACAAGACTTTGCAGAGTTAAAAAATTGCAAATACACTAAATTAACATATATACCAATGATTAATCAGTTGATGAACGCCCGCATCATTGGAGCATACATGAGCTTTCCCTAGATTCCAAAGCCAGTCGGTAGTTGCATCAACTGGAGCAGTAAGAACTTGTTTCGAAGGAATATTTGAGTCATTAGGAAGAAGGCTAAGCTCGATTGCAATGGGCATTAGAGTCCCCATTGTTGTCAAGAAAAAGATTGTGCGGGTGCCATATGATTTTCGACTTTCTTGAGCATTTATCCTCTCCAGAAAAGGAAGGTAAATATCATGGTAATCCAATATGAAGAGCTTGCTTTCATCCATGGCCTGAAATATGAGACACATAACATATTAGTAAAACGTGTAAAGGTCAATACACTTTCAAACCATAAACTTTTATGTTTTTGTACCGGTACCTGCTGTACAGACATGCCGTTAAGGTGATATACAATATGTTCTTCTTTGAGATCTGATTCTGGCGGTCCATATATTGTAGGATCAAGTTTGCTCATAGGGGGGAATACCTGCAGGGTTTATAATAAGGCACATAGAATAATGAAGTCATAAATTTTATGATAGTAGTCTTGCTGACCTTCAACTTCTCTATGCTAACAGGGTTCATCCCTGCAAGAGTTTGGCGGCCAAGTTCGTCATCTCGGATATAGCTTGTTGTGTCCCCTAAAATGATAATCATGTTTTTATTTCATATATAGAAAAGGGGACATAATTCTTTGTTAAAAGAAGAGTAAAAGATTAGTTTAACGCTTACAGGAAATGTTTTTTGGTGTCTCGAATTGAAAGATCTCTTTGATAGATTTAACGATATCCAAAAACTTTAGAAGTCCGTTACTATTTGAACTTGTGTCATCTTTGGATGGATTTCTGTAAAGACCTTTACGATCAGCTAAATCACTAGCGGAGGGAGGGTCCACCACGTGTGGAATATTGCGAAGCACTCCCTTCCATCTTCCTATGATGAATTCTGTGCGCCTCCTCCCCTCAATAACTTCATCTCTTGGTACATATATAGAAGATGTCATTAAATCCACTGGCTTTTCCAAAGCTACATCTACATGATATAAGTTACAAGTCATTTTTAATATAGGTTGAAACGGGTCAGGTTGGTCCCCAGACTTTTATTAGTTAATATGCTTACTATGATAACAAAGACGGTGTTATAAAAAGATTTAGGAGGCTGTACGCAATAAAAAGCGAACTTTGGGAAATTTTCAACTCGTTTAGCTAAATATTATTATTTCACCCGTTTGAGATAAAACATATCCCAAATTAATCCATTTATATAAGTAAATATAGGTTCAAATATCCGCTTTTATTTAATTTCATTTTGATTTAGTTTGGTTTGAAAAAACTCACCTGTAATTTGGGAGGGACGTCCTGTGCGACAACGTCTGGGATGTGGGTTTTTTTCACCTCCTAATATTGGCCTTTCATGGTCAGGTCCTTTATCAGTATTTCCAAGATCATTGTATGTGTCATAATCATATATTCTGTCTGTAGATAATCTTAGTCCATTTCCATCACCTCTTTTATTTGTTAGTTCCATAGTTCTCAGCTCTTTAAGTCCATTAGGTGTTTGACTTGGTAAATATGCCTATCAAATCCAGCATTAGACGATATCAGTGGACTGTCATGTACTTTTTTATGGAATTCAGATGAAACAAAGATTTTAATAAATCATAGACGAGTTTAACGGTTTCATCACTATACCTTTATTCTTTTATAATTTATTAGAATTTTCTTTACACCACTGTAATTAGTAAATATCCTAATACTCACCGAGACACAATAGAGTACCCACGGAAGTTTTGTGACTTTGACAATTGACATGGTATAAACAAGAGGTATAATGGATCAGAACAAGTTTTAGTCAGGGTCAGGTTGGATAAAAATGCGATGTTTCCATTTTATTAAATATTTTTGTATTAAACATGCATGATTACAAAAAATTATAGTACCACAATATCTAGTTCTTTAGAAAGCTATTTCGGAGTCTTTCTTGGAAAAGATACTTTGGACAATAAATGGGTCAAAACTATTACTTATAGTTTGAACTCTCATTTTAGCACATATTCCAACCTAACTACATAACACATGTAAATTTCTGTAGTAATGATTAGATAATGAATGATGATATATGTACCTTGTTGGAAAAAAGTATCCTTTTTTCTTTACATTTTTGAGCTGGTTGAATCCATGAGTTGCATGAAAAGTGGAAAAAACCTTCAATGGAGATAGTCTCAACATACAACTCCTTATCATAATTGTTTCTCACTAGGATGGCTCCTGGTTCTCCAAACTCTGCATCAATAACGAACTCAACTTCGAAGCTCAAACACCTTTCTGTACCATTATGTTCACGACTTTTACATGTTGACCAGTCTTTTACAGAATCCTTGCTCAGCTTTGGCTTCCTGGTACCTTTTGATCATACACAAGTTAAATAAAAAGAATTAGAATAAATAAAAGAACACGACAAATGAGTCTTACTTGGATCTAACTGTGTGCTAACAAGCTGAAAACCAACACTCTTCTCCGAGGACTTCACATTTGTTGATTTCTTTTTCCAATATATGAACGGGAGCTCCATCATCGTCTTAACCACATCAACCTCATTGCTTATCTTCACACTAACGTTTGCAGTTAGCTTTAACAAGGATGACCCATAAACGGTTAATTGTTCTTCTTGGAAATTCTCAACCGTTTTGCTGCAGTAGCATGTTTTGCACTTTTTACGACAAGGAAGGAACATAGGAGACTTAAATGTGATGCCTTTACCACTTGTAACATCGAAAGAATGGTTCATAGGGTAGATTGAATATGTGTTTATACCGTTGTAGGGGACATAAAAGGTAGCCAACATGTTATTGATTCGTATCATTGATACTTACAACAGAACCAAGCTGCAGTACCTGTACTGTTTCCGTGAGTTATTTACAGTATATATAGACATATTGTAGTACCACAAAGTGTGTGCTTTTAGAAAATGCCAAAGATATCAACTAAAGAGATTTTTACTCATATGGATGATCAACAGATGCTTTTTCATTAGGGTTAATTTTTTCATTATCTATCTAACTCTAAAATTTTTACTATTGTATATAACCAGCTTTAGAACTTGTTATTGTATGTATCGAACTTTACAATTTCATATATTGTAAGTAATGGGTGACCGGATAACCGGAAACCACCGATTTCAATACATACAGTAGACATTTTTACAAAGTTCAATACATACAATAGACATTTGTATCAATTTTGTATAATTTTTAAAACCAACTGACAATTTCAAGTGAAAAGAATTATGTTACATGGATTAGGAATGTTATAAAAGATCTACAAATAAGTTTATACAAAATAAGACAAGTGAGCTGTACCATTCATGTACACAAATTTCTTTTTTCTCTTCATAATACTCACACTTCATTTCATTGATAAAAGTCAATTTGTAAACAAAATTTTATAAAAAATTTATAATTCTATCATATCACAAAAGATGTGAAATGTTAGCTTCAATTAAACTGCATAATAAAATAACGTGAAAATGTTAAATGTTGGCCTTTTATTTTCTTACATAACTTCCCTTTTTATCTGAATCTACTCCCACAAATAAAATATAATATATATATATAAATATGTATATGTTTGTGTTTGACCTTTTTATATGGAATATATTTTTGAATTTAATTATTCTATTTGATGATAACCTTAACTAAATTTAGAAATTATATGCATCGCATTTACATATAACACATTATTTATTTCTTGTCTTCAAATGTCACGTTTTGCTAGCAATTATACACATCATTTCAGAATTTTACCTAGATCAAGTTTATGTGATGGTGGGTTTGCTTCTCACGTAATACTGATTCACCAAAGGTAATGTCAAAATCACGACATATATATATGTATTATATCATTGTTTATAAGAAAATCTGAAATTGAAAAATCAAAAGTTTATAATCTCTAATTAGAAACAATCAAGGAATACTGTGGTTACAAAAGATTTACCAACAAATTGATACAAAATGATCGGTGCCAATGATACGTGGATAGTGAAGTAAAAAACGAAAATAAGAACTAACATGATTGGTCCATTCAATATATCCATATTATTTTGTAGTTTTTTATTGGTAACATTTTATAACTATATCATTTCTCATAGTATTAGTGAGAATCAGCACTGTACGTGAACAGTACATCAAACCACATTTAACACATAATTCGAAAGTAGTATTTGGACCATATTACTCGTCTATTTAACCATCAAACAAAGTGTTGTGCACTTTGATGAAGACTTGTCTCAATTTAATAAAAGTTGTCTCAATTTCGAAAATTAAGATTATTGTGGGTCGTGATTTAAATTGTTTGGTGTTAATTGTTCTTTATTGTACGGATCTCATTTGAACACTTAACTTGAACTCATTAGAAAGAAAAGTCATCTAGGGCGGCATAATAATCGAAAAAAGAACAAAAAAACAAATTTGAAGAAGGTACCATAAGACTAGAATAAGTATAAAGTATAAACACGTTGAACACATTTTATGCATGTATGCAACAAAGGCAATCACGTCTATCTTTTCAATTCTCTAATAGAAACATAAGAGAACTCAACCATCACACTTTTAAACATAAAAGATATTTATTTAGCTTTGTTTGATTATAACCATTTAGCTTTGTATTATTTTATTTCAATCATAAAACCAGGGCACGACCAATCCTAAACTCATGGTAAATATAATAACATGGCTTGCAAACTGGTCATCAAAGAGGTGTACAAAAAAAATAAAAAAATTAAGGTAACATAAATTGGATGGGTTAAGTGTTTACAGGATAAATATCTTACACTTCATTTTTGTTATTTGTAGAGATGGTCTTTTGAGTCCCCGTTAGCGAAACAATTGCACAATCAACAATTTTCTACACCTAATACATGTTTAGTTAGCTATTTTTGTCAGACATCATGCTAATACATCATGCAAACTAACATAGTAGATGATGTAAATATCATACTTAATTACAATCATGCTAATACACTGTTTATTTTCCTTTTTATGGTTAAAATTTAGACATGCAATAGTGTCAAGTTGTAATGATTGGTTGAGAACTCTTTTATAATTTCTTTCTAGTGTCTTGGCAGAAGGTTTTTATAAATATATTGTTGTTCAAAAGAAGATTAATAGATGCATTCAAGCGCAATGTATACATTTTTTAACCAGTGATCCCACCTTGAACAAACTATATGAAAATTAGATTAGTAATGAATGTGGTTATATCATCCCAGCGCAATGCACGGGCCTTATAATCCTTGTTAACACTCGACTTGTACATACATATTTGAATGTATCATTATAAACACGAATAGTGATGATGAGACGTATAGGTTCAGGTTCAAATGAGAACCAAATAAAAGGTGAGAATCGCGAAAATGACTAAATTACACATTTTTCACATGTGATTGACTTCGTTCATATGTGAACATTCATGTACATTTGATTAATAAAGAAAAAGAAGCTAAAAACCCAAAAATTATGTATTAAAATACATTTTACCGATTTGTTCGCATTATGGTTCACTTGTAAACATGTATTTCTTATTGAGAAATGATACAGATACAAACAATTTACAAATTTTGGGATACAAAATAATGTGTCACCAATCAGATGGAGGGAGAGAAAGATGAGTGAGAAAAAACAAACCAATATAATATTGACATCTCAGTTTGTAACTTTTGTTTGTGTAATTTGTTTGTAGATATAGCATTGCTCTTTCTTATTTTGTGTTTTGAGATATAATTTTAGAGTTTTTAGCTTTTTTCTTTATAAATCAAATGTACATCAATGTTCACATATGAATGAAGTCAATCACATGTGAAAAAATGTGTAATTTAGTGGTTCTCACATTTTATTTGGTTCTTATT
Source organism: Logfia minima (assembly GCA_963921325.1). Classification (NCBI taxonomy): domain Eukaryota; kingdom Viridiplantae; phylum Streptophyta; class Magnoliopsida; order Asterales; family Asteraceae; genus Logfia; species Logfia minima. Next base: position 2,737,472 of record OY992773.1, read on the forward strand.
TGAACATATATAGGGTGGGGATCAAGAGGGAAGCAAAAAAATTATGAAAGGAGGGGAGCAAATCTCAACCCTTGATTTCATCATAAATGAATTTTTAAAATCACAAATAATTTCAAAATTTAACATTCATCACAAATGAATGTTAAAAATATTATTTATGAAAAATACAAGGGCTAAGATTTACTTCCCTCCTTCCCCAAAATTTAGAGTTTCCCTATAAATCATTTATATATATATATATATATATATACTCATCAAATAAAGATTATATCATTTTATATAAGTTATTATGTTTTGTAAGTTAACTTTACAAATACAAATAGTTATATATTAGAGTTTATATATACCGCTTGACTTAAATTAGTCGAACTGCACATATTTGCCAATTTTCCATAAGCCCAAAAACCTTCATTCCAAATCAGATCACCTTTAAGTTTATTCAAGCCTTCAATATTCCTTCGATCTTCCTTCCAACTTCCTGTTTATCACATTTTAATCCTGAATACCACTCTTGCCAAATATTGACCGAACTTCAACTTTTTTTGGTCGGTGTAACTTAATTGAGTCAAATTACACCAAACTTGCCACCCATTAAAACTTATAAGCTTCCAAATTGGGAATACAAATTCTTCCAGCAAGCTCATAGAAATAAAATAAGCCTGATTTAACCAAGTGATGCACACCTTAATAATTCCTTGACCCGATAAAGTCAAACTGAAAAACCACATTTTACTCCTGAGATTGCAGCAGTTTTATAATAATGCAAGAATCCAACTCATAGTTCCAGAAAGCAACCTGCATTGACGTATGCCATTTTGTTATAACAAACTTAGTGAATTCAGTTTCTTATGTCAACTAATAGTAGCAAACTATAGAGCACGAAGGCTTAAAAAGGTAACGCATGTTATCAATAGTGAAGTGACCCAAGTAAAACATGATTTTATATAACATTACTATTATTCAAGGGTTGATCTTCATCGGGCCCGGTGATCCTCACATGTGTCAATACGACTGCACAGGGCCTCTAATTTTGGAGGGCCCTATTAGCAAGTTATAATATATATTATATAGTAAAAAATATAAAGAACCCTCTTGTAGTTCAAGTGGTTGGTGTACCTTGTTTAATCTAACATGCGAACGGTCAATTCTCTCTTTATAAGTTTTATAATCACTTTAATGTTTATATGTCCTAAATCTTAAGCACCATAATATATATATATAGGGTGGGGATCAAGAGCAAAAAAATTAGGAAAGGAGATAAGCAAATCTCAACCCTTTATTTCATCATAAATGAATTTTAAAAATCACAAATAATTTTAAAATTTAAACATTCATCACAAATGAATGTTAAAAACGATGGATCATCTCCCTATATATATGTATATATATATAGGAGTGGGTTCAAGGAAGAAAGAAAAATCGTTGGAGAAATAGGAGAAATGTTCATTTAACCCTTTGATTCATCAAATTAACCATTTGATTCAAGAAAGTTTTAATTAATGAAAATGTTTTTTGAATCATAGATAAGTATTTATTGAATCACATAAAGCATTTTTTGAAATCGTATTTATTTTTTTATGAATCGTACTAGTTTTTTATTTAAAATTTTTCTTTCTCCCCTAAAATTTTCTTCTTTTTAGATTCTGCTAATATATATCTATATATTTAATATTTAATTTTGGAAATTGATGATTCAATTTTACCAAAAGAAAGTATAAGATAAATTATTAATTGTCGTTAAAATAAATAAATTTATAACATATGCATATAATTAAACGACAACGTCATTTTCCAATAAGTTGCGAAAGGAATGAAACTTATGTGTAAAATTACTTGCAATCCATTTTTATACATAAGATAACCGCATTAAATCTGTAACTCATTGTTCAGAAATATGACATTTCTTTTTACAGTTTCGGTTCTATGTATTAAATATTTTTGTGTTTAAGGCCTAATTTGTGATTATTGCACGAGGCCCTAAAATTAATGGGTCGGCATTCTACATTAAAAATTTCTCAAAATGGGTCAAATATAAAATAGCTAAAAGAGAACAGGTCAAATGGGTTAAACCGACCAGACGGGTTAAACGTGATTTTATCAAATGATCGACATTATCAACCATTATAGCACAAGTTCATTCCTAAGTAGATTAGTAGACTTGATTTCATGAGATTACTTGTGAGACTAACCACAGCTAACCTAAGATAAACCATCTTGAGATGAAGAGCGTAATATACAAACATAAAGTTTTTGGACACAAAAAAAGATTCAGATGCAATGCTTATTGCATTTTTATAAAAGTCACCTGCACCTATAAAAAATGATGTACAATAAGATTAGAATAACCGTTCAATAGCAAAATAGCTAGACTTTGCTAATATATATAACAGGCATTAAAAGAGGAATTTAAATCCTAAAAGAAAAATCTAAAAAACCACTAACAAAATCCCCTTTCCACCGGAGCAAAGAAGGATGAATTGAAATGCTTCTATATGAACCATCTTCATTTTGATTCGATTGGATAATTTAACTTCTAAAATTATTCAATAAAATAACTCATTTAATAAAATTTATACATCAAGATAAACTATATTCATGAAATTTATTCATTTACATGAACCCGCCGATCATGTAACTGAACATTAGAAGTTTGTTCTCTAATCAAATCAAAATAAAGATGATTCACGTAGGCAAACATTTACACAAAGTTTAATACACTATAAACGTAATCAACCCTAATAATTAAAAGTTAATAAAAATTTAGTAAATGGCAATTTATTCATTCCAGTTGAACGAGGCATCAAAGGTGCAACATTTTTGCACTTTTTGACTGCCGATGCTAAAAATGAAGTTCAGAAAGCAATAGTACAAATGTGTATAAACCAGATGAACCGTACTCTTGGTTATATATGAGAAGATACTAATACTAATAATAAGTAAAATGAAAAAAAAAAAAAAAAAAAAACAAAAGAAGATCAATTTTTCTAACCACAATAAAAAAGAAAGATAAAGGTATACATCAGTTCCAATCGGGGTAAAAGATAGCTAATATTGATAGTTCAGCAGCGGATGAAAGGATTTATATGGATCAAGTCGATTTCTTTTTATTTTCTTATTAGTTTCATTAAAAATTTGAAATGACTGAACCTACATAGATCATTTCATCTGAATAGCTCAACTAACATCGTGATGTCAAATGAGACTAAAATTAACAAACAAAATGTAGTATTCTTCCGAATATGCTTAATCCAATCCATTGACTTTGATTTTAGTATGGATTGTGTATGGAGGGAAGAAGATGACACCTCGAATTACACCTGTTCGCTTTTCCTATTTTCTCAGAACTTCAACTTATTTTTTTATGTATTTTTATATTTAAATATTAAGCTAATAAATAATCAAGAAAACTTGGTCTCATACGTACCCTCGATTTCTATGCAAGAAATCAAAGCTTGAGAATCCCTTTTCGTGTTTAATCTGCCCATCTTGAACCACGTCAACACTAGAGGGCCCAATCAAGTCATTTGCAACCAACATCAATATTTCATCTACTTGTGTGGCCCATGATCACTATATTTTTCTTTTAATTTGGGCCAGCTATATGAGATAAGGGACAGAAAGTTTACAGGATATTTGGACCCATAGGAATATAGGATAGCACTATATATTCATATATTTTACCTCTTTTAGAAATTTTAAAGCTTTGCAGGATATGACAGAATTGAAGTTGTCCATCCTTCGCGGTTCTCACATTCATGCACGTTTTGTTCTCTAAGATTCGGAACCATACCGCAAATATAATAATGTAAATTACCAACAAATTCATGGCAAAAGACAACATGAACTAGTGAGAAACCATTTTTTCCTTTTGACGAAAAACGTTAAAATTAAATTGATAGGACCGAAAAGACCCATTTGAGTTATATGTTGTTTTCAAAAGAATTAGTTTTGCAATTCAGAAAGTGCTAGCGGTACAACTTTTAACTCGTTTGTCTTCCACCTTTATGTAATATTAATACTCAAATGTTTTGGAGTTACATATTGATCGGCTACAACATCTACCGATACAACGACTTTAACCTTCTCAACAACTAAATCTACACATACCTGAAAGTCGAACTAAAAACACTCTCATCCTAAACAAACTAGACAAACTACATCGCTTGTGTTGCCGAAGTTGCAATTGACGTCAAAAATTGATACAATTGATGAACACGGTCAAACGTCCACCACAACAAAACTTACGAACTCCGCATAAACGATCCACCAAACACATAATCACAAAATACGTACGGGTATCAGAGAGACATGGAAACAACCATAGGGAACCCAAACCTCTTATGTTCAGGATGCCCACAGCGACAAAAACCAACTCCGCCGGAATACCTCAAGAGGCCGGAATGAACTCAAGGACAAAAAAGGTGGCCGGAGTTATGGAATTGGCTAATAGGAACAACCAAGACGACCAAATAGAGAACACTACCTAGAGCAAACACGGCACCTAGGTTGAATACTGAAGTAGCCGAGATCAGGTGACAACCACACAAACTGAACAAGGTGATGGATTTGTGAGATGTGAAGTAGTCTTTCAAAGAAAATCACCTACAGTTGTAAACGATGACCACGAAACGTAGTCCGTCGTGAAGGAAAACGAGGGTGGGTTTTTGAAATAAGGAGACACATACCTTTGATTGGAGGTAGTTCGTAACGAGAATGTGCCCTCCTGACCTCCTGGTGGAGCAGGTGGCCGGAGGGGGCTATGAGATTTTTAGATCTAGGATTTGAAAGAAGGAAAGGTTTTCTGGAGAGAGAAAAGGATACCTGAAATTGTCGCAAAATGTTACAGTTTTTTTAGTTTTCTTAACTAGTGCTCTAAGAGTAATACATAAGCGTACCTTAATTAACAGATAGCAATTAATAAACTTCTTTTTTCCATTTATACAGACCTTTTTATCATCACTTTCCATGTTTATAGTGATATATCCAAGTATATATAGCAAGTTGATTGTTAATTAATGGTGAAATCTTAATTATGGAATTAATTCTTATCCATTACCCTAAGGGCACTTTTTTACATTTCTCTAGGGTTTCTTTTTTCCAACTCTCGGCTTCATTCTTTCAAGACTTCAATCTAATTTTGTCGTCAATTTCGAGATGTCTGTTTTTATTTGATTCCTTGTTAGATATACATGAGGTTATGTCATGTTGGACCGCGCGTACACATGCCCCCAAGTTTATATATATTTCATGGACCAATTGCAGTTGAACGTTAACGTATACCATTATAGAATAGCACTACAAGGCTAGCGTCACATACGAATCCCCAATATAAATTGAATGAATCAGGAATGTAACTAATAACAATTCAAATGATAAAATTTATGTTTAGATCGATTTATAAACTTCATTTTCGTCAATTTTAGTTTTTGAAAATTGGCAACGAGTCCAGAGAAGAAAATGTTTCACCTAATTTGTGTTATAGACGCAAATTCGATTACTGTGCTATTGAATTCCTACGAGTTAAGTGAAGTTATTTGATACCAATTCATTGTGTTTATATGAATTGAATTGTAAAAAGAGTGAAATGACATAAAATTCAAAATTACTGTTTTTAGCTTTAATTAATTTTTGATGCAAAGGCCAAAGAGGTAGTTACTCCTTGGACTAGATATAAAAATCACTAGCTGAAAGTAAATTCATTCATAGGAAATGGATTATAATCCAATAATTAACCAAGCACATAATACTATTAATTCAGTTCTTGCATTGTCCAAAACAATGGCCATCAATAAGAAAACATTTTCTAGTTATTTCCTGCATGGAAATCATTTATTAGCTTTATTCATGGAAGCTTGTTTAAAAACGAGAAGCAAACACTAGAACCGAGGACTCGCGATAACTTGTAATGCCGTGTTCCTGTGGACAGTAATTCCATATTTCTCAGTCATGTCCAAATCCTCGTGTTTGACGCCATTTGGCAACGTTAAATTAAACTTGTATACAATGTTTGCTATTGCATGCTCGATGACCGCAACTCCAAATTGAGTACCAGGACATGCTCTTCGACCCGCACCAAATGGAAGCACATCAAAATCAGGACCTCTATAGTTAACAGGATTTTTCAAGAATCTTTCTGGCCTAAACTCATTAGGTTCTTCCCATAAGGTAGGTTCTCTTCCTATTTGCCAAACATTTATCATTGCTTGTGTGCCTGATGGAATATCATACCCCATCAGTTTAACATCTTGTGTCGATTTTCGAGGTATAAGAGTTGGAACTGGAGGATGCAATCGCCAACTCTCTTTTATGACCGCTTTAAGATATTGCATTTTCTCCAAATCCTCCTCGGCAACCATGGATCTTCCTTTTGATATTTCGGTTACTTCTTTTTGTAAATTTTTCATTACTCTTGGGTGTTTTACTAGTTCACTCATTACCCACTCCATGCTTGTAAAAACACTATCAATTCCGCCACCAAATATATCCTACAAGAAACCCAATTATATCATTAACGGTTTTAATTACCTTAAATTTTCTTCTCATATATAAGACTACAAGCAAGCAACCAGAACCTTTATTTGCCCCCCTCTTCGCGTGGGGATAGAACTCGTTATCATACACAATATGTTTGTGATATTGTCGTACTCTTTTTCGGCTAAACTTCACTTCATTACCTTTTACTTAAATAATTTTTTCTTCCTTAATTAATTATCATGTTAGGTTGTCATTTATCTTTCAGTTAAGAGAAATTACGTTTATCTAATACTGTATATGTATGAAAGACTTTAACTTTTAACTTGCTAAGTACTCTGTAATTAAACGAGTTGTCTATGCATGCAAAATAATTAAACAAATTAATTGTTACATCAAGTAAGATTGTCTATTATTTGGATGTTAAAGTTTATGATGATGATATGATTTAGAGTTAGTAAACTAAACCCCAGAGACACATGAATTAAAAATAATGTACGTAATGAGGAAAAATGTCAAAAAAAGAAAGTAATAACTATTATCGTTTAGTGGCAATATAAAAATGATTACACCAAATCTCATGGAATCTAAATTTATCATAAAATCTCATTAACTCTTGCTATATTATTTAGTCATAAGAAAATGACACTTTTCTCCTCATTTTATCATGATATTTGTTTGCAAATTGATTAAGAGCAAATTCTGTAGGAACAATATGGAAATTCAAATGGAATGCATAGTATGGAATTTTATATAAAAAGCTTAGATTAACCAAATTTACTATTACCTCAACAATTGATGCATCATATAAGACATTAACACCAAATGGCCCACGCATAAAATTTTTTATCACCATTTTGATTTCCTTCATGATTAGTGGCACTCGACCGATAGGTTGTTAGTTCAAGTTTTACTAACTGAGATACTTTTGTATATTATATGTGTCATTGTATGTATTAAATGAAATAATCAGATAGTCGGTCTTTGTCATTCTAAAAAGTATATAATTGGATGCTTCACCCAATTGCCACCCCCTTCCTTTCTCCCTGTACTAAAAGAAATGTTACTGCTTGTTAGTATATGAGAAAGGAGAGTTGTATCAATTACATAGTTTTTTTCTTCAAAAATAAATTAAAGAAAACAATTTTATTTATTTATTTAGATCTACCGCAACTTTAAATCTTTAAAGAAGTGAAATGAGTAATAAGCTTATCATATATATATATATATATGTATATGTATATATTTAAGTTGCATAAAAAGTATAAAGAAGATATTAAATCAATATATATGTGCACATACCGATATGATACAATGCTACATTATAAGGCTTAAGCATAACTTTGTATCTTATACTCCTTATAAGACAAAGAAGTATCAAAGAAGTATCAAAGGGTTTTTGATTATGTAAGGAGCACACTAACCAGTTAGAGGTCGTGTGTTCAAGACTCATTAGAGACAATATATACGTGTGGTTGTGTATAATGTGTGGGACTCATTAGAGACAATATATACGTGTGGTTGTGTATAATGTGTGGGAGAGGTGGTAGGTTACTTTGAGAAAAAGGAAAAAATTTAAGACAAAGAAAAGTGAAGTACTCTTACTAAGATTACAGCTTTAAGGGTATCTTTGTGAAAGGAAAACCCTGTCGTTGTATCTTTTTGGACATTTAGTAACATATCAATGAAGTCTTGCCCTTCATCTACTTTAACATCTTCCCCTCTTTTCTTGTTCACATGGTCTATGATAACATCTTCAAGAAACTCATCAACTTCCTTAACAACATTTTCAGCTTTCCCAACTAAACCACGAAGTTGATCTACCCATGACAACCATGGAATATAACTCCCAATACTAAATAGATTAAACAGACTAAGATACCTTCTCAACAAAATTGTAAGCTTTAACCCATCAACTTTTCTCCCAAGTGCCACCCTACAAACTACGTTTTCCGCAAGTGAAACAAGCAATGCACTCATATCAACCAATGAACCACAACTTTCTTCAAGCATGCCGATCATAAGACCTATCTCCCTTTCTCTCACATTTTGGAATGACTTAACTTGGGCATTACTTAGAAGATTTGACACTATGATGCTTTTCAACTGCCTCCAATATTCGTTATTAGGAGAAAATGCAATGTCCTTACAATCATATAATAATATGTTTAGCATTTTTGAGTTTGGACGACTAGAGAATGATATGTCATGAGTTTTCATGATCTCTTGGGCTGCTTTAGAGGAAGAGGCTACAAGCATGGGTACGCTACCAAGGTGAAGGAGCATGAGCGGACCATGTTTTTGGGATAATGCTTTGAGGGAGTGGTGAGGGTTTGATCCTAGTTGGTGGAAGTTTCCGACGATCGGAAGTTTTCGTGGAGATGGTGGTAAGTTTTTCTTTGTGTTGGAATAACATGAAATCCATTTGATACGAATTAAAATTATTACGGTGAGGGAAGCAAAAAATGTAAAGAGAAAAGTCGGCAAGGTAAGAAGAACTTCCATGATACTAATTGTCTACTAGAACACTTTGGCCTTAAGTCTCATTGGGGGGTGTACAATTTATAAAAGATACGTACGTTGGATAGCATTAAAGTTTTCATTTTCCTTTTGTTTGAACAAAATATATCATATCATTAAATTAATGACTTTAAGGAAAATTATGTTTTAAAAATAAAGGCATAAAATAATAGATAATCACATTTAATTTCAAGGAATCAAACTTACCTTATTCTCTCTTTCAAGAGTCATATTGGACTTCGTGTTGTGATGGCCCCCAATGCACCATAGGTTCACAACCGTTGTGGGCAAATAGTAGTGGTACGCTGTGTGGTTATGATGTTGCATTCAATAATTTTTTTCTCTTTCGTATATAAAACAATGTAAAAAGTAATTAATGTGGGTCATAGTTGATAAGTGGCGGGTAATTTACTCCATGAAGTGTTTTTGGGTTAAGTAGTAATGATGTTACGTTGATTTGGAATACACAACTAAGTGATACATATTACCAAAAGTAGTGCTCTAATATACGGTGACAATCCACATTCTGACACGCAACAGTAACAATATTCAATATTGCCATAGGCAGATCAAATTCTGACACAGTACACACAAAATAACATATTTGGAAAAATGTCCCTCACTTTTTTCACTAAAACGACGTTCCACTAAGCGTAGTAAGAAACCGAGATAATTTACACCTTCAACGCTAAATTAACAAAGTAATACTAAATATTGACCAACAGTAATAAATTGTTGATGTGTTTTGATAACGACGACTTTAAATTTTTTAATAGTTTCTATTATGCTTAACATGACGATACGTATGAATTATTATCCTTGAAATCAAAACAAATATCTGAATTATATTATGACGCTACTTACTTCAATAATATAAATCATATTGTATAATCATCTTACATTTCTAACAAGAACAAGGAATACAAGTTTGAACGAAATGAGTTTATGTGAAGGTGAGAAAGCATTAGATAAGAATACTTTAAAAATAGAACAAATAACAATAAATCTTGACCAATTAAATTCTAAATTAATGGTTAAGTATTTTTCAATGAATTTTTTATTTAAAATAAATCTAAATGGGCGGAATTGGAATTAAAAGCGACGGAAACCACGGCTTTTTATTTTCGGAAAGGGAGAACACACCAATTTAACCCCAAATTAAAACAGGGGTTAGTGCGTACGAATGCACTTAACTTTGTCCGAATGTTCATATTGTGTACCCAACTTACGGGTAAGGTTTTTAATGCACTTAACTTTCAAAAATCGTTAATTAATGTACTTTATGACCGGCTTGACCCTTAGCCGGTCACCGGTTGGGTTTTTTTATGGTTATGACATGACAAGACATTTGGTAATCGGATTCCACGTAGACATTTGTAGGTAAAGTGCGTTTCTTGTGACTTTTAACGGGTTAAGTGCATTAAAACTTTACCTGTAAATTGAGTATACACTATAAACATTCTATCAAAATTAAGTGCATTTATACACACTAACCCCGTAAAAACACATAAGCTAATGTCCTTCTATTTCCTTTTATTTCACGACAAAGTGTGCATCACAAAATGTACTACAAATTTATTCCTTTTGAGGTGTTTAGTTACTCCAAAATTGGAAACCGTGTCCAATTTGAAGAAATATTTCACGTTAAAGTGATATTTGACCGGATGAAAAGAAGAACATCCATTTAGTTATATGGATGCATTATATTTTTATATTGCTTCGATTATAGGTTATAGATATGAGATGCTCATATTAATAGATAAATTTTAAAAAATAAAATTGAAAAATTAAAAGTTATATGGATGCACATTTAATTTTGCATAATTCGTCTGGTTATTCTTCTTCTGGTTCGTTATCAGTTTTGTGCATCTATTCGATTTTGGTATAGTGAGCATTTTATGAAATTTGTGAATCTATTGAACTAGATGACCAAAATTAGAAAGATGCTCAAAAAATATGTATTTATGGTATTGTGTTTGTGAAAGAACAACTCATTAAGAAGTGAAGATCGGGGAAGTTAATCGGCAGCAGGAGAAAAGATTAGTAGCAAAATATCGAGTAAGATCATTTAAGCTCATAACGAATCAATTAACCTTATCAGTTACTATATTTATAATTTTTTTTAATAAAAAAGAAAATGATAATTTGACCTTAGTTGAAAAAGAAAACAAATTACATTTTTTATCCTCGTTTTTACTATTTTTATTTTAGAAGTGGTTTTACTAAAACTCTACCCACGTAAAAAATAGTATGTTGAATTGTTGATTAGATCGTATATCTAAGGAAGTTAAAGGGTTTAATATTTTGAAAAAATATTTTACCCTCATCCCCTATCTTTATACTCGAAAACTAAACAAATTTGAGATTCAACTTTGTTTCCAAAGCTTATGGATTAAACTAATTTCCTCTTTTCAAAGATATGCAGAAAATTATTGTCAAAGTATCTAATCTTTGGCGACATCTTATAACTTTTGATTTTTTAGAAAAAAAAATTATATGTATCTCACAGTACAATGATATATATATTAACATATTACTTTTCACGAGACTGCACTTGAACCAACAACATCTAAATTAAAAGGTAAAGTGTTTCTCACATATTGTTAGATTAATAAACTTTGGTTGAAAAAATGTATTATAATTCAATGTTGGAAAACGGGATCCAACAACATCTAGATGAAAAAGGTAAAGCGTTTCTTACCTATTGTTAGATTAATAAATTTTTGTTGAAAAAATGTACTCTAATTCAATGTTGGAAAATAGGATCCAACAACATCTACATTAAAAGGTAAAGCGTTTCACATCAATTTTTAGATTAATAAACTATAATATAAAAAATGTATTCTAATTGAATGTTAGAAAACATTGCACAACATTTAATGGTGTTCTATAAAGAAGATATTTCTAAGTAATTTTGAAATATAAAAAGGTGAAATGTAAAATGTTACCCACCTACCTCCTTCGTGAATATAAATCTTGCGTGTACGAAGTCTAATTTGTATTTAGTATTAAAATGTAATAATGGTTATAAATGGTTAGAAGGACAAATTTGTGTGATAGATTGTAGGCGCCGTTCAAGAAAAATTGTTAGCATTTATTAGTGTTTATTTATAAATTAAAAATGGACAAAGTATGCTTAAATATATAAGTACGAGTCATTCAGACCCGTGCGATGCACACAGTTTGTATAAAATTGTTCATTATGTAATGTTTGTGTTAATTGTTGAAGTATAAATATAATGGTGCATCTAATTAAAACGTGCATCGTAATATTTAGTTAAATAGCCATAAAATAACTTGAGTTAAACGAATCTCAAACGCATACGACTTTAAAAAAAAAGCTTAACAAAATAATCTAAAATGTTTGTACGATCCTATACCTACTACAATCATTTCATGATCAGTTACAAATGTGATATTTTATTACACAATAATAATTGTAATATTTAATTTTATATCATTAATAAATATTTAATATTGAAAATTACTAATAGTTAATATCATATCATTAATAATATATGTGAAATTTGAGTTTACCTTTTTATTTTTTTATATTAATTAATTAAATTGAAAATTAAAATAAAATAATAAGACTTAACATTAATGATGGAGGACTTAATAAATTTGAGTTTACCTTTTTATTTTTTTATATTAATTAATTAAATTGAAAATTAAAATAAAATAATAAGACTTAACATTAATGATGGAGGACTTAATCTTTTAGTATTAATTAATTAAATTGAAAATTAAAATAAAATAATAAGACTTAACATTAATGATAGAGGACTTAATCTTTTAGTAGATATAGATGATAAAAAAAAGTCTGTTATGTGTATAAACTTTAAAATTTTATATTATGTGTATGTAATTTTTTATTATTGTTAATTAAATGTAATTTTAGTTTCCGTGTCATATCATTAATGAGATTAATGTCTACGAATACACTTAACTTTTGTCCGATTTCTATGGTGTTTACCCAACTTCAATTTGATCTATTGTGAGTTTAGAACTTTCAATTTTTGTCTATTGCATGAATACAAACTGTTATTACTTGTAATCATTAATGCGACATTCATTTTTGATGACATGTTAATGATGTGTCAGATGACGTGGTGACTTATTGCCACATCATCAAAGTTACCTGTTACCGATTAAATAAGTCACAGATACACAAAGTAGACCAAAACTGAAAATTCGATACACACAATAGACTAGATTAAAGTCGGGTTCACACTATAAAGATTGGGCAAAAGTTAATTACATTCTCATACATTAGTCGCTGATCTATGTCATTTATATATGCTACCACGTGGTAGCCATACAAAGTCTCACGTTAAAAATTATATACTGTTAGCAATAAATTAAAAGTTGAATAATAATAATAGAGGTTTTAAAAGTTAATACACAAAATAAATTTTCGATCATAATTTGTTACATTTTAAGATACTGATTAGCTTATTAAAAATTAAGTTATGATCATGTATTTCAAAAATACAATTTTATGGCAAAGATGAACTTCTAAAAAATTTAATAGAAAATTACAATTTTGATATCTCAATTGACAAATTTACCCTTTTAACATTAATAACTGTAACGAGAAGCATTCCGTGTACAAACAATTTTATATGCTTTTTCTATGTCAAATTGTGCGTACCTCATTAAGTTGTGCGTGCTTGAATTGACCACTTGGAGTAATGAGGTCGAGGATATCGACGTTCCCCCCATATGAATAATAATAAATAATTATTATTATATTATTATAATTATAATACGAATACTGCAATTGACAGAACTATATAGTCGAACCGGTTGATTCTAAGGTGGGTAATAAGCAGCTGTATCCGTATTAAGTCTACCATCTCTTCTCACGAAAGTCTTTTCATGCCGTCTCCGTTTTGAAATATCGGTGGCCCGACAGCCCATCTACACACTCCAGCTGCCTCCTTTTGAGCTAGTCAAACAGCCATTGAACACGGACTTAGACTCTCCCGACCCTTGAACTGTTATTACGAGTCTTTTCATACTTTACAATATATCGCTCATGCTGATTAATATTCTTTACATATTATGAGTCTCCATTAATTAATTGTTGTGTTTACAAGAAAGCTCTTAGTGACATAATCATAACCTGTGAAAACATCTACAAAACACCTGAGACGGGATTATCAAAGAGGTCAATGACCACTCAGTACACTATTGTATAAGTAGTATATAACCTTTCTATAACAACTGCACCAAATTCTTATAATAATAAATAATAATCTCTTCTCTTTTATATATTAAAAAAAACCTTAATTAAGTAATATTATGAAACTTTTTTATAAATGAATAATAACCTTTGGATGCTTCTTAATTTATAGATTCTAACCATTGAATCGAATTAATCAAATTATTTAATATTTATGTTTGGAGACTGACTAAGGATCATTTGCCTACATATTTTAACTTATGGTTTCGTGATATTGACAGTGTCTCTCTCATATGCCCAATGTGCCATAACGGTTTGGAATCTATCTATCAATACCATGTCTGAATGCATTATCGCGATTAAGATTTGAAAATCGATTGTAAAATGGCTAAACCTGAATCTCCCTTTTCAGCTTCCTCCTATTGAGTTTCTAGACTTTGTTAATAGTCAAGGTAATTTGCATAAGGCTAAGGATATTCTTTTCACTATCATTTATACGGCTTGGTGAGAGCTTTGGATCGAGATTCCAAAACGATTCTATATTTCGGCCCGGGAAGAAGCGGGATGTTGGTATTGTAGACGCTATTATTCATTTTTCATATCTTTGATATCGGAAGAGGCATAAGAAAGTGAGTATGCGTTGGGATGACTGGCTTAAAAATCCAGTTTTGTTTATATGATCATTGTGGGGGAGCCTATCGTGTGCAGGTTGTTTGCGAATTCTTGATGGTTGCTGCTGTGATTTGCTTCTCGTTGCTGGGAGTATTAAGCAATTCAAGATCGACTGGATCATTTGTTAATATATCTTTTCTTGCTGTAACTTTTCCCCAGGGTTTGTATGGGACTGTATCAAAATCACCGTGGAGTGAAAACCAGTGGCATGGCCTCCGTGGGTGAGGATTTTTCTCTTGTTTTGGTTATCTGTAATCGGCAAGAGTTTTTTCATTCTTTCTGTAGTCCTCGCAGTTAAAGCTTCAGAAGGAATCTAGATTGTGCAACTTTATTTATTTTTATATTTATATTAATACTTTTTAACTTCTAATACCTTATTAATAGCTATTTATAATATAATTCTAATGTTAAAAAAAAAAAATTGTCTTTCTCTTTCAATTCGTAATAATGAATCTAAGTCTAATCTTGACCATAATTTAAAATTCAATGGCTTAAAAACCGGATTTTCTTAAGGGTTTTTTAATGCAAAAAATAAGTCAAAATTCAAATTACATCTTTTCATTTTGTTCCAACCTTCTTTGAATTGAATGAATTAATCTATCATCTATCTCTCTATCTCTCTCATATTTTAAATCCACAGATCATCTTCTCCACCGTTATGCGCAATCGAACCAATTAAAATTTATGAAAGTTTCAATTTTGACATCCAGTGTATCCCTAAATTTTTTATGTAAATCAAAATCTCCAATTCAAATTAGTGTGTTAAACTCGTGATAATTGATATTTAATTGGTTTGTTTTCATCTCTAACCGTTGCAGCCTCCCACGGTTTCTCATCATCGGTATCTTTTCTTCCCTTTAAGATTCAATACCATTACTTTATTTTGATTCATGTTTTTCATCTGTATAGTTTTGTAACTCGATTTCTTATTACAATCACTGGAGTTCGTGATAATTGTCACTTTTTTTAGGGTTTTTGATAATTTGTTTTGATAAGAACATAGCATGTGGTCAATATATTTGGTCATTTTATAGGTAATACTTTATTGATAATTTGTTTGGTCGGTATTCAAACCTCCTCATTCTTTCCTCCTTTACTACTTGCAGAGGTGGTGGAGTATTGAGTTAATTGTAATTATTTACTTTTTATTATTTAATATTTTGATTCCTTACAGAAAAAGAATGAATATTTTTTTGCCATCAGACCCTGCCCACATGGTTTTAGATCCCCACTTCCAGAAGCAACGTGTTAATGGTCAGGCAATGAACCATGACTCAAATAAAATTGAAGGTAACTATTAGAGGTGGCAAATGCGTGGTTTTTGTTTAATCCTCACATTATCTTGTTTGTCACTTTGTCCTAATTCAAAATCATTATTTAAACAAACAAATCTATATTGCAGATAGTCAGGTACCTTCATGAATATCTATTGATATTATCTACAAAGCCAAACCGACTTAAGCCAAGTTCGTTTCACCACGTCGCGATCTCCACAACATCTCGCGACCAGAATCCATAGCATGCGAAGTCGCTCTCTGTTCAAACCTCAACCAAGAAAGTGTCATGATCTACCACAATCGCATCGAGATAGTGTGTTTTCAACTATCCGAACATGTTAACACCTCAGCGTCAAGTCATAAAGCAACAAATCTCCACATTGTCTTCAAGTTGCCGTCAATATTGAAAGTCTTAGACTTCATATGACTCCACCGTTCTTCAATAAACCAAGTAACACTCCGTCTCGTCAAGCATGACCCCTTGGAGTCTATCTTATACAAATATTCTCGAACTCCAAGGATAATTCGAACTCAACATTCCGTAACACTTTAGTTAATATGTCTAAAGGATTCTCCTCATCATCAATCTTCTGAATCAAGAACCTACTACTCTTCAATATATCTCAAATGAAATTCAATGTAATGTAAATGTGTTTCGTTCTTTCTTGATACATTAGATTCTTAGCCAAATTTGATGCACTTAAACTATCACAAAATAAAATAGGTTGGTCCACGTTCAGAGCAAGACTCTTTAACTAAACCATATACCTACATGCACCTTTGATACCCTTCTTCATGAATGTTCAGCTTCCATAGTCAACAAGGCAACAAGTGGTTGCAATGTAGCCTTCCAACTAATCGAATAACCATGCAAGGTAAAAATCTAATATATCAATGATCTCTTTTTAACAAGATTACCACCATGATCTGAGTCTACACACTCGATCAAACCACTAATGTATGTCTCAAATGGACCCGAAGCTCATACATAAACCACTAGTCCACTACTACCTTTAAGATATCACTTTGACATATTTTTATTATTTATTTAATATTTGAAAGAAATTATATAAGCCTTCAATCTTCCTTCCAACTTCCTGTTTAGCATATTTTAATCCTTAATAACACTCTTGCTCAAATATTGACAGAGCTTCAACTTTTTTTGTCCGTGTAACTTAATTGAGTCAAATTACACCGAAATTGCCACCAATTAAAACTTATAATCTTCCAAATTGGGAATTCAAATTCTTCCAGCAAGCTCACAGAAATAAAATTAGCCTGATTTAACCAAGTTTTGTTTGTTGCAAAAAAATATAAAATAATTTTAAAATGACTGTAACATGTAATAGTTGAAAAGTTAGTATAGTGACTGTATTATATCTAAAATTATTTTATTTAAAAATTATATCAAGTGATTTTATAATTAAAATCATTCAACAAAGTCGTATTATCACGGGTCATAAACTAGTACTAATATTAAAGAAAAGTTGTGTCAATATACTCCATTAAATTCTTACACCAAATATTTTTGAATTAATTTAAAATAGACATTTCAATAATACAGTATTATCATTTTTATAAATGTTATAAAAAAATTTATATTTAGTTATTTTAAAAATATAAATAAAAAATTTATAATAAATTTAGAGTTTTTCTAATAAATATGATAGCAAAAGTTATATTTAATAATTTTAAAAATATTAAATGTAAATTTATAAATGAGTATACATATTAATAAATTTTAATTATTATTTAATTATATAATATAAATAATATTTAATGCGGTATCAAATGATGAATCAAATTTAGTACAGTGTTAAATACTCTTCGTCATTTCACTAAAATTATTCAATATTCAATGCTAATATTAAACTTATTTTTCATACTATTTTACTATTTTAGTTAAGAAAAAGTATATTTAATGCACATCGAAGATTCTCCGACTTAACTATTTAACTTTGATCACGAACACTTTGAAAATGGCAACAGGCCTATATTATTGTGGGCCTCTATTAGTAAACAGAAATTCAGCCCATTAAATTTCAAAGCATCTATAATTCATTACTCCGTATTTGTCAACGGCGATAGATGGGAGTATAGGGCGTCTGAGTTCTGTAGGACCAAAAAAGAAAAGAAAAGAACCCTAGAAGTCACGATTGATTCATAATATTTTCGAGATCTAGATTGAATCGGTGGAACTTGAATCTGAATCGATACTAAATTGATGTAAGTTCTGTTCAATCTTCAGAGATACATGATTCCTTCTGCTTGTGTTATTTTATTTTTCTTTTTCTTGTTGAACATCCTTTATTAATTTGTTGCTCTTGAATTGGATTGTGGAATAGAATAGTACTAAACCACTTCAATCACTCGATTAACGAGTTAATTTATTTTCAATATGAAAATCCTAAATATGGTCAGAATCTGAGAATAAAAAACCACCGATTCACATAAATACATATGAAATTGACATACACTGAATGCACAGCTAGTGTATTTACATAATTGAAATTCACTACCACTGTGCAAATTATGCATGTTTATGTGTAGTTATTCACTACTTATTTGCATAAGTGAAATTCACTACCAACTTGGACATGGTGTCTACGAAAGTGCCACTTTTTGTTTTTACTTATGCGAATTTCACGTTATTAATGTGAATTTCACTTCGTTGTTCTGACGTTCTCAGCATGTTTGATGTTCTCATATGAACCTGCCCCCTATATTAAGGGTCCCTATGTTAGGGTTAAGTGTATGAAAATTTTCACCCAAAATTCTATTATACATATCCAAACTTAAAATGTTTCTATTGTATGTGTCAAACTTTTAACTATTGTTATTCTATTTCTGATTACATCTTTAACATTTAACTGGATCTTTGATGATGTGACATCCATATAGGTTACCATGTCACTTGTTTACAAGTTATAAGAGGTCAGATACATGTAATTGCAATAATTGAAGGTTTAATACATACAATTGAATTTTGAATAAAGTTGAAAATTAACTCTTATATCTTAGAATATCTATATCTAGTCCCAATTTTTATTCTAAATGTTCGACATCGTTTTAGCTTAGAATTCTATCTTATGGAGAGATGGCAACCTCCCCATGAAAGAAGGGGAAGAGGGAGAGGGAGAGGAAGAGCAAGCTATTCATCTTCATATAATTCTCAGTCAAACAACACCGGATCTTCAAACACTTCAAATATAACTGCTACAACTAGAAAACCTACAACGAATGTTAGGAGTTCTGGGATGCAAAACAAACAAGAAAACAATGATACTGAAAATCTCCCAAACATAATCGGAACTTGCCCTTTTATGTGTCCAGTTGACGAGAGGGTACAACGTGAACGACTGCGAGATTTAGCCATCTTTGAAAGGCTAAACGGTAACCCGAATAAATCTTCATCTACACTTGCAGTTAAAAAGTTCTGCAGAACCATCTCCACAAATGAGTTACACGATGTAGATATCCGCCCACTTTCAGTTTTACAAGACACCTTAGATTACCTTTTAACCATTTTCGAGTCCAAACAACAGTCTTTTGAAGCCGTTCATGATTTCGTTTTTGATAGAACGAGATCCATAAGACAAGACCTCAGTATGCAAAATATAATAACGGGCAATCCAGCAGTTACAATTTATGAAAGAATTGTAAAGTTTCATATTGTCTCTCATTACAAGCTTCGAAGAAGTATTGTGAATTCTAATTCAGATTCAGATGTATCTCCAATGCACTACCTTAACATGGAGCAGCTTACAAAGACGTTGGCATCTTTATATCACTTGTATGCCCAAAATCACAAGTCAAATTCCGAATTTTATTCGTTTTACGTGCTTCTCCATCTCGGTTCTGAACATCAACCGATGGGAGAGTCATTATCATTATGGTTTAGAAGCCTTCCATATTCCGTTATCAAGTCTAAAGAAATGATGTTCGCTCGCAAGCTTTTAAGGTATTTTCGTTTTGGGAACTATAAACGTTTTCTTGAAACTATAGAAACCGAAGCATCTTGTTTACAGTATTATGTTATCGAACCATATATTAGTGAGGTTCGTGCACTGGGGTTATCGTGTTTGAATAATGGAGGTTACAAGCTTAATCCATACCCACTCTCAGACTTATCGAAATGCTTGCTTCTGGAGGAATGGGATGTTGAATCATTTTGCAATGATTGTGGTTTAGATACTTTTAGTTGTGACACGGGAACAAAGTTCATGGCTACTAAGCAAACGAGTTTTTGCTTTCCAAAAAGATTTAAAAAATATTACCCGTTGGTTTCAAAACGGTTACAGAAGTTTTATGAAGAAGTATGATGAAGAATAAACGAAGTAGTGTACAAGTTGTTGTAATGAAATTGATTGTAGTTTATCATGATTTTATTTGGCGAAATTTAGCTCTAGATAGGAGGATGATGTTAATCTGGTGTGCATGTGGAATGCGAAACTGTGTATATGTAATTTAATGTAAGTTATTATTATTGATGAAGATATGGAAACAAGATATGAGCAATGTTATTGTGTCAATGACAAATATTGTTGATTCTGGAGAAACAAGTAGCGGGAGTGCAGATTGCATCTGCAGATTTTTTGTTTTGTTTTTTTTCTTCTGGTGCAGCATATTCACCACTTGCGGTTCTTTTTCTGGCTAGCTATCACCTGTTGTGCATAGTATCAGTTCTGGACTTCTGGCTCAAGGTATCAAAATGGAGAGGTTAAGTAACGGGGAAAATCGATTCGGGTCAAAACTGGTCAGTTTTTGGTACATGCCTAACTAGTTGGTTTGGATTGACCCAAAACAGTTTTTGCCCCATAATTTAAATATATTTTTGAACAATTAGTGTTTCAGTTTTGATAAGAACTTAAGAAGTCATACTGTGCACACTAGTTTAACCCTGTATATGTCATGGTCTTTCAGGCTTGGACTGTATAAGTTAATGCTGTTCTGCTCGGTTTCTCCAGTTGTAGTGTTCGTTTATTGCCAAATTTAAAATTTGAAATCCAAAGCAGAGTAGTATCTGTTTTTGATTTGATTTAATGAGCTTAGTACGGCTAGAATAAGTGTGCCTAAGATGGTTGAAGGAAAAAAAGTGTTCAATGTTATTATGTGTGATTAGAGGTGCTAAATTGCTGGAGATTTTAACAATCATTAGCTTGTAAGTTTCAGCTAATTTCTTTCTATTTTTTAATCAAGTTATTAAACTTATAAGCTGCAAAAAATGCCCATAACTCGATACACCCAGCCCCTATTATGGTTACATTTCATTATGTCATCTCAGTTTCTCAACATTAGTTATCTAGGAAAAAGCACTTCAAAAACACATTTTTAACATATTTTAGTGCATTTATGTGTTTGTGAAAAATGGTTGAATTTCTATGCCCTGTTTCTTTTTTCTTTTTTTTCATATGTTTAATGACTATAATCACAACAAGCTTTATATAACTATATGAACTCTTAAAACAATATAGTTAAATGCTCCTTTATATATAATTATATGAACTCTTAAAATAATGTAGTTAAATCTCACACCGTGGTGCAGAAACCGACGAACCAAAACGAGAGAATATTTCAGTTGAGACTAATACCTTTGAGTTGACCTAGCTTCATGATACAAGCGTAACTTTGGCTTTGGTTGAAAGAAAGCCAACAAACCTTAAAGTTAGGGGAATGCCTTTTATTATTTAACCCGAGCAAATCAATTACAAAGAAGACTAGCAAGAAGAAGAATTATTTGAGCATCACCCCTTATCCTCTATTTATAGAATATGAGGTAAACATCCTTAGTCTAATCCACTAATAAATTATCTCTATCTATGCCGATTACTTGTTTTATAAGATAAGTAACTTGGCTAACAACAAAAGCAAAGCTAAAGCTTAAACCCTATGTTATACTTATATGCTATTCTACTACACATATAAAATAAATTTACTATATTAAACAAACTAGGATCGTTACCATCCCTAACAAAATTGAATTAACCGAATGGACAACCAAACAGTTTTTAAACCTATCCTAACCTCCAAACTCCATTTTAAGTTATTCAATATCACAAGTTCACAACATGCATCACTTTAAAAATCGAAGTGTAAAAATTCATCGAGTAAGAATAATATCAACCTTTTATCGTTGTCTCTTTTTTTTTTCTTCTAATACGAATGAGTGGCTCATATATCAAGATCAGATCCACAAACATACAACTAAGAAAAACCCTCAAAATGATGAAATTATTGACCAACTATGTGATCCAGTTATGGTCCTTTTTCTGCCTCCTAGCCATGTGCACTAATCTTGGTTAATGGCCCATTTTTGCTTCAACATATCTATATCGGAACTTACATATAATAATAATAATAATTATAATTATAATTATAATAATAATAATAATAATAATAATAATAATAATAATAATAATAAAATATTATAAGATACGTTCTTTTATGAACATTCTAAACTATGACCGTATCAAGATCATACTGTATTGTAACAAAAATGTGATCCACTCTAAACATGAGTTAATTGTCGGATGTAATAATATAGTTCTAATTACAAAATTTGTAGAACTTATAACTAATTAATGTTGAGTACTTAGAGTGTTCAAATTAAGTCTTAAAATTTCGGTTAAATTGAAAATCAAAATGTTTTATAGGTAGTATAGATAATTTTGTACGCCTGTTTTTTTTTTCCTTTGATTCTTTATTTTATTATATTAATTTTAGTTAATCCCATCACAAGTTCACAACACATGACGGGGTATTAAAAACCTTGTATATATCGATCTAACAAAAATGTGATAACATCATTGATTACAAGATGTATAATAGTAAAAACATGAATAATTAGTTGTATTACTCAATCTTCCAAGCATAGAGAAATAGGCAAAACTCATACATACAGCTTGGATAAAACCCTTCAACTGAACCACAAACCCCTACCGGAGATTGTGAGACCGGTGGCGGAAAAGTGTCCGGAGACAACTTCGGTTTAATAATGAACAACGCATTCTTTAAACCAGGACTAAAAAGCCAATCATGAACATCCCAGTAAACTTCAATCTTTACTCTCTTAAAATGAATCAATTCATTACCTCTAAATTTCCATTGAAGATGTTTAACGTCAATCATTAACTCACCATCAATTCTTATCTCCATTTCTATATCACCGACTAAATTCCCATTGTTTATGATGGAATCCCGTGCTTTAGTGCTGATATGACTATTTCCAATGTTTTTGTTCTTGCACTCAATACTAATATCATGAAATCCGCCTTTTTCGTTGAATTTAACTCGTGTTTGAAACTTTTTCTTCCCAAAAACATGCTCTTTACGTGAAATTAAAATAGGATCAATCAATGAAGGCCTACAACCTGTTTTTCTATAAGCATCTTTATTCATGTTACCTAGAACAAGCACCACTTCTTCACCAAAAACAACTGCGACATAATACTCTGATATCGGCTCTGTTTCACCGTGAAACTTTGCATTTTTAAGGTCCCAAAAAACGTCGAGTGATTTTCCATTCACCAGAAAGCTTTTAGACCCTTGTTTTCTCCAAAAGTTCCATGGCTTTAGCTCAACTTTGCATGTGTTCATCGGCGGATCTAGAATAAATAAAAATAACGATACCATCATAAATTACCATACCATAAGAATAAAATAAGAAAATATTGTACTTATAATAAAAAGAAACTTAATTAGAAAAAGTAACATCTATTAATTTTTGAAGAAAGATAATAATTTTTTTTGGATTTTACAAAAGTTACTTTACCTGTAGATTTGCTCATGCTTGTGTATTCGGTTTCCTGTCCATCTATGGAAACCGATAAACCATGAAGCAGAAGATTTTTGCACCAAGTGATGGTGATCAAATGACATTGATCACCGATGTTGGTCATGTAAACAGAAATGAATACACTTTGGCTATATTTTGTTGCAGTCGAAGAGTCTTTCACTGAAAAACAAGCTGGGATTCCAATTTGATCTTGTAATAACATCTTCTTGAATTTTTATATCTTTTTGTTATTTTTCAACTATTTTGGGAGAGACTTTTTGAGTGAAAATGGATATATGAAAGATGTTGCAGCATGGGTTTATTTTTGGCAGTTGTAAAGGACTTCAGGAAGTATTATTAAACAGGGGTTCTAAACTGGCAGGTAGCAAAGATGAAAGAAAGTGAGTGAAGAAATTTAAATCATAAAAGGTACTAATTTGTGAAACCTATGCATGTGACATGAACCATTTTAAAAAGTTTTTTTTTATTTATTTCTTATTAGTACATGTTGGGCCAACATTTGCTCTCAAATCAGAAACAATTTGAAAATAAGAGATGGGACAACCACCTATTAATCATTCTGATCCAGCTCCCTATTACCACTAGCTGGGTTCATTTTGCAAGCCTTTTTTGTTTGAGCAAAATTTTGCAAGCCTTGTAACACACAATTCTGTTAATAGAATTTGATTTGAAGTAGAAGGAAAGCTAAAATATACACACACAAACAAGATTTTATTGAATTATTAATACAAGAATAATATCTAGTTACTATTATACTAGTCCTAGTTTCAGTAGAAATTGCTAACTATTGACAAGATATATACTAATCGAAGCACTTAAAATAACATGTGGTTTTATAAAATCTGGAAAATCGCAAATTTGAAGTTGAATGTTTTAAAGCTCAAAATTAGATTCGGTAGCGGTTTGATACAGTTCCCTTCTCACCCCCTGGGTACCACATCCCTCAACTCCAAACGGGACGCTTAGGTAGTCGAAGTATCATATTCAGTTATTTACTAAATTCGTCTTTTTGATAAAGTGCATTCGTCTAAAGTTTATTCAATTTTTCACATGTCTCCACTCTTTTATTGTTATGTAAATGAATATGCTGAAATTAACCCACTCCTCATCAAAATCAATAGAGGGTATGAGCGATCTGTAAAACTGACCGGTAAATGAAGTCTTTATTTTTATACAAGTGTTTAACAAAGTAGGTAATAGAGCTGAAGTTGAAAAATGATAATGGAAATCGTCAACGGAATGTTTTTAATAAGGAATAAGTGGAAATCTAATGATAGAATTGACAATTATATGATGCCAACTTAATATTTATATTGTTTTTTTTTATAAAATAAAAGAATGAAATACATTTTTAAATTTATAATTTAATAAACGACTAACCAATATTCCGATGTTTTATAATTGTTATGAGTGAAGTATCAACAAGATTATAATTCTACCACAATCATCTAAAAGTTGTTCAGTCTACATTGTCAGTTTGCCACTTGAGAATTCAAGAAAGACAGTGATGCTATAATTAGAGTTGCGTGCATGATGTGTTCTCTTTCGAGAATTAGAGTTGCATTTGTAGTGTTTCTTTTTAATTTCATTTAAAAGCTTAGATGTATGATCATATTGCACAAGAACGTAAGATGATCGTTGGCGAATGGGATAGGCTCACATACAGGATCATAGGTGGATTCAAACGAGCTCATCTCTTTCTTGATCATTGTACTATTACCAAATCAGGATAACATGATCCAGTTTACGCTTTAATTACCAACAAAAAATCCAACATTCAATAAACTTTCAAG
Source organism: Logfia minima (assembly GCA_963921325.1). Lineage (NCBI taxonomy): Eukaryota > Viridiplantae > Streptophyta > Magnoliopsida > Asterales > Asteraceae > Logfia > Logfia minima. Next base: position 2,763,188 of record OY992773.1, read on the forward strand.
AGAATATAACGAATCAAACTCCGAATTCTCAGAACCAAACTAAAATCATAACTCCACTATACATCTTCATATCACAATGTCTATATATATATATATATATATCTTATCAAAGTTACCTTCTGTGTTATCGAACTTTTGATATACTTTTTATAGATAAACCCTTAAGACTTAGATCACTACCTTTACAACCATCGTCGAGTATTCACTAGATTTGATAGCAGTCACATGTAACGACAGTAAAATGGGCTCGCGCAGGGTCAGACATGATTCATGATGGGCTATTTTTTTTTTTTTTCTTTTGAAAAAATAAATATCGTGGTATGGGTTGAACAGCTTTAGGTTCGGTTGACACAGTATTTTTACCTTGTCAGAGTAATTAAATGTTGATTAGAAGTCTCTAAAAGTGTATCCATGAGATGCACGGATCTAAATACACTTACACAGACTTTTGATCAACACTTAGAAATTAGTTCAGGTTGCATTATTCGGAAACTTATAATAAGAAGATGTTTTCCGTTCGAATAATGCTTAATTTATACTTGGTGATTTAACTCCGAGTACCGCAAATCCAGTCCAACGAAAAACCAAATTACTGAAAAGTTAAGAAAATACACTTTGTATTTTATATTTTTCTTAGAGAGCCTATTTTTCCCATGCTTTCAACAATTCATCTTACGTGCAGTAATTACTATTTCTACTTGTCTTACATTAAGAAAACCTACTGTTTATTAATTTAAAGTTGACCAAATCAAATTCTATCGAACTCCATTAATACATGAACATAATTTGTAAAAAAAGTTAATCATAGTCATATATAACGTACCTCTTACTTTTGTATAAGTGGTAATTTGTACAACAACAAACTTAACTATACACTGCTAAGCTATCCATCACACCACTAAGCAGTGACGACTTATGAGACGCTTCTAAAGGTTCAAGCCCAAAGAAAATCATGAAGAAAGGAATATATTGAAATGAAAATGAAACTATCCATGGAATTGTGCGCCGTGCGAAACATAGATCATCGTCATTTATAACCGAATCAAAAGAAAATAACAAGTATGATAAAATTCTTGAACTAAACAAAATTATTACATCAATCAACCAAAAATTAAAAAAGGAAAAAGAAAAACACTCCATACCATTAATTAAACTACAATCCTCATGCACCTCATACATGCAAATCTTCAGTACAAACTCCTTAAACTAAATCCTATATTAAAAGGATTAATTAAAGTCACTTATAAACTATGTATAACAACGACGACAACAACAACATAAACATTTAGAAAATTAAATTGTTGAATGATAATCGGACCAGTAGCGCTTGATTCCCCTTCTCGGACATATCCGTTCACACTATCAGGCAAGCATGCGCTTGTCAAGGTTTGTTGCTGAAATCATAGCAACAATCATAGCATTCACACATTGTTCCAAAAACGTAAAAAAACATACCTTCAATCAACCACTTCAATTCTTTTAATCTTCAAATAAAGACGTACATCTATATTTTAGGAGCCCTTATGTAAAATTGCTTATGGTATGCGTGTTTATACATAGTAGTAGTTTATAGAGATGGAATGTAAATATATAGATACATATATGTGTTTTTGTTTTTATAAATATAAATATATATTTATTCCCGCATGCAAGTTCAAAATGAGCTTTCTATGCACTTTCTAAGAGTGACAGTGAAAGTGAAAGATAAGAAGAAAAAGAAAACACATAAAACGCACACATGCATAGACACATTACCAAAGGCATGGCGCCCTAAAGCTGTGACTCTTTTCTTTTTTAGAACAAATATAAAATATGGTGTAGGTTGGTTTGTTTTATATATTGCTTGTTTGAATATTAAGGTTATGGATTTGGTTTTATTTTAATTTAGTCTTTCCTGATTATTGGACGTGATTAGGGATGCAAATTATTCAAGTTCTTATCGAGTTAGTTTGACAAATTCATGCTTTAAGCTGAGCTCGAAATATATATAGAGTCGATCTCGAACTTAAAAGAAATTGGTTCGAGCTATATCGAGTTTTTAATATTGTTATTTTTTGAGTTGTGATCATGTTTGTTCTAGTTTCTAAGAAGTATTGTTTCTAAAATGTTTTGTGTATTAAATATATTATGAATAAGATAATATCGATAAATACTTTAACATGAGTATTGGAGCTTTTCAGGTAAAAGCTCGAACCATTTTGGATCATTTTCGAGCCGTGTTGGAAGCTCAAGCATAGTGTAAGTTATCTCCGCCAAGCTCCAACTCAAAACATCTTCAATGAGAAAACTTATTTAAAACTTTTTGAAACGCCGTCCAAATTTAATTTAAAAGAATTTTCAAAAACTTTAACTTCGATGAGTAAAAGCTTTTGAAAATCTCTTATAAAATTACAGTCACAAACTTCAAAAAACTTCATATCAAAAACATGAGAAATTATAAGTTTTTAATAAAAAAAAAGTTTTTTTTTTAATGAAGAAAAATTTTCAAAAAATTTATTTTGTAAAAAAAAGTTTTCTAAGGTGGTGTCAACTCAACAAATTGGCAATGAAAAGATGTTTGAAGAGGTAGGAACCTTTGAGAAGGGGTGGTCTCATTGCTGTTTGTATAGGCAAAAGGTTCTTGAGTAGATCTCTCATGAGTCTTAATCTATTTATAAAAAGTTATAGTATAAATATCACCTTCCTTCTAATATACTATTAAGATGATTAAGAAATGGTTTATATGAACCTAATTGATTTGCCATAACTCACAAATTATTATATATATTATACATACGAACCAATATATTTAAGTGGATATTTTAAATCTATCTTATTACCATTTAAAAGTTTGTTATCTTTGATTGAGGTTTGTCAAAATAACTACGTATAAACGAAGGTCAACAAGTTGTCCGTTATTTATCATACGACTTCTTAATCTATCCCCATCTTGAATTGCTTGCAAACTACTCTATCCTCGTTACATGGTCAGTATTGTCTCCAACGGATTAGAAAATGACATAATATTCTTTTTTCTTTTTTTTTTTAACGACGATTTTATAAAACATTTAGGAAGGAGCTAAAAAATGACATAATATTCAGTAAAATACATGCCTAAAATCATAATTAATTCATACATTATGTTTAATTATGTTTTCACTTATCCTCTATCTTTTCTTATTCTTACAAATGGTTTTGAAATGTCCTCCAATCATGTTTTCGTTACTCATTGTTTTAGGTTAGGTATATGTATCATTTTTCTTCCGTAAAACTATAACTATTTATCATAATATAGCTGTGCGGTAAGATTTGACTTAAATATTACAGTACTACAAATAAAAAATCAAGCATAATTCACATGAACTTTTAGACATTTTCTGCTCCTATTATTAAGCATCTTTAATAGTTAAACCATTTCAATAAATATGTGAAATATACTATTGATCTTCTCATAAGTTTATAAAAGAGTGTTAAAGTTGTGTATGATAATCATGAATGTTATTTTCGGATGGAATGAGTGAAAAATAGATTTTAAAACCGGCACCCCTATTTATGGATTTGAAGTATCTCTATAAAATTATTTGTGTAATAGAATGTCAATTAGCTAAGATTTATCTATAACTCAACCTCGAGACTTGAACTAACAAATTTAGTAGTTAGAAAGTCATCTCGACACCTCTACCTTTTTATTAACAGTGTCTTTTGATTGTTTTGTATTATTTATTCATTTCGTAATAACTAATTAGCAAAGATTACATTTATGAAAAAATTGGAAACAAAATTTGTGTCTTGTATATTTATATTATCTTTGGTTTTTTAGCTTGATTAACTTAAGAAAGTGGACCAGTGCAAAGTTGCAACGTAGCATGAAAAAAAGCTCCAGACATATAGGCAAACAGCACGCCTTTGGGGAATTGGGGACCCGGAATTGCGGGCCAAAGCGTCGCGTGAAAAACAATCCAGCAGGGGCCCAAAATGACACAAACTAGTGGGCCCATCTCTATGCTGCGTGTCGATATAATTCGATATCAAAGAGACAAATAGTCATTTGCAATGCGAATCTGTTTTTCTTTTCTTTTAATTAGTTGCGAGTACGTTTTAAGAACTGTTTTATGCGTTGGGTTTCTAGGAATTTTAACGAAAATAATGAATGGTGTTTGTTCAAATATTTGGGTTTAAGAACTAGGCATCATATGCAAACATAATGGGTTTTGCAAGATATAGATTTAGATAAGAGATAATAGAATATTTTGTTCCACACAATTTATTCAAGTTTTTCTCGGATTATTATAAATACTTGTAACGTTTTAAATACACTATATTTACTATGCAACATTAATTTAGGTTTAAAGCTTCATTTAACAATTTTCTTTTATATGGTAAAGGTAAATAGATGATGTATTTGACTATAGAAATAAAATTTTTAGAGAATTAACCAAAGTTTAGGACGTTAAAAACTTTGATTTTATAATAATGTAGAATGATTTAACTAGGGTATAATTATCTAGATATGCATATTGGATCAAGTATTTTACATGTAATCACTTCAAGAAAAATTTCTCAAAATATTATCTCATTTAGCAAGAATTGAAAAATTCACAAAATCGTTTTCGATATCTCAATATCAAAGTGGGATTATCAATTGCGTAAAATCTCAATATTATTTCGCAATAATAATTTTGCAATATTAATTTCACAATACCAGTTTAGTAACTTCAAATATTGTGAAATAGATATTACAAATTGGTATTGTAGTCTATAGATATTGAGAATTGGAATTTCGATCTTGTGAGTATTTATATACTCGCAAAATGATGTGATATTTTGTGAAATATATTGTTAAGCGGATAATATGTAAAATACACGATCTTTTTCGTCGCCATTGAATCTGAGAGATAAATCTCTAAAGCTACTATGGTCTACATCTAGATAATTATCACTTTAACTAATGAAAACTAATCCTTCTAGACTTAATTAAAATTATATATTTTATGTTACATTAGACCGTTCCCAACGGCTCATCGGTGGAGGGAACCGACGCACGTCGACCAACCGACACCGTTGGCAGCGACGCGTCGGTGGCGTGCGTTGGTTAGGGGGGTCGGTTTGGGGACGTAGGAACGGACGAGAAAGTGGGGCCCACATGTGAATATTTAATTGTTTTCTTCCCCTTTTTGACCGTTTGAACCATTAAAAAAAATAATTTAAAAACTATCCATTTTATAACCGAGGACAACGGATGCAATATATGTCCACTCAAGGAAGACTATTTGTCAAACCCGGCAAATATGCCAACACGTTCGTGGATGAGAGGGTTGAAACACAAATGTGTATGGATAAGGAATTACGTGACTCGAGAGTTCATCATCAACTTCGTAACGCGCTTATCGAACACATTTGGCACCTACCTGAAAATTTCCGTCAGCGTAATTAGTTGATGTAATCGTATTTTTTTTAATAGTTTCTTTTATTTAAATTATAATGTTTTATTTAAATTATTGTAATGTTTTGTTTAAATTAATGTAAGGTTTTTAATTTAATTAGATTGTTTTATTTAATTGTGTGTGGGGCCCAGTAATTCAACTGACACGTCAGGGTTGGTAGCGGCGTGTCAGTTTTGTGTCAGTTTGGAAGGTGTTGATGTGGCGCTGACGTGTCTCAACTGACACGCCACTGACGTGTCAGCCATTGGGAATGGTCTTAGCATTCAACTAACCCTCGTAAAGTTATTATTTTTTCATTTTTTACTTTTTGTTGGAAGAATTGCTAACCATAGCCACGATTTAGATTTTTATATTTAAAAAATTTAAACTTAGATAAGATTAATCGTAAAGTATGAATATGTTTTTCTAATACTTGGTAACGGTGTTTATTTATGGTGACTTTAAACTATAAATTTGTATCATATTATTAATATGAAAGTGGAAAAAAAAAAGAAAAAAAAGAATCATGGTCAGCGGCAAAAATTAAGGGTGTGTTGGTTCAGGTTTTTGGGTCGAACTCTAAATGTATGCTAAACTTAGGGGTATCCTTTTGAATGGATAAGATCAAATATGATCTAATTAGATGAATCTATTTGAATTTTGATTCATATAATGTGAATCTGATCCATCAAAATAAATATCGAATTCAAACCAAACCAAACCAAATGACGATATGGATGGATCAGTTTTAAGGATTCGGTTCCTCGTCGACTTCACGAGGGTATTGTTTGTACTTGTTAAAGGAGAACGTCACGAGGAATATCAACGACTACTTGTTAGAGTGTTGCATTGAGGGTTTATAAAAATGTTAAATTAGTTTTAAGATTCCAAAGTTAAAATTTTAAGTTAGTATACAATGATATATATATAATGAGTTATAGCTTCACAAATATAGTAGTTTGTGAAATTATATGTCACATTGATATAAATTAATAAGATATTCAACATCATATTCATCAAAAATACAAAATATGTTAATCGGTTGCCAATTAAAACATTTATAAATGATGATAATGAGTGTAAATATATGTCATTTACTAGTTACATGCAATTTAATGAAATTATATACAACGGAAATTCTTTTAAAATTGGGAACCTACGGCTTTTTAAGATTTTCAATACCCATGTTTCATAACTAGATCCCAAGTCGATGCAAAAACTATTTAGATATTTATGATAAATTAATAATGTAGTAAACTATTTTGTATATTTATGTGTATATATAATGTTAGAAAAATTAATAATTATTTCTTCTTTGGTTTCTATGGATAATCCAATTCGAAATTTAGTAACCAAAACCAATCCGTGATCCAATATAATAATTTTAGTTATGGACCAAATCAATCCAAAAATTCAATTATTAAATCATATAGTCCGATTCAAGTTATCCAATCGGATAATTTGGTTTTATCCGAATAGTGAACAACCCTAGCTAAACTAAAGTGAAACGATTTTGTTTAAACGAAACTTGATTTGGGTTAGTTCTCATTTGAATCTGGGAACAAAAATTTCATTTATACATAATAACTGCTTAGAAAATTATCATCGATGTACTCACGTTTTTAAAGTTTTTGTATTTCTCAATCAAATTAGTATATTGATAGACTTATGATGGGGATAAGGGAAAATCAAATGTCAAGTTGAAGTACACCAGTATGGATGTACGGGGAAGGAAAATAGAGAAAGAAATGGGAGAAAAAAGTAAAAAATAAAAATAGAATGAAAAGGGTTTAATAGTTTACTTGCGAGATTAGAACAGAGGATCAAAGGAACAATCGGAAGGGTTCCAAGTTCCAACCATCGTGGCAAGAGGAGATGTGATGTTCTAACCATAACTCTCTGAGTATTTAACTATTCTGGGGCAGAATACAAAAATCTATTTCATAGAAATTTCAATAGTCGTAAAATATTTTGTGGGGCATCTGCCGACGTTGCTCCACCCTAGTACAGCCTCTCATCATGGTTTGTTAATGACTCCAAAAGGATAGGAAGTCGTGTGGCAAGATATGATACTCGTTGTTTTTAATTATCTATTTTGTGGTGTTTCCCCCAATATCTTATGGTTGTGCATTATAACTTGATTTTGTATGTTTGCTCCGCTTAGTTTTACTGCTCTTTGTCACTGATTTTACGTCGATGACACACGTGTGTTCATCGAGACCTCACAACCTCAATTTGGTCTCAGTAAACCTCTATTGTAACATTGTGCTCTAGGTATTAGTTAGCTCTTCAGTTCAATTTGTGGTGTTTCTATGTTGTTTCACGATGTGTAAGATTCAAAATCTGATACGTTTTTTTCAAATTTTCAAGACTTTTCTACATATACAAAACAATTTCCAGTTTCTAGAAAATTAGAGGCGGAAACTTTTCCAGTACTACACACTCCTTTGATTTGAAAACACGTTCCAACCTTTGATTTGATTTTGGTCAATTTCGATCGATATTTCAAGTTTTATATATATATATATATCTCTACATATATATATATATCTATATATAAAGTTTGGTTATTGTAAAAACATTCTTTAAGATAAAACAAATAAGACACAATCTGAGCTGTTAGATTAATCATCATGAGATCATTTTTATTTTTTAAGTCAAACTCACATTTATTGCCTTTGGAGATCAAAATAGACAATTCTACACCGGTGCACGTGAAAACACGGGTGCACAAAAAAAATGATTGATGCACGGTAAATAAAAGCTGGACAACGATGATGCACGAAAAAATGACTGGTAAAATTGATTTTTTGTCATTTGGAGGTGACGTTTTGTGAACTTGATTCACAATTAGTTTGATGCACGAACCGTTCATGTATAATTCACATCCCGTGATGGACTGGTGCACAAAGCAAATGGTAACATGAATTTGGCTATCATAATTAGAAAAAGAGATGGAATAGATTGAAATATGAATGGGTCTTGATAGGAAGAAGCTATCATGGAAAAAGAAAAATAGAAAGAGAAGTGAGATAAATTAGTAATTAAGTTTCTAAAGAGGTGTGTGTTACTTCTATTTTCTAATTTAATGACAATAATATTGAAGGTGAATACCAAATATATCCTTTGACCAATAATCAACATCAATGTCATGTGTTAGCTTCACATGTTTTTTTATTTGTTTTACAATAAGAATTATTGTATTTGATTCAATCAGTTTTTCTAATTTTTGAGTTTTTAGCTTCTTTCTTTATCAATCAAATGTACATCAATGTTCACATATAAATGAAACATATAAGAAAATGTGTAATTTAGTAGTTCTCGCGGTTCTTACCTTTTATTTTATTCTCATTTGAATACTTCAATCAAACTCACCAACTCACCCTTCTCACCGACCCGCCCTTCTCAACTCAACTCAACTCAACTCGGAAGAACCAACTCAGTCAACAATCAGATCACTAATCACTTGTTTTCATCTAATTATGTTTCCCCGTTTCACAATTCGAATAAAAACTGGTTCTTTTCTTCAAAACCATAACAAACCCTGAATTTAATTTTATCAGAAAACTGGTCACGTAACCTAGAACAAGAATTAAAGTTAAAGTTTGACTTTAATCATGAAAGTTTCATTGTGTGTATTGAAGAAACTATCAAAAGATCCCAAAAAGGCATCTGCTTTCTTCAATTGGGTTGTTAAAAATTTAGGGTTTCAACCGAGTTCATCGGCGTATAGCGTAATACTTCGAGTTTATGCGAATAAGGATTCGATGAAACAGTTTTGGTATACAGTTAATCAGATGAAAGAAGGTTATTTCATTGATGATCAAGCTTATTTGTTAATTCATAGGGATTTTAAGAATTCTATTATGGTTCACGAGGCTGCCCTTTTGACTAAATATCATAATGCAATCGCGAAAGATAATGATGTTAATAACGTTGTTAAGGAAATCTTCCGTGTTGTGATTGCATTTGATTGAGGAAATGGGCTTGAGAAACGGTTTTATGGGATGAAATTTGAATTCGAGGTTTTGGATAATTTCGTGCATAGGGTTTTGAGGGAGTTAAGAAAGCACCCTTCGAAAGCATTAGGCTTCTTTAAATGGGTTTAGTGAGAATTTCGGTTTTCAACATGACACTGTTACTTACCACGGCCTTTTACGTGTTCTTGGTAGAAGATTCGACCAAAGAGTTTTGGAATGTTTTTTATGAGATGAAGAGTAGCGGGCATGAAATGGATCTCGATACGTATTTAAAGATTGTACCGAAACAACTCACTTTATCAGAGTGCAAAATTCTACCACTTACATCAATCAACGGAGCCGTCTATTTTCTAACTTTCTCCAACATCGTGGTGTTATCCTACTATACACTTTCTTTCATTCCTTATCATGAGTTACAAATATTTAAAATATTTTGGGTCAGCTACACAGCCTTGTGAGAATCACGGTTTTCACATAAAACATTTACAAAGATTTTCAAAATAAACATTTATGTAACAATTTTCAATACTATTTTTTTATATAAGCAATCAAAGATTCAATCCAACAATCTCTTTCCAATTTCAATTTCCGCCTTTTCCTTTTTTCACAATTTGATGGCAAACCGTAATTTTACACATTTCACAATTTTCCACCTTCTTAGTCACTTTCTTTTTATGTGATTTCATTATTATTGAGAGAGTGAATAATCAATAAACACTTATACAACACTAAACAATTTTAGAAGCGTGTTATAGCATAAACACTTTGAATAAACATTATATAAAATAAGTGCAACTCAGTTTAAAAGTCACGTGAAATTCACCTTGTAAAATTTTCTATTTCGAATCGATTTTGCTAACAACCATCTCCTATAAATTCAATAAAGTATCTCAATTTTTATACAATGTCAATTATCGACTTCTATATAGGATCCCTAACTGATTGGTTGGGTGTCTTTTAACAACTCATAACTCAGTCTCTAATAATCTAACTTCGTAATGAAAACGTTTTATAATAAAAGCTTAATGTTTGTTGTTCGATATTTTTTATTCAAATCTCTTCTAAAAACATATAAGTTTCAATTAATAAAACAATTTGACATAAACTAGAACATTTGCTAGAATCCTATATATTGTTTTTAAATTGCTCATTAACCACCACCTACGTTCACCCTTCATGCAATTTATTTAATTGGCAAACCATTAACACATGTAACTAATTAAACCGACGTGTAAACATTCAACTACATGTTCATGCCATGCAATAAAATATTAGTTTTAAAGTCATCTTCTCCATTTAAACCATGAGTTACCCGCTACCATAATCTTAACCCATAAAAATACGTTTGGCCATTGAAGCTATACAATTCAAAATGTATATATACCTTTATCTCTACACTTTAATCGGTTCATGGCAAGCCTTAATAACGAAAACAGATTGTTGGCTTACGGTGAAAATCGACCATTTAACGTGACCAACTATATATTCACAAGTATGTTTAAGACATTGAACTCAACCAATCGACTATCTAGCATTCCTATAATCCATTGAAATAATAAGAACAGTTCTTAAGAGTATCGTTACCTTAACGAAACAGAAAATCGAAACTGAGCCTCTATCGAAACTCAACGCACAAGCACGACCTATATCGCAGTTCCAACCACCTCTTGCACCGGTTGACTCATTTAGTTCTAGGGTTATAAGAATTTGTTTTCTTTTTCCTATGTATGTATCATAATGATGGAGATCGTGCGTGGTATTTATCGGCTACTCTACCGGCATTCAAGTCCGATTCTCACGGGATCTACACGTTCTTATCTCAAGTTCAATAGAATTGCAAATCCTAGTCCAACCAATTTATGTGAGTTAACAATATGCTCCCTTTGCTTAATATATATTATAACTGCATATCAGGGTATGTTTGGTGAACTAGCTGTAGGCGGTAGGCTGTAGCTTTAGGTTTGTAGCTTTTCGCGAAAAGCTACTTCTAGTAGCTTTGAGAATTTGAGCTTTTCGTTAGATTCTAAAGCTACAGCTTGTACATGACAAACAAGACTTTTATTTTCATATGAGTCTTTTGTTCAAAAACTAAAAGTTAAAGCTTCGAAAAGCTCATAAAAGTTCCTAAAAACTAAAAGTTAAAGCTTCGAAAAGCTCCTAAAAGTTCCTAAAAGCTCTATGCCAAACAGGCCCCAAATATTCTAGTGGGTATTACAACACGGTTATTTCAATAGCATAAGATGTTAAAGAAAGCGGTTGAGCTTTACAAGCGTATGATGGATAGCCCATATAAACCCTCGGTTCAAGATTGTAGCGTGCTTTTAAGAACCATACCCGGGTATAGTTCGCCGAATTTGGATCTTGTTTCTCGGGTTGTTAAATTTAAAGAAACCGGAAATACTCTTACGAAGAGTGTTTATGATGGTATTCATAGATCTTTGACTAGTGTTGGTCAATTTGATGAAGTGGAAAAGATTATGATGGCGATAAAAGATGCAGGATATGAACCCGATAATATAACGTACAGCCAATTGATTTTCAGGCTCTGTAAAGCCCGAAGACTAGAAGATGCATCTAAAGTGATCGATATAATGGAGAGAAAAAAACTGATGCATTCCCGACATCAAAACATGGACTACTTTAATTCAAGGACATTGTAACGCCAATGAAGTCGATAAAGCTGCAACTTTTTTAACTACTATGATAGAGAAAGGTTGTGAACCGATGCAGATCTTTTGGATGTTATTATAAACTGGTTATTATGTCAAAATAAAATTGTGGGTGCATAGGAATTGTTAATTGAAATGGTCAAGACTGGGGGGGTAAAACCGTGACAAGCAACATACAAGAATCTGATCCAAAAGCTGTTAGAGGAAAGAAAGTTTGATGAATCATTGGAGCTTTTAAGGTCAATGAAACAACACGATTACCTGCCATTTTCTGAGCCATTTGTTAGGTACGTGTCAAAATTTGGGACGGTTGATGATGCTTTGGAGTTCTTAAAAGCGTTAAGTTTTAAAGAAAGCCCTCAGGTTTCAGCTTACCAGAATGTGTTTCAGAGTTTGGTTAATGAAGGTATAGAATTTGATACTACAGATTTGCTATTTAAGTGCCCTCCTCATATTCATAAACACAAAGCGATTTCTAGTCTGTTTGGTCTGTTCAATCATCTGTGGTATGATTCTTTTGTTTATTTTTCTTTTCTTATATATGAATGAACTAAGATTGTAGGTAATTTGGTATGAATGAGTATTATGATTCATGACTTTTTTTTGTCACACAAAATGCTTCTCTTATGCATTAAATAGTTTGCACAGGGTTGAAGAACAAGTTTGTTGCATTACGTTACAGGTAAACATTAGAGTGCAAAATTGTGCTTATGAGTATCGAATCTGGACAAATGGAAAAATGATGTTTATGCATTTGGTTCATTTTTGGTATTCATGAATCATTAAATGAAAACCAGCCTAAGTCCTACAGTTCAAGGCTTAGGATTACTATGCATACACATTACATAAGAGTCCTAAAGCCTTAATTAAAATTTGAGTTGAGTCCTTTGTAGGTTCGACCTGGTCTTGTTATATATTTCAATCTCGATTAAAGCTTGTCTCGAACGAGTTCAAGCTTGAATTACTCAATAAAGCTTGACTTGAGTCTATAGGTGTCAGGGTGTCACCATTATCCGCCCTTCTTTCATGACCTGGCATGCATTGTCATTGTCTCTCTTTCTTCTTATTTTTCTAGTTACTTTTTATATATTTTGAATTGCATACAGAAAATTATGAGTTCTTAAGTATTTATATGCATAAACATGAAGGGTTTTTTTTTTCACACATTGAAATATCCAATTAACTATGTATGTAGAATGATGTGGTCATCATTTCTCCATGTATTTAGATATCACTGGGGCCATGCATAGCCGATGCCCAACCTCTACTCATACTACCCAATTTGATGCACATTAATTTGTTGACATTTATCTTCTTTCAATTCAATCATGTGAGGCTCTCATTGTGCCTACAAGATAGGAATAATATGCTAATACTCATGGCCCCCATGCACACCTTTCTTCCAAACTACCATGAAGAAAAAGATTGAACAAACTGAAGAAGAACAAGAACTTGAAATCATCAAGGCAGTAGCTCAAGCATGGCTTGGTCACACCACCACTACATCGACACCATCTTCCACAAATGAATTCGACGCCTGTAGACTGAATTTCAAGAACAACTCCACAAGATTTAAGCTTGAAGCAATGACCAAACCATCAAGAATCAACAACCATAACAACGCACTTTCAACAACTTGGGATTTCAAGCAATCACTTTGGGACGCTTATGAACTTGTGGCTATGTCAAGGAGGCTTGAGACCGGGTTACTAATTGAAAATGAAATTAAAGAGTCGACTAAGAGCCAAGGTAGTAAGAAGAAGAAAGAAAGCAGGAATAGCCTCAGAAACTTACTCAATCGAACATCGTCTAGGAGATTTGATGAATAAAGATCAATTTTGAATTTCAGTCTTTGCACTTTTGAGACCATACCCAACTGATTTTTGTCCTTTTGGGTGAGGTATGGGGCATTGTAAGCTTGCTTGATTGTGTTCGATTAGTTTAAGATTTACTTTAGAGCTCTTGAAACGAGTTTTTTGTATGACAATCATCATTAATATAGTGAGAAATTAAAAGTAAAGCCTTAACTAGATGTTATAAAAAAAGGCTATTTACTTCACGACACACACAACTTTATTCGAATAAACTATTTTATACCCTTCATATATCTTTCTTTTTTTCATTCTTTTTCTGTGATGGTGAATGGATAGTTTAAATAAAATTGTTATGTATGAACCAAAAAGTGTTGTTCGAATAGAACGAAGTTACATTAAGTATGATTGAACCTTTATCCTTTACAAATGTGCAAAAGTCGTCGTGAAACAACACTAGTAAGTAGTATCTACTATCTAACATCCTATAATAGGAACAATCAATAAAAACGTCCACTGTGTCTCAATCATACTCCCCTCAAATGAAGATCACCTTAAAATGAAAACATTCCATCAAATTAATATTCTTCTGACATCTAGAAAACACTCGCTTACCTCCCATCCCATTTTTCATTTCAATTCGGTATTTTATAGGTTAGCGTCTTATTATTGTTATAAGAGGTTTTAGATTCAAACTTCACTAGCTGTATATTCTGGGATGGCTAAGGAAAGGGTTAGATACAGTCACGGGATACGCCAATTAGACTACGTACATCAGAGTAAAAATATTCGTCCTCTAAGAATAACCTGAACAGAGAAAACCTCATCTATTTATAGTTGAGTTGCCACTCTTTGAAATTTCATTTGCTCACCTCGAGTTCACTTGCTCTTAGTTAATTCTTCAATTTTAATTATTCATATAGAGTTTTTATCTTTTCTTTTCGTACTTTAATTCCATTAGTTGGTATCTCTTATCTTGATCTATAACATTCACTAATAGGGTTTGGTAATCAAGACCCTGACATTATTTATTTGAACAGAATAAAAAGATGTAAGCAATTTGAAGCTTATTATAGATCTTTTTATTTTTCATGTATTAATCTTGTACAAAATTTGTCCCTTACGGAGTAAATTGTTGGTGATTTATCACCAAAATATGATTTAAGTATAATGAGATTAAATTTATTTGACCATTTTGATCTAAATGAATATTAAACAAGTTTGGTGGTGCGGGGTGCACGCTTGTTTTAATTCGTTTTGGTCTTACAGGGGTTCGGGGGCAGCGCCCCCGGTAGCGGGGTCCAAGGGGCAAAGCCCCTGGCTGGAAATCCGAATTTGGAAGAAAACCCGGTTTGACCCGCCCATTCGAAAAGTGGTTAAAACGTTTAGAAAAACGGTTTTAATAACTGAATATTGGTCAGTTTTATTCATACATTTGGTACATAAATCATAACACACACATACTCATTTATGCAATTATTGAATTTTATCCGATTGAGATTTTGTGAGTACCAACGAAATACTTCAATCTGAAAGTGTATCACGACTTTCAATATTATCCGAGTAATCAATAATCCCAATTTCTAACATAAATTGATCAATTGGAACATCTCGACTAGTACTGGACATATGATCAATTGGAACATCCAAAAAGTTGTTGATTATTAATACCTAAAACACAACATATGTCCATACTGCTAATATTATATGATATTATAGGATTACCCACAATGAGCAAATAAATATCAATTATATATTTAAATATTATCAACCCAATTAAATATGTTTGTAACATTATTATCTAATTGAAAGAGTAATCTTGCAATATCATACACATATTTGTACTTATTAGGAAATGTACTAGTATACATATATATAGTATTATTGCATGACATATATACATAGTTATATTTCAATTGTTTGACAATCTAAATATTACAAATGTTATGGCTAAAAGAGTGGGCCATGTAAAAGGTATATTCACACTCTATGGTAGTGTAAACATATGGAGAAGATGATAAGAGGTATAACCCTTTTGGTCTTGCACGTGACTTTGTTTTGCACTTTTGCATGTGTTCTTAGCTTCTTATATGTGTGAAAGCACATTTTGAAGACCTACACTTTACACACACTTGCAAGAGAACATTCAAGTATTTTCTCCATTTTCTCCGTGCAAAAACAAGTTCTAAGTAGCTCTTTTAGTGAGTAAAAGTGTTACTAGTTAAGATAAGAGTGTAAAACAATAAAGTAGAAGGTTGTTTTTCATCTTGTTCTTTCACTCTTTAAGGGTTGGAAAAGACTAGCATCCGAAGTTTGATTTCTTGTGAATTACCGATAAAGGAAGGTTACTTTGGCTTCTTGGTGTTCTTGGCATTTATAACTTAGTCTTCAAAGGTTGTAGTCTTGAACATCCTCTTTATATTTTATTTCTTAACCTCGTGCATTTGAAACCTTAGTAGGAAGTTTTTAAAAGCTTTAAAAGTTGTCGTGCATGCTTTCGTTGCGAAAATCCTTTTAAACTTTTATACAAATCCCCACCAATAGTAACACAAGGGAAAGTTGGAAAACAAGAGAACGCGTACTTTAAATTGTTTAAGAGAAGTTACAAGAGACTTTAAGGTGTGTTTAAACAGAAGAGGGCAACCTCCTTATATACTACTCTTACCATGAAAGAGATAAAAAAGATTCAATTAAACCAAAAGTCAAGATTGATTAATCATTTTCATCATATTTGTAGACATTTGCAAGGAGTCTTTTACTCCTTTCAAGAGTGTAGAACCGTAGAAAAATGTCTAGGACGATTCTCCAGACTAATCATGGACGATTCTGTAGAATCTTATGGCAACTTTCGACTGATTAGAAGATCATTGGTTGATCATAAAACTAGCTAGGCTTAATGGTTGGACATCATTTAACATAGGTTAACTAACACATAGAAGATATACTGTTGAATTATGTAATCGAACTTGAACGATGTACTTTCTTTAGACTTTCTTAGGCTAATCAGTTGTTTAGTTGTGTTTTATAAGTACAGGATAAGTTGGAGGTCTGAAATGGTAAGCTCATAAGTGTAGGGTCTTGCAGGTGAAAAAGAAGACGTGCAACGGTCAACGAGTAACATTGTTTTAGCAATAAATTTAAAACGCAATTTATTATTAATAGTTTTTTCTTAGATATTTTCTCTGCGGTCGAAAATAGGTTTCATTCTGTTTGTTGGTATCTTGATTGTTCAAAGTTATACCGAACATTCTTAGGTCAAGAGTGATTTCAGAAAGCAATATGGAGGTTTTATGTATTGTTCACTGATATTATTTATATGTTCTTTATTTCTTTGCATATAAGTGACATTTGTTTGATTTGGCATTTTATGTATATAGTGTATTCAATAAATAAATTTGACGTGTTATGTCATGTCACCAAAAAGTATACACGTCAGCGTTATGTCAACAATGATGATTAAGGAACGGTGACAAAAATACTTTGTTACTTACAGTAACACAACCCATGAGTTAGTAGCCTAAATTAATAATAAAATCAGTACATTACTCACTTAGGTACAAAAGATAAAGTATATTGTCAATTTATGAATTTAACCCTAGTTAAATAGTTAACTTTAACAATATACGTTAATCTTGTAACCAAAATTTATCAACCATACACCCATGAACTAAACATAGTCCTTCCGTGAAAAAATTATAAAAATTACGCTATAAAAACAAGCATTTTTTTGTTTTTGATTAGATTTCTCACAAGTTATACTTTCGACGAACTTTTTTTTTTCATTTTTTGGTGGGTTTTGAAAATTGATAACACATGTGTTACCCGCGACTATCACTAACGACTATCATATGTGTTACAAGCGATAGTCGGTGGTAACACATGTAATAGTCACCGGTAACACATGTGTTTATCAACAACTAACGCATGTGTTTCCAATTTTTAAAACTCACCAAAAACGCAGAAAAAAAAATTTCATCGAAAGTATGTCATGTGAGATGTCTAATCGAATAGGAAAAAATGCAGATTTTTATGGTGTAATTTTTATAATTTTTTAATTAGTCGTTTTTGAGATATTCAATTTTTAAAAATATAGAGATTTTATTATTTTGATGAAAATAGACGGTTGAGATTTGTACTTCTATACTTTACAAAAAAATATATACTTAGAATGAATTTTTGTCTAATTTTCATAATAACATAAGCATGACTTTTCGTTAAAAATAAGAAAAGACAGTTTTATATAATCTTATTTTGTCAACTCTAAATTCTTTTATCAAAAACAGATTAAAAAAATCAATAGCCCAATATTTATTGTACTTCAAGTTGAGACAAAAATATTGATTTTACAACTCTACTATCTTTACATGAATAAAACCCAATTTACAATACAAAATTCTATCTCTGTGCATATGTATTATTTCACAAATTCTCTCTAAAATAAGAAACAAGGAAAAGAAGAAGAAAAAAAGAAGGAATAAAAACTCAATCTTTTTGTTTTTATATATAAACAAAAGTATAGTCTTGACTTTGATGGAATTAATTATGGTTTAAGCACCCCAAACCATGGCCATTGAGCTGAAAAATGTAGCACAAGCAACAGCAACAAGACTTCTTTCTTTAACCAAAACTTTCAACAAATAAATAGCCACATCTCCGGTGATCTTCCGCCCTTCCACCACCAGTACACGACGACGTTTACCAGCAAACGCTAGCATCACCAATACTGTGATCCACGTCACAATCGTAGTTCTCACCATAATCACCACCAAACCTACGATTAACAAAACACCCACAATTCGGACACAAGACCACATGTGCAATGAAAACCACCATGATCCACTGTGGTCACAGTCATAAGATATCAATATGTACAATGCAAAAAGAATAAAGAACAAACATGATGAAATAGTTTTTGATCTTGTGATCATTTAGAGAGAATATGATTATGGGTTTGTTGGGGTTTAATTGCAATGAAAATGGAATGGAAGAATGTTGCATTCTAGATGACCAAATAATGAGAGAAAGGAGGAATTATTATTAAGAATTATAGTGCATGTGCTAATGGGTTCTTTGCACATGGACTGGTTGGCAATAACCACTCCAACTTTATTTATATAATAAAGTTCCATCAATTAAAAATAATAAAATCATTCATAATTATATGATTTTGTGATGTATAATTAATTAATAGTGTATATGAGGTAACGTACGTGATAAATAATGTGGTGTAAAGATGTCTTCCCAAATGTCTAATGGAGGATGTACAGGACGTTATGTGGGTTGAACTACAATCTAAATGGGTTCATGTGTTGGAACTTTTACAACCGCCCATATGATAAAAATACACAAAAACATAAACGAAGACCAAAGCTTGCTAGATACATTGCAACTAAAAATGTAAGCAAACTAATACTTTGATACCAAATAAAATATATATACTTTAACTTGTTTCTAGGCATAATTAAAATGGGTCGTTTATAAAGGATGTTATTTTTTTTAACTTAAATGACTTTAAATACAAGTGGAAAATAGTTAAAAACTAGATATTTTTGCCCGTGCGATGCACGGGTCTTACACTATTGTCTTGATATTTAATCGATTTGTTCTAAATAAGAGATATAATGATTTTTTTGATAAGTGCCTAAGATAAATACATCTTATTATCTTTAATATATCTGACTGTTATCTTTAACGATAACTGCCATTTGAGTAATTCGAACATGGTCAAATCACAATTATCATTTGAACTCTTGTAACAAAACTATCAAATATTGATATGATAAATGAGTTCTTGTAAGTTGTGATCACCTTTGTAGAAAGATGTACTAAAAATTTTTGTAAACAATACTACTCATAACATGTGACCTCTGACGGAAAATGCAGTATTAAGATGGTATGAAGAAAATTATTTTAAAAATCCATCAAATTTTAAGATGATAAAGAGGATATTGTGTTTCTAGACTTGTAGCGGCCATAATCAACCATATGGTCCATAGTTATAGTATTATTGAAAAATATACTTAAGAAATAGAAAAAAAAAATAGCATAACTCATTTTCTCAATTGCATAAATAGTTATAGTCATAGTCATACACATAACATCGGCCACTTTTCTGTCATACCTTATGCTGAATCATTGTGTCTTATAAGTAACTTTTACTGTAAAATATAAAGAATTATACTTAGCAAATATAGCTAATATAACCTAGCTACAAATACACTTTGTGAGAATATGTTATAAAATTGCTAAGAATCACATAATCTGCATATCACGTACATTATGCATGGATTTGGTACTACATCAAATGTGGGTTAGTTTTGTATTAGTTTTGAACTTAAAAAAATTAATACATTATTCTTGAACCTCTATAACTGTAACATCCTCTCCTGCAGTCTGGTAATTTCTATTATTTTAATCGATTATCTAATTGTTTTAGAAATTATTTAATATTATGTGTTTCATTGTGAAACGTAGATAAATAAGTCCTTTGACTTATTGTGACTAGTGAAATATTTGTCGTTTTAAATTATTATAGATGACGGTAAAATAAAATAATATTTCTCGCAAATGGTATTTAAGTTCCAGACAAAAGATTTAGGACGGGTATAAAATTATACCAATTATTGTTTGAGTCGGTTGCAAGCCGACCTTGTGAACCTCCTTATATGTTCTCATATCTTCTTCATGTTCCCATTTTTGATAAACTTGCAAATTCAAGAAATCATACCCAAATTTTGATTCAAGTTAGTACTTCTGTAATTTGAATTCAAAACATCAGATCAATCATCATCCATATCTTAATTGCATCAGATTAACAATCCTTTCATTTTCAAAAGAAAGAAAGAAAAGAAGTAAGTTTGATTTTGAGTGGGTAAATCAAATTGAAGCTTGAAATGTTGTTAATAGGTGTTGTTTGATGTTACTTGAAGTATTAGAAACCATAGAATTGAGTTTTCTCAAGTTTTGGTGGGTTTTGGTTCGAAAAACTCGTAACAGCAGCGAAACTCGCAGTTCTCAGTTCGTCCTGCGAACTGAGATTCTTGCGGTGCGAGTTGACTTGCGAAGCGAGTTGACTTGCGGTGCGAGTTGACCTGCGAACCGAGTTGCGAACCCAATTCCTGCGAACCGAGTTGACCTGCGAACCCAAATGCTGCGGTGCAAACCGAGATCACTGCGAACTGAAATTTTAAGATTTTATTTTGCAAATTTTAAAAATGCGTAAGACGCGGTTTTGTGAAAATCTCATTAACTCGGATTTAGTTGAAATTTGCATGGTCACTCGGAAACGATCTAGTAATCAAGGCTATATGCTATTAGCCTAGGCTGTTTTTGGCCATTCAGGGTCATCTAGGGCCCAAAAATAGCATTTTTCAGTTTTAAATGTCATTGCGGACTTTTCTAAGTTCATTTCTGATTGAACTTTTGTTTGCCTAGACTTTAGGGATTACCTGATTTGATAAATAGGCTATAATGATAATTATGGAACGAATTTCTAACTTGTATATGATTTTCTGTTTCAGATCAACGTAAGACTCAGTGATATAAGAATCTTGAGTGTGGAGACGTCAGAGGTATCGGTGAGTGGATTCAGAACTTACCATTTGATTTAGTTGTAACTATTTGGTTACAACAAGTAAACGTAGATGTGTGTTAGACTGTTTAGTCTTGATTATTGATTATTGATCTACGTGATATGTGAACCAATGTGTATTATGTTATTGAGGTCAACGTGTAGTTGGACTTCTGGTTATTATGTGATTTACACAGGTTTTGATTCATTTGTTGTGTTTGAAACCTGTGTATGAGTTTAATAACTAATAGTTATCGGTCTATTCTGTATTGGTCATACGGATTGACGGTAAGTGTTCTTTGGGAATCCCCGGGTATTTTGATATCCCAAGAGCCCCGATCCTCATTGAAATATGTGTGTTTACGATTATTTGGTGCGAACATCTAGTTATGCTAAGTTGAATAGAGTGTGATGAATCTATTCACTTAACTTCGTGCTAACCCCTCATTTTACTTCCTGCAGGATATGTTTTGATTGATTGTGGGTGCATGAGGTGAATGGTTGATCAGGGAATGTTTGACTGCGCTTAAAGACTCTGATATGGTTTTTGTAATAAACCTTGTTTGGAGAATTTTATAATACCTTGTCTTTTGTAGTTTTAAACAGTTTGAGTATGGTGTAAATATTGAAAATGTAAACTGTTTATGTAAAATGTTTAATATAAATACTAAGGTAATATATTTTAAATTCATGCTTCCGAGTTTATTAATATAATATTCTTAAATAGAATGAGGGGTGTTATAATAACCATATAAACTGGTAAAAATATAAAACAAATGTGATTTATATAGGGTTCTTTTTGTCGAGTGATGACATCAAATATCTTAAGCTAAAATTAAACATCAAATATAACTATGGATCATGAAATTTTCATGTTATGTTATTTTATTTTTAAAACCAATGCAAAAGTGAAACTACATAGAACTTACAAACATCAAAATGAACTCAAACAACACCTAAACATCCACGAACTCTATAACATTAAAAAGAATAAACTAAAGATGGTCCAAAAGTGAAATGATCTAAAAGCAACAAAAAGATCCAAATCCTTATAAGTACACCAAAACATCTTACAATAAAATGAAAAGACAACCCAAAATTACTTCTTCATTTGTGTGATTGAAGAAAATCAAAATCTCGCCAAATAATTGCTTAGCAGAATGAAGACATGCATAATTGAATTCGTATGGTTCACATGGAAATGAAAATGGAATATTTATAGACAACAAATACTCTAATTTGATGTCCAACATAATATCTATCAAGTGTTCATATGAAAAGATGCTTACAACAATAAATACTTAAAATTTAATTATAATTGTTAAAATGCACAGTTTATGAGCCGTTTTAAATTTCTTATCTTTTATAAAAAAATGAAACGATTAAATTTTAATGTATTTTATTTTTATTACTATCATCAAAACTACTAATTTATGAAAAAATTTAAATTAAGTGTATACAATAACTAATACAAAAATTATAATTAACTCAAATATTTATCAATTTAATTTAGTTAATTTTTCACTATATGAATGTATGCATAGTGAGTGGTTTCAAATTCTTATATGTAATTAGAAATTTTTACTGTTTCCTACTCAAAGTTTAGTTATTATTACCACTAAACTTATTGATTTATGATGACAAAACTCAAATTAAGTTGTATCTCATTATTATGTTAAAAATCATATAGTTATTTTAATATTTATGACATAAGACTTAAAATTATTATAATTTATTGTAGATACTAAATTATTATTATTACTATAGATTATATATAGGTTATGACAAAAGTATAAGTAATAATAATAAAAATTAAATATTTATTTATTATATCATTTATTAGATTAAAAATTCAAAAATTATAGGATAGTATATGTTACATAAAATACTAAAGGTTGACAATACGTATCTACCTGCAGCTGATATGTATAATTATTACAAAACTCAACTTTCCACAAAATGATAAAATGAATAATGATGTGAAAGTTATATTAACATCCTTTATGATAACACATAGGCAACAGATGGTGACGTGGACTGCCACATAGATCGATGATGATGCGGATAAAGAAACTCAACTGGACACACTTTCTCAGTTAACAATCATTTCCTTGTAAACATAAACTCCAATGCCAATAATTCTAAATCATATAGAGTAAATAAGCTATACAAATATAGGTTACGTACTGAAAGTAGCTATTTACAACGGTAGAGTTTATGAAACATGAAATTACTTAAAGAACTTTTTAATATAATATTTTATATTTTATGTGTGTCTTTTTAAATCAATTCATATCTAACTCCGACTACTTTGCCAAACAATTTTATAGAAAAATAAACTCAGTTTTCGGCTTCAAAAATAAACTTTGACTATCAGCTTCAGCTACAAGTTGGTTTCACCAAACATACTCATAGTGATAATAATAATTTATGGTTGCGAGAAAAATTAGGATACTACTTCTTATAAAATTTTGAATTTCATATTAACTTTGTCGACATATTTTTCTCTAACTAAAAAGTCACGTAAATTGATAAAATCTAAAGATTTAGGATAAATGTAAACTGCGAGTACCATTCCCAACCTTGAGCCAAGCAATTGAGCAACGTAAAATGAATGCGAGCCAACGATACTCTTTGTTGATGTGTAGTAGGCATGAAACTTTTTGGTTTAAAAGTTATCATCGTTTGAAGTTCAATTACTTGTACATTTCATATACTCAATACTCTAATCCCTCGTACATTATTTAAAAGACTGTCATGTTTATTCTATACCATCAAAGAAGTTGGATAGAGCAAGAACCGGCATGATAGAAGCCAGATAACTCACAACTTCAGCTTCATTCGTGAACAAATATCCCCATATGTTGCGGACCGAAAATAAACAAGCTGACTACCAGCCCTTCTGTAATGGCCATGAACATCACAACGTTTGCAGTTAGGCGTACAGCCTGTGGTCGCCCGGCTCCTAACTCATTCGAAACTCACGTGCTTTACAGCAGTTACATATAAAATTGGATTTATTGTTCCGTTATGTGTTAAACTTTAACTTTTTTCTATTGTATGGGCCTAACTTTAAAAACTTCTATTGTATAAGGTAAACTTTTAAAACATTTCTATTGTATGTAATACTTGCTTTTTTAGCCATTCCAAAGAAGGAAAGTTTCCTTTTTTGTCAAGTCCAAAAAAGACAAGTTAACATACAATAGAGAGGTTTTGAAAATCTACCTTATACAATAGAAATTTTTAAAGTTAGACCCATACAATAGAAAAAAGTTAAAGTTTAGCGCATTACGAAACAATTATCCCCATAAAATTAGCCAACATGACAACGTCTGACCGGTAATACTTTTCCGAAAACTATTGATTTTTAATTAATGATTTATGAAATTACATTCTGTCAAATAGCAATCTAAGTTTTTGTATAAAATAATTCATAAAATGTTATGCCTTAATAAAAAATTCTTTTGGCGAATTTTGACCTGTTTTTCAATTTAACTATTTTTTTATTTTGTCCTTTAGAGATAAAACGTCACTTGAGTTGCCCATGTATAAGTAAATGGGTCAAAATTACCACCTCTTATAGCAAGTAAGAATTTGTTGTTACAAAAGTGATATAAAACTAGCCGACTACTCTTAACTTTTAGTTAACTAATTTTCCAATTGAACATAGAGTAATGTACCTGACAGATATCATCGATGTTTCAAGCTTTGGATTAGGAAGAAGGCCCAACATGAGAACCAGAAACTCGTATGACCAGTACTCCAACCTTTTTCATGTAATCAACTTTACGTTAGTCTAAATGCCGTCTTAAAGGGGAAAAAAGTGCAATTTGAGTAGTTAAAATTAAATGGGCTAATTGGGTACATAGCTGACCAACTTTGATCTAATTTATATTTCAGGTAACCAACAATGTTTTCACCCATAAAAACTCTAAACATTCAAAATTAATTATGTTTTAAGGTAATCTGTTCAGATTACTAAATCAAAACATGTCAGTACCTCTAAAAAAGGCGACTTTCATGACGCTGAGAAACCGGTCATCTGCTTTCAAGGATGAAACAAGTTACCTTCAATCAAATTTTAAGTATTTTTACTATTTACATGGGTGAAAATAGAGTTGAAATATAAACTGGATAAAAGTTGGCTACATTTTTAAGCAACTAGGCAAAATCAAACTAACCAGATCATAAGCGCTGATGGTATACTCGCTGATGGTATACTCAACGAAACAAACTCTCGAAGATTCATAAACGCTTCTTTAGAAAACCCAGTCCATGTTTTCTCAAACGCACGTGAAAACTTAATATAAATTGCCAAGAACAACACATAAGTCCAATATGAAACAGCACAAGCCAAAGCAGTCCCATTACTACCTAACCCAAGCTTAAAAATCATAATCCAACACACGAGGATATGAACTAAGCATGTAAATCCACTGCTCATCATCAAAACTCGAGTATTACTTTGAGCTTGCAGGAATCTGAACTGACATCGAAGAAGCCCGTAAGGCAAAATACTTGGAATGTTTCGGCTTTCATTTGAAGCTCTACATCTTGACCGAACCAAATGACAATAAGTCCATATGATTGATATGGGAATAGCCATAAGGGTCTCAACGAGCATAGCCCGTTGTGTGTATACACCGAGCATGTGATATTGTTGTGCTCCATAAGCTTGTCCATAAAACGTCGAGTGCACTACCGTTTCCAAGAAATTTTATAATAAGCTTATGTATGAAAACGGGCGAAATCTTAAACAACAACAACAAAAAAGAAAAAAAAATGGTCAAACAGAAGGACGAAAAATGAAGTTTACTTTTAACAAATACGGTGATTAAGAAGTTGTGAGTTTGAATCTTGAAGGAGACAATAGGTATGTAATGTATGAATTGCATCTACATGTGAAATCGATTGTAAGATTTCCGCTCTAAAAATACTATCAATTTTTAAAAGATAAAACAATCTAAAATCTTTCAATATTTAAGTGCGGTTTAATTAGTTTATTTTAAATGGAAATAAACACCTTTTTACCCTGGTGAAATGAAGCTTTATTTAATGGGAGTTAAGAAAAAATGATAGAAAGTCATAATAAATTAAGCTGAAATATAAGAGTCAACCAATCAAAATACCCTACATACAAATATAGATAAAGTATATGATCTGAATTTACTGCAAAGTATAATTGTTATAAAGTTTGTAGATAATTAACAGTTTCTATGCATCAAAATTACATATACAATAAATTAAAAAAAATACTTATATACCTATTAATAAATTTAACTTTAAAGAGAAAAATAATAAATATACTTTTGGCCTAGTAATTTGAAATGTGTACGAGTATTTTCATTACAAAAACATAGGTTTTACGTGTACAAACGAAGCCTTAGATCGAACCGAACCACAATAGTGACCAAATAATTTTTATGTGAGTGATGAATTAATGCCGGAAAAATGGTCACTAACTATAACTCGTCACAACCTGCCTTTTCTACTATTAATATATGAATTGAATAATGGTTTTCTGAGTTTTAAAATTCCTAAAAATAAAGGAGAATGTGACTTGTATAAGAGTGTAAATTAATAGCAATGTATTATAATATTTCACTTTATTTATATAAATTGTTGACCAGCTGTGAAAGTCATTACTACAAGCATCACCTTTTGTTAGAAATTAACTGATGATTTGTATAGGTTTAATGATGTGAAATGAAATATTAGTTAAGATAACATTACAAGTATTAGTAATTGTGGTGACGGATTGCCTTTATGTTGGTTACAGATATTAGTAATTGTGTTCTTTAACAACACATTTACAATACAAGTTAAATTCATATTTTAGTTTCACATATTTTAATTTTCTGGTCAATGATAATAACATCTTTTAAAGCTGTCAATAAAGATGAATTTTATGCATAAATGTGTTGTATTTTACAATCATATGTCATTACAATTGATAGTTGGACGATTAATGTATCATTATTAGTGCATAAAATAAATTTATATTGATAACTCTAAGGGTTGATATTAACAAACCTCTTAAGTCTTAATTATCTCACATGTATATACTATGGATATCGAGATTCGTACACTCTTTTTGAGAATTATACACCCCTATCACACCCCTATCACATCACTATTACTTTATTATTAAAATTATTTGATTTTTTTCTTATATCTTTTAAAATATAACTTTTTATAAAATTTTAAATATACCGTTATTACGTGCTAATTTTTATTTACGTTTCGATATAAATTTTATTCAAAACTGAGTCAGGTAAAAAAAATGTATTTTCTAAAAAAAAAATTCAAGTTTTCGGTTTTTTTCGTTTTTCTTTGTATTTTTTTACGTTTTTTACGTTTTCTTCACTATTTTACGTTTTTCTTCGTTTTATTACGTTTTTTACGTGTTTACGTTTTTCTTTATTTTTTTAACGTTTTTCTTCGTTTTATTTACGTTTTTTTTCGTTTTTCTTCGTCCTTTTTACGTTTTTCTACGTTTTTTACGTTTTCTTTATTATTTACATTTTTCTTCGTTTTTTTAACGTTTTTTTACGTTTTTCTTTAGTTTTTAACATTTTTTTTCGTTTTATTTACGTTTTTTCATTTTTCTTTGTTTTTATGATGCACCCAGACTTAAAATTTGATGTAAATGTGGTGTATCATGGGTATAAAAACAAATAAAATGTTTGAAAATCAAAAAACTAATTCAAGAACAAAAAAGAATGAAGAAAACGAAAAAAACCCGAAGAAAAGCAAAAAAACGTAAAAAAAAAGCTAAGAAAAATTAAAAAAATGAAGTAAAACGTAAAAAAAAATGAAAAAGACGAAAAAAAAATGTAGAAAAACGAAAAAAAAATGTAAAAAAGGAAGAAATACGTAAAAATGAAGAAAAACGTAAAAAGAAAACGAAGAAAACGTAAAAAACGAAGAAGAATGGAAAAAAAACATAGAAAGGACGAAGAAAAAACGAAAAAACGTATAAAAACAAAGAAAAAACCGACAACTTAAAAGTTTTTTAAGAAAAAATACATTATTTTTTACCCGACTCAGTTTTGAATAAAATTTACATCGAAACGTAGATAAAAATAAGTATGTCATTACGATATATTTGAAATTTTATAAAAAGTTATATTTTAAAAAATATATAAGAAAAATCAAATAAGTTTAAAATTACTGTTAATAATAAATTAATAGTGATGTGACCGGGGTATAAAAATTTAAAAAGAAATATAATATGACACCTTAAATTAAAATTCATACACTCTATTAATGAGGGGTGTATGAATCTTGATCCAATATATACTAATAAGGAAAATGATTCAACCTCCTACATAGACCTCCTCATAATCTTCCTAACGCTATAACTTGTGTCTTGTGTTTGTATGTATTCTCTCCTCTCTCATAATTTGTTAATTTTACTATGTGTCTTTAATTGATTGGTTAAGATGATAAGTAAAATAAAATATTAAAATCATTAGCGGTGCATGTGAGGGTCAGGGTTTTTGTCTATGTCAGCGGGGTTAGGTCCATGTCAGCGGAGTTAGGAGGGGTTAGGTCCATGTCAGCGGGGTTAGGAGGGGTTCTGGTGGGTGCATTTTGGGGTTGGGGACCGACAAACCAATTCTTCATTTGGATGTAAAACTTGTTCTTTTTTTCTGTGCAAATTTCGAGGTTGACAAATATTAATATTTTTGTTTTTTCTGTATTCAAAGCAAATCTTCGCCAAAGTAAGAAACTACGTTAGAGATTGTCACCGTAATTTTCGTTCGGATCTCACAAGACATATTTAAATATGACTTTAGTTATCTTATTTAGAAAATAAATTGTGTTCTTTTTAATTTGAGTGATTTTAATGTCCTTAATTTTTATTATAATGTTATGTAAATATGTAATATTTAATTTTAATGAAATGTATTTTTGTCTAAATATATCATTACTCTATTCTCTGCTTCCCACTTTTGAAACCTATCACTCTGCGCTACACCCTTCTTAAGTACAGTTTGTTGTTAGATTTTTATAGCATACTTCAACAAATTGCCACTCTTCCTACATGCACCTGTGTGTCGGGTTTTAAAATCATATATAACCGAAATGACAGCTAATATAATTCATACCATAGCAAATAAAATCCATAGACAAAAGATTCGGTGCTACATCATAAATCCATCACATTAAGAACTCAATAAAACACAAAAATAATCACTTGGTGTGATACACAAATCCCTTTATCTACATAATCAACTTGTGTTTGTTTCAGGGAAAGAAAACCATACCTTGACCCAGGATATGTTTGATGTATAACTAAATAAAAACATATGGGAATTTAAACTTATAAACTTATAATTTTGAAAAGCTCAAAACTTATAAGATTAAATAAAAGTTAAGCCGCATATTGAAAAAGTAAGCTTTTTGGGAAAGTAACTTATAAAAAATCTTGACCTTATTAATAGTAAAATTACCAAAATATCCATTAAAACTTTTTTCCCCCGTTTTCAGTTGTTATAAACAATTGGTTAGTTGACATACAATTTTTTCACCATTTCTTTTTTACCGTCAAGAATAACTATAGATTGATTAATCTAATAGCTGATGCCAAAACAAAACTGAATAAAACATTGTAGTTAAAACTCAGATACCCAACTAGACCTTAGAACTTGGAACAATCAATCTATCTATTTATATAACAATGAATCAATTTAAGTTGCAGTTATTTTTCTAAATGATGGGATGAGCAGCTAAAACAGACGGAAGAAAAAACTAGCAGTTATTAACTTTATTAGGACTTTTATTTAATGTAATCTTAACTTTATTAATGTATTTTGTCTTAATTAATTTATTAAACTAATTGAATTTGTAAAAAGAAAAATACGAGAACACTGAAAACTCGTTGCCGTCGCTCCTTGAGTTCTTAGAGAAAATAGAAAACATATAGAATGAGTCAAAATTCATTAAAAGTCTAATACAAGAAATGACAACCAACATTACCCCATTCTTAACCTGATTTTAGAATTGACCCATTATGACTAACTATCCAACCAATCTGGCAATAGTCCCAAACTGTTATTTCTGGAATAGAAGCACAAACTTATTGATGAATATTCACATAGCAGGAGCTAGTAAATCAATAGATAAATATCATCCAGTAAGATGCAATGGAGTTTAACATCTCACATACTCGTACTAAAGTCATAACAGAAGAAGAAAAACACACTAGACAAAACTAGTGGTACAAGAAGATGTAATGTTTGACTAGCAGCATTAGCTCCCCAAAAGTAGACTCTGCACTATGTATAGTTAGTTAACACGAGACACTTTTTAATTTTTTGCTCAGAATAAAAATACAAAATAAAAACCAAAAACAGACCAGTTGAAGTATGGTCTGTCCTAGTCGAGAATCAGTTCAGTTCGCAACTGGACCACAGGATCAAAAAGAAACTCAGGCTTTTCTATTTTGGAAAATACAAATATAAAATAATGTCATTGACCATTTCAAATATTGGAATATGATTATTTAAACAAAAACGGTTTTGGATCCAATGAGAACCGGCTTTCGAAATGTTCTAGAACCAAGTGCCTAACCAGATACAGCTTCGCAGTTTGTTTTTCGGTTTGGTCAATCTGAGTTGATCATTTCACCCCTCACGAGAAGTAAACCTCAACACCTAAAATAACAAAAAACAAGCACTGCCGATATCGAATGCCAATAACCCTTATCTTCAATATAGAACGTAATAATAAACTAGCAAGGTACTTGTGTAAATCAGCATATATTAAACGGAAATGCTGAAGAGGCCCCATTCTACAAGGTTAAGAGTAACCTGATCATAGTTGCTGATTGAGGTACGCATCTGTGTTTGTTGGGTTCTCTCCACCACCCAAAATTCCGCCAACGGATCCAGCAGCACCAGCAACAGCATTGGTCAACCATGAGGTACTGCGAGTCAACCAACCACCTTGTGTCTGAACATTCTCGACATTCCTGCTTTTTTCCTCTTCCTCCAGTAATAAATCGAGCCACCTCTTAGCCATGAACTCCTTCACAGCTTCAATCCCTTTAGCCACTACTTCTTTAGGAGGAATAGTCAATGGATTTTCTTCCACGTTGAGTCTGACAAGATTGTCAAGGCGACCAAAGGTGACTGGAAGTTCATGGATCTGATTGTTGCTGATGTCAAGTTCTTTGAGGTTGGTCAGATCACCAATTGTAATAGGAAGTGACGTAAGGTCACTGAAGTTACCACTCAGATTAAGAATTTCAAGTTTTGAAAGACGGCCAACAGATTGTGGCACGACCCTGAGTTCATTGAAGTGTGCATCTAGAAAGTGAAGGGATTCCATTTCACCAATAGAGGTAGGAAGTGAGCGGATCTTGTTTAGAGGGACCGAAAGTTTCTTCAGATTCACCAGTTCATAGCCGATATTCGTGGGTAAATATGTTAGCTTATTGAAACTGGCATCAAGTTCTACTAATGACCTAAAACAAGAGAAAGAAGTGACTTTGACGAATTAAAATATATAATCAGCTGTAATAAAACGAACCGTATCACATGATGTGTGTATGCGCTTTTGATGTATGAAGTTGTGATGATCGAACAATTAACTATTTGAGTGTTTGCCAAAGTCTTATAGTTTACAAACGTAATACATTTAATCTCTCAAATTATGTTAATAAAAGGAACGATTAGTTACTTTTAGTTTACCCTTTAAACATCAGGATTGTTGCAATTGACGACTAATCAGATAATTAGAAGTTCAACCAAACATTAAGAACTTAAAATTGTGATCAGTTTCAAATAGTAATGCAAACCCACCCCACCCTGCCCCCCGCCCCCCTCCTTCAAGATAGAAACGTACCTGCAGTGACAAATGCTGTCAGGCAAAGATGTAAGCTTGTTGGTAGAGACGTCAAGAATCTTCAATTTCAGCAACAAGCCAATGGAATCCGGTAATGATTCCAAAAGATTAGAAGAAACATAAAGCTCCTGAAGATTCTCAAGCCCAGCAATTGAATCGGGGATAGCCTGTTACGACAAGCAAAGAATGGTCAGTAGTGGACGTGCATTCCAGAAGATTAAAAAACTCGGCCAAGAACTATATGAATCCCTAAAGTGGTTGACATTTCACATTACTTGCTACATATATCTCACTACAAAGTCCAAATAAAACATTAAATTCCGATCTGGGATGGTAAACCTGTCATTGAAATTCTGCTCACTTCCTACCATAATCACAACCAAGAAAATATCATTACCATGGTAATCTAAATCTAAATCTTTGAATAAAAAATGATATAGGAGGTTGTATGCATTAATACTTCCTCCATCTAGTTTCACGATGTAAGCTATCAGCTTTGGACTTGTGTCATGTCACTCATGTGTACCTTGTTACTACCTTCTAATAAAATAGATGAATTGAAAGACATAAGGCTGTAAAAGCTCCCCAACTAAATGAGCTACGTATCAAGAAATAATCCAATTGCCTCTTTTTTTGTCATATAAAACCTCGAATGAAAATATCACTCAACATGAAGATAACTGAATAGACTTATAGCATAAATAATGTTTGTTAATTAGTAGCAACTGTTTCACACTACTTACAAGCTCGTTCGACGGATCTAACAAGCATTTCTAAAATATACATCAGACTTCATAAACAACTTTTTTTCATCTTAAAGAAAGAAGAAGACAAGTACCCCAATACCCCTAACTCAAGCTTGCATATAGAGCCAATGCAAAATGCCTAGATATATAGCAGGTATCCAAATTCATGCTCCTAGCTAATTTTTTCCTAATCCAAAAAATAATTCAACTCTATACACTACAGACAAATAAATTCCACTTCAAATTCAATATCTGCATACAAAATGATACCTTGACAAAATTATCAAACTAACCTGAAGCTGATTCGCGGTTAGTTTCAACGAAACCAACTTACTAAGCTTCCCAACAGTTTCAGGAAGATACGGCATCTTCCTATCCGATAAATCAATCCTATCAACACCTTTCACTACCGCATCGTTCAAAATCCCAACCAATTCATCATCAACCTCAACACTACTACTCCCTTCCTCATCCTCAACAACCACAACTGCTTTCCCGCCCTTTTTCGCCGCCTCATACAGCTTCTCAAGCCTAACCTCCGACTCACTCAACATCTTCTCATAAGATTTATACATTTCATACAACGAAATAACCGCTTTAAACGACCGAATCTCCTCACTATCATTATCATCATTATTCTCAATATTAACACTTACATCATCAACATTACCATTTCGAAGCTCGATTAGTTTCAATCGAGCGATATCAACAAGTTCATGATCAGGACAATCACCTAAGGTTTTAAGTGCAGATCGTGCTTTCGATACATCGGCTACAGTTGCGCCCATAGCAGCGATTAGGTCAGGATCGTTTAAGTGCGGCATACGATCGGTGATTTCGAAGTAAGGTTCCGGTGAAGATTTGGCCGGAGATTGTGGTTGTTCGATGTCGAATTCCGGTGAGTGCGAGCGAGTGATTGACAGTTTGGACATGACGAATGAGAGGATTGGAAACTTGTTAGGGTTTGGATCCATTGTGAACTGACAAAATTGAATAGAAGAATTTGATAGATTGATGAAGTAGAATTAGGATTTTGGTTTTAGATAGATTGTGGAATGTATAGAGACAAAGTATAGATACAGATTGAACGGATTCTACAAAGAGTATTGTGTGCAGACTTTTTGATTAAGAATATATTCTAAAATAACTCTCTAGTGGTGAAGTTCGTTAAAGTAGATCTTATCCGCCACAGCCTCCAAATACAATTACCGTTACTTTCGTGATCGGATCGGATCGAAATTCATAAATTAAAAATGAAATTACAAAATAGAATAAGTGTTTGAAAATGTATTTTCGCGATTTACGTGATAGATGAAGTAATTAAATTCACAACACGAAGAAATGAAATTCAAAGGTGCGGATGATCAGTAATTTATGTTGGACGGTAAAATACATTAAGTAATTTGTAGCGGTTATTGTATTTTGTCAACTACGTGCTATGTATCTTTGTGTCAAGATTAACAATTTACCTTTTTTATGAGCAAGGAAAGTACTGTATTGGTAAAATTCGTGTTCAAGTAAGCTATTTGGTAACTGATGCATATATTGTAAAATGTAATGTTAAGCACATCTATCTTTTTTTTGGAAGTAAATATTCAAACAACCTGTATATAGTTATGTTATGTTTTGAACTAACTGAAACGTGAATCAATCAAGGAATACTCATATTAGCATTAGATGTATTCAATTTATCAGTTTCAATCTTGTAGCTAGAATTTTCACGATGTTTATATACGCTATATTGTATGGCATGATTATTGTCAAAACATTAGGATAATATTACAATCATGATATCAAATATCTTGATCATTGATAAAGATTTGAATAATCTAGATTGCTTCTTTCGTTTCTCTCTCAAAAATCTCTTTTACATCAATTCAACTCATATATATATATATAATATAAAGTTACGACTAACTCATTGTATTGATTAGAGAATACCTCTGATCATTCACTTCTAATGTGACACGTTCCCTTCCAATTTGATCGGCGGGATCAGTCAAGAGAACTTACATTCAAATAAAACTTCTACAACAATAAATGTGTATGATTTTAAAGACTTAATAACAATTTGTCATCCCAAATAAATTTTATCAAAGATTGAATAATACTCCCTCATCTCATAATAAGTGACCCGATAAGATAACACAAAATTAAGAAAAAATATAAGCAATACATTGTGTAAAAGAGAAATGTTAGTTTTAACCTTACTTTTTTCATAGTCTTCTATAAATCAGTTTGGTAAAAAGGTAAATTATAGGTAAATTAGTATATTATTTTTGAAAATGAACACTTATTTTGTAACAAATTAAATTGAAAAGATAGACACTTATTTTGAAAGGAAACACTTAATAACTTCCGGTTAAAAAAAATTCACAACAAATTACTTGTTAATTAACTTTTCACTTTTTTTCTTTTCGTATAAAAATTGAATTTCATAGTGGTGTATTTGTAGAAAAAATTTCACTTTCATCTCTAATTTTCTAAAAGTGAGAAGAGTTCTCATTCTTTAGAAAAGTTTTAAAAATGTTCAAATGTTATTGCATTTTCCATTTTCTAGAAAACTAGTTAAGTTTAAAAGGTTTAAAACAATTTTAGAAAAATAAAAAAGTGTTATAAAGGAAAAAAGATAAAAAAATAAAAAATCTTTATTTTTCAACTCTTAATTATAACGTAAAAAAGTAATTCTTTTATTTTCTTAAAAAACTTTTCAAAGAAAATACCAATTTTGCACCTACTTTTTAAATTTTACCCTTTTTTAAAAAAAATTTAAAAAATATCCCTCTTCTTCAACTAAACACTACATCACCTCTTTTTCCTTTTATATTTTTCTTTGAATTTGAAAGTGAGATCAAACAAGAGATGCTGCAGTTTCCGGCGT
Source organism: Logfia minima (assembly GCA_963921325.1). NCBI lineage: Eukaryota > Viridiplantae > Streptophyta > Magnoliopsida > Asterales > Asteraceae > Logfia > Logfia minima. Next base: position 2,799,101 of record OY992773.1, read on the forward strand.
TTATGACCCAGTACCCGACGTCATCGAGGATCATTCCGACGTCACTCCTCCTTCCTCCACAGTGGCCTCAGCCACACAGCGAAGAACTTCTTCTTGCTATAGAAGAATCTGAATTCGAAGAAAAGGTCCCTATATACATACACAAATCTATATCTATTTCTCTATAACTGTTTCCTCCATATATAATTCGTAAAATTCGCTACGTCATGCTTATCTTAGTGCTTGATTCTTGATTGTATGACATATAACCGATTATTTCAACCGTAATTTAGTTTAACTTCTGGTTGAATCTGTATGTACGGATTCAATTTCATGTCTAGAAACCTAATTGCGTGTATTGAACTAATATTAAACCCTAAATTGAAATCCAGATCTACTAAGTGTTGCTTGCGTATATCAATTTTTCTAAATTCAAAGTTAAAAAAGTAGTATACAATTTGATGTAATCACATACCGATTGATCGAAGTTTCGGAATCGTGATCTGTAGTTCAATTTAAATTTTCCTTGTAGAATACTCAGTCAATTGGTCAAATTTAAATGCATTTGGAGGGTGTTTGGATTTCTTATCTTAAAGTGTTTATCCGCGTTCCATGTACTCGGCTCGAGCTAGACTATAAATATAATAATTATCTTCGAGTTTGAGATCGAATAATTTGTTATTGTTGGAGTTTGATGCTCGTTAAGTTAATAAATGCTCTTAAATTATCGAATTTCTCAAATTCAATTTTGGACACACTCGTTTCATAGTTCTACCTCAAAATCTTATTAGCTCATTTATACAATTGGTCCTCGGTTTAGATCCTATTATTTGGGTTAATATGAAGTTTTGAAACACAAAAGCCATATACAAAATTAGGCTCGTCCAGTTCAAAATGGAAATGATCTTTCGAGTGAGCTGAGTTGAACATTAGTATTACGAGCTCGACTATTAAAACCAATTGAGAAAAGTAACCTTTGTTGTAGCTTGACTCAAACTCGAATGTGGAATGTCATCAAGTTCAAACTCCAGCTAAATGAGGTCAGGCTCAAGTAAAAAAGCAGATAAACACTTTTAAAAGCAATCCCAAACACCCCTCTTTATCATGCAACACTGAAATTGTTTTAAGGTCACTTTCTACTTAGATACACACACGAGTATGCTAATATCCATATATATGTTATTGGAGTTCTAGCTAGCCAAAGATAACATGTTGCTTTTGAAATAGTTTATGTTTTTTTTATGATTGTCTAGATCTTAATAGGTATATATAGGGTTGTAAAACTTGGCTGAGTACTCAGGGAGTACTTGTGACTCGGGAGTGGTCCGAGGCGATTCGGTCACTCAGATTGAAAACTCGTTCAACTTCAATCAACGGAAAACTCGGGCTAACACAGAATAACTCGGTCAAAGTCAAATTCGGTCAACATTTTAATATGTTTTAAAATTAGGGTTTTAGTCCAATTAAATGTTTATATTTGAAGTATCTGAACAATCGAAAGATTATGTTTTAACCAATTATCTTTATCTTTATTTTTATGTTCCTAGTCTATATTTAAACACAAAATTTCAAAATTTATTATTTATGTGTAAAAAAAGTTCAATCCGATACTCCCTGCCTAGTCTGAGTACTCGCTACAAGGTCTCGACTAAGTACAAGCTCTTTTTATACATAATGCCTTTCTTTCATGCAGTATAACGACATTAGGAAGGTAAATAGCAATCTTATTGTGATTGGGAAAACGTCAGTTGAGAATGACAAAGAAGATTTTGACAATGAGGCGGATGACGATGATGCTGACAATGCCGAAGAGTCGGACGTTGATGAGTTTGAACAGGAAACCGGATAAATATCACTGTACTCTTCCCTGCAAATAGTTTTTTAAGGGAATATCTCTATGCCAGTATTCATTACTACGTACAATGTGTGTCTATTACTAAACTCATGGTCCTAACGCACTATATTTGTTGTCGTCTTTGTTAAGATTGTTTCGGACATGATTCATTTAAGACAATGGGACGAGATTATGATCTACGGATAACTGTATGTGGTGAGTGGGTAAACCCGTAAAATATCACAATGTGAAACTCCAAAAAGTCTAAATAGATGAATAACAAATTATACTTAGTTTGAAACACGTACTGAGAATCACAGTTAGTCAACTACAAATTAAACAACGTTTGCATAATGACTTTTACTCTCATCAATTGACAAAATTGAAGCTCCATTTTCCAAATATCCGAATCAAGTTCACGACCTCTGGTCTCTTCTCCAATGAACTCGTGTTTAATAACCTGACCAGTATAACCCAAACTTCAACCAGTACTACTCAAACTTTTCTGGTACACTCTTACACAAGTAATAGGGATGGTGACATCTTGAGAAAATCAGAAAATAGCCAATTAGTCAATTGCATCTTAACTTAAGTTGACATACCATTGCCATGAAATTGATTAATATAAGCTCTACTTCGACTTGTCACATGACTAACAAACATGCATCTCATCACCAAATTTTATTCTTGAAAACGCATCATCATAACCAAAAACAACAATAAACATCAAATAAATTGAGTTCCATCTACATGTATAATCTCGAAACATTTTTTTTTTGTTTGGTGTTGGAAACAATTAGTTTGTGAGTCATCTTTTCATCAAACTCATTATACGTCCATTTTGTTTGTCATGCGACGATGTGAAAAGGCTCATCAGACTGGTGCCTATGGGAGGTCAATCCTCTGTCTTCCGGCACGCCCCAAGAACAAAGACATAGATACGATACTGTCCTGGATTCTCTCCTAGATTGTTCCGTGCTTGGTGAGACAGAGGAAGAACAAAAGAAGTGGGGCCGGTGGGGGTGCAACAACGGTAAAAAAGGAACTTTTTTTTAATGGTCAAAAACTTAAAAAAAAAAAAATTACCGTTTTTAAACGGTCTCATTATTGTTTTTATATAATTTATTTTAAAATATTTTTAGCACCTTTCTCCAATTCCAAACAATGTATATATATTCATACATTACAACTCTTTTTCACACACAATTCTCACAATCTTTACTTATTTTATACCCAAATTATATCTAACACATACACTCAAAAATGGCTAAACATCACCACAAGAATTCCCAATCATAATCAAATGATTTTTTCAACAACTTACTCAATAATCTTATTCCAAATACAAATTATTCACTTGGGAATTCATCTTCTACACCTCAATCGAGCAACCCTTCCCCAATATGTTTTCAATCTCACTCGACGACCCATGATCCCGATACTAACATCAACAATGGTATCATCGACCTCCACAACAACAACAATTCGACCAATACGCCAAACACAATACCCACAACACCATACCCACAATCACATTACCTACAAACACCACTAAACCAAAATCAATTCCAAAATGTTTGCACGCCACCACCCAATGTCGAAGTCGTAGGCGAATCCAATGTCACAAAAAAGACAAAATGAAAAAAGTAAAAAAGTTGTGGAACCAAGCAAAAAGCCAAAAGGTAAAAAGAGCAAAGAAGCCGTAGACTACTAGTTTAATTTTAGTTGCTTACTTATGTTAAATTTTAGTAGTTTAACTGTATCATTTTTTATTATCATTAATATAACGTAATTTTTATTTTAGTTAATGTAATGTTTTCTATTTAATTAATGAATATGTTTTAATTGAAATTGTGTTTTAAAAATATAAATGTATTTGTATTAACTAAAAGAAATGAAAATTTAACAAAATTGGAAAGACTCAGATAAGTTGAGTCTTTCTGACATCACATGCATTATTCAGTCTTTGGTGATGCTAAATTAACAGTTCGGTTCTTGCTGTCATTATATGAAGTGGCTTTAAGGGTGTTTGACATCGCTTATTTTAGTTGTTTATGTACCTATTACATAGGACATACAAACAAATATAAACACTTTTTTAAAAACCAAGACCGTTTATCTTCTTAGTACTTAATGAATAAGCACTTAAGTATAAGAATGTTTATACTCCTTAATCATTTCGTGATAAGTTGAATTATTTAAAGTGACTTATGAATAAGTTCGTAAAAGAGACCAATCATGAAAAAGACTTAGTGGGCTCAGCAAAAACCCCATAAATGGTCCAGCCGTCCAGCCCATGACACTGTACAACTCCTTTTATCTGTTCTGCATCGTATATAGAAGTGATTAGGGTTTTAATTCAATTTCAGTGGAGTTACCAAAATCTATCCCCAATCTCCGCCGCAGTCTCTCGCCAGGGTTCGCATTTAAGGTACCTATAATCTTCGTCCGTCAATATATATCGTCATATTCGATTTGTTTAACTCTATACATGCTAATATCGTGGTATATTCACTTGATCAAATTCATGATTCCTAATCTTTTAGACATTTGTAGTAGTGTTCTGAAACCTTATTTGTTCTAATTTCGTATTATTTTTGCTAGTATTGTGTTACCTGTATTTAACTGAACTCAATTTTTGAAACCTAATTTGTTCTCTTTCGTATTCGATGTTACTTACTTTAGAGTTGTTTGATATTTAATCTGTAGGAGTTCTAAAATCTAGTTTGTCCTAATTTCATATTTGAATTTGGAATGTACTTAATGGAACTTGTGATTCTTGAGATAATGATATTTGTAGGAGTTTTAAAACCTAATTTGTGCTGATGTTGGATGTACTTAATCCAACTTACGATTCAAAATTCGTTGATATTTGTTGGCGTTCCAAAATCTAGATGCACTTAATCGAGTTCATGGTTTTTTTTTTTTTTTTTTTTTTTTTTTTCATTTTTAGGTATTTTGAAACATAATTTGTGCTCATTATTTATTAGACGTACTCAATTGAACTCAGGATCTTTGTTGAAGTTCTGAAACCTACTGCGTGCTAATTGATATAAACTGTGCGTAATATACCTAGTGATTCATAATATATTGATACATGTAGACATTATAAAACCTGCTATGAGCTGGTTTTATATTTTTTGTTAAAATTGTGTGCTGATTTTGTAGTTGTGAAATAATTGTGCTGATTGAACTTCTGATTTCGAAATTGTTTAACATTTGTAGGATAAATGACGACGAGATTGAGGAAGAACCGAAAGAAGCGTGGCCATGTGAGTGCTGGTCATGGTCGTATTGGAAAACATCGTAAGCATCCTGGAGGTCGTGGTAATGCCGGAGGAATGCACCACCACCGTATCTTGTTCGACAAGTACCATCCCGGTTACTTCGGTAAAGTTGGTATGCGATACTTTCACCGTCTTCGTAACAAATTCCATTGCCCAATTGTTAACGTCGATAAGCTATGGTCAATGGTGCCACAAGATGTGAAAGAGAAAGCTTCAGGTGATAAGGTACCGATTGTTGATGTTACTCAATTCGGTTACTTTAAAGTCTTGGGAAAGGGAATGGTTCCACCTTCACAACCAATGGTCGTTAAGGCGAAACTTATTTCAAAAACTGCGGAGAAGAAGATTAAGGAGGCTGGTGGTGCAGTTTTGCTTACTGCTTAGATTTGTTTTGATTGTTATTGTTAGATTATGGTTTTTATGGATGATAATATTCACTATGTTTTGTTGAAATGAAACTTGATTAATCTATTCGGCTTGCACAATCTTACATATTGCGAGTGATTTCTATTAAACATGGACCAAATATGATAGTTTCAATGGTTAGTTTAATTTTTTTTTTATCGTCATCCTCGATGTATTGTGGGTTCTGGCTTGCAAGTTGCATAGTGTTTCAATTTGTTACATAATAGATAGGGGCGTAGGAGTTTGTTGGATATTTATATGAGAAATTAAATAAAATAATCTAAAAATACCTTGGTTAACTTTTTTTTTTTTTTTTTATTTTTATTTTTCAAAATTGATTGAGTGTTAATGTTCAATGACATTCAATATTGACTTTGAATTTAACGTATTTGAAATTAGAATTTTTTGTAGCAAATTATAAGTGATCAAAGTGCACTTAAAAGTTAAAATAAGTGTAAATTTGCGGGGTGCGGTTTGCGTGTTTAATGGCAGATAAGATTTCAACTGACTTTTTTTTTTTTTAGACTTTGAAAAGTCACATCTTTTCACTTGTAACTTGAATGAATTCACCGTTTTTTTTAAGTTCTATAATTTTTCGCGATTTATTAGTCGAAGGCGGATTGTCCCAAAATTTGTTTTTGATATTCGGCCTCCTTAGACATTCAGTTTTGACAATTTACACACCTTTTGACTTTTAAACGCATTTTGACCACTCATAACTTTTTTTAGAATTTTCTAATTTCAAATCCATTAAATTTACAGTTAATATGAAGTATCAGTAAACATTAACCACCAATCAATTTTGAAAAAAAAATAAAAAATGTCAAAAAAGTGGAAAAATCTACGACCCAAAGCGACTTAGTTTTCCGGCCACTACCCCGGCCACGGGCACTCGTCCTGCCTACGACCCCGAACATGTAACCCGCAAAGATGGCTACGCATTTTGCATGTGGATGATAGTTTTTTACGATTTAAAATTTTTTTGAATAAAAATTTAAATTGACGTGGCTTTAGGGTATTTTTGCTAATTTCCCTATTTATATGTAAGAGTATTCATCTACACAGTAGCCTAACTAATACCAGTTTCACATCTAGACTACAGTGACTGACTAACTGATTCTGAGACGAGTTATATTTTGGGATTGTAAAGGTTAGGGTTTATGTGCTTGCTGTTTGATACATACAACATATAGTATTATAGTATTATTGTAGTGGAACACACAGTAAGAAAAATGGTAAAGTTTGAAATTTGAATTATCATTTCATATATGCTCAAGTTATATATACAAACGCGTCATACATCAATTTATGATTTATGAATGCATTCAAGGGTGTTGACTTGTACTAAAAACTTTGTTTCTAAGACCGGACACTATGTTGACGTTTCGCCTCAGTCGCCCTACCGTAGACACCGTAGGCATGGGGGCGTCTCCCAGGTGACATTTGAAGCATGTGTCGTTTGCGAGACGGAGAGAACGGACAGGAAATTAAGGCCAGTGGGTTCTGACGGTAAAAAAAAAGGGTTTTTTAGGTTTTTTTTAATGTAAGTTTTGTAAAATAATAAAAAAATATAAACGATGGTCATGCGACTGTTTTTAACAAAAAATTATTATAATTCTTTCAATTTTGTCAATTTCAAACACCACACACACATATATATCAATTCAAATTCACACATAATCCTCACAATCTCTATTTCTTTTACATACAAACAGACAACCGAAGAAACAAGGATGACAAACTGATAAATTGTGAAGAAGAGAACCCGATTCCAACCTACGAATTATTTCAAGACAACTCGATCTGTCATCCAGCCGGTCAGGCTAAAAGTCGTAAAAGTCAAAGAAGTTCGGATTCGTCGGATGTTACGTATCACGTTATTCGGCTGAGGAAGTCCGATCCAAACTTTTGGCATCTGCACAATTACAACAAAAGACTATGTAAACATTTATCTTTTTCTTTGAATGAAAAACAATGCTTTAATGTTTTGGATATCATAGTTTTAAAACATACTGGTTGCTTTCACAAATTTAGAGCAAAATCCATTCTCTCGATCCATTAAGATATTTCAAAGTGATGGAGGTACTGAGTTCGTGGATACTCGTGTACGAGATTTTTTCATGGACAAAGGCATTCAACATCGCTTTTCTTGTTTATATACACCCCAACAGAATGGGCGTGCACGTGCAGAACGCAATCATCGCCATCATCAATCGAGTACCCTATGTGGTATTGGAAAATAAATCTCCATATGAACTACACTTCTCTGCTATTCCACACTACACCAATTTGCGCATTTTTGGTTGTCGTGTGTATCCATATCTACGATATTATTCAGCAAACAAACTATCTCCACATAACATCCCTTAGATCTTTATTGGGTGTATCAATCAATATAAAGGCTACAAGTATTTAGATCCTTCCACATCTCACATGTATACAACTCGTCATGCACAATTTTATGAGACCCTTTTCCCATTTTCTGGTGCATCCATGGGTACACTCTCTCGGTAAGAGCATATGGAGTGGTATCGGAACGCTATCGGGAACGGCATTTTTCCACTCCGGAACGTTGTAACATTTGTGTCCGTAGGTTGCAGGGGCATGCATTGGTTCACAAGTTCGAAGCCATAAATCCTTTCACTTATAAACCCTTCAAAAGTTTTTGTCCCAAATCCGATGTGGGACAAACTTCAACCCAATTCTATTGTTTCCATATCCGTTTCAAGTACCTTACTTTGAGAGTGGATATCTCATTCAGACTAACTTCATTTTGGACATATATTAGTTCCTTGCAAAGCTCTCTTCAAGGAGTACGCAAACTCACAATATATATATTATTCATATATATAATATATACATATATTTATTTATGTCCAAAGTTGGTGAAAAATTATGTTTTCTACCAAATTTTCCAGCAATTAGGTCATTCTTTACTTACATTGTACCAAAAATACAGGTTTTTTGCATACAATATACACCCGAGTAATTACATACATATTACTAATGTTAGACTTTAGTTAGTTGCATTTTCGTCCACTTATCCCTTATTCCTTTCCCTAAGTACGTACATTAATTGTGATGTATTTGCATTCTTCCTTTGGATCTCTGCTTGCTTTTGTTCAGAGCTAAGCTATCACCTATAAGTATACTATTTCGAATTTGTACAACGATCGGCTTAACGTACTTTTGTTGGTCTGTAACAACGATTATGATTTGCTGTCATTATTTTCCTTCATGTATATATATTGTATAGTCTCTTCAAAGTTAGATTAAGAAATAAGAAAATATGATTTATGTTCTACATTTTTCTCTTTTCTCTCTACATCGAGTTATTTCATCAAAATCGACAAGAACATTTAAGACGAATGATAGGAATAAACTTTGATTCGTGAAATGGATTGTAAGTTTTCTTCTCCTCCTCTTAAATCTTCAAGATTGAAACCAATCTTTTCTCCAAGATTCTAATTCACGAAACCTAATTTTTTGTTGTGAGAAAGTTAGTAACAGAATGGATAGTGGAAGATTACCCATAACCCTATAAGCCAAGTTTTATAAGTACAAGTTTGGGGTAGCTCATAGTTGTGGGCACAATGTAGCATGTAAGATTTTTTCTAAACAAAGTAACACCAACAGAGATCATGTTTTCGTGTAAAATAACATGGATATGGTCATTTTAGTCACTAAGCGGAAAGTGAAAAAATATACAGTACTTTATTGGCGGTTTAGATATTTGTTTTAACATTTTTCAAGTTCAGTCGGTCCATTTGCTGTACTTTTTTTTTCTTTTTCCTAACTAATTATAATTGTTCAAGATTCTACACCCAATCTTACGATAACGTCCAATCTTAACTCAAAAACGATCTTTCTACAATAATTTTGTTATCAAGATCTTAAAGTATATGAAGCGATTAAAGTGGACATCTCAACACCATATTATTTCCACACTGAAATCCATTTTTATATGTACTCGTTACACTGAAAATTGAATTAACTTAATTTATTTATTGATTAAAAGTATTTGAAGAAAATAAAATATATTATTTTTTTATTTGGTCAACCCCACATTTCTCGAGGTGGTCCGCACCACCTAGAAGCTACCACGCCGAGAACCACCCGGAAGTTGGATTGATCACCTAGCACGGTCAATCACCTTGAGGCAGCACATCAGCTCACTCCGCATGCTCTTACAATTCTGTTCGATTTTTTGATAGTTCTGACCCCTATTTTCTACAACCTAATAACAAAAAAGAAATGGAAAATGATTTACTTAGATAATTCTCTTTTTAAAAAATTAACTATCGGTAATATTAAAAAAGATCATTTGTACAACCAAATGTGTATATACAAAATTTAAAGGGTAAAAAATGTAAAAGAAATAAAATAAACTTGAATTATTTAGAGCCCGATCATATCCTCTCCTCATATATTATTTAAAAATCTCTCATAAAGCAGAACAAATAATAGCAAGAAGTTGAGTAGCTTTACTCTTTCATCTGAAAAATGTTGGGTATAGGATCAGATAAACGGAAATGGGACGATGTATCATCTGATGATTCTGATGAAGATTCTTCAAATGACGACACAAACAGTAATATATAATTCTGCATTTCCCTATCTTTTTCTTCATTTTAGGCTTAATTTAAGGTGTGTTACCTTACTAAAAGTCACAAGTTTCTCGGCAGAAGTAAAGAAATTAATAAAGATTTGGAATCGAAAAATGTTATTCATTGTATTACAAAATTAAAATAAGTGAGTGGATTTACATCCTAATTATCTTGACTAACAAACTTAACATGCTACATTATATTTGATTGATTGATGCTTTTAAGTTGTTTTTATGTGTGACAGTGAGTGTGTATTTCATATGAACTGAAGCTTGGTGGTTCAAAAGTAGTTCGAGTTTATGTTGTATCTGCTGCTATATGTATGCTAAAATTACTAATGAAAATTTTGGATAGTTAAATTGTGTTTTAAAAAGAGAACTTGTCCTAACAGATCAATGACAGAAACGAACAACAACATAAAGAAACACATCGTTTAGAATAACAAGTCTGCTATGTCTTCATATTTATGTGATTGTCACGATTTTGATATAGTTGGAGTGATGTCATTGGGTGGCCTACACATACATTGTCCCTTTAAAAAGGCGCTAGCGTTAATATTTTCTTAGCATATAACATAGGACTGCGTAGCATCAATGGCTTGTTATTCCAATGTGATCGGTAGATTAAACAATGTAAGTAACATAGGTTAATCAGTGAATTCAAATACATATACAAAAAGATAAATGTTCTCTATTATATACGTTGTCAACTTGAATGATATCAGTTTGTTCTTATATGTGCGTTTCAGAGAAAATCTCTTGATGTATATTGATAGTCTTATTACACTGTTTTGTGTGCTGGAGAGTGTAGAGGAATTAAAGCTTGATAATTGAAAAGTTGTTTGCTTTTTTTATTGCTTATGTGTGCTGCTGTGAATAGATAATTTGCATTTGAACATGTGATGCTAAATTGCTAGATAGGGGTCGCAATTCAGCTCGCGTTAACGGGTTGATATTACCCAAACCAAACTGATTACATACTTGGGTAGGAATTTCAACCCTAAACTGGATACTGTTAACCTGGATACGACCAGCGTAACCTGTTACTCAGACGGGTCAAATAGGTTGGCCAGTTGGTTTTGGATCAAGGTATTCAATTTGGCGGGTTGGTTTCGGATCAAGGTATTCAATTTTGGTCGGTTGGTTTTGGGTTGGTGGGTCAACCCGTTTACTTTATTTTGTATTTCTTTATTTAAAATAAAATTAAATACTTAATAACTTAATCTGGTTGGCTGGTTGACTTGTTTACCTAATTGCCAACCCCAACATGACCTGAAAATTTAACTGGTTTGGGATTATTCAACTCTGCATAGTTTTTTTCGTGTCGGGTCGAGAATTGTCACCCCTATAATGCTAGATATATTTTCTACTCTTGCATTTTTTCTTTAATACATGTAAAAGTATATAAGAGGCTTTTACAATGTACAATTGTGAAAGCAATCCATCTTAATTTGCAGTTTTGGAAGTAATATTTGACTTCAAAACTAAAGTATCTGTAATGTTAAGATTTTATTTTCTTTGCTTTTCCAGGTGCAGTTATGTATGTCATGATTGAAACAGAGAAGACCTTTCCTCTAAAACTAAAAGTCAAACTCTCAGACACCATCGGCCACATAAAAACCATGATCCAGCGTAAGGAAAGCATTTGGACTAACCAGCACGTCCTGATCTTGGACGACACGGTCCTCGAGGATAACGATATCCTTTCTGACTTTAACATCAGGAATAAATACTCCCACCTCAAACTTATGTATAAGTCAATGGGATTGATGCGGATATTTGTCAAGAAGATATCCCCCAACCCTGTTTTTGAAAATACCTTCTCTCTGGATGTCAAAACTTCGGACACGATCGACAACGTGAAACACAAAATCTTTTCCAATAAAGGCTATCCCGTTGAAGAGCAGGTGTTAATCTACAATGAAACAGTCCTTGACGATAGTGGGACCCTTGCTGACTTCCACATTAAAAGGGACTTTACTCTCACACTTCTTAAATCAGGGGGATGGATTAACATATCCATCAAGACGAGCACCTTGGGGACCATCTCTCATAGAGTCAAACCCACATTTACAGTCAGCAAACTGAAGGACACAATACAGAGTATAGTGTGTATTCCTGCTAACAAGCAGGCGCTGATATTCAATGATATGGTTCTTGAGGACAACAGTACCCTTGCCGACTTCTACATCGGTAGGGATGATACGCTCACGGTAATGCGTAAATCAAGTGGGAGCATGGAGATATTCGTTGAGACGATGACCTCAAAGATGATCACCATGAATGTCAAACCCTCACATACCGTCAGCAATGTGAAATCCGCAATCGAGCGTAACGAAGGTATTCCCCTCGCCAAGCAGAGGCTGATCTTCAACGGAAGGTATCTTGAGAATGACAGTACCCTTGCGAAGTGCCTCATCACCAAAGAATCTCACCTCCATCTGATGGTTTCTGTACCCTGAATGTTAAAACATCCAGAAGAAATCCACCCTGCAATAGGTATTCGGTTAGACTTAATATATCTTATGATCCATATTGAACTAAAAGATGATGCCTTGTATCTTTTAATTTAACTCTGTTATTTAAGATATGTAATGAAGGTTGTGTTTATATATGATAATTATTACTTTTCCTAACTATGTACATTAATGATGATCTATTGCATTTTTACTATGGATCTCTCCTATGTTAAGGTGTATTGCTTTTGTTCACTTTGTTTGGTCCTCATTTGAGTTAGATAAAGACTGAGTGTGACGGTCCAGAAAGATAAGCTATTTTGTACAATTGATCAATGGGCATATTTGGTAACTTATAATCATCTAAGATGTGTGTTTCTTTGTTCATATGCCAGACATGTAGGAGCTTTGTTAGAACCGAAGGTATCAGTCAGGGATGGGCTGCAGCCAATGTGGATCTTGTATATGGTTACCTGCTTCCCTTTCCTGAAATTCATAATTCTCCTTTATTACTTACATCTATAACATGATCAAGAATAATGTGAAGTTCATCAATGGTGAATCGAATTGAAAACGTAACTGTATTTCATTAGCTTGAAATGAACGGTTACAACTGATTTTATATACAAAAACAAACAAACTAACTCTAACTAAATAATTATAATCCCTATACTTAGTGACTAATTACATAAGCTGACCAAAACTCCCTATACTTGGTGACTAATTACATAAGCTGAGTAAAACTAGTGTAAATGGGAGGATGGACAAGTTAATGGGAGGAATTACTTTGAAATATTTACACAATTAGTCCCTCTACTTGAGGATGGGAGGAAGGACTTTGAAATATTTACACAACTAGTCCATGTACTTGAGGATGGGAGGATGAAGGACTTCCTGACTGTGCTATTTTGAACCCTTGTCTTCATATCCTCCTCAAGTTGAGAGTTATCTAGAGTAGAAACTCCCAACTTGCCCAATAGAAAGTGATGTTGATCCACTGTAATGACCTCAGTAAACACATCTGCCAACTGTTTTGAAGTGTGAACATAACCAGGCTTGATGATGCCATTTTTGAGTTGATCTTGGACATGGTGACACTCAACCTCTATATGTTTTTTGTGAGCATGGAAAACATGATTAGTTGCTACATGAATGGCAGCTTGATTGTCACAATTTAGTGTAACATGATTCAAGTTTTTAAGTCCCAAATCCTTGAGTGACACAATTTAGTGTAACATGATTCAAGTTTTTAAGTCACAATTTAGTGTAATATGATTCGGGTTAGGCGTGTTCGCTCGGATCGGATCGTTGTCTTTGTCGTCAAGATTGACTAGATCGTAGTCTTCGTCTTGCATGGGTCGTTTATTGTATATAACACCTTTTAAAGAAAAGAACTTCGGGATATCTTTTAAAACACGTCATGCCGACTCGTAAAGGAAGTTCTTTTTTGTTCGATATTTAAATTCTTCACTAGCCGCCAACATAATGTCTGGGTTAGTCATACCACTTTGCCACTCATCTTTATATTTTTGATAGATGCTTTGAAAAACCTTGACGTCTCGTTGAAGTTTTTACCATTTGCTCGTTATTTGTTCAATATTATGTTTCTTATCAACACAACAGTTGTAAGTTTCTTGTATGACTCCAAAAAGAGTCAGCCATTTATGAAATCTCGATCGCTCCCTTTTGAGAAGCGTCAACCCACTGTTCAACCAAAATCTTGTTTTCTTCGATGGACCACGATACTTTTTGGCCTTTTCATCGTTCATTTGGTTCGGCCACTTTTTTACCTTTTCCTTTTCGTTTTCCTTTTGGCCAATTAGGCTTCCTCTCCGAGTGGTGTGTGGACATTGTCGAATTGATTTTGGAATAATGGTGTTTTTGGGTATGTGAATGATGAGTATTGTTGTTGTTGTTGTTGTGAGTATTTTAGTTGTTGTGATTGATGATACATATTTAAATAAAGTTGGGATCGTGGGTCGTTGGTTGGCATTGAAAACGAATTAATGAGAGGTAAATATGGAGAAAAACCAATATGACTTGAGCTCAATTGTGGTGCTGAAGACGAACCTGTGGGTGAATAATTCGTACGCGCAATTGGATTGTTAAGTAAATTATTGATGTAATCAATTTAATTGTAATTGGGAATTGTTGGGTGTTTTTTTATGAAATAATCAATTTTTTTTCTTTCTATTTTTAATGGTTTTAAAAATTCGTAATGTTAAATCACATGTGATTTAATTACTAAATAATAACCACACGCAATTATATCTTCAATTAAATTTTGAATTCAAATAATTGATGATTTAAATTTTAAATAATGATGATTCCGAATATATAATTTTTATAATTTATCGATTTGAGATATTTAATTTTAGAAGTCGAAGTGGAAGTAAATTTTATAACGAAATAGAGCAATTCTATTGATTTCTTGATTCTTTCACTTTTTACTTTTTTTGCATTCTTATTTAAACTCATCCATTCCACATAAATATTTACGTTACATGTTTCAATTATGTATCAACATGACAAATTAATTATGTGATCTAAAAAGTAAAATTATAATAATCAAAAAGTTTAGATACATGTTTTTAAATTTTAACAGGATCAATTTAAAACAATTATAATAATAATAGTTTGTTTTTTTATAAATCCATTTAATTAAAATATTTCTTCCTTAGATTTGTCAATGCATCCAATTTGATTTAAAAGGATCACCTTAAAACAATTATAATAATAATAGTTTGTTTTTTATATATCCATTTAATTAAAATATTTCTTCCTTAGATTTGTCAATGCATCCAATTTGATTTAAAAGGCACCTTAAAACAATTATAATAATAATAGTTTGTTTTTTATATATCCATTGAATTAAAACATTTCTTCCTTAGATTTTGTCAATGCATCCAATTTGACCATAGTTTATCAATTAATTATACGAAGTTTATAATATTATTGATTGATGTGTATAAATAGAAGTACGTGGTTGTACTATAAGGGTTTTGTATCTTGTATCTATCTCATACAATTATATCATCCGCAATGATAACTATAACGTGATCGATTACTATGGATAACTTCAAGTTAAATGTCATGATCAAAGTTTATTATTAGTTGCTATGATCGAAGCAAACCGTTTTCATTAATGCACATTAATCTAAGGTTTACTTGTTCGTTTTTCATGTTTCTTTTCGTTACGGAGTACTATCTTTTCACTCATACGTACGGCCACATTATACCTTTGTTTGTCTTCAACATGACATGGCATGATCACATCAACTCGTCTTTTCAAACGTACATGTTTTTAGCATAATTTTTTTTTCCCATTCCGCCATTTTAATTTTATCATGTGTCACAATCAATTTGTGACACATACTTATAAACATAATTTTACACGATCAGTCACTATTCGAATATAATTTGTACGTTGTAAAAATATAGAGAATTTGTATATATATTCGACACTCGCATGTTACACTTTGATTTTTAACTTAAATTAATTAAATTCCTTATCATATCCACTACACGCTCTATCATTTGTTCCTCCCCATTACATTTAATATTGCAACTTTCCCATCAATTTGCAGGTCTCTCTCTCTCTAGCCTTAAAATTAGGGTTCTGGTCGTGTCTTAATTCTGTGTGTTCAACTTGAAAGAGATCTTAAATTGGTGGCAGGCAAATAAGGAAAGATCAAACAGTACTTCAAACACAAGCAAAAGAAAAAAAAGGTAGTACTTGTATATTTTCCATGAATGATTTGTGAATTTAGTTAGTTGGTGTTGTCATCTGATCAAGAAACACATATGCACAAATTCAATAAATAAAAATATAGCTATATGCATTCATTTGAATCACACCTAGGGTTTTTCTACTAGTTAGAAGTTCATATATGTGTACCAGATCCGATCGAATTAAGTTTTAAGTACTTCTGATGATCAAGGGTAATTAAAGCGCAATCACTTAATGGTCTGCTAGCCAGATCCCATTTCATATTAAATATATTTGGTATGTTAGTGTGTGCATAGTGAGATCTAGGCCTTCAGATTTCCTACAAGATTGAGGTTTAAGATCCGCGAAACTTTGAGAATTGAGAAGACCGCTAGAGTTTGATCGTTAGTTCACTTGCCTGCAAGAAATTCATCCAAGTGAGCCTTTTTCTTATTCAAAGCAGTTATAAAGCTTATATATGTATCAATATACAAGCTAAGTTAATTTTTCATGATTAATATATATAGGTAGGTGCACATATTGTGTCCACTAAGATGATGAGCAGCTTTTTCATAATAATCTAAGATCCCAACACTGAATCCAAGACCCTAGGGTTACTAATTGACATCGTTTCTTCAAGGAAAGTTTTATGAAGAGTACGTGTAATCATCATATGTTAAAATGCAAAAAATCAACTAACAATTATCTTAGAGTTATTAACCTGTTTCCTTAATTAGTAACTATAGTTCATAATTTTGTTTGCAGATAAACTTTCGGTAATATATATAATGGCTTCATCAAACTCTTACAACACCCCTTGTTCTGCCTGCAAGTTCTTAAGGAGAAAATGCATACCTAGCTGCGTTTTTGCACCTTATTTCCCACCAGAAGATCCACAAAAATTCGTAAACGTTCACAAAATCTTTGGTGCAAGCAACGTTACAAAACTTATACACAATGTCTTACCACACGAGAGAGAAGATGCAGTGAGTTCTCTAGCATATGAAGCAAAAGCTCGTGTTAGAGATCCTGTTTATGGTTGTGTGGGAGTCATATCTTACCTGCAAAAACAGGTTGATTGTCTTCAAAAGGATCTTGATGCTGCGAACGCTGATTTGATACAACACGTGTGTAACATGGATCATTTTACTGCTAAAAGAGTTCGTGGTGGATTTTATCATCCACCGCGAACCCATCCTAGTTATTATGCTAATTGTACGTTGAATCTGAAGAACCATGTTAGTTCCCGTGGTAATATGAGTGGTGGTGGTGGAGGTAATATATGAATTAGTAGACAATATATATATATATATACATATATATATGTATATAGCTTTCTATGTCAGCCATGAAAGACATATAAGTAGACCATGTCTTATGTATCTTTCTTTGAATTTGTACTTTATATATATAAACTTGTATCAGGACCACTTTACCTACCAGAAACCTATATATCAAATTACATGTATATACATATACATATACACATTCACATACATACACACAATACTTAATTATAGATCTATGTGCTTATTACGTTATCATGAGATTCTAGAGACTTTAACAGTACCACTATCTATGTTCCATATATCCTATTAGATGTCCGGTGAGTGATGAAGCGAGGAAACTAACTTTTCTTTTGGAGAACGCAATATTATTGCCGTGAAGACATGGACTCGATTGCCAAATGGTGGAATTAAACAACATCCAATTGCAAAATATAAAGTCGGCAAACCAATCTGCTGACTCCGATCGTGCTAAGGAGTCCGTAAGAAAATGGAAATACCGCAACGGTGTAGCCTTCAACAATAAAAGGTCAAGTAGTGGTGTGCTTCTCGACGTATTATCCTAAACTCGGTCATGTGGATCGATAATAGAAGTAACAAAATTAAGTTAGATCGGCTAGAATAACTATGAAATCCAAATTTAGCTTTCTCTAACTAACTCAACAAATTTGTAACTTTTATTGCCACTAGCTTCTTGCTGGAGGTACTTTAATGAAAATCTACGTTGTTAAAAAAAAAAAGTTCCCTATATCCTAAGCCCTAGCTAAGTAATTACAAACTCAAGACAATTTTTTATTTTTATTTTTCAATAATTAAGATAGTATATTTAAGGAAGAAAATGTTATATATTTCGAAGAATACAAAGAAGATAGACAAGATTCGACAGAAAAACTTTTCTACTGATATGTTACAATACAAATATTGAATATTCAAACAAACTCAAAATATTAATTCTAATCCAATAACCCAACTCAAAAAAAAAAAAAAATTCTAATTAATATGTAATTCACCAAATTACAAAACTACCCTTAGGGAATTAACTCACAAACTCTAACAATCTCCACATTTGACTTTACCTCCCAAGATCATATCAGAATTTCAAACAATTAGCTAGCTTTCAAAATCAACCACTCAAAGTCTTATATCAGAGATTCAAAACAACTTCTCAATGCTTGTTGACTAAGCTCTCGAGAACGCAAACTAGATCAAATATTCGCCTCTAACACCGCCTAAAAATTTTCAATCGGTACTTCTAGAAGATTTGTTAAATCGTAGAACCAAAACTCATTAACCGAAACACTTGACTTATACCTGACATGTTATATCCAGCTTCTCCAACATATCAATCGATAACCTCTAAGTGTGTAAGATCAATCCCGCCTAGTCATTCCGACACCAGAAATACAAGACCACAAACATGGTCTCCCGTTTCAACCCATGGATATAACCACACTCCGTTGAAAACCATCGTTGTTAATTATAATACTGGTGGTACCGTTTATTACCTAACTGTCCAAACTGAGAAAACCTTCCTCTTGAGCTCCATAAAGAACCTTACATCATTAAGAATCGAGTCTGTATCAAAGCAAGTTACAAGAAACCACATCCCCGTACTCGCAACATCAAACGTCCTAAAGTCCGATAAATTTCACCACTTCCTTGAACGAGATCACAAGGAATGATGAATCCGAATCCATAACCTAGGATTCCACAAAACTCTCGCCGCAACTAAATTGAACTATTCCAACCGACCAATCGCACCGCCATTTCCCGAAACTCGTCGCCCCTCGAATTTTCCACCGTAAAGAACCATTACAAAATTTCATCAACATCACGATTTCTGGACCTTAAACCGAACTTCAGTTTACCTGTTGCATACAAATTGTACATGTGTCATTCAACTCTTACCCGATAGTTCTGTTTTTCTGGATCTAGATCTATCATAGATTGCTATCTTCAAGAAACTGAAACCCCAACCATCAAAATCTAATCATGACCATGCTCACATTCGATATTACTCCAGATCTTTAAACCGTTAAGCTCTGATACCAGTTGTTAAATATTACCGCGGAAACAAACAACTAACAACAACTAGTTTCACTCATATATCTATTGTTAGTAATTAGTAATTCCAAACAACACACGTGTAAACGTAGATACACCTGTAAAAAATAAACGAAAAAATAAAACCAGCCAACAAGATAATTCTACCAATACGAATATAAGAACTTTACGTGATTACATCCAAAATTCGATCTAGAAAATTGTTTCAGTCTAAGGGTCAAACCATGTATTTTTTCTTATTAATTCCCGAGGAACAAGAAAAATAACACTCCCTTTCACCATCGCAATCCCGCTGAGATTGGAGTTCCTGTCTAAATTTCAGATCAAATCAAACTCTTAATAAATATTCACCAATTCTAACAAGCTAGAGATTAAATGATTTTATTGCGTACACAAAAAGATACTTCAAGAAGTGTAGAACGTCGAGTAAATGGTTATCGTAGACGTCGCCTTGCTCCGGACTGAGTTTATTGGTAAGATTATATGTATAAGGCATACAGTTAGCCTCATAACTGGTGAGAAAGCTAGAGGACGTACCTCTCCCCTGACTTTTTTACCATGTCTGTTGGTAACGCTTCTTTCATGGTTACTATGCTATATATGTAGCTTCAATTGAAGTAGTATGAGCTTGGTCCACTCCAAACCTTGGTGGTCAGTGCACAAGTTTGAACTTGTAATTTGTCCCGATTAGATGTTACACTGCTGAAGTGCTGATGGATATGCATATAGAATTTATCAAAACCAAAAGTGTTCCATTTAAAAGATCTAAAAATCTTGTTGTCTTCGATATGAAGTAATAGACATATACTTTAATTTATTGCTTTTAATTTCAATGTCACGTTAAAATTCATAAATTAGAAGAAAATAAACTGCACCTTAAGCTTTAATAACCACAACGACATTACCAACTTATATAAGAAAAAAATGAATATTCAAGTAGAGTAATTAATGAACTTTATCAAAAATGTAATGAAGGTTATCTAAAAGGTTACCGTGTAGAATTTCAACCAATTATATAAAAAATAACAACTCAAACGAATAACAACTTATTCGGTAATAATTGATTATTAGATTTCTATAAACAAATTCATATTTAATTTCTATATTTAACCGTGACGATAAACAAATTCATATTTCTATAATTAATTATTAGGTTTTGTGGGTGATTTGGAGGTAACGGAATAATAAGATATTTGGGTTAGTGAAGAAGAACAGGAGTAACATCTTTGATGATATAGTTTCTATTATTATTGAGTGGTGTTCTAGTAGAAGCAAAGACTTCTCAAAAAACTGAACGTTGTGGTTGCAAAATCTAATGTTACATACATTGTAATTGTATTATTCTAACTACTTGCTAGTTTTTTAATAAATTCTTACCGTTAAAAAGAATCGTATTTAATTTACACAGTTTAATTTTGATCAGACGATTACAATAATTAAATTGAGAAAAACTACTACTAATTTTGAATAGAAATTTATGTTGATTTACTATCTCATTTTATCTTTATTATATACTTTTTTTCAAAGTCAAAATTCTATATTAAAAGTTAGGGTAAAAGTATTATTTACAAGATAGTATAATTATTATGAAGTTTTATTATATTATATATAATTATTATTATTATGAGACAGGGAAAGTAACAAAGTGTAACTGTGATTTCAAAAGCTGTCAATATTCATCTATTTTAAAATGAAAAGCAATGATTGGTTAGTCTTCAAAGGAGTGTCCCAAGTGAAGCTATAATTTTTAAATGAATAAATTTTTATTAATATATTAAATAAAACAATATTTATTCTAGAAAAAGAAAAGAGTAAAGAGGATCCCTCAGACCTAACAAGAGGGTCTTCGTCTTCATAATTTCTACATCATCCACTAATAAATAATATTATCATGTTCCACTGTTCAACTTTTAATCTTTTTAGCTAGTTCATATACTCTATGATCATAGTTTGGACTTGGAGGTCTAGTTGTCAGGAGTGTAAAATATCATACTAATTACATTTTAAAAACTTGTTTGATCAATTGTGTTACGAAGGTTGACAATTATCTGTTGACACTTATTTTGAGATGAATCGAAAGGTGAATATCGGAACGGAGAGAGTATAATAGTATTACAATGTAACTAATCATAGAAAAAAATTTACGCATACAAAAATGAACTTTTATATACAAATAAATTTATATCATTGAAGAATGATTTTACAACACGGATTAATCTTGTTCTTCAAGACGGAACTAACCCCATAACTAATAGAAACCAGAGTAATAATTGATAAATGTAGGTAGTTTGATTTGATATCAATATATAATATATTATTTAAGTTCGCATTTGTACGTATTTTGAGATTAATAAACCTATTGAGAGATTCTGCTTTAATGTTTATTAGTTTAAGATAAATGATAAAAATCTAACGATCTAATGATTGAAGGCCCGCATGGAACTTTAATTAAGAGATCGAGACAGAAAAAGAAGTGGGATTCTAAAAGAGAATGCCAAATGAATCTTATATTATGGGCATATGGCTGCTAAAGGCTGAGAAAATGATAATAAACTAATTAAGAAAATCAATAATGATTGAGTTAACTCACCATATTATATCCTATTAATATTAAAATTAATATTAATATTTGATGATGATGATTTGTGAATGCATGCACCGACCACGAGAAGTCCAGATTTGGATTCCCAATTTGATGATGATTAAGAAAAATCGATAATGATTGAGTTAAGTCACCATGTTATATCTACTAACATGTTCAGGACCCAACATCAACTGAGAAATAGATATGCATTAAACAAAAACACAATCTAATCCACTTGCAGAATAATGATTATCAAACTCTACTTTTGATTAGCAACATTATATTTCTTCTCTCTTTTTCAAATTTCTTCTTCTTATTGGATTCCCATTCGTTAGCAACGGCCCGTTGCGAGTTGCGGATAATCGGTTACGAGTTGTGTATCCGAATTCGTGGCTGAGAAACTCTGTTGCGCATCCAGGATTGTAGTTGTGTGGTGCACTGGTGCTGAGTCGTGATCCGAGTGGCCCAATCGTTATTTAGTAATTCGATCATACTTTGAATGACCATAACTTTTCAATCATTAAGAGTTAGGGACGTGTCGATTATGTACAAAATTGTCTATACGAGACGTACGTGCTGGCAACACCTCTCGAAGCAAAATTTACAACAAAAGATTACATATAAATCTCTTAACTTTCGAATTGATACATAGTAATACCCTGTTTAAAAAGTAACAGCACCTAACATTTGATGTAACTAAAATCACCCATAATTTTAAGATTATTGTATAACATTTGATGTAGCTAAAATCACCCATTATTTTAAGATTATTGTATAATGGTATTCATGTTATAAATATTTCATAACTCAGATATTTGCATGTTTAATTATGCATTATATTATATGCTCATTCGTTTGTATTCAATTCGTTTATGTTTATTTTGTGTTCGTTTAAATGTTTTTTAGTGTCTTAACAAACGAACAAATAATATGAGAGTGAGAACCGGTCATCTCTCAATTTGGAGGATAATATTGTCTTTGGTGTTTAATTGATTATTAGACATGGTTTGTATAACTGTATTCTAATCCTACATTCCTACTTGTTCAAATAGTTGAATGTGACGTTGATGGGTTTTATAAAATAAAAATTAGAATGTCGTTGTTTTGTCTCAAAATAGAAAATTGAGAGCCGAAAGTAGCGTTTTAGTAGGCCAATCCAATGATGATGGCCTGATGGCCATGATACCACAAACCCATTAATTGAAATTATGATATCATAATGAGAAAATTACCTATACGTTCAGTCAAAGTGGTAATTTAGATCTCATGGTTAATATCAGACTTTTACATCTCATGGTTAATATCATACTTTTTTTACATTGAGATGGTCAGCATTCTCTCGGTTAAAATGCAGTTAGACAGCTAGAACCTAACAATCAATAAAAAAAAATGCGCTATGTAACCCAATTTCCGCAAGTCAACGAAGGGTCCCACGGTCAACCGCAATTCCCGCTGGCTACCTCGATTATCCGGCAGGTCGGTTTAAATTTAATATACCCTCTAATTTTGCTTCCAATACCCGCGGTATACCATTCTATACCCGCTGCATTTTGAATTTAAACAGAGGGTATTGAATAGGTAGCCAGAGGGAATTGCGGTTGACTCACAGGATCCTTCGTTAACCTGTCGGAATTGGGTTACGTGGCAAGTTTTTATTGGTTGCTAGGTTCCCGCTACATTTTGACCGCGGAAATGAGGATCGTTAACCTGTCGGAAATGGGTTACGTGGCAAGTTTTTATTGGTTGCTAGGTTCCCGCTACATTTTGACCGCGGAAATGCTGACCATTTTAACGTAAAGAAGTCTGACACTGACCATGAGGTGTAAATGACCCCTTTGATCGATGATACAGGCAAGTTTCTCTATTATAATCTGATCCTAGTAAAATTGCCAATCTAGAGATTTGCTCTTTTATTAATTTAAGTAGTAGTTCTACTTTTGGTATTTGAATTATGTACAACTTCAGGAGTGAATTTTGTCGAACGTTACTCAAGGTTGACACTCAAATTTTAAGACAAAAACGTAAACATTAATCATTAAGAAAGTCATGTCAATCCAAGTATAAACTGCTATGGCGCAAACACTCTCGTTAATTGGCGCTAAGTCAGTCTAAACGTTACAGAATATCTTTTTAATCAATAAATATGATCATAATATCTGTTATTAAACATTGGCATACAAATTATATCAAATAAAACTTGTTTCGTGCCACTTTATACTCATTTGATTTTATTCACTTTTATGAGCAGAAAATGATCAAATTCTTGTAGATATTCATTTTATTTGACACAAAAATTTTATGTTGAAACAAATACTGTCTAGTACAATGCATATGTTGGTATATGCTGATCACATGAGCTTGTATACCTTAACCTCATGAAGAGGGAAAACTGCAAAGGGCTGTTCATGGTATGTAAGGGTAATCATTCCACAAATGATTGAGATTCTATTTTAGTTGTATAGCTATATTTCTTAGGCTAATCATTGTACTTGGATAAAATATAATAAAGAACACTAGATCGTGTTATGAGTGGATTTAAGCAAGTTTTTTAATGACTACTTTTGTAATGGGAAGTATTATTGTTAGACATTCAAGTCTTGGTGTTCTTTATGCAAGTTAACAAATACAATCATCATTTTGCAACAAAATTACGAAAACAATGATGAAAGAACACACTTTTTCTTCAATACCTACAGTCCTGTACTGAAATCAAGTTTAGTTAATTGTACACTCCTTATACTTCTGTAACAAATCAATCGTTATACCTTTTAGCATAAAAAATGAGAGATAATATAGGTAATATTAACATTATCTAAGTTAATGTTAGAACCAAAACAACTAAAACTATTTACAGTTTCATCATCAACTTTTTCAGATACACATAATAACCTCTCTTTTACACTAACATTACGCAACCTGGTGTAAAGTTGAGTTACAAATCATTTCCCAATTAAAGTAACACCGCATCGGCTTCCTGCTTCCGTTGCAAAATTACATACAGAAGTTACACACATTGACCATAATTTACCAAGCACAATAACTAATGATTCCCATATAAATCACTCGATATGACAATATTACGAACTACTTAATGTGCATCTATTCAGTTCAATATATACAAATAAAACAGTCTTACGACGGAAAAAAATGACAATTAAAATACAAATCCTTCAATACATGTTTTTATTACTACAATTACAATATAAAATTCCTTCAATATCTTAACCCCTATCATCTGGTCCAACAATGGATATGCAAATTCATGATATGAAAATTTCGAATTTAAACACATCACCATACAGACAGCATACCCTGAGCGTAATCTACACCTCAATCGGTTCAGGTAAAGCCTCTGGTGGTGGAGCACCACTGCTACCGTTGAGAACTGTTACAGTCCCATCAGCATCAACATCGACAATTACTGAATCACCCTCCTTGATATCTCGTGAAAGCATCTTCTCTGCCATGCTGTCTTCTAGAAGCCTCATGATAGCTCTTCTTAATGGTCTAGCACCATAACTTGGATTATATCCTTCTTCCACGACCCGATCTCTAAATCTTTCAGTCACTTGAAGCTCGATTTCTTTATTTTTCAGCCTGTCAAAAACTTCCTTCAACATTATATCAGCAATCTCTTTGACTTCCAATTTGGTCAACTGTCTGAACACGATCATTTCGTCTAATCTGTTCAAGAACTCGGGTCTGAAATATTGTTTTAGTTCCTCTGTCACCAAGCTCTTGATTTTGTTGTAGCTGCTGTCTTTTTCATCATAGTCAAGGTCAAACCCGATTCTTCGTCCACCCTTTTCAATAACACTACTACCAACATTTGATGTCATAATTAAAAGTGTGTTTTTAAAGTCAACGGTTCGTCCTTTGCTGTCGGTTAACCTTCCGTCTTCAAGAATTTGAAGCATCATGTTGAAGACATCCGGATGAGCTTTTTCGATTTCGTCGAATAAGACAACGGTGTAGGGGCGGCGGCGGACCGCCTCGGTTAACTGACCACCTTCGGTGTAACCAACGTAGCCGGGAGGTGAACCAATGAGTTTGGAGACAGTGTGTCTCTCCATGAACTCACTCATATCTAGCCGGATCATGGCTTCTTCTGAGCCAAAGTAGTACGTGGCTAGGGCTTTAGCAAGCTCAGATTTTCCAACTCCTGTGGGTCCGGAAAATATAAAGCTGGCAATGGGGCGGTTGGGGTTTTTTAGACCAACACGGGCACGGCGAATGGCTCGGCTTATGGCTTTCACAGCTTCATCTTGACCAATGATTCTTGTGTGAAGAGTTTCTTCCATTCTGAGAAGGCGGTCAGATTCGTCTGTGGAGACCTTTTCAACGGGTATGCCGGTCCAGGAAGAAACGATGTGCTGTATATCCATCTCTGTTACGGTGGGACCTTCCTCTCCTGCCTCGGTTTCTGCCTTGCTCATCTCTTTGTTTTTATCCACGAGTGCTGATATCTGAGTTTTAAGATCCATTTCTCTATCCCGCAATTCCCCAGCCTATACATTTAGAAAAGATATCAATATACAGGTTGGGATGGACTCTAACAAGCCATTTTTAAGGTCACCTGTGCTAATTTTTTTGAGTATGATGCGTCACTCTCACCCAAACAAACCCAACAGATTAACAAAAGAAGCCCAAATTGACCCACTTTGTCCAGTTGGACCAGCATTGTCCCTTCAACTGAGAAACAACACCAGAACAAGTAAAAAGAGATGTACCTTTTCGAAATCTTGACCCCGAACTGCTTCGTTCTTCTCTTTGGTTATCTGCCTAAGGTCTTTCTCAAGCTCTCTGGCTTCCTCTGGGAGCTGCACATGATAGATTTATCAATGTATGGCCTGTGAAAAACTAAAGCAAGCAGAAGAGTGATTGAGAGTTAATTACACCTACTTGTGCGTGACGAAGACGAACACGAGAACCAGCTTCATCAATTAAATCAATTGCTTTATCAGGAAGAAAACGATCACTGCAGGTAAAATAGACACAATCGACAGATGAATATTCGAAATGAAAACAAAAAAATTTAGCTACATGAGAAAGATTTGAAATTGGTCAAACAAGTTGAAGGTGAACTAGAGTCTATTTTAAAGCACATAACCAAAGATTTGACTTATATATTGTATTAAAATAAAATTCATTTTGTATTCATAATTAACACATTAACTATTTAATAAAAAATGAATAGAAAGTGTTAGCAGCGTTTAGACTTGTTACTCAGCCCGTCCAACCCAACCCTATATATGTAATCATGCCTTAAATATTACAAGCACATGGGAGTTCAAAGTTAGAATTCGGTAAATCAATGTACCTTATGTACTGGTATGATAACTGTGCTGCAGCAACTAATGATTCGTCGGTGTAACGAAGCTTATGATGGATTTCATATCGCTCGCGCAGCCCCTTCAAAATCTGTATTGTCTCATCAACCGTTGGCTCGGGTACCTTTACGGGCTGGAATCGTCTCTCTAGTGCTGGGTCCTTCTCAATATGCTTGCGGTATTCATCCAGTGTTGTAGCACCAATACACTGTACCAATTGAAAATTTAGATAACCATAGAGGCAATCAAATCAATACAAAGCTAAATTTATTGCATCACTTGTTACTTACCTGCAATTCACCTCTAGCAAGAGCTGGCTTCAAGATGTTAGCAGCATCGATAGCCCCCTCTGCTGCTCCGGCTCCAATTAGTGTATGGACCTCATCAATAAATAGTATAATCTCATCGCTTTGCTTAATTTCCTCCATCAATTTCTTTAATCTTTCTTCAAACTCTCCACGGTACTTTGTGCCAGCCACAAGAAGACCCATGTCTAGAGTTATCACCTAAAAAGAAGATGAGAAAACATAAATGTTGACCATAATTTAGATAGGGGTACATGTTGTACTTAAATTTATGAACATAATATTGATAATAATGAATTACTACCCACCTTCTTCCCCTCTATAGTTTCTGGAACATCACCGTTTGCAATTCTTTGGGCAAGGCCTTCTGCAATAGCTGTCTTCCCAACACCAGGTTCTCCAATAAGGCAGGGATTGTTTTTTGTACGTCTGCCCAAAATTTGAGTAACTCTTTCGATTTGTGGCTGCCTTCCCACGACAGGATCCAGCTTACCCTATATAAGTAAAGAGAGTGAACTGTAAACATAATTTGCATCGAAAGTGAATCACTCTGCACACATTGAACCTGCATTAAGCATACCTCCTCTGCTAGCTTTGTCAAGTTGGTGCCATATTCCTCAAGTGTTGGCATCTTATTGCTAGAGCTACCACCACCGACTCCAGCACCTACAGCTTCTGCACTCTCACCAACCATTCTGATAACCTATACGTACAATTAAAGATTAAAATTAAAAAAGAGGAGTATACAAGTCAAGAACAATTTTGCACAATGGTAGAAACTAGAGACACAATGAAAACACTTGAAATACATAAATTAGAACTTGCCTGTGTACGAATGTTATTTGGGTCAGCACCTAAATTCTCAAGAACACGAGCTGCTACACCCTCACCCTCACGAAGCAAACCAAGAAGCAAGTGCTCTGATCCAATATAATTATGTCCTGAAACATTTAGACATGGTATTAACCTAAGTGACCACTGAACAAATTATAGTATACATCCCCAATGCATATATAACATACAGATCTGTGAAGGGGGGGAGAGATAGAGAGAGGTTACCAAGTTGACGTGCCTCCTCTAATGACAATTCCAAAACACGCTTTGCACGTGGTGTAAATGGGATCTCTACAGCAACAAATCCACTTCCCCTACCAATAATTTTCTCTACCTCCACGCGTGCATCTTTCAAATTAATTCCCATTGACTTTAGCACCTTCGCTGCAATGCCAGTACCTTCACCAATAAGACCTAGCAGAATCTGCTCAGTACCCACAAAATTGTGACCAAGCCGTCTTGCCTCCTCTTGTGCAAGCATAATAACTTTAATAGCTTTCTCTGTAAACCGTTCAAACATGGCTTTTGGCACGATTCGAGAAGGCTTTGCTTTCCTGACAGAGGTGGCAGCTGCAACCTTTGAATGGAAATCCTGGCCCCTTTTTACCAAGTTGTCTAAAGCATTGGTTCCTCGCAAACCAGAAAAAGACCTTACTGTCATTGGAGGAGTTTGTAAGCTATACATCATCTTGACTTCCCCTTTTGTTCTACCAGATCTCTTTGAACGAACCTTACTTTCACCAGCAACCGTTGAAGGAAAGCTGGTAGACTGAATCAGAGCTCCAGCCATGATTGCAATGAATGACCTGCAAATAATGGATTTCTAACACCAATTACACCCCGAACAAAGAAATTTCCTACCAAACAGTTGTAGCGTTAATAACGTGACCTAACTATATCATCAAAACAAGAATTTACGCTGACTGATGAACATGGAAAAATTCACAATAGTCACATTATAAAGACAAAGATGCATAGATGCAGCAGAGAAAACATACAAACTGAGGCACCTCAACACTATGAGAATACTGGATCTTTCATACACAAATTGTCAACTGCCTAAAAATACTGGTAACTGTACGAATAAATCAGGATTTCAGCTAGCAGCTGATCAGCAAATTCAAAGAGAATCCATCACATCCGGGTTTCAAACTTTGGCATCATAATTCTCATAATAAGCGGAAGGAGATAAAAGTAGTTAAAACAAAAGTACTAACCAATATAAAATATATTCAATCTACTGTTCGTCTTGTGTAACCAAATAAAAGTCAAACTTTCCTAGTTTCTACCACTAACACTTGAGGCTAATTTCCCTAAGAGAACTCAGAGCTCCTATCCAGCAGAACTCATCCACTCAAACAACCAGATAACTCTATAAGCTTCAAACAATTGGTGTCGATTTCCCTTGCTGATGTTATAGCGCACTACAACCATATCAATGATAAAAACAGCCTCTTTAACTGTGAACATAATATATACGTTGACTCTAATTTTCATCAACATTCATACTCATCATATAACAATACTCGGAAAATATATACAATTTTAAAACATGAAAGACTTATGGGTTACTAATAATAAATACAGAAAAACAATAAATTGCAGCTGAAGATCAACCATCCGTACAGAACTTATCCTATCTTATCCACAAAATTATCCTATTAATCATCGAAATTATCATCACTTCTTAAGGAATTCACACTAAATCATTCGAACAATATCATCAAGTAACAACACAAACACGTAATTAAGCTTAATCAAAACCGAAACCCTAACAATACAAAGATAAACAAAATTAGGTCAAAATAATACCTGAATCAGTGAATTACTAGTTAAAATTAACAGAATTTAATTTCAGGACCTCTGTGATTAAGGTCCGTTGATTGTAGAAATGTGGATGATAACAGTCGGTCGGCTTATATATAGATATAGATTAGAAATTAGAAATTAGATATAGATACGTACAGATGTACGTATATACGAAGAAAAAACGATATGTTTGTATTTTTGTTTCAAAATGTTGTTTGGACACGCTACTCCATTGGGTCTGATAGACCGTCATCTACTGCAAAACGGAAATAAAGGTCATGTGTTTCGCTAAAATTACATCGTTGTTTTGAGTTTGATGCGTCACGGACCGTTGGATTAAGGATTAAGTTGTTCTGATGGATGGCACGTGGAGGTTGATGATTTTTGGTTTATCGTAGGGGCCCTTGGTTGGTAGTGTTTTTACTTTTTCTTTTTTTCAATTGCCAATATATATTGAGGTGCGGTGTATCAGACTTATCATAACAGACGATAGTTTAGTCTAAATTAGTACTTAAAAACTAAATTGGGTATATTTTATTGAGTAATTTTCAAAAAAATAATAATTATTAATTAATTATATAATTTTAGAAGAATTTGTTATTAGATTTGTTCAAATAATTATATTCTGTATATTTTTAGCAACAATTTATACATTATACAACTAAGGTTTAAGTGAGAAAATCAAATAACGTATAAATAGAATGACTTTAAAGACACTAACTAAATGCAAAATACATTACTTTTTAACTATATTTTAAAGCTACTTACTTCCTCTATCTTATTTAATTGTTTATATTATTATCTTAATCTCTTCAAAAAATAATTGTCCACTTTTATATTTTCAAGAAATCAAACAGATTTTTAAAAAGTGAAAATAATGTTATATTTATCTACAGTGTAATGATTATATATTTTTAAAACTATATTTATTTTTAAAATTAACACTTTAACTGAAATGAAAGAAGTCTTTAAATAGTTTTTAATTAACCATTTATGAAATAAAAAAAATAGTTAATATTTTATTCTTTAGTAAAAATAATCATATTAAATAATTAAACAATCATATGTGATTAATTACCATGTTTTCAATTGTAATTATCATAGTGGCAGCTCAGAAAAAATATATTAAAACTTCATATTTATATTTTCATAATAGTTTTTAAATTTTATTTAAATAAGAAGTTTAGAAATTTTATTTATTTTAAATTTAAAAGAAAAACATGTTCTAAATATTTAAAAGTATTTTTCAGCTTTATCGCATAATTTACTTTTACATTTTGAACTATACACAACTATCCGATGGATGATGTAAGAAATATTGATTATTGTGTGTTTTTAACTTTTTAAGATATATAAGACCACTTCCAACAGATGATCGGTCTTTTTTGTCTTTCGTGTCAACTCAGCATTACGTCAACACTTTCTCAGAAAGACTGAACACTACCAACAGATGACGTTTCGTTAGAAAAAATGGACCCCACTATTTACCAATAAATAAATTTACTCCACACACAAAACAAAAAAAAAAACAAAAAAAAAAAAAAGGAAAAATAAGTTGGACCCCGCGGTTGCTCTGTCTTGGAGCTTCTTGGTAAAGAAGAAAATGTAAGAAGGGCCGGGGAAGGCTGACAAAGAAGATCGGGTGCCAACGGAAGAAGGGAAAAGACGAGAGAAAGAAGAAAGAAAGACGGTGCCGTTGATACCGGTCTTATGAATGTTTATATCACGTGTTTGTTTATATATTAAACTAAATAATATATAGTAATATTTGATTATACTATGAAAGTATTTGTCAAAATAAGATCATGTTGATCTTTGTTTGTATATAGCTATAGGTATATTTACAATCATGTCAAGAAAAGTTGTCAATATTAAGACCTATTTAGTATCAGTTACTTGCATTAGTGTTTAATGCAATACATTTATTTCTTATAAGATTTGTAAATTGAAAAATTGGTCAAATTTCAAAAGCATGTATTGTTTTTGTACGGTGATATAGAACGTAATGGGGAGAATTTAGGACCACCCAAGACGACGAAACTTGGACAAATGACGGCCACTTAATTACTGTGCAATGTTTTCTTCAAAGAGATTATGATTTTGAGTACAAACATCTAAATAATATCAAATTTAGTATGGAGTTATCTTTGATTGAAAAAAATAACTTAGTAGCATGAAATGTGATTATCTATTAAATCTAAATCTACTAGACAATATAATCAAAGTTTTCCATCAAGGTCCAAAGGGTCGACGTAGTTAATGAAGTTTAAGACCAAATATAAATGAGTGAATTAGTGAAATATGGTCAAAATCGACGATCAAGAATAAAAGATGCTTTTCAAAAGAGGATATCGTCGATTTAAGAGAGAAAAATAGCAACATCATTTAATAAAAATAACTCAAAATTTGACAATATAAGTGGTTAAATTAAGCAAGTTGTATTAAAATCGGAGGATTACGACAATAATATTTTTTGTCATTTATTGTATACTTGATAGACAACGACTCTTACCAATTTTGTTACTGTATACGTATTCAATAAGAAAACTTATTTATATATAATAAAAAGTTTATGTGTAGATCACAAATCACATCACATTTCATTCCATAAACGGAGTAATTTTGGGATTTCAAAATTTACAAAAAGAAAAATGTGATAGGAAACAATGAAATATATCTACAAGCATAGATAGTTTTAGCCAAAAACAGCAGTTAAGTGAAACTACAGGGGCAATCAAGCAATATACCTAGACTAGTAACTACCATTTTTGGTTTCTCCTACCGTTACCTTTGTCTCCAAACTTCGATCTTATGCGATCATACAAACAATAAAGTGGCTACAATGTGTGATCTGCATTGAAAAATCTCTTCGTAACATATATGCTTTCGGCATTGATCTATAAGTACTTTGTACTGATTAATTAGTAAGAACAATTTTTAATCATCTACATTTTTGTTTAATTTTTTTACTCTTAATTCACCATATTCACATTGTTCGATTGACAGAATAATGGCGAGAGCTGTTTCAGCAATTTTCATTGTTGATATCAAGGGATTTTGTTTGATCAGTCGTCATTATCGTGGTGATATTTCGTCTGTTGAAGCTAAAAGATTCTTCACTAAACTTCTTGAAAATGAAGTATTATTCCATGATATTCATACAGATCTAAAAGGGTAAAGCTCACCCTCTGGCAGGGCCCCCAACTACCGGTTTCACCGCCAACATTGGAGAGGTAAATCGCGTAACTCTTGGTTAAAGGAATATGGGGACGATGGGGATTGTTGTATGTCCTCTACCACTAGGCTACCATCGCAGGGACTATTCTTATAGAACGAACTGTATGTATATTACTATATTTACTTTCAATTAGGGCAAACATTCCATTTACTTGTCCAATTTACTTTAAAGCATTTAGCATGTAGCCTAGTTGGATATGTACATAGACACACTGGTAGTCTCGGCCGCTTGAGGGTTGTTAGACAATCAACCTTCTTTGTAACGGGCTACTTTGATAATTAAGTTTTTATTACACTATATTTACCATATTAACGTGCTCTAAGATTTTTATATTAAGAGGTTGGGACACAAAAATGTATAATGGGACATTTGACAGAGTATGTTACTATTTTATAGAATTTTCCCTTTTAGTAATTAGAGTTTGTGGCGCTGTTGTGTGAGATTCCAATTTTATGTCAACTTGTGGACAACTTTTTCGATATGTCCTTTGTTAGGAGGATATAGAGGCTCAAGGTCCAGTAGTCTTGACAATAGTGTCTCTCATATATTCATTCGACACAACAATGTATACTTAATGACTGTATCGAGGCAAAACTGTAACATTGCTAGCCTCATGGTATTTCTCCATCGATTAGCTAGTGTGAGTACGCTTAACTATTTGTATTTCTTTCTCCATAGTGATGATTTACGTTGTGATCTTGCTTAAAGTTGATATCGTCATGTCATTATTTGTTAATTAATTTTCATGTTACTTAGGTATTTGAGTATTATATGAAGAGTTAGAAGAGTAATCACTTAGATATAACTTTGTTGTAGTGGTAAGATCGAAACCCTTTATGTAACAGGTTGACGGGATGGTTTGCTGAATTTTAATGACATCCCATACTAGTTGTTTTGTACATATTAGTTAATGTGGACAAATATGCCAACATTTTTACAATGACACATAGGCATGTCGAGCGGGTCACCCGGCCAACCACTTATATAATAACTCAAATGGGACAAAGATTAAAAGGTACAATGGTATACTTAGAAAAAAAAAATATTAAGTGGTTCTATTTGAGACAAAACGAAAAGTACATTAATATTTGAGGTAAATAATTCTAATATATTAGCAATTAAGATATTGCATGTATGAGCTCATACTTAGCAAAAATATGGCAGTACAAATTATTGGACGAAATGTGCACTTTGGTTACCCACAATATACTGAAGCAACGATCCTAAGTGAGTTTATCAAGAGCGATGCTTATAAGTTGGAAGTTACACAAAGGCCCCCTAATGGCTGTTACCAATGGACGCAGGGAGTTTGGTGTTTGTGAGGACACAAATGCTGTTGTTAAGTTTGGTGTTTTCCGCAAAGTTCATGATTCTTACCAATTTACATAAACGCTATTTTTCAAGATTATTGCTTAATAAATACTGCCTTAGGATGTTAAGTTTCCATGCTTCGAGGGACACAAGCCTATCACACTTCTACAGTTTTCGATTGCCTTAGGAAGTTAAGTTTCCTTGTAAGTTAGTTTAATGGTTTCGGATGCAAGTTGGGCCATTCAGGGGAAGTTAACGCCTTTCTTGCATTTTCTGTATCTTAATTGATCTTACTGATATTATATAGGTTTTACTAGATGTATGTTGGACACTGGATTTTAAAGAGTATCTTTGAGCTGCTCATTTTATTGCAAGTTCAGAAGTTCATTATCTTCAGTATCAACCTTGGTTTTTCAATGTTTTCATGTTCAAGATCAAGCAATCTCAAGTTCAAGACAGGTTTTTCAATTGTAGCATTGGATGTGCAGGAACAAGCAACCTCAAGATTTCATGTTCAACCAAAGCTTTTTGAAGTTTTAGGCCAGACCCGTATACCATCACATTCTCCAAACCACGGGTTTCTACATCCAACAAACAAGACATACCGCTGAAAAAGCATTGCGTTTTCAAGGAAATGAAAAAATCACAACTGCAGTCACCCTTTCATCATCCTTACCAAAAAGTACACAT
Organism: Logfia minima; assembly: GCA_963921325.1. Taxonomy (NCBI): domain Eukaryota; kingdom Viridiplantae; phylum Streptophyta; class Magnoliopsida; order Asterales; family Asteraceae; genus Logfia; species Logfia minima. Next base: position 2,834,828 of record OY992773.1, read on the forward strand.
AATATGTGCAACCATGAAGAACATTGGGAACCATAAGTACAAACTAGTTTAGCTAAGTTACTCTAAATCACAAAAAGTGCTCACCTCTGATATGCCACAAAAATTAATTTACATTGTAAAATTTCAGGGGACTTGAAAGAAATAAAGATTTGTAAACCATCCAGACCACCTATGGGTTCTCATTCTCAGCTTCCATTGACTCTGTAACCTCGTCATCTACTATTACATCCTCATCCATGTCATTCTTATCACCAGCAACTATCTTGGTTATTTCCTCTACTTTGCTAGTTTGCTGCAGCTGGCGCCTTAATCTTTGAATCTCAGCCTCTTTATCTTCAAGCTTCTCTTCCAAGATATGAACCTAAACAAGGGCAGGCCCGACATATGTCAGTAATCATAAAAATTCTTTCACTTTCAAGCATACAAAATAAACCACGTGCAGAATGACTCGGCGTTTGTTTCTCAGTGGCCACATTGAGATCAAGGAATTGCTACATGCCTATATGAGCTAGTAGTTAATTGCAGATAGAAAACGTGCTAGTAGCTAGTTGCAGAAACAAAAACATGTTATTTCCCAACTCTGGTTAGTCAAGAGGTGGCAAGATGCGCAGCTTGCGTTCAGTAGGGGTTGAAACGGGCCTAGTCAGGCTGACCCGAAAACACTTTGTCCATAGAAAATTATAAATAGTCTGTCTAGATTATGATAACAAACAATGTTCTAACTATCTAGTTTTTAATACATAAAATCTACAAGTTTGTCAGTATTAATAAGTATATGGGTTGAAGTTGCCATCCCTAGTACTTTCAAACAAAGTAATGGTTAGTTAATCCTGCGATAAACAGTCAACTAGTTGGTACTACACTTGCCGTAAATTAAGTTACAATGAAAACAACACCATGCACATGACAAGAACTATGACTTTTTATAATTTGGAAATATCCAGATCTCATTGTGTAAATTAAATGAATGATAGATAGTGAATAAAATCAAGCTTAAATTACCATATAGCACAAAGCCAGAAACAACAATGAGAAAACTTAACAGGATGGCAAGGTAGTAACGTTAAAACATTCTTTGAAAACTGGCATCGTTGACAATAAGTTCAAAATAACTGGTTAAAACAGAGAAAATACCATTTCATTTGATTTTTCAACGTCGTTTGTCAGTCCCTCCATGTGCTTGCATAATCCTGCATGAAGTAAACACAACCTAATAAATGACACGACACCATGTAAATTATTAGGATGGTAATATGATAGAAGCAGTAGTTGTGCAACAGTTCTTCCTTATTCCTATAGGTGATTTCGACCCATGTGCTTTTAAATGGATCGATTTGGGTCACATTTTGACTTTTATACCCACCAGTCCAAATGATTTAAATCAGAAGGTTTATCTAGAAAGGAACATCTGGAAAATAATAAATCTCAAAGAACAAGGTGACTTTTTATTCTTTTAAGCATCCAAATCAATGTGAGATTAAACTATTACGCAAGAGGTATTCTTATCTACAAGAGATTAAGCATACTATAAACAAATAAATAACTCAACCTTCATAATGGTTTCTGAGTTCTACATTCTGAGCTTTCTGTGAAGCAAGTTTCATTGACAACTCATGTATCTGCAAACCAAAAATCTAAATGGTTAGCAGCCACACCCTTCGAATTTAACCATAAGAGAATCATCTGAGTGCGCCAAAAATTTCACCATCTTCATGTCATGAGTGCAAGATGGCAGTTTGATAAGCAAAGTTTAACATTAAAGGCTTTACTTGCAATACATCAGCATCAGTGGTAAATTTCACTAGAGGTGGAAAATTGGGCGACCTGGGTAATAGGTCAAAGGTCAAAATGGGTAACTTTTAATATGGGTCAGACTCGCAAATGTGTTTTTTGTCCTTTGTTCTTAAATCAAAAAAGATTGTGAAAGAAACATTTCAAGAATACAAATTCAACTTTTCGGATAAAGCAAATGTAAAGGTTATAAGCATAGTTGTCGACTCGCGGCTTAATCATAAATTTCAACTCGTGACTCGACAAGAGTCATAACACACACATACATAAAAATAGACACCAATAAGTATCAACATATCTTATAGATCCTAATTCTTCAAGTTAACAGTACAAGTTTACATAATTTAAGAATCCTAAGAAATTAAATTAAAATTATAGAATTTAAGTAAATAATTATCATAAACTCATAAGAAATATTTTACGTTCATTTAAAAAGTTGAAATTTGGGATCAAGCGTCGGTAATCGAGTGGGTAATGCTATTGTAAAAAACTTGACTCCTCAATGATCAACCATTAAACCCCCAACTGTTTCTTTGATTACAACTTCTCATAGTTTCTACGGTGTCTTTAAGAGATCACTCAAAGGGACAACCATTGTTTAAGATTTTTGTTCTCACAGAACAACCATCGCCCGACTAAAAACAACCACAACTGCTTAATTCAAGTTAAAGTCTAGTCATTTATTTTTCTATTTTCTTCTTATTTCAGTATTAAACTAACAGTTTGCCTGATTTGCTGACTTGTAAGAGCCACGAGTCGACACCACTCGGAAGAGTCAAGGTCATTTAAGAGTCGGGGTCCGAGATGCCTCGTTTTTAGGGTGATCTGACTTGACTCGTAAGAGTCTAACAACTATGGTTATAAGCATGCAAATATACTTCAGGTCACTTTAGATCCATTCATTTGACCAACCTTTTTAAGTTTGGACATTTGAGCTGTCAGAGGTAAAATATAACCTCAATCAGCCCATTTCTGGGTAGAATTCAATGTATTATAAGTGACATCATAAAAACTATATATATTTATATTTATATTGATAAAAAGATAGATTAAATTAAGTGATTAGGACACTGTAAGCTTTTAAATACACGTTTGGTGACTTTTAAGCTTCTTGAACCATTTTACCCATTTCTTTTTTGGCTAGTTCTACATTTGATTGATTGTCAACATAATACAACCCAAATTACGATTTCAATATAAAGTTACTGAAATTATCACCTCTATAAGATTACATAGTGACTTACCTTTCCTTCCTTGGCTTGATTTCCTATCTCCTCATTTTCTTCTTGTAGGGTCCTGCATTTTGCCATTAGACTCTTTCCCATTTTGCTTTGTGGGGTGAAGTTCACAGCAGCAACATTATCCTGCAGCTCCTTTACTTTTTTATCCTTCTCCTCTACCAAATTCTGGAATTGTATATGCAAGTGCTCTTAGTAATGTACAAAATAAGTACACACTAAAATCAATATTTCAAACAAGATTTAAAGTTAAGGTTGCACATGGCTCTTTTATTTATTTTCCAAAGCTGCAATTACCTAATCCAGGCAATTCAGAGTTTTTATGCATGTTACGCAAGTTGTTAATACAACATGGCTTTGAATCTGGAAATTTAGCCCTATAAATTTTGTAATAATTAATTCAGGATTCTAGGTGGAGAACCTTATAGCTATGTCTATGTTTTTTTAATTTTTAATACATATAGGTATTTTATTTGATGTGTTGTATGTTTATAATTTTTTTAAAGTAGACATCAAGTATCATTTGTGTTCTAATTGGTTGAGGATGGAAGTACTTTAGTGATAAATTTGATATAGAACAATTTTTATTCTTATGGTTGAGTCATGAGACCCTGTACCAATGTATCATTGTGTTTAATGGTAGCATAAACTTAAACATAATGTTCGGCCATGAATGAAAACTAAGCACAACTACTCGAATCATAGGAATATGTCAAGAAATGTTCAAGATTTGTCAATCCAGATACCTTCAAACGCATAAATTCCTCATGGATTGCAGGATCAAGCAATAATCTTCTTGCCTGCAAATTTTAAAGCAAACATTATCGTATAAAAATAGAAAGTAACCATAAACATGCAGTTACTTGCCCACATATAAAACTTTGTTGTTGCGTGTACATATAACTAAAACAGTACAGATATGCAAGATACAGGTATTGGTCAATGCAAGCCGAAGCACGATTAAAAGGTAATCATGTTTACAAAGTAACTATTACAACCTTGGATACTGGAAAACCAAGAAATAAAGAAGTTGCTGTATGTTATTCTGCCTGAGTTAAGATAAATCGTAAACAGTCAAATGATTCCAATGACGGACTACATTGTGACTTTCAATAACAAATGGCATATTTTGCAAATTTCATTGCTAACTAACTTATGTCTATTTTAAGCATCAAAGGCCGAACATGTAGCTCTTTTGGGGGGATATATTGATATACATCCAGTCATCCACAGATGTCTTAATCTAGCATACACCCTGTGCAAATCTTCTGTGCATCTGCTCATGTAACAAAAAACTAAGGGTGGCAAAATGGTTGGATAATGGGTCAAACTGGTACTTGTAACAAGGATACATCGGATCGGGCTGACCTGCAAGCACTTTTTGGTCAACTGTTTAACATTTTATATGAAATTGGTGTGCTATTACTAATTGTAAGCTATATTATAAAATATTTACAAAAATGATTTATGAGAGTTCTATGCATTAAATATATGCTTCCCGTGACTTTCGACCAGTTTGACTCATTTGACCCATTGAAGATAAAACACAAATATTGCCACCTCTAAGAAACATACGCAACAACACCATGCAAAAGTGGTTCAACAAATTCAGAATTTTTTTGTAAGTTGTGCCTCGCGAAGAGGTTGAGAAAGTGGTGTACCTGCATCGATAGAGGCTTGAGTTGCGATCTTAAATCCCGAACTGCAGACTAAAGCATTTGAAAATAATTATTTTAATTAGTTAACAGGCATATATATAAGGATCCTCTAGCATGCAATAGTGCAATACTTATATAAAGTAATGAGTTAATTACACCGTTCATCCTTATGGTTTGTTGAGAAATACTGGTTTAATCCTTTGAACTTTTTAATTACGTTGATCATCCTTACTTTTGAAAGTTGTTGCCTCGTTAGTCCTTTAGTCTAAGGGCCGTTAAATTGAGTCATGTGCGTGAAATGTGAGGGTAAAATTGTCACTTCACATAAAATTATTTTTAATACTTAATAAATAAATGTATCAACGGTATTCTCTCCCATCACCATTCTACACCTACACTCACTGTTCCACTTTCTCTCTATAAACAAAAAACCTATCATACCAACAACCACCACCAAGAATGCTTTTTAACCAAAAATCAATTATAGACACATATGAGTTGTGTATTCCTTGTTAACGCCCACTCCAGCAACCTCCAACTGCCATTTATAATTGGACGACCAACGATTTTGAGAATCAGATCTGAAGCTTTCAACCTTTTAGATCCATTAACATCCTCCAACACATACATATGAAGATCTATAACAGTGGTGGCAAAGGTTAGTTAGTATCTGGGAAAATTGGTTATCTGTGTTTGCCAGAAATGAGTTTATTTAGTAGTGAAGGTTCACGGAGGTAGATTTTGACGGTGGCAAACGTTTCTGATTGGTGATTGGGTGATTGGGTGATGAATGTGGTCGTCGCTGACCCGCCAGTGATCCGCCAATGATGTTAATGTAGTTTTTTTTCTTCTTCCATTGGTGGGTTAAAATAGGTGATGGAAACCACTTTATTCGTTAAAAGTAAGAGTGATGCCAGATTTTGATGGTGGTGATAAGTGGGGATTCAGTAAGACAGAGATGAAAATGTGGATTTTTGGTTTGAGAGAGAGAGATTGGATTGACATTTTCTTTTAATTGATTTATTAATCTAGTAATAAAATAATAATAGTATGCCAAAAGACTCTTTTACCCTCATGTGCAAGTCATGTGATCCGATTTAACTGAAGTTACTAACAGTCTTTAGACTAAAGGACTAACGAGGCAACAACTTTCAAAAGTAAGGATTATCGACGTAATTAAAAGTTTAAAGGATTAAACCAGTATTTTCCGACAAACCATAAGGACGAACGACGTAATCAACTCTAAAGTAATTCAAAGAATTGATATTATTATAATTTTTTGGAAAACAAGGCGAAAATTTTGCAATTAAATCCTTCAAACTTCAAAAAAGATCAACTGAACACCTGCTATATAAAATCAATGCAGTAAACATAAATACCACAACAAAAAGTATTTGTGTTAAGAATACGAAAGTAATAACAACTGAAAACAAGAAGCACCTTCAAATCAGCTATTTCCTGCTCTCTCTTTGCAATGGTTACTATATACGCAGCTTCCTTTTTCTTTGACTTTTCCAGCTGAGTACAGTAATACGATAAGCATGGATCAACACAAATTGGCAATAATTTGCAACTACAAAGTAGAGGTGGGGTAGGGTAAGGTTGAGCTGGAAACACTATTTGACGAAAAGTTCTAATTTTTATCTAAACTAGTATGTCAAATATGATTACAAATTCATATTATTCCAATAATAATCTTACTTTTTGAATAAAATCATATATGAGCTTAAGTTTTATGCATTGAAAATACACTTGGGCACCTTTGAACCAGTCTGGCCAATCCTACCAATTTGACCAGTTTCCTTTTAATCTAATGTTTTTACTTACGCATTTGACCCATTAGAGAAAAATTATTCAGAGGCATAAGTAAGTAAATGGGCCGAAAATGCCACCTTTATCACAAAGGCGTAATTTTTTACAACAAACCTGTTCTCTAACAGACTCCTCAGATGATTTTAAGTTCTGGAGATAATGGATCACTACTCTAGGCTCTGCACAGGTAGCAAAAACATCAGTAACCATTATTCCAATATCACACCAGCTTCAAATTAATATAGATATGATACATAATATACGACATATATTATCTTTTAAAGTGCTAAAACAGCATATTTAAGAGGCCAACCAACTGATGAGCCCAGAGGAATGAACGACTCCTTCTGAAAGGCAGAATGCCACTTTTGATTTTCTGACTTCGCAGCTTCAAGCTCTGACTATAACCAAAATTCATGCTAAAAAATAAATAAGATAAACATGTAGAGGAAAGGGACACATGCATGGGTCAAACGGGTTGGGTTGACCCGGACAATTATTTCAGAATTAATGTTATTTAATAAAAAAATTAGGGTCAAATACCATTATTTCAATAATAATCTAACCTTGTAATAAAAAAATGATTTGGGAGGTTATATGCATCAAAAATACACTTTGTATGACTTCCAACCTGTTTGAACTGTTCTGTTTAAAGCTATTTTTATACCCATTTGACCCTATTAGAGATGAAACCAAATCCACCCATTTTTAAGTAAATTGGTCGCATTGCCACCTCTGGTAATTCAGATTACAAGTAATTTGATGCATAACATCATATTTGTGGAAGACATGAAAGTAACAGAGACATGATAAAGATAAGTTGATACATACTTGGCATGTTGCAAGAATATCCTTACAGCTCTGGAGACTACAAAAGTAAAAGCACAAAGAAAGACATGCATAAGTGGATTTATATTTGATTCGGTATTACGGAAAGACTAAAATCCTAAAAAGCAAGCAGCTCAAGAAAAATCAACGGGTGATACCTTTCACGAAGAGATAAAATCATTCCGGTTGCCACACCTGGTGCGGTTTCTTCTACTTTTATGTTAGCCTGAAATGAAAACAAAGTAAGAACAAAAATCACCTTAACAAATAAATACAGCTACACTCATGATGTAACAGTATGATAAAGTAGAAAAAAAGATACACGTATTAGATGAAAATTTTAGGAGTAAGATAAAAGAAATATTTTTTTATTAAAAAAAACAGAAAAAATTGTTGCCAAACAACGCCCAAGTAGAAGCGTTATTTATCAGAAAGCAAAAAAAATGTTCTTTGCAGCTATATAAATCCATTGGAACAGTAAACGTAACCCTCTTAAAATTTATGAATAACTGCTAATGGTTTCTATCTCCTACAACACTTCAATATAGTCCATAATACAACCATATCGATCTGTAACTAATCTTAGAGAAAATTCTCTCATTTAGTTCAACACAAAAAAGCACAGTTTTACGATGCAACTTTCAACTAGGGAAATCAGGAAATGATGTTCTATAAAACTATAACTATATACGAAACAAATGAAAACAATCAACTAAAATGAAAAGGCAAACCTTTTTGGATCCAAAAATATCATCTTCATCATCATCAATATCTCCAAACCCTCTCTTAGTGCCTAAAATCAAATAACAAAATCGAAACATAAATTGCGAGCAATTGAACTAAATTCAAACTCACTGATTGTGTTCATTTCGATACTAATTCAAACCTGTGACTCTCGTAGGGTTAGCGCCAGCGAAATCGCCACCAAAATCATCATCCTACAATTTCAGTTCAAATAGAAAACAAATCATGTACGGATATCATGTAATATAAGAAATAATGTATCAAAATTTAAGATTGTAAAACCCTAGAACTTCAATACTTACGTCGTCAATGTGAGGATGTGATGTCATTGGTGTGTTATAGTTAGGATTGTAAAGCCCTAATTTTTGTTTGGATTTGAAATTCGGTTATTTTAAACTTTAAAGGGTGGGGTGAGAGTGACCACAAGTACAAATAAGGCAGATGGATCAAATTCGGGTTTCGGATGTATGGAACAAGATACCCGAACCCAGTACCCGTATATGATTTGGATTCACCCGAATGGCTGAATCTAGGTTATTTGATTTATTTATATCTATGACTATGATCGGTTTTTTATTTGACTAATATTAAAATTATTATACTAGTCATTTGTACGTCATTAGTTTTTTTATCTTACAGATTTACTTAGTGAAATTGTGCGTTTACCAAGTATAATACACACTTTAGTGGTAACTGATTTCATAATACCTAAAAGTGGAGAAAACGTTAACGAGAGTATGTTCAATTAATTAGAGGATAGTAAAAGAAGTATACTATATGGAATGAATTTTACAACATTATCAGTCATCTTTTGTATCTCAAAAGTTAAAAAAACAAACAATAATAGTGTACTTTTGCGATTATATCATAGAAGAAACAATATGTAATGTTAACACCACGCAATCTTACATAATGTTAATGTAAAGTAAGAAGTCTTATGTGAATGTGAGTAAGTGATTATGTGATAGCAATGTTATTAGAAATTGAAGATACAAACAACACACACAATTGAATACAATTGCACCAACAAATTAATAAACGAATAAAATAAATGCGTAAATGTAAATTGACACAAATAATTAATGTGTGGTTATATCTAATTGGGGTGATTAGTTTAGTCCACGGCCAACTAGAGAGTTTTTGTATTAATTTTTGCAGCTAGTGTGGTTTATACAATGAGGATTACAATATATAGAATAAACAAAATAAGAAAATAAGTCATGCATGAAATCTGGCCGACCTAACCTACCCGTCTAGTACACAAGAGTACTAGTCGGGTACCTTGTGTTCCACCCGAGTACCATCCGGGTACATGTCCAACATGTTGGGTACTTTGTCATAGAGATTTTCTAAGGCGATTAGACCCGTCGGGTAGTAGTAGTAGTAGCCGGGTACTCTACCAGATTCAGTAAGTAACCAACTGTGACTGTATGCTGCTGTTGGTGTTTATATAAGTTAAAAATAATTACTATAAATAACTGTTAAAAGTCTATGATAGCTAAACCGGAGATCCTGGTGAAAGCTTACCTCACTGGATGTTATGACCTCGTCGGAAGTTATAGATTTCGCCGGAAAAATATTCACCCCTCTCTTTCTTTGTTTTAACCGCTTTACTTCTCTGCTCTCTTTCTTTGTTCCCCTATCTGTTCACGTGAATGAACATAACTATGGATGTGTCTATGTAAATTAAGTTTGTGTGTGTTTGGCCAGAAAAACAATGCCAAAAAAAATGGATGTCGTGACTCCTTCTTCCCAAGCCAGCCGCCAAACACAAATTCCAAAACCACAAAATTATTAGTTTTATACCACCCTTTGATAGAGTTTTTAGATAGGTGGTCTAAGTGACAACTTTACTCGTTACTTAATAGTTTTATGATAATAAGGTACCATTCCTCCTAAATTAAATTTGTACTCTTTTATTTGATATGTCAAACACATAATTGAATTTAAATGGATCTATGAAACAAGTTTACGAACATTAAATAACTCTTACATAATAATTTCATAATTGTATAAAATTGAGGTGTTACATTTGAGTTGTGTTTCTATAATTTATAAGAGGCAAATTAAATTCTTGGAATTATCTTTAAGTCCATTAAACATTGTTGTCTTATCTTAATTATTGTTTGGGTTGACTGAGTTTTTATATAGTCAAATTTCTCTAAAGGATAACTGAGATACTCTATTATTATATCCATCCAATTGTCTGTTTTCAGATTTGGATTTGTAAAGTTATATACATTTTAAATGCATGTATATGTATATATGTATTCTAATAATAATAATAATAAATAAATAATAAATAATAATCAGCCAACTTCAGAATATTGAATTTTCTAGTGTTTTTCAATTATCTATTCTCCTTCTCACATTTGCCAACCTATGGAATTCAGGAAATCTGATGAGTTATTTACTTTAGTTCCTTTCTGCCATTGAAATATGCTTCTAAGTGACTGATTTAAACACTATTTGGTCTTTTTCAGTGGTGGAAATTTCAACCGATTTATATGAAAACAGGTTAATTTATGTTGTATTTGTTTGATAAAGAGGTCAAACGACTAAAGATGCATATCGTGCTTGTCATCCTAAATGTCGTCTAGCATGTCATCCTAAATGTATTTTTCTTAAGTTATAGTGTCAATAATTAACTATACGGTCTTAATCATGTATTTATGCTAGATATATACTGATTATTTACAACATTCAAAAGGAAGGATTTAAAAAAGTGTAACTGGGTCGGGGCTGTTTTTACCCATATGCAGATAAAATAACTGGTCTTGATCCAAACGCATTTTAACTTGTTATCCAAACTGGTCTTCTGACCTACATGTTTTGCCACCTCTAGACCTCTAGTATCTTCTTTATTTCATTATCGCACTACTATGAAAAAAGATATGGCTAAGAAGAATTTGCTTTGTTGTCTGTAAATTGTATGCTTCTTCTTTAATTATAAATTTAGTTCTATTCAGATTAGAAGTGATGGTTAACAGTAGTTCCTTTCTATACCCAAAAGTAGATAATCAACCCCCTTGACTTCACTTTTAAGGATGGTGTTGAAGACTTGCTTTGTCAACTATACAAATTACACAAAAACCCAAGTTCAATACCTTACAAACCATAATATATTATAAATCAGTTATTCCTAATACTAATATACAAGAGCCCTCAAAATCGACATCTGGTAGCCTAATCCAAATCAGAAAGATCTTTTTGTAGCCAAAAAATTTCAAAAATTCTCTAACTAACTTTAGGAATTAATTAATCATGTAACAAAAAAAGGTTAATAATAATACTATGCAATTTTCTCTATTGACAACCTGCATTCCTTCCTGGACCTCCATAATAAATATAATTTCCCCATACATTATTTTTGCCAGCTTTTATATCGTAACAACTTGAATGATCAGCCTGTAGATGTAGATTTGCTAGAGGAAGTAAACTATTGTCCCAATCAACAACCTGCAAATTCCGAAAATACGCAGCTTTCCCAAAACCTTCATCGGCAAAATGACCACTACCCATTTGTGTTGATGTGTGATAACCATTTGATCTTGAATTCACTATCTCCCCTCCAAATTGTACCATACTTGCGTGTTTTTGCAAATGACTAAACAAGAAAGATGGCCAATAGCCAATGAGCACCCCAGATCCAAATTGGAGCCACCAATGTCCATGTTTAGGGTCCTACACGAAAGAATGATAGCAGTTTTTAGTTTAGCGAAATTCATGTTACCTTCAACTTGCAATTTTGACTCATTCACTTATGAAAGGGTTAGTTTGGGTTGTGTATTCTCTTAAACGGGTCAAATAAAAAAAGTTACTTAAAAGGGGAACATGTCAAACGGGTAGAAAAATTTCCCAAAATGTATCTTCCCGTACAACATTGTAGATCTTTTACTTTAAAATATTAGATTATTATTTAAAGAATAAAGTATGTTTTACCTTAGTTATCTATAAAAAAAATTGAAATAGACTTATCCAACCTGTACTAAAACATATTCGTTTTGGGATTATTGTAATGATATATTATTATTCGTTAGTTATTTAAAAATACAATGAATAAAAAGTGTTTCAGGTCAACCTGGCCCATCCAACCTGTACTAAAACATTAACCTGTTACCTGAGTCACCCTGCCAACTCTAATGTTTCCTAATTGTGAAGCAACAACACTTACAGCAACATAAGCTTCTATTTTGTTTATGTCTTACTTCCATTTAACAGTATTGTAAAAGTTGAGTGATAGAAGACAAACAAAATAGGAAAAAGAAAGCATATGTAGGAAAAGAACAATAGACCCTGTTTACATAATTAGTCCAAAACTCAGTTGGTATCAAATTAGTTATAGACTAATAGTGTATACTATTAAGTACTTTAGTATATATTAAAGAGAAGTTTACACATGGGAGACACTTCCTCGAAATGAAGAACAGAATCTTCCAATTTTTTATTCCATCAAATCCAATTCACAGTTTCTTTTTTTTTTTTCTCTTTTTCTTTTTCTCTTCTTTAAAACAGTTGTACTTCATGATTTAACAGGAAAACAACTCTAATATTCCTAATTTTCCCTTCAACCTTTTAAAACTCGGACAAAGATTCTTCATATAGATTTTAATTGTGTTCGGTTGTCCAAAAACCATGTAGGTAGTTTTGGTCAACTGTTCACAAAAATGACAACGCTAAAAGGTATACTTGCTCCGCCCAACAGGATAATATGTACAAGACAATGTTGATCATACGTTCGTTGAATAAATTTAAAGGCTTTCATCAAGTAGCATGCAACTAAAAAATAAATTAGCATTACCTTCCATATCATGACACCGATATCAAATTGTTTGCCATTGTAAGATGACCTGGGAGAGATTGCTGCACCGATAGCGATCCTATTGTTTGTTTGAACAAATCCCGAGCATAGCAAGTTATAACATCCCGTGGCTTGGTATGCGTCAGTCTGAAATTTTTTAAATAAATTAGCCCTTTCGTGTAACAGACATTTATATGTCACGGTTTGATAAGAAATGTGAGATTACTTACAGTCCAGTAGGTGAAAAATCTAGGATAACCATCTCCGTATAACTCTGGGCTAACCTGAAGAAATATGAAAAGTTGGTCATTAGGCGAACAGTCTTAAAAACCATGTTAAAAAATACTTTCAAAGTTTTTACTTTTATTCGATATGAATTTGAACAAAAATTCTGCCTTTATCTTTGCTATAATGTGGATACTAGAGGTGGCAAATGGGCGGGTCACACAGATTGGGGAGCATGTGGGTCAAAACAGCTAGTTCGACTTCTTTATACGGGTCTGATTTGGTTGGGTTGACCCAAAACACTTTCTTTAAAAACTTGTAAATAATGAGTATGTATCATTTCAATAATAATCAAACTTCTGGAATATAATACAATCTCTGTGACTTTCGACCTGTTTGACCCGTTCACATTTATGACATTATTTTAGTTTACTCATTTAGCTAGGGAGAGATACTACTACTTGAAATAATAGATATAAGTTACCTGCCAACCAGCTTCAATGGTATTGAGATCATTGCCAAATGAACCGGATATGACCCATAACTGTGATAAACTAAACTCATATGGATCTGTAACTGCAGGCGTCCATACGTTCATGCTGGCCTTAGCTCCATAATACTGATCTCCGTTTACAAAAGCAACTGCATGCTACAATTCAAAGGTTGCATCTCATTAGAGATATTGCAATAAGAACATAATATTACATTAAACTTGATCACTTGATGTTAATTGTGAGGGTATTTGTATGTGCATTTTTGAAAGTGAATATGTGACACTGAATGGTCAGAATCGAATAATAAAATGGGATACAAAAATACAGGGTCCGGGAAATTACAGTTATTTAAGAAATTAACAGATAAAATGACGAAAAATGACATTTTCTAAGTAGAGTGGTTAGTTAATAAGTAATCAGCAAATTCAAACGGTTTGAATAATTGTAAAAGACTAAACTAACCTCATGACCACCACTCATGGTGTCATGCCTTACACCTCTTCTGATCTTTCTTCCAAATCGTCGTAACGAACTCGCTCGTAAGACATCTTTTTCAGTAGTTCTTCTGATGGGAATAGTTCCTTCTGGACAGCATTCCAATTCTGCCCATAGTTGAATTGTCTCATATATCTCATTACTGGAGTTATGCCCTTTTGGCCTCTCATATGGTCCTTCCTGTTATTTCAAATTATCAATCACATCACTTCAATCAATTTTAAAATCAAAATTTCAAGAAAACACAATTAAATCTCAAACTGTATATATATACACATACTTGTATATCTTTAAATTTATAAGCTCGGCTTACAGACTTATTGAGATTTGAAAAGGTCCATAAGCTTAAATTGGTAAGTGCATAAAATTGGATTATTAGTTTTTCCAAATTTCAATAAGCCAGCAAGCGGGAAATATAAGCTTACCCAAACACCTAAATATTTTATTATTGTAATGTAATTGCAATATTATATATATATATACCAATGGCTTTTGTCCTTTAAGACTAGGATGATCAAATGCTGGTTGAAGATGAGAAACAACACAATCTATCAAATCACCATCGGGACTCTGTTACGACATCAAATATAAACAACCCATATTGTCAAAACCAACAGAAATAAATTATACAGTAAGAAACAAAAGATTCAAAATAAGTCAAGGTAGCAAAAGGTCAACCTGAATGGTCTTGACTGAAGGTTTATTGATCTTCTTCAAATGAGCTCTAACTCTTCTCATCTTCTTCAACTCTTCCATTGGCTTAAATCTTGTTTCATTTATCGGTACAGATTCACCAACAAAAACAAACAATAACAAGATACAAACAAATGTGAATATTAATGTAGATTTGGAAGAAAAACAAGAAACCATGTTTACATTGATATTAAAGAAATAATATCTATGCTTGGTTGTATTATCCTTAACTAACATGACATCAATATGTTTTTGTACGCAGAGTGAGATATTAATATGATAAACAAAAAAACAAACACCAAGAACAAGAAACAATTGGTTGGTTTGTTCCAACTTTTTGTCCAGATCACAGCATTTGAAACACAAGAGTTGAGTTTGTAATTGTTTTTAAATGGAGAGAGATATAGATACACAACACACATAAATATAAACAATTTTTTTTCTATTTAAGATTCTTTGGTCTTAGGCACTGACACACAGAACCAGCCTACATTTACATTAGAGATGTGGGGCTTAAAACCCATTAACACCCCAGTAGTCAATTTTATTTGAATTATTTTATAATTTGTTTATTTATTTATTTATTTATCACAGTATTTATTATTTTATTTTTGCAAATTACACCAACAACGTGTGTGTTAATGTGTGTCAGAGAGATTCCACTTGGTCACTGCATGCTGATGATGGTGGTGGTGGAAAACACTCAAAAGACATGAAGATAATGTGTACTTGGGCATAGCCACTAACCATTTCTTTTTCTTATTAATCCAAAATATATGTGCCTAAAAAAGTTGATCCTCTCGAATTCATGTAAGAGCCTTTATTCCAACAAGCCCTTTAACCAAAAAATTCATGTAAACAGTTTTCAAATAAGGATCAAAGCTTGGCCTTGTGTAAAACATATTACCGTTAAAGTGTTTACAATATAACTTTTCTATTATACTTCTTTTTGTAGTTACAACTATTATACCAAACACTTAAAAAAACAGAAAAAAGCGCAGTCTCTGACTACGGTTTCATATACAAGCTTCAACTAATAGCTTTGGGCTCCGACCTATAAATTAAACCGGCAATTACTTTTATCAAACATATAGTTTTAATATATCTCATATCTTGAAAAATATGATAATTCACCGTTAAGATAATTATAAGAGTTTAAAACACATCTCAACAGTCAACACCATCATCTATAGCAAGTTACTCGTTGTAACACCTCTTCCTATAGTACATTCGTTGCTTGTTTTCTAAAAAAAAAAAAGTCCAAAGATATCATAGGCATCATTTTCAGATCTTAAGTCTTTCGGTGAACTCTATCGTGGGAGATATGGAGGAGATGATAATGGTGGTGGGGTCATTTTAATTTTTTTTTTTCTTATTTTTATGGTATATAATAAGAATGGTGATTTGCATATCCCTATTTTTTCTCTTTACACTATCCATTGTAATATATAGTGAAGTACTCCCCAACTTTATAAATTATTGTTAGTGATGTACGAAGATAAAGAGTGGTGTAACAAAAATAACAATAATTTATGAAGTTGCAGATAAAGAGTGGTATATTTATTTCAAATGAACACTTTAAAAAAATCAGGTTTTCAACTTTTATAGGTAGTATTTATTCTTGTTCATTTTTTATGAATTTGTTGACGTGATGCTGAGCTACAGTTTAATTTTGAGAGCTACTGTTTGAACATTCCGTAGAGGGTGAGGTGACTAACACATACACACATATAGAGTGGATGAAACTGGCACACATCAAGATACACTTACATATAGTGTACATTCAAGACTATTAAGGTATTCATTTAAAATATTCTTTAATTTTTCAATTATTTCCGTCATCATACTAAATATGACTGATTTACTATTGATTACTTGTTACTTATTTCATAAATACTTTAATATACATTATCAATTATCAATTTCCAATCATTTTGAAAACGTACCTACATTCAAACATCTATCATATATGTACTATACATTTATAATTTATCGAAACCGGTTGGTGTAAGGAATTCAATAACTATCATTCACATAAAACTTAGGAAGGTGGAAAAATACAAAATAATAATTGTGAAACCTCTATTTTAAGATGAGTACTTTCCATTTGGTAGCCCAATTTTAGTTATGTATCATAAAAGTTATAAATTAGGGACCCCAGTAAGAGTTATGATTGACAGTGAAAATTCTTTACCTAACAACACACACATATTAATAATTTTTCAAGTACTATTTTTCATCTGAATTTGACACATCAAAGTGCAATTGTACTAGACCTTTTTTTTCTAGCTATAACCTTTTTTCATGAGGAATGTTTTATGGTCCCTTAATAATAAAAATAGTACATGAATTAATCAATTGTATCCATCTTTTATATTTGTTTTGATAATGTAGTAAATTGTTTTTCAGTACTAATAGTCACATATATTATTGTTGTTTTTCTTTGACTATGATGACAGCATGGGTAACAAACCAACAGCTAGTAACAACTGTAACTCTGTAACGATGTCATGGTCAAAAATGGTCAGATGAGTTTCTATTTTTAGAAACATCACAATTGTTCTTTGTTATTGACGTGATCCAAAATTCTTAAAATGAAATATAATCTAAATAAATAAACTTAGTTTATACAATATTTATATTTATTTTAATCTAACTAGATATAATAATAATATCATGCATCTATTTATAAAATTTATATTTAAATATTGTACGTAATTAGTGAAATGTACGTAGTATATATTCAAAACATACTATAACCATTTGAAAACGTTGATTAATATATCAAAATGTATAAAAGTCAATGTTAATGGTATAATATGAATAACTATAACATATATATTTAGTGTATCATTTATTTATTATTCTGAAAAATGAAAACTTCATCTTACATTTGAACAATTTTTTAAATCGTTTATTTTAAATAAAATAATATATATGTATTTTCATAACTAAATGCACTTTTAATATCCTTTTCAATAATATTTCAATGAAAACGGATTGTTAACTGACTTGTAAATTTGTAATCAAGAGCCAAGTAATTGAGATGCCTTGAAATTTAAACCACTAATTTAGTTTAGAGCCAAAAATCTTGAATCCAAAACACTGCACACTGTATGATGCAGTAGGTACAAATCACTGTTGCATACTTTTCTTGCACTTAAAATTTAAGCACCAGGAAAAAATTAATAACCACAAATGATAAAGCAATTGTGCTTCTCACTTATTATAGACTTAGAGTTCTACACATTTTTACTTGGTCTCCATTCTTTTCAAAAAGATCCCATGCTTGTGCTCTTTTGAGAATATTTTTGACCTATAAAGTGTCATTCATTCATGCTTTTTGTAAAGGTGGCATTCCCTTTTGTTAGAATTGATTCTTGCACTACTTTGAAATTGGTATAGGATTCTTTTGAGTTGTAGAGTGTGTTTGATAACAAATTAATTGAAGTTAGAAGTTTATGACTGAAACAGAAGATTATGTTTAAAGATTATCTATTTTGAAATGCTTCTATTTCATGAAATTGTAGAAGAATTTTTTTTTCAACAATTTTTATCATTTACATGTCATCAAACAGGTTTTTTAATTCATAAAATTTAGATATTACTAAAATTAGAATCTCATTCCCTTGTAATCCCATAAAATCCCTTACATGCCAAACACACCCTTGAACTACTAAATCCAATGCAATGTAAAATCATATGGCAGAAAGTACCAGTCATTAAAACATATTTTCCTTTCCTTTTGTTAGATTATTTCACCTAGAAAAAGTTACTTCCTTTTAAGGTTTAGGACTTTTTAATCTAGAGTAATTTTATTAAGATGACCTGCCCATGATGTGGTACTTCTTGTACAATTTTGAGAACTCTAATTAGTTTGAACAGTTGTGTATTTTTTTAATGTTAAGTTGAATTATGTTATACAATCAAGAACTATGGTGCTATGATGGCTTGTACGTTATGTATTAAATGTTGTAACTTTTGTAATCTGGGTGTGATAATTTAATATAGTGAAAAGGTGAATTTATATTATAGTCAATGATGGCATGTATAACCGGTCAATTAATTCGATTTAATGTAAAATTAATTAAAAAGTTATTGATTTTCTAATAGTGCTATCGATTATATTTAAGTGATGCACCTTGCTGATTAAATAAATTTAATAAGTTACCAAATTAAATGAATTTCAAATTTTTTTACCATCGATAACTAAATTTTTTAAGTCCACCGTCGATTATATTTTCACTTCAAAAAAGTTACGGTGACACTTACACTTTATGCATAAAAGTTGTACATATTTGCTGAATACAACTATCTAATAAAATCAAGAATTATGGTGCTCCAATAACTTCGTATATCATTCAATGAAAAACGCACCCCTCTTTGAAGTTAAATATTGTACACTTTGAAAAAGGACTTGGCCTACTAAATAATACTCCAACATATGTCCAGTTGTGAAATGGCAAGTGATTTACGGCCTTACGGGCATAACATACGTCGTTAGATGCAAAAGAAATTTAAAAAGTTATACACTTTTGGTCACTAAGTATGTTATATTTTTCTTCTGGTGTTCATTTTTAGATATCGGAAATTTTGGATAATAAATCTTACTATTCAAAATCCGTATTCAAAATTTAAAATATCCGAAATTTCATATATGGATATCGGGTTATCCTAATCAAAAAGAAATTTTTTTCAATTTTTGTATTTTTAAATCAAACATTACATTTATAACTATTTTAATGATAATTTTTATATAATATAAGTATAAAACATATGTATAAAAAAGAAATCTCGATTTTGTTAATTGAAAATACTAAAACAATTATGTAAATACGTTATAGATGTGTCTTTATCTATATCAACAAAGCTTATTTAACAAAACTTATACATCATTGACTAGATTATTATAAAATTTAGATTATATTATCAAAAATTTTAAAAAAAGTAATATAAATTCAAAAAATTTATATTAAAAATTAATTTTCAGATATTCATATATTCAAATTACCTACGTTTTGAAAATCACTACCCAATACCCGATCCTAAAAGTTCCAATATGCTAAATTTAAATGATTAGTTTAAACTAAAATATCAATAGTAGGTGATATAACAATCTTAAATATAATATAGAAAATGAGTTTATAGTATCATCAAAATTTAATAACTAACAAAATTAATTTATTTAAAAAATAACTAAATTTAAATGATTATTTTAAATAAATTTATTAGATAACCCACCTTTATCTAACAACATAAGTACAAATATTGGATAATATTGTTTGTACCCGTTGAACCCCATCTAACAAACAGAACAATTGTCTATATAAATTAAAACATTGTAAATGTAATATCACAGCAAAGCGATGTTACTAAAATAAATGCCAAAACATTATCTACAAAATACTCAATAAAGGCCAAAGACGATATAATCATAACTCAAACAGTTAGCCAAAATCAACCTTATATATTGCAGTCATATTAATATTTTTAAAATATACCTTTTATGGTAATACATTCATTAATGATTGCTCATATATGCTGAAAAATGTAGTTACTTATAAGCCGACAAACTTTCATATATACACAGGTCTAAAATCATTACATAATAATATCTATCCTTATAGTGTATAAAATAATTTGATTGTTATACATATTATTTTACTTTTATATTTCTTCCCTTCTAAAATAAATATTAACTAAAAATATATAATGACTTATCTTTTTAACGGTTAAATATCAATTACCAATCTATTTTTATACCTTATATTGTGTAAAAATGTGCAAATGTCGTTATAACGTTAAGAGTGAAATGAAACTTGTCGATACGTTTTGTAAGTGGGTATCTTTTTTATAATAAAAAACATAGTAGGTTTTGCATATTGACAACTATTTTAAATTTCATCCCATGGTAAGTAACGTACGAAAGTATCACTACAATATGTAACATATATACCGTCTATTAGTTTTGTGCTAAAATAAGATATAAATTTATAGATCGCTTATGTGGCAATGACTTGTCATTGAAATGTCAAATATACCATAAAGAAACTAGAATCAAACAAGATGAAGGTATTCATCTAGAACGTAAAGTTTGTAAAAGAAGAGTAACTGACCACTATAATACTTCAAAACGTATTAAAATAATACGAAGGAAACCTCACTTACAAATCACACTCTCACTCAGAAAATATACACGAAAAATATGTTCAACACTAGATGAACAAATACACGAACAGAGACCTTAAATTGGATGCAGAGGATGAAAGAAAAATATCTGTAGGCGCACACACAAATTACATTATTCCAATAAAAAAATATCAAAATTAATACTCCTTACATCCCAATTACATCCCAAAATAAGAGTCATCTTCGCTATCAGATAAAACAATTTATTAAACTGTGTGTAAATCGATACTGAACACTTAATTTGAAACGAAGGAAGTATTCTATTTTGTTTCTAAGTGATATTGCACTTAAGCACCTCAACATCAATCCCTTGATCTTTGTAGCACTTAACATTTTACACCCTAAACTTTATCTGGAATAACAGAAGAACTCTAAAAATACAAAGTTAGATTAAGTAAGTCCAAACATATATATGTTTCATGTTTAGATTATACATTTCAACATATACCAATTCTACTCTCCTCTCTCAATAATTCAAGTTTACAACAGGTAACCTTATATCACATAGTAACATACTTTTATAACATTTAAAAGTATCGCACTCATCCTGGTAATATTTTGAGTAGAATATTAACATCGGGACAAAACCGAGAGTATGTTATTTTTTTTTTTGAACGACAATTGTGGCTACATGACCTCTAGTCCAGAAGGTGTAGTGAGCTCACACAATCAGGTTGGGTCCAGCCTAGAAGTCAATGACACCCTTCCCTTTACACACGCGAAAGGAAAACCCTTAACGCTCTAGACAAGACTCGAACTTGAAACCTTGCCTAAAAAGGTAAAACCTCCATACCACTATACTAGAGGTCTTTTGGTGAGAGTATGTTATCAATTACAAGATTTAGCTTAGTTTGAATAAAATTAAATCATTCTTTTTTAGACGAAGAGATTATATGCATGTATGTACAGCACTACGTGTTATGTAGTTCTGTACAATAAAGTTTTATTTTGTGCTGAACACATCTATCTAATCAAATCAGGAGCTGACTACAGGCATTATCATCATTGTGGCAGAAATTTGGACAAAATAGATATCATAATGCCGACCAATTGATCATCATAAGATTTCCCACCCAAAAACCATTATGGCATCAAAGAAATATTGGTGACTACTTTTTACCAAAAACAGCATATCCCAAAATGGAAGTTAATTGTATCTCACGCAATAACAGTTGTACATGGCTATACATCAATTGGTTTATTTATTTCAAAAATAGGACAATAACTTTACTTTGAGGTGATTGAAAAAATGGTGGTGGTTGTTCCTGGTCTATATGGGAATAATGTTCTTCCAACTTTATGGAAAAAAAAGATCTTGGTGCTTTTACATATTGATATTTGCCTTCAATCGGAAGGAAAATGGCTAGCAAATGAGCTTTGAAAGATATGGTTGTGTATGCTTTTGAAATGCAAATAGTATTGTAGAGTGTGATCATTGTTGTTGGACATAAACTCAAATTATGGCTCAAACATGAGAAATTTTAGTTCTATGTTGGGTAAGTTTGAAATGAATTTATTTGTAATGATTATTAAAGATAAATTATCACTAAGGTGACCTAGTGGTGAAACGTCTTGCTATTATTTTAAAAGGAATCAACTTCGAATCTTACTAGGTATATTTTGAGAGTGATCGGAAAAAATGTTAGAAATGGTCATAGAGAAACCCCGATTAAGTCTCGTAGATTCAAGTCAAAAAAAGACTCCCCCTCTATGGTTCATAGCATAGAAAACTCGTCCTCCACGGTTGATTGCATAAGAATCTTGAGTAGCCCGCGTACATTTGAATCAGATAAACATACGCATTTCCCCAATGACCTAAACACGATAAACCTCATTTGGAATATGAAAGGTATAAATTAGGGGTGTAATCGAATCGAGTCAAGCTCGAGCTCGGCTCGACTCATGTAGGATAAGCTCAGTTCGACTCGATAGCTCGATGAGCTTTCACAATGTATACTCCAGCTCGACTCGAAAAGCTCGAACATTTATATACACATAATTTCTAATACTCAAATTCAATTTATATTAATTCTAAAAATTAAATTCAATACCAAATATCATTTCAAAATACATATAAGAATAAAATAAATCGACAAAACAAGTCAAAAATTTTGTTAAATAGTATAACAATATTATAATTTACTAATAACATCGTTTATAAATTCAAAATGTTGTATATATACTACATATATACATATTCATTAAGTCTCGAAAAACTCGAGCTCGACTCAATATATATTGAACTCAAGCTAAGCTCGACAAAAGCCGGACTCTTTTACACCCCTTAATGTAAACCGATACAAATTAGCTAAATAAAATATGTTGGAATAATTAGACAGTTGTTTAGTGTGTGCTTATTAAGTGTATAAAAACATCATAGATCACAAAACAGGATACATATTAGAGCGTTAGTACTATACAAACTTATTAGATTAAATCTTGACTACCCATAAGGACAAAGGTAAAATCTATGTACATGAATGATGAACTTTAGATGTCCCCAGAAAACAGTCACTTATATTCACTTTTTTTAAAAGGTCATTTAAAGAACAAAACTTCATGATGATAGTGATAAAAAGTTAAAACAAAAAACTATTGCAAATGGATCCAAATAGTCAAAAAGTAACAATCCTTTTACAACATTGGATTCCCAATTGCTACATTGATTAGTTTCTATTTTTGATCACTCAACGAACTATTACATATGATTCTAGTCCTGGTTCTAGTCCAGATACCGCGGCTGGAGCCAAAATGTCTAGACCACTGGACATGTTAGAAGCCTCATGCTCCGGACTAGTACGTAGAATGGTTAGCCTCCCACGAACCATTTCACGCGCCGTGGATCAAGGACTGGACCTAATGAGAGACGGAGGTGGAATGAGAGAGCACCACCAATTTCAGCCACCAAATGTTCCCTTCCACGATAATTTCAACCCGAATGGGGCTTTCTAGCGAGTTTTGAACAACAATATGGGCCAGTGCATCCGTTTTTATATGAGTGTAGGTTCAAAGAGGTTCTAAAGATGGCTCAAGATGAACAAAAGTTGGTGTTTTTGTACTTGCACTCACCTAACCACCCTTTTACACCACGTTTTTGCAAGGATATTTTGTGTTCTGAAGTGGTGGTGCAATTTCTTGATGCATTTTTGGTGCGTGGGATGGCGTCGCGGACAGAGACGAGGGTTTGCATATGGCCAACGCTTCGGCCTGCCAGTTTTCCATTTTGTGCGATTGTGCCCCCTCATTCTGGCGATAGCTTTGCCGTTCAACAAGTAAGAACCATGAACCCAAATTTCGTTTTATTTTAGTCTTATTTTACACTGTGTGGAGTGGTGGCAAATTAGACCGGTCAGACACGAGTCAAAAAATGTGAGTGTCGAAATGTGTAACTTTTTGTTAGGAGACAAGTGAGGTTGGTTTGCCATTTAACCTGTAATACTGTAAAAAATTTAGTTTATTAATTATGATTAAGAAAGTTATATCAGTTTAATACGTAGTGATAACCAAAGTATTTTGAATAAAACGATTCGAGAGGTTTCATTTATTAAATATACACTTTGGGTGAATTTTGACTGGTTCGACCCATTTACCCATTTTTCTTGTAATAGTTCTGAATGTTTATTTTATAGATGGAAGGACCTGTGACTCCAGAAGAACCAGTCGAAATGCTACAAACAACACTCGAGGAACAAGAACTAGCATTTGATAACAAAAGGGCAAAAGAAGAAAAGAGAAGGGCTGATATACAATTGAGACAAGAACAAGAACACCTGGTCGCTCCAAGCTGACCAGGTTCGGCTAATCATGTTTTTATGATCGATTTCAGGGGTTCCACAGGTACTACTCGGATCACTTGCATGATTACTTGACGGTATATAATTGTACTTTAAAAAAACTAAAAGGTTCAATTTTTATTTTTAGCTTCAGGAGGAAGTGTCACAACTAGTTATCAAGCTTTTATGATCAAGCTTTCCTAGAAAAGTTTACAGTGTTAATCAGATGGAAATGACTCTTAAAGATGCCGGTTTTTATCCTAAGATAACTTTGTTTATCGAGCTTGATTAGATTTCATTTGTAGTGCACGAACCAAGGCTCAAGTTTGTATCATGTCGCGCTATATTTCTCGTTTCTACAAGAATTTTTTCTTTTCAACTTTTATGTTTTTTCTTGTGATGTTTATTGAAGCTTTAACTTTAATGAAATGAATTGTCATCTGATAATATCGTCGAAATTTGGAGTCATGGAGAACTTTTAACTCTCTGATCAGTGCATTTTAGTGCAAGTATTTGTGATTTATAGGAGCTTGAGAACCCAATTTTGTGATTGTGAATTGGGAATAATTATCTATAACATCCCTGACCCGCGTGTTCACGGGCCAACAAAAATGTGGGCTCTCACTTGTGCTTTGTTCATTTTTAATATATATAAATACAAAGAAAATTCATCAAAAAACACTAAAAGAAGCAAATATTATTTAATATATAAAAAAATGGTAAAAAACTACCCTCCACACGCAACTCACAACTTGCGGGTTTGCGTATCCGAGGAATGCTTGATCGTTGCCGGGCTCATGTCCGAATAATGCTTGGTCGTGGCCGCGGGTTGTGTACACGTTAAAACGGGTTCAAATGGGTCAAAACAAGTTAAACATGGTCAGATAAAAGAAGGTCTAATTAAGTCAAAATAAGTCAACACGATCAAACTGTAGTACAAACGGGTTACGGCCCGCAAATGACCTAGATTTGCTAATTGTAGCCGAGATTTGCGTGTGGTTGCCAAGGCGTACTCACAAATCCTGGTCACGACCCGCAAATGGCTGGCTACCACACTCAAACCACTCAGACGTCATGTAATTTTGCAAATCAAAGCCAAATAAAGCAACTCAAAGTCGAATTATGCAACATTAAACATACATTATAAAGCAACATCAAATATACATTTAGTAATTTCAATCATCAAAATATCAAAAACTAAATGCACACCAAGTGTTCAATGAAATGCTTCACTTAAAATCGAAAATTAAACTTAACAATCAAGCTTAAACAAGTTAATACATGATTATCGGAGTTTTTATGTTCAATTTCATACAGAGAAAACACAATCCAGTTTTGATTGAGATTTTGGTTGTGATCTAAAATGGTAACGGGCGTAACTTCGATTAAAAATCTCAACCTGTAATTCCAATTAAAAACTTACAGCTACCTGCTACGTAACTTCAAGCCTTCAACTATTGTCTAATTTCAATAAACATACTCAAAATGGTGAATTGTAGACTGTTTTATTTTTAAAATCAAATCCCAATCATTCATTTGTACTCAAAGTGATAAAGTCATTCTCGTATGTGGAAATTGTACAGCACAAAAAAAAACATTCACCGTGTACACAACTTTTATAGTTAGACAAAAAAATTGTTCGCAAGATACCAATATAAGCCTAAACTAAATTAAGTCCTAGTAATTAAACAAAATAATGATGTAAAAAGGATTTGTCACAAGGCTATTACACCGTCTTCTGAAGAAAGAATAAAATAAAGGGAAAATGTACTCTTTTACCTCTTTAATTATTGTATATATATTAATTAATAGTTATTGTATTGTATATAATGTATATTTAAAAATTTTTATTATATATATTAAACTTATCAGTTTCATTTAATACATAAGAGGTGAGTTCATGTAAGTATGAGCTTTTTTGAAAGTATGGGAGTATCAATAGGAATGCGCTACGTGACAAAAACCCACTTTCCCCTACTTTTTTAAAAATTAAATATCTCAAAAACCGTTAGTCAAAAAATTATAAAAATTGCACCATAAAAATCACCGTTTTCTCCTCTTCGATTTAAGATCCCACAAGGCACACTTTTAACGATTTTTTTTTTTTTTCATTTTTTATGGGTTAACACATGTCTTATGATGGATTAACAAAAGTGTTACCCGCGGTTATCACATGCGTTATCGACGACTATCACATGTGTTACAATCGATAGTCGGCGCTAACATATGTGTTAGTTGCCCGTAACACATGTGTTATTTGTTTATAACACATGTGTTACAAATTTTCAAAACCCACCAAAAAGTGAAATTAACAAAAGTGTTACCCGCGGTTATCACATGTGTTATCAACGACTATCATATGTGTTATAATCGATAGTCGGTGCTAACACATGTGTTAGTCGCCCGTAACACATGTGTTATTTGTTTATAACACATGTGTTAAAAATTTTCAAAACCCACCAAAAA
Organism: Logfia minima; assembly: GCA_963921325.1. Classification (NCBI taxonomy): domain Eukaryota; kingdom Viridiplantae; phylum Streptophyta; class Magnoliopsida; order Asterales; family Asteraceae; genus Logfia; species Logfia minima. Next base: position 2,862,035 of record OY992773.1, read on the forward strand.
GTGAAAAAAAAAATAAAATTCGTCGAAAGTATACCTTATGGGATCTTAAATTGAAGAGGAGAAAACGCTGATTTTTATGGGGTAATTTTTATAATTTTTAACTAACGGTTTTTGAGATATTTAAATTTAAAAAAAGTGGGGGAAAGTGGGAAAAGGTGAGGCCTTTGCCAAATGACACAATTCTATTGGTACTTCCATACTTTAATGATCTTTTGTCTTATACGTAAACTTTTGTTGTTGGATTTTTTATTGTATGATATATTAGAAAACTAAAAAAAATCTACCTACGATAAATAAAATTGATAGATCTTAAATATAATATAAAGGCAAACTATGATAAACATTAAACAATAAACCCTGAAATAAAATTAAAAACAGACAATTTTTTATTCTTTCCTTTTAACTCCATCGTTATCCTGCAAAACCGTTGCAGCCATGAATCATTTTCAGAAAACAGGTCTCTCCATATCTCTGATCTTTGCTTCTAAGTATCCAAATGTTATTTTTATTTTCTTCAATACAACAACTATACATTCGAACAATATCTTTTTTTCTTTATCTGACTTGTGAACTTTTGTAGTATTCTTTCAGACTTTTAGTTTTAAAGTTTGTCACTTATTAATATGTCAACGGCTAACATTTATAGTTGCTACAGTTTCATGTGCTAACTGTAAGGTGTATGCATAGGCAAATAATGGCTTTAGTGATTCACCAGGTTCAGGTAATTAATGAAAATGCTCAAGTATTTATTGTTTGAATTTATGTACTAAGTATTTTAGGGGTTTTCATTTCTTTAAATGGGCGGGTTGGGTAACTGGTCAATACGAGTCCCGGGATTAAACTTTTTGTATGGATTGAAACGGGGATTGACATGTTTGAGATAAAACACTAACCAAATCATCCGTTCACATAATAATTTGTTTTCAATTCTCAATGGGCTATCCGCAATCGCATAATACATAACATCTTTATGTCCAGTTTAAACAAATGACGATAAGATACAATCATAACAAATTCCAACTTATCGATGTAGTTTTAGTGACTATTTTCATTTTCTTTCAAGGGTTCATATGCTCCATCAAGGCCTTCATGGAAGAGAGGGATAAAATCAACCACAGGATGTTGCATAGTTGAGAGTATGGATATCAATCTACTAAAACATACTTCTTGTTTATGGTAAACTTTATTTAACTTTATTAGTGTTGTAGTATAAGTAGAGTATTAACAATTCATATGCAAGCAAAATACTGAAACTCAAAGTAATAGGTCATTCGGCTTTATATTAGGGTCATAACATCGATTAATAATTGAATTGTCTTCAAAGGGATTTTTCAAGCACTTTTATTTATTGAATATTCATGATGTATCAAATGATGATTTGTATCTTGCTTAGTATCCCAACCTTCAGTACTGAAGGTGGCAGTTTCGACCCATTTAATTATTAATTGGTATGTTGAAGTTTTGTTATTTGTCAAAACGGGTTGAAAGTCACCCCTTGTTAAGGCATACAACCTACCAAATTTCTTAGTTCAAAAAAGTTATAGTATTCTTGTAATAATATACTCCGTAATTATTTGGTAATCATATTTGAAACGCAGATCATTTATAAAAATGGGACATAAAGTGTTTTGGCCAAGCTCTACCTGCCCAGTATAAAAATTAATCATTTTGCCCTCTTTGACCCGTTATCCAACCCGCCCAGTTTGCCATCACTACTTATTAATAACTTCTTTTTTCTTATCAACACAGTGGGGAGCTCCCTCTTACCCATCGATCAAATCGAAAATCTTTGAAAATTGTATCTTTTAAAGGTAGTACTCAGAGTAACGAATACAAAGATGGAGTAAGCGAGTCAAAATCTGGAAACAAGCCGGTCATACTTTCTAACATCTTCTGCGACAATAATATGCGTGCTCACTGTACCTCTGACACAGATGTGACCACAGTAGGCTCTCTAGCCATACATAAACTATTTAACAGTTGGTCAATGTTTTCGCCCTTAACTTCAACTAAACAAGATGAAACATTAGAGAGACCATCCTCAAAAGAAAGAGTAGAAGCAGATCAGAAGCTCCTGAAAGAAGGGTTTTTTAAAAGAGTTTGGGGCAAATTTTTGGGTATGGATGCTACGATAAAGATCCCAGCAATTATGTTGTAAGTTATCTCTGTAATATATTTCTGATTTCTGATAATGTTGTAGGTACATAGGTTAGGGAAGGTGACAAGTTTGACCCATTTAAATTATGAATGGGTTGATACACGATTAAAGCTATTTTTACCAGTTAGAGATCAAACATAACCCAAATCGACCCATTTTAATTACATGGATCCAAATTGCCATCTCAAGTGGGTTCTAATTTCTTGAGTGGACGTTTGCAGCGTACCCCTGTTCCTGATAGTAAACATGACGTATGGAGCAAATGTTGCAAAAGAGCTAAGCCCTTTATGGATCGGTGGACCTTTGCTCCTTGCCCTTTACATCAAGATAGTTCACGTTATATGCTCACTCTACATTTTCAGCTTCAAGCATATAGTGAAGGTGGTGAAAAACTTCACAAATGATCAAGAATTCATAGGGGCTCATTTATGGGGACGTGTGGTGTACATTAGGAACTTAGACTACAAAAATGAGTCAAACAGAATATGGGAAGAATTTAAAACATGGTTCGAGGATAAGTGTTTTGACTTTGTTGAATCTGTGTGGTCTTATCGTGGAATGGTTGGGTTCTTGAAGATGGCTAACATCAAGTAGGGCGAATAGGGAATTCTTCGATTTCTTTTATTTCGTGTGATGGTTTGTTTAGACTGACACAGGCGGATAGGAAATTGCGTTTTGGGTAATCATAGCTTACTTGATGACTCCTATTTATGGAGCTGTTCTTTGATGGATCATTTTGAATAGTTTATATTTGATTAGCATACCATGATGAGATTAATGGGCAAACGTTCATTTTCTCCCTCAACCACCACATTTCGTTAAAATCCTGAATTTTTCCACAAACAAACAATGAGCGAGTGGCCGGGAAGAGGGAAAGTTAAGTGATAAATATAAGTTTAGTTTGGCTAGTTTCGAATTATCAACTAGGTTGGTCTCAACATATAAAGTATGAATTGAACATTTTCATTTCTATTTACTCAAATGTCATGTTTAAATGAGGTACACTCCTATTAAAACTCATCTCATACAAAAATTTATATAATTTTCTATAAAATATTGAATTCCAAGTGGGGTAATTGTAGCCCACATGTTATATCATAGGTTCGCCTCTAGTACCGACAGATAATCTGTCTAGCAAGATGTTGAGTCGATAAATCTATATAGAGCATGTAGATCACATTTCACTATAATCCTTAGGATTATATATTGAATTGATGTGGGGTTTATCGCTTATCGTTGTTTTACTAATTACATGCTAAATTTGGATAGTCCTAGCAGTATTTAGCAAAACTGATATTTATTCGCATGTTTATAACTTTATAAATATTTCTTGCTTTAAATTAATACTCGTAATTAGGAACTCTAATTGAACTATACCTAAAACCAAACTAGCATAATATCTATGATATGTAGAGGAATACAAAATTTTATTGTAATTTGTAATTCAGTGATAGCTGTGTATCATGTTTAATATTTCCTAATGTATAATTCACGATAGCTAATCAATGACGATAGCTTAGTGTATAGAGTTAGAAACAAAATAGGAAGGGTGGGGGTTAAAAGTGACAAAATATAAAAATGATAAAGTTACTACAATTTAAAAATTACGCAATTTATATATAGAACTGTTGAGTCTTAGGGTATGTTTGGCAAGAAAGTTTATGGTAGCTTATGCTTATTTTTTCTAGGATTTATTAATTCGTGATGTGTTTAACTTTTACGTTTTTTATTGTATGGGGTTAACTTTGAAATTTTCTATTGTATGAGTTAAACCTTCTAAACTTCTCTATTGTATGTAATATTTCCTTTTTTGTCTAGTCCAAAAAAGTCAAGACATCATACAATAGAAAGTTTTTTAAAGTTTACCTCATACAATAGAAGATTTCAAAGTTAACCCCATACAATATAAAAACGTGAAAGTTAAACGCATCACAAATCAATAAATCCTTTTTTCTATAAGCTCTAACTTCTAGCATCGTTTGGTCGACAAAATTTTAAGATCTTATTGAAAAATAAGTTCTAGAAAAAAAGCTAGTTGAAAGAGAAGCTAGGAGCTTACGAAATGAGAAACCATATAAACACCCCTTATATAATTATTTATCATGTGTTTGTATGTCCTTTTACGTCAATTCACATATTTAAACTCCAGTTTTAGCTAGTTTTTGCCAAACATTTATATAAAAAAGGTTCCAGCTAAAAATATAAGCTTCAGTTACCAACTAGTTTTACCAAACTCACATTTAATCTTAAATTTTTTTAAAAATAGAGTATCTAAATGCATTATGAGCGTGTTTGGTAAAGTAGATGGTATCTAGAGTTGCAAACTTATAATTGAAATTTGTAGCTGAAACTTATTTTTGAAGCTAGAAACTAAAACATATATTTTTTGTAGAATTGTTAACAAAGTAATTGAAGCTTAAATGTAAATTGACAAATAAGACAAAATGTATAAGCAAAAATAGATAAAACATTTATTAAGAGGTATATATGTAATTTTTATTCTCAATAAGCTCTACTTTTTTACAAGTTTATTTTTTCAACTAGCTTGTTGTCTGCTTAATGCAATGATACAACTAATATATGTAAATAAGTAATCCGAAGTATATTTACTTCTCTGAAATATGCTTTTTATTTATAAGTAGTATAAGTTATAAAATGAATTTCTATAGTTACATGTTATGGAGATAATACATGGTTCATAGCAAATTTAAACTTTTGTTATTTCTTAAACTGATCTTGAAGACAAGTATTAACTTTTAAAGATATTTTGAGGGTAAGTAGAGATTAGATGTTTGATCGGAACCTAAAAAAACATATAATAGATCAAAGTTCAAAGAAGTAATTTTGAAATGTAAAAGTTTATCATGTTTGTAATATTCACGTTTGAATGTGGTAAGAGTAAATCAGTAATTTTAATTATCTTTTAATATTGTGACCCTTAATATATGAAGATACTTTAAAAATAGTATTAGATAAACTCTTACATTTATTTTACTAAATAATGTTTTTATTTTGAACGTATTAGAAAAATAATTTTAAACTTTTACGAGCTCCTATAAATATATTGTCTCTCATTTACCATTATCATTATATGAAAAAAAAACTGATAATAACATCTATCAATAATAATAATGAGCTTTATGTATAAACATTTTTTACCTCTTCAAGTCTTAATGCATAAAACTGATACTTAATACTACTACGTAATAGCTTTAGGGTTATCATAAACAAAATTTGTCTAGTATACCTTTAAGACTTTGACCTTGACCGAGATTATACTAGTCTTGTACAGGCAGAAACCCACACAACTCATTCCACTTAAATACCAAAATAAACAACAACGCAGTATCGGTCAATACTCGCTTTCTTGGCTTGTATCTAACGCCCAAAAGTACAATTTTCTTAGAATCATCGATTTCTTGCAAGTGGGTTTCCCTGAATTCCGTTTATTTCAAATGAGTTTGCTGTAGATTTCAAGTTTGAGTTCAAAGTTCTTACCTTTAATAATGTCAGTCAAAATTGCTTCTTCATTATCTTGCGTTTGTACTTCTTTCTCTTCTTCATTACAGTCAACAAGAACCCCTCAGGTACAATTATTTAATAACCCGATAATTCCTTACATTAAATTTGTGCTGAAAAAGATCGTTAAATTTTAGTTGTATGAATTTTGTTTTAATAACAGCATATTTAGTGTTTAAATCTTAATAGTTTTGTGAAACTAAAATGAAACAAGTTTGTGTCATTTTTTGTAATGTGAGGTTTGTATCTCTAAATGCATGTTATAGTTTTTCAAAAGAGAGAATAAATGCATGTTATAGTCTATTTTGCTAGGATTCATAAAATACTTGAAGTCATACTTACAGTCTTTGATATTGGTAGATGATGCCACTTTTAGTTCAATTTTGGTGTTAGGTCTTTTTGGTTCAATTCAGTTAGATGCTTACAAGATGTTATGTATGTTACTTTTTGTCTGCAATTTTTGGTGTTTTCACAAGAATGATAGTTAGATTGCAAATATGTTACCGAGGAATGTTGACTTATGTTATAATTGTATTTACATTTCTCGTAAAGTCTAGTGTTCGTTATCTGTTATGCATGTAAGAGAGCGTGCATAAATGTATTTAGCCTGTTTATAACGGTTTTATATGAATGGTTGCTGTTGTCAATTTATGTTGGAGATATACTGGAATCTTGATATTTTCCTATGTACTGTCTTAGTGTTGAGGAAATCTGGTTCTCTAATTTGTGTCATTAATAATGCTAGTGGCGACTTGATGATTAAATGCGCAATACGTTTTCACATTTTCATGTTGTTAATTTCCCATAATTGGTCATTTGTAATTCAGCAACTTCTCTTCTCAGGTCAGCTTACCCTCAAGATTACATGATTGTTGGCGACTGAAACTTGGAGGTGCATTTCTAACTTGTTTCTTGCTAAGCGACTAAGCGTTGCAGTTTTTTATAGCTAAAAGACCCCAAAGTTCCAAAGTGATCCAAAATTATCCAGAAAGAAATCCATCAGACGCCGTTTGCTGTTTTAGGTTCTAGAAGTTGTTCGCAACTAGGGGTGGCAAAATGGGCGGGTCGGGTAAAGAGTGAAAAAGAAAATACTTAGTAACTTTTTGTACATGTCAAAACCTGGAACACTTTCTGTCCATTTTTTATGAATAATATGTTTCTTAAATCTGATGAAAATAATCATATTTTTACGTTGATATTTTAGTTTTCTTAATTAAGCAATTTAAAGTATGCGTTACCAATAAACTCTGGGTGACTTTTGACCGGTCAACCGATTTGGCACATTATCCTTTATAGCGAAGTTATTTATTCAAGAAATTGACCCCGTTATAGATAAAGTCATAAAACATAACCTAAATCAACCCATTTATAACTAGATGAGTTAAAGTCACCTCTTGTCATAACCGATTTTTACTTTGTGTACGCAGAATCTAATTTTACACCTTTTATTGTTTTACAGTTAATACAAATTATTTCCTACATGGAAGATTGAACCCGAACCAAAGGCTTTCAAAGAGAAAATATAGAATTTTTGCATCTATCGATGATTTAATCTCAGACAGTGAGATCGAATTAGATGACAGTACAGACCAAGAAGACGGTGATATTTTAATTGAAGATGAGCCATCTAAAAGATATGAAACTGTTGAAAGAAGTGGAGGAAGGCCTGGTCTTATATCGTATTATAACCAACCTTACAATAAAGAAACCGAGATTATAGTGTCTAAAATCACCACGAAGAAGCAAAACAATGTTTTTTGGTTTGTGGGTCCTGCTGTTCTTGTAGCCTCCTTCATTTTTCCTTCACTGTATATGCGAAAGATCCTATCTACGGTTTTTGAGAATTCACTATTGACAGGTATTACTTAGGAACTCTCGTCAATGGTTTTACTTCTACAATATGACAGTGGTGGCAACATGGGTAGGCTGGGTAATAGATCTAAACGGGTATTCTGGAAATCTGTCATGCGGGTCAGGCAGGGTTGGGTTGAACCGCCTGTGCCTATTAAATTTCTTGTCATTTTTTATTTTCCCTAACTTTATAAATGAAGTGAATTAGGAGACATAACATCTAAGCTCACCTTGATGGTTTTAACCTTACATTTTAATAAAGGTGGAAAATGGACGGGTTGGGTAACGGGCGACAGTGGGCTCGGGTCAACTAGGGTACGTTGTAATGCGGTCCAGTAATAGTTAAGGTCTGGTTGGGGTGAACCACCAAGGTTTCGTAGTCAGTTTTTTCTTAAATACCTAATGTATTAATCTGACTAAAAAAACTTTATTTATAAAATAATAATCTAATTATGTCAAAATAAATTACATGGTCGAAAGCAACGAATACACTTTAGAAGGCTTCCGAAGGATGTTCCTTTTTATTGTTTTTGATTTAATGATATCAGTTTGACCCGCTAGAGACAGAATCTAACCCAAATCAACTCTATTTTAAATGGTACCTGTGATTTAAGGTCACTCGATCACTTTTAATACATTTTGTTGTTATTTGCAGATTTCCTTATATTGTTCTTCACAGAAGGTCTTTTCTATTGTGGGGTGGTCGTCTTCCTTTCCATAGTAGACCATTTGCGTAGGCCTAATGAATTGGTCAACACAATAAACAGCACAATTTCTGCCCCACAACTGGTTTATCGAATCACATCTGTAGCCACATTGGTACTTAGTTTGATGATTCCGATGGTCACAATGGGGTTGGTTTGGCCATGGACTGGTCCTGCAGCTTCCGCTACACTTGCACCGTATCTTGTTGGCATTGTTGTGCAGTTTGTGTTCGAGCAGTATGCAAGATACATCAAGTCACCTTCTTGGCCTCTCATTCCCGTCATCTTCCAAGTAAACATATGCAATATCTTACAGGTTTTGTTTTCTAGAGGTGGAAAATGGGCGGATCGGTGGGTTAATAGGTCAAAGGGATTTTTTATGGGTCAAGTTAGGCAATTTTTATGGGTCAAAACTCAAAATGGATAATATTAAGGTCAAAACGGGTCAGGGCAGGTTGATCTGAACACTTGACCACAGTTTAGAACTTTTGTACAAATAAGTTATGTGTCAAATATGATTACAAAAAATTATATTATTTCAATAAAATGAGTGAGTTGGTCAGAGCTAGGCAATGGGTCAAAACAGGTCAGGTTCAAAATGGGTAAGCTTCATGCAAAAATTTTTATTTAATTAACAACTGTCTTGTCAAATATGATTGCAAAGCATATACTTATACTATTATATCAATAATAATATGTTAAGAAACGATTTGGTTACAAAAATTTTTACAAAATTTTGGTTACAAAATGATGTGGCACCACTACATGAAGAGTAAGAAAGAAGAGTGAAAAGATGTGAACCAATGTGATGGTGACAAATCAGTTTCTGAACTTTGTTTGTATACTTCCTTTTGTCATTGTAGCATTGCTCCAATATGTTCTTGTGGATAAAATGATTTAGGTGGTTTTATGCTTCAAAAACACACTTTGGGTGACTTTCGACCCATTTCCTTTTAAGCAAAATTTCACTATCTACCAATTTGATCCGTCACAGGAAAGATACAAACCGTACTGCCCATTCATACGTAAATGGGTCGAAAATTTCCACCTCTATTGATTTCACCGGGTAACCCAACTGAGATTTTCATATTTGTAGGTGTATAGATTGCACCAACTGAACAGGGCAGCGCAACTTGTGACTGCGCTCTCGTTTACAGTTAGAGGGGCCGAAATGACACCACACAATTTGGCTATAAATAGTTCATTGGGAATGCTTTTGAATATTCTTCAATGTCTAGGGGTTATTTGCATTTGGTCTCTTTCAAGTTTTCTTATGTGGTTTTTACCATCTGCTACCATTACCGAACAATGAGCCTTTTTCGTGTTCAAAGATGGTGACGATTATTAGTTTATGGTCGGTGTTGAAAGTATGAAGCAACTGTTTAACGAAGCGTTCAAGCGGGATGTCTCCACAAGGTCAAGAAATTGCAGTCTAGATGGAAGTCAAAAGACTTGTAGCACATGATTCGATTGGTAATGTAGATTGTATTGATACTGATTTCTCATCTGGAAGGTTGCTATCTATGTGAGTTTCTAGTTACAGAACTAGTTCAAAGTATTCAAAGACTGTAAGACATGAATTGACAAGATCGATTTTGAATCACCTATCTATGGTAAATATGAATCTGATTAAGATAACAAGAAATCACATGTAGACATAAATTTTAGGCTTTTTTTTTTCTTCACAACTTACATTTTGTATCCCTAGATTTATGGCACGCATCTCAATTACGGGTTCTACTATGTTTGTTGATGACAAATCTTTTCTATTTTGTTGTTTTCCATCTTCAATTTAGTCAAGACATAGCTACGCCAAACTATTGTTTCGATTGGCATAAATATTAACAGTATCTGTATGTATGTACCTACAACATTTGGGCGTGAAAATTATGTCTAACAATCTTTGTTATCTCTTCTAATCACAATCTTTATGTAAAGTACATATGAAATCTGGGCACTGCCATATAGTCATTTTCTTTTAGCGAGAGTTGAAATATGTGTACAGATAATGCAGTCGGACATTCTACCTTGTGATATAATTAACCACCTTCTAAAAACAAATATGCAAAAAGCATGCATCAAAGACATTCCATTCCATTGCTTGTTTGCAAAAACTGTACATAATATACTTTCCGTACAATCTCTAAATTCGATCCATGAAAGGAATTCAATTTTTTTTTGGAGAACTAGTTGGGATGTCTAAAATTCTTGTGAAAATGAAACCATATTGACAAACCACTTTCACCCTTTGATCCAGAAAGCCCTATTCACATGAACCATTGCATTTAAGTCAGCCTTCTTCATCTAATTTCTAGCAGTAAAATTTAGCTCTAATCTTGATGGTTAAAAGTTAAGACTTCGTACCCCATATATATATATACACATATATATTCATTTACAGCTTCTATTTCTCTACAGTGAGACACTAAACTCCATTTATGGAGGCATTTACATGTATAAATGTCCACTAGTCTCCCCTTTAACTTTCTCCAAAAGCTGCAACTCTGTCAACAGAGCAGCATATTCATTTTGAGCCACTTCCAATTCTCTCCTAAGTTGTATTACCTGTAATTTAAGATATTAGCATAAATCAAGAAAGGAATGCAAAACACGCCTCTTAAAACTCAAGATCTTACACCAAAACAGTTGCAAGTTAGGGTTAAGTGTCATGCAATGTACCAAACTAACCCAATATTATATTGTAGTATATATCAACATTTACTTTACCAAGTATTCTAGTATATGTATACAATTTTACAAGTTTATGTTGTATTATATCACACTTTCGATTATATGGCACGATGACATGGTGGCAACTTATATGGCTGCCACGTCAACACAATAATGAAGAAGTCATCAGATACATACAATAACATTAAGTGAAAGTTTAATACATACAATATAATTTTAGTAAACTTAAATACATCACCAGACACTTAATATTGCAAATTATGTTGCCAAGAATATGGCCTCAGGGGACAGCTTTGTAACATCCCCCCATGTGCATAGACTGTGCCGTCCATAAGATCAGTCAATATGGCACTTTAAAGGGATGCTAGTTTCAAACTATAAACTCAAATTCTTACCTCGTTGATATTATCTCGTAAAAATGTTAAATTTGCTGGCGGGTTTTTTTATTTGCTCCTAGTTTTCTACCGTTTTGTTATTTTTATTGTAAAATTTTATATTTGTCGCCAACATATGTGTGTATAGATACGTTTTGAATGTAATTTCGCAGCACTAAACTCAAATTTCACTAGATGGATCATATCGCAATAAGGTCTCGCATATGGCGAGTTTTTTCGAATTTATTATATTCTACTATTTCTTAAAAATATAAAATTTTCAACCATATTAGGTATATATAAAAACATTTGGATACTGGTTTCACACCATAAACTCAAATTCTTATCTCGTTGATATTATCTTGAAAAAATGTTAAATTTGCTGGCCAGCTTTTTTTATTCCTCCTACTTTTCTATTGTTTCTTAATTTTTTTTGCAAAATTTTATATTTGTCGCCAAGATATGTGTGTATAGATACGTTTTGAAAGTAATTTCTCAGCACTAAACTCAAATTTCACTTAAGGATCATATAGCAACAAAGTCTTGCATTTGGAGAGTTTTTTCCGAACTTTTAAGTTTGTAGTATTTTCTAATAATATTACATTTTCTTCTATATTATGTATATACAAAGACATTTGAAAGCTAATTTCACAATATAAACTCAAACTTTTACCTCGTTGATATTACCTTGAAAAATTGTTAAAATTGCTGGCGGCTTTTTTTATTTGGTCCTAGTTTTCAACTATTCTGTTATTTTTATTGCAAAATTTTATATTTTTCGCCAAGATATGTGTGTATAGATACGCATTGAATATAATTTCGCAGCACTAAACTCAAATTTCACCCGGTGGATCAGCTCGCAACAAAGTCTCGCATTTGGCGAGTTTTTTTTGAATTTTTTATTTTCTACAGTTTCTTAAAAATATAAAACTTTCTACCATATTAAGTATATACAAAGACATTTGGATACTAGTTTTACACCATAAACTCAAATTCTTACATCGTTAATATTATCTCGTAAAAATATTAAATTTGCTGGCGAGTTTTTTTATTTCCTCTAAATTTTCTACTTTTCATCATTTTTATTGCAAAATTTTATATTTTTCCCAAAGATATGTGGGATAAGTTTTGAAAGTAATTTCTCAGCACTAAACTCAAATTTCACCTAATAGATCAACTCGCAACAAGGTCTCGAATTTGACGGGGTTTTTTCGAATTTTTTACTTTCTACTATTTCTTACATATATAAAATTTTCTTCCAATTAGGTATATACACAGATATTTGGATGCTAGTTTCAAAATATAAACTCAAATTCTTAACTCGTTGATATTATCTCGTAAAAATGTTAAATTTGTTGGCGAGTTTTTTTTCCTCATAATGTTCTACTTTTTCGTCATTTTAATCGCAAAATTTTATATTTGTCGCGAAGATATATGTGTATAGATACGTTTTGAAAAGATTTTCGCAGTACTCATCTCAAATTTCACTTGATAGATCAGCTCGCAACAAAGTCTCACATTTGACGAGTTTTTTCTTAATTTTTTATTTTATATTATTTCCTGAAAATATTAAATTTTCTACCATATTTAGAATATACAAAGACATTTGGATGCTAGTTTCAAACTATAAACTCAAATTGTTACCTCGTTGATATTATCTTGAAAAAATGTTAAATTTGTTGGCGAGTTTTTATTTGCTCCTAATTTACTACTGTTTCTTTATTATTTTTGAAAATTTTTATATTTTTCGCTAAGATATGTGTGTATAGATGCGTTTTGAATGTAATTTCGCAGCACTAAACTTATGTATATACAAAGACATTTGGATGCTAGTTTCAAAATATAAACTCAAATTTTTAACTCGTTAATATTATCTTGTAAAAATGTTAAATTTGGAGGCGAGTTTTTTTATTTCCTCCTAATTTTCTACTTTTTCGTCATTTTTATTGCAAAAGAAAATTTTTATATTTATCACCAAGATTAGTGTGTATAGATACATTTTGAAAATAATTTCGCAGCACTAAACTCAAATTTCACCTGATAGATAGCTCACAACAAGGTCTTGCATTTGACGAGTTTTTTCCGAATTTTTTACTTTTATAGTATTTTATAAAAATATTAAATTTTCTACCATATTATGTATATATAAAGACATTTGGTTGCTAGTTTCAAAATGTAAACTCAAATTCTTACCTCGTTACGAATATATTTTTGAAATCTAAAACCATCATACCTATCCACTTATTTTGACGGGCTCAATAATATTTATGTTTTTATTTTTTTATTTAAAATAAACTAATTTTCTTTAATAATATTATCAAACACAAGTTCATATACATATCCAATAATGTTTTATTACTTCGTCTAGTCCACATAAACGTTCTTTATATTTATACATAACTTATAGTTTTGATCGATTAATTTAAGGTGAAACCACTTACCATGAGAAAGGGTACAATTAGGCTTTCAATTTCAAATCCGTGTATATACATAGTCTTCATGATATATTTGTATTTATTTTTATAAATATTGATAGAATCTTTATGTGATAAATTACCCCTCCATCCCAAATTAGCAGTGCACACTTTTGTTTTTGAATCTCATTTTAATTCCTTCACTTTCAGAAATAGATAGGTATAATTAATTAAAGTTACTCTGTTATCCTATTATATGCATATAACATAAAAAGTGTACAAAAAATTAAAGGTAAAAGTGTAATTTTATAAAAAATAAAGTGTAATGATTATATTTTATAAATTGCATATTTTTTTATAGATTTGAAATTTTTTGAATGTATGATAATAACCGTAAGATAAGATTTAGAATAATACGCCTTGTCAAGAATAGTTGTGTTCTTCTAAATAACTAGATTGGTTAGTCACTTATTCAAATTGAAAATGCACAGTTTCGTTTCTTGTGATTCTTTTTCAAATTTCCGTCATCAGTTGCTAACAAGACAGTTTTAGTAGTTGACTAAACGAATTTATGGTGCTTAAAAAAGGAGTACTAAACGAATTTAAATATCGATGAAAAGCATAACATTTGATTACATGATGTAAATTCATAGATTTGTATTTTAATTGATTTTGATAGTGTTTTAAAATAATTTGCCGTGAAAAAGTCAATATTCTTCAACACCTTACTTCTTCCATCTCAATTTAATAGTCCACACTATTATTTTTGTTTGTTCTAAAAAATTGTCTACTTGTAGAAAATAACTGTTAAAAATTATTAAATTCTCAATTTTACTCTCGTTTATTACTCTCAATCATTTAATTTTTTAAAAAAATTCCAGTCAAATTTGTCTTGCATATAATGGCAAATTTGACATTGAAAGATAATTATTTTGAGAGTGAGGAAGTACATATATTCGGCATTTCTTGGTCAGTCTCAGGGTCCTAACTCGACAATTGAACGCCAATGTGATAAGAACCAACTTAATAATAGAATGCTTTTGTTTTCCTTTAATGTTTTGTTTATTGCTGTACAAATTTTTTAGGGAGAATATTTGAAGTGGTAAAAGTGATTGCTAATGGATCAAAAATGATTGAAAGTAACAGGAAAAAATAGTGAAAAAACAATGTTGATGTGCCAAAAGTGAAAGGTGTTGCCATAGTGGGTTCTCTAACAATGAATATAAAACAATTTCTTGAGCTGTAATTATAGCTTCACATTAAGCAAAAATAAAATTATCTAACAATTGACAGATATCATTAGTTAAATACACCTTGATATCATGCCAAACGTTAAAGAATAAAAAGATCAAGCCAATAGCAAAATTGTATGATTATATCTCTTGTTCATAAAAAAGGAAAAAACATATGAAATAAAGTCACAAAAATTTTCTATGCTTGTCTAGAATAAGGATTCCCCCATGAACATGGCTTAAGCCACATCATAAACTCTTAGGAAGAAAAAAGAAAACCTTGCAGAAACTGATTTGAGGATTATTTTCTGTATTCTAAACCTCCTGCAATTGAATCTACAACAACATGTCACCTTCAACATCATGATTGGTTAACTGAAATTCACGCCATCACTTCAACATTCTGCAAAAATGCATCAAGGCATAGTGCATCACGAAACTATAAACAATGAAAATTTTATAGGTGACAATTTTGATCCATTGAGTGAGTTGATTTGGGTTATTTTTCTCTACCGGGTCAAACGAGTAAAAAAATGATTAGCTTAAAGGGAAGCAAGACAAATGAGTCTAAAATTGCCCAATGTGTATTGTTGTTACTCTAATAAATAAAACCTCTTAAATTTTTTACTAAAAAAATGTTATTATTGAAATAATATAACTTCCAATTTTGGAAAAAAGTGTGCCTGTACAGGGTAACACGTCCTGACACATAATATTACCGGTTTAGACCAATTGACCTATCCATTTTGTCACCTCAAAAGGTTACAAACTTTACTCCATTTTGTCACCTCAAAAGGTTACAAACTTTACAGAAAATAAAGTACTTGCCTTGGAGTTCTGGGAGATATCTATCCAGGAATCGAGAGTTTTGATCGCCTTTCCAGATTCTAACGTTTCACGGGCCACCACTACTCCTTCCCGTAGACTGTCCACACACCCACTGACCAACAAGGCGGCTGCCGCGTTGAGAGCCTGAAAACAACTTCTTGTTAATAGGTAGTCTAATTTCATTTTATAATGAAAGGTTTGTTAGTGCATGTTTGGTTTAAATTTAATCGTAAATGATTTATGGAAATGCACACCTTTTGTTTTGATGATCGCGTGAAAGATGCGGGCCAAACCGACAAGAAAACGAGTAAAAATGAGGACAGCAGGTCCACGGTCCCACCACAGTCGGACCGTGGTTTGAACATTTTCAGACAGAGCATCCACGGCTCAACCACAGTCGAACCGTGGATATAACGGATTTTTTCATGAACTTTGAAAAGTTTGACTATAAATATCCATGGCTCGACCAACTCATTTTTAACTTTAAGGTTATCCTCTTTAGCTAGTAAAACAAAGATTTCTCTAAATTAAAAAGTGACAATTGCTTGTATTATATATCACTAAGAGTCTATTTGAGAGATTAACTTTCAAGCAAAGAGTTGATTTATGTAGTGAGGTATTGAGTTGTAATAATTTGTGCCACTACATTGTTGTTGTAATTTGTTGTAAGAGATCCTCAAGAGTGTGCATGAGGAGGATCTCATATTATTTCTCTTCCAATTGATTGTGGAGGAAAGTTTGAGTGATTAGTGTCTTCCATTTGTTAGGGGAAGATTGATTATGTAAGTTGTTGATTATTGTGTTCTTCCAAAAGTGTGAAAAATAAGAAGAATAGAGTGGCCTTCTAGAGTGATAGAAGAAGAGGAGTTTGAAATGGTGTTCTTCTAAAGTGGTGTATGAAGAATTTGTTGTGTAATTCCTTCCTAATTGTTAGAGGAAGAAAGTGTGATGATTAATTGTCTTCTACTTGTTAGGAGAAGATATTGTTGGTGTTGGTGACTTCCTTATTAAAAGTGGAAATATTCACAATTGGTATCTAGGCTTCTTATTATAGAAGTTAGAATATTTGGTCTTTTAGTTAAAGAAGATTAGTTTTGTGTTCTTATCGAAGAACAAACAACACTTCGAACGGTTTTCATTCCTGCCGGTGAAAAGGATTGAATCATAGTGGAGAAATTTCGATATCGCGTAATCAGGGAGTGGATTAAGGTGGAGTAGTTAACGGCCACCCCAACTACTATAAATTTTGGTGTCTCTTGGTGATATCTCTCTAACCCTAAACTCTCTACTTACTTGCATATCTACTTTGATTATAATTGCTAGTTAAGTAATCATCCAAGTTTCAAGCAAAAGATTTTAAATCGATAAAATCATAAATTAATCATAGATTAGTGATTCCCCCCTCTAAACTAAAAGTGATGCAGGTTCGAGGGCTGGCTGGTTAAACTTTGTGCTATTATCACATGAACACAAACATGTGATGCCTTTGAACTTTAGCAACAAAAAGACTTACAAATGCATCAGCAATAGAACCTTTTTCTCCTGCTAATACACGCCTTAAGATCTCTGCATTATATTTGGAATCTCCACCACGCAAGTCATCAACCGTGCAACGTGGCATCCCGAAATCCACTGTCGAACAAAAATCTCGAGTTGGTTAAAACATCATAGAAACAAAAAGTAGGATCATGAGTCATAAAACTACATATAGTTGAATAAGTTTTAGAATATCGTCGTGACCTTTTTGGGTCTAATGCAAAACCAACTTTAAGTCGATGTGGGAATGAGTCGGTTCGTGTTATGTTTGGGTCAAACTGGTAAAGTATAAAATTTAGCTTAATGGGAAATGGGTAAACGGATCGAAACTCGAAAGTAACTGAAAGTAACTGAAAGTATATTTCACTATTTTCAATGCATAAAACCTCCTAAATGATTTTATCAAACATATAGCTTTTTATTTTAGAAATATTAATTTACTAATCATATTGACACACTAATTATATATAAACAATTTGAAATTTTGGACAAAGAGGTTAAGTTCAGCCGTCAGCCAAGGCCAATAAACATTTTGAGCAGAATCCATTATGTGACATGTTCACCGACCCATTCATTTTTCCATTTCTAGTCAGGAAAATATATATTTTTATCACATACGTTGTAATTCCTTGATGTAGAATCAATAGTCTCGACACCTAAAACCATATAACTCCCATAATCATATTTCATATCAACAAATGATCTAGAAAAAAAAAAACAAATGTTAAAGAGTCTTACATGGATCGAATGAGAACTTCTCGATTGAATTTTGGGTAACATCAAGGACCAGCCCCGGCCCTAAAATTAGGACAAAGATTAATAACTTAAGATATGGCTCTAAAAGATAAAAATTAAACAAGATCAGTGAATTTTTTTTTTTTAGTATTATTATTATCATTTGTACTTTGGAAGTGTATATATAGTTTAAAAAAGTGCCAAGTATCATGGTATAAATGCTTGTAACTTTTGAAAAAGTAAAAACTAATAACATAATGAAGAGCTTACCAAGAGGGCTCATTTCATCCAAGCCTTCAGAATGGACAACGAGTGCTCTTTTCATGCCAAATCGTTGAAGTGCATTCGCCATTTTATGAACCTATACAAAATTGAATAAAATCAACAAATATCGATTAAATTTTAATCATAAAAGGGCTGTCACCAAATTTACCGACCAAAAGATGATAGAGGAAAGTGAAGGCTAGAATTTCTTCAAATAATAACAGGAAAAAGAAATGTTCCCTTTTGTGAACATATTATGGGTGGCAATTTGGACCCATTTACTTATAAATTCGTCAAATTAGGTAGAATTTTTGTCTCAAATGGGTAAAATAAAAATACTTGACTAAAAGGGAAACATGGCAAGCAGATTATAAGTTCCACAAAGTCTATATTTAAAGCATACGATCTCCTAAATCGTTTGTATTAAAAGAATCAGACAATTCTTGCTATATAAAATTGTTTGTCGATCAGAATTAGCACACTTACGAAGATCTTAAAAAATTGGACTAAAAGAGTTTGCAGGTCATCTGAACCCCATGCGCTGCAACCCATACTAAAATACGAAAGTTTCGACCCAAAACCTTTGTTTCCTGTTACCCAACTCATACTAAAATACGAATAATTTCAACCATAATTGTAGAGACACTTACTAGGTCTTCCTTGTAGACACCAACAACTGCAAAAGGCACACGTGCTGGATTTAACATAGGACCGAGGATGTTGAACACAGTTTTCACTTTCAGTTGCTTCCTCACAGGTCTAACAATTTGCATAGCAGGGTGGTATACTGGAGACATCATAAAACCAATTCCTGCCTTTTCTACACACCTTTTGACCCCCTAATACAATATATAACAAATTAGAACAGATATGTCCAATATATTTAAGAATAAGTTCATGTGCAATCGTTCAAAAAGTTGACCACTCTTCATTTTAAAACAGTAGTAGGCCTACTTAAAAAATAAGAGCTTATAAATCTGACCAACTGGATATACCAAAAGGGCAAGTAAATTCAATTCCAAAGTCATAAGCTTGAAGGAACATTTAAAAGCATGAAGGTACCAACACATAAAATGAAATTTGACAACAAACCTCAGGGTCTAACTCAATTGCAACACCCAATTCTTCTAGTACGTCAGCACTTCCACATGCAGATGAGCTTGACCTATTTCCTTGCTGCAACACATAAACTTGAATCATTATAATCACAATGTAACATAAAATGTAAAGGCGGTAAAAGAGGTGGTCGAGCGGTTAGCGAAATGGGTCAAATGGGTAAACTTTAGTGCATATCAAAATGTGTTAGGCCCACAAAGACTTCTTATCAATTTTAAAAATTTTATAATTATAATTTTTAGATTATTACATTTTACTAAGCAAAGCTTCATCAACAATGCGATTTTGGAGATTTTGTAGATTTGAATACAGTTCTCATGACTTTGTACCTGTTTGACACTTTGAACCCTATTCTTTTTCGTTAAATCTTTTAGTGTAACCCGTTTGACCCATTAACGATAAATCAAAAAGTGCCACCTTTAAGAAGATGGGTCGACTATAACTCATTATAAGTTGAACAATATGCCACCTTTGCAACTCTTGCTCCACAAGCGGCTGCCAATATAGACGATCCAGTTGAGATATTTACGGTGTTTGCACCATCACCGCCAGTTCCAACTATGTCCACTGCATCACCTAAACCCTCTACCTTTTTACACAGTTTGATCATGGCTCTTGCCAGTCCCACCACCTGCACCCCTCGTGATTCAAATCAATCAATAAGCATTCATAAGTTCTAAAAAATTGGTCAATATTTAAAGGTGGGTGCATGGGGGACCCCCATGATAGCCACGAGATGCAGTTTTTGGTGGTATAGAGTAAAAGTTAAGAACTTTTGTGCATCCTCTAAAATATCACTATGTCAGTTCATACTTTGGTTAAAGTTGATACAATTTGGCACAACACAGCATTTCAAACATAATACACCATGGGCAACAAAAGTCATCTAGTCTCTTGAATCAACAATGAACTTAATATTAGTTTCAGTAAGATCCCTTAATTCAAAATCCGGTATACATTGGCCTATTATGGTCAAACCGTCATTTCTACAAATTAGAAAAAAATGAAATCAAGAGCTAGCAGGAGTACTAAGTTCAGTTGCATCACATCACTAACAACCAAATTTTAAACCCCGGGTTTTAGATTGACCCGCTGGTTGATCGCGGTTCAACGGTTGACCCAGTTTTCAGCAAATATGTAACAAAATTAACAGCAAAAAACATGAAATTAAAAATACAGCATACAAGTCAAAGCCATCAAATTAAATTGAAAAAAATAATAATAATTATAACTTACTTCTTCATAAGTTTCACCTTTGGCTCTCAACAGAACAAGAAAAGCACTTATCAATGATTCATTTGCATCATGCAACAAAAAATCAAGTGATTCCTCAGCCTCTGCTTCTGTCAAATTCTTTCTTTCAATCAATGACTCAATCAACTATACACCCAATAAAAATTAATCAATTAATACAACAATTCATCATTAAAAAACACAAACCCATAAAATAAAAAACAGTAATAAACTAAATAAACCTGTGGAAACGATGTCGTTTTGGAGATTGAACAGGATACAAATCGATTTTGATAAACAGAAGATACCAAATTGTTGGAACCAAAACCACCATTGGAGTTTAAATTGGATAAACACTTTCTAGGAAGTTGGGTTCTTGAAAAAAGGTACGAACTTGATGATGTGAGAAGTGGATTGTGAAACTGAAGAGAAGCCATTGATTATGTTGCAAATTTATGAGTTTCTTTTTGTTTTTTAATTAAATCAAATGTGTTTAATGAAGTATGATTTGTGTAAAAAGATGATGCGTTGATGAAAAGGGTTTTTTTTTAATGTAATCTTCTTTCTTTAAAAAGAAAAAGAACTAACAACTAATCAATAATCAAAGTTTTTGCTGTGAACGATGAAAGTCAAACTGGCCTGTACGTTTGGGGACATGATACCAATGCGGGTATTTTTACTTCTCACACGGACCTTGTTTGTATTGACGTTTTTGCCCTTGCAACGTTTTTCAGTTGTATCAATAGCGATAAACCTTCAAAGTTCCTGTAACTTTGATCGCAAACCCTGAAATTTTGATGATGAAGTGGTCGAGGGTTTAAAGTCAAATAGATTAACAACTAGTTAAAGAATATTTTAAGGGCATAAAGATCAATTTTCAATAAAATGTTGTGTGAAAGGTAAAAATTTTCATATTTTATTATTATTTTGGATTGAGCCCATAGTTCAACG
Organism: Logfia minima; assembly: GCA_963921325.1. NCBI lineage: Eukaryota > Viridiplantae > Streptophyta > Magnoliopsida > Asterales > Asteraceae > Logfia > Logfia minima. The sequence continues at coordinate 2,883,641 of OY992773.1, forward strand.
CCCATAGATTTGAGTCCATTTATTAGTTTTTCTCTCTATCTTTGAAAATATTTCATACTTTCATAGTTTCATGACTAAAGGTGTTTAAAAAAATCGCATCTTGTTCTGAAATTGATTTAATCGGTTTGAGATTCTACGGTATATAATCGCTTTGAAAATCAGTTTGGATCGGTTTCGATCCGTTTCGATCGGTTTGGCCGGTTTCAACCGATTTAAACTTTTTTCCGAACTAAACCGGTTTCAAACGGAACTGATTTGAGTCAAAATCAGTTTTGATCGGAGTTAACCTAAACCGATTCTGTTTCAAAACCGGTTCGATGTGGGCCGAATCCCATTTTGCCCACCTCTATTCATGACCATTGCTCAAGTCACTTTATAACCAACTTATACTAGCTTCTTGATTTTACCTCTAAGGATTTTACCGGAGAAAAAAATAAAAATTTTAAAGTGATTAGAATTGTAAGTCTAAAATTATGATTAATATTTTTTATTTATATACAGAATAAATAACTGGTTGAAAATAAAAGAATAAATGAAATTAATTTGTTATCCATCATATGGATTAGTCACAAACTTATGGATAACATCTAGCATTACTCGAGAATTAAGTATAGTGGTGTTTTAAATAAAAGGATAAGAAATTACATTTATCGCATATGTTTATCTAAAAACAAAAGTCGGAGTGGAGAGAAAGTTAGAATAACTAAAATATTATTTTATAGTATTAGCTAAAGTTGTTAAGTTCGAGATTTTATTTAAAATTATTTTTGTTTTTGCAAAAGTTGACTCGAGATTTTAAGATAATGTACTCTAGACTCTTATTTATATATGTGTTTAAATGTTTATAGAAGATAAATTTACGTCAAATGAGTGAAACGTCTTAAGTTTAAACGTTATAACAAAAGTGTAATACTTTCATAGGGATTTAAATTAGTAAAAGTTGATAAATTGTTTATTGTTAAACTATCGAATTTGAAAATTTTGATGAAATTTACTATTGTGGATTAATTAAACAGTTAGGTTTTTAACCTTTTATTTGACAAAATCAACATCTTTCTATTTTTCTATAGCATTAATTCAAACCGAGATGAAATCGGATATAGGTCATGTGATTCTATGGAGAAGATCGAAATCCTATAAAGATTTTATATTTTTTCAAATCATATGCAAAATCGAATTGTTTCCATTAATCAAGATCATACTATCGTACGATAATAAGATTATGATTTAAATGTTAGCAACCTTGATATTAGCAATGTGCTTAGGAAAATAATCTCTAAAGGTGTGAATTTGATTTTACAATTATTTTTAAGATTGAGGATAAAAATAAAATCATAGTTGAACAAATGGAAGTCCTAAAATATTAAGAGAATACGCTAATACATCAACATTTTATATACAATATATTATCAAATTATATACTTTAAGTTATCAAGAGAAGATAAATACAGTTAATCTTTCAAAGTAATGCTAAATATACTTAAATTTAAATCTGATTCATTGTCATTTGACATATCACTTATAAATTTTATTTCTTTTTATTTCCACCTATAGGCAAAAGGTTGATAACCAATAACCCAGACGGCTTACAATTAACTGTCTATCCATAATATTGGGGGCATACTTAACTCACTAAAACGGTTGTAACTATGGGGTGTCATAGTTCGAACCTATGACTTTGTGTTATTTGTGACAAAGATACATTAACTCCTTACCAACTAAGCTACACCTCACTATCTAATCAAATCTTTATATTCACTTTTTAAACTTCTTAATAATGCACCAAGCAATGTTGTAACAAATGCATCACATTGCGAAAGTTCGTGTGTATTCAAAATTTATAACATCTTTATAGCCCTCCCTAGTTTGGTTTGACGACATAATTTTTTAATGGTCGATTGAAAGTCCCATTATTGCACTTGATTGGGCCTCTTCCAGCTAGAAACATGGCCCAAAGAAACTAAATATTATGACCGTCCCCTCAATCCCTTATTCAACCAAATTTATTATTTCGGGTCAAAATTGCCACTTGAATTAAACGGCCCAATTTAACTAGAAACCCAAACATTTATCTACACTTGGCCTCTATTTTTTCTATATATCTTGGATCAAGACTACCGTGATCCATGCAGCTAATCATCCAAAGTTTTTGTGTCAATGTTAAGACTAAATTCATATGTTCATAGAAGAAGTACGACTCTTTGTAGTTCTGTATATGTCTTAAGCATTTTAGACGAGTTCGGATGAATTCAGTTACTTTCATGAACACTTGCGATGCCCTGCGATCAGGTCGATAACTCTAAATTTACATTGTTGTTTGATTATGATTCTTTAGGATATATCCAGCTTCATCAACTCAAAATTTTTGTGAAACTTGGGACAAAGAAAAGGAAAAGATGCTTTCAGCATTGAAGTTCAATCCCCTGCGATCAGGTCGATAAAGTTGAGTATTGTTCTTTTGGTCTTATTTGCTTATGGTTAATTGTTTTAGCTAATTAAATGATGTTATAGCATAAACCATGACTTGTGTATTTATAAATAAATGTGATTTTTGGATTGTTTATATTTCTAGACGCATGATTAAAATAATAGGTTTTTTTTTTTGAACGTGTAACACCCAGTTTTTTTTTTTTTTTTTTTTTTTTTTAACAACAAAATCAACACTTTTCATATATACACAAACATTACATTGTTTACAAATTTAACAACGTAAGTTCTCTTTCTCAAAAGACTCCCACAATATCCGAGCATGATTTAACGGGAGTAATCAAACACTTACTACCAGCAGTAGCAAGCACACCACTAATCGCGTTGCGGCTCTTTCCTAAGACCTTCATTCCCCTTACTCGATCCACCTGTATTATCAGCAATAACAGGAAATGGGTAAGCACATCGGCTTAGTAAGTAACAGAATCATAATAATAATAATAATAATATAAGATGGAAATCTTATAAACACTGTAACCACGTTTATCGCTTTTCTCAATTGAAACTCACAATCATATCACTGGGCCATTTATGATCACTCAGCATAAAGAGGGCCAGTCATAGCATTATTGAGCCGTTTACGACCACTCAGTGTAAAGAAGGCTATCATTCACATTATTATGCCTCTTATGACCACTCAGCATAAAGAAGACTCACATTCTCATTATTATGCCATTTATGACCACTCAGCATAAAAAGGGCTCACAATCACACTATTATGCCATTTATGACCACTCAGCATAAAGAGGGCTCACATTCATCATACAGCTATTGCTGAATAAATACAGTACACTCAAGTACTCCTGCTGAAATAAACACAGTACGCTCAAGTACTCCTGTTGAATAAATACAGTATACTCAAGTACTCCTGCTAGTCTGATATTCGTATTCAATTGACTAATATCCTTCTATTACTTACCTGGATAATCGTAGAATTCAGTAAGCTTCCAACCTCGCACAGTAGAACACTGGTCTGTAAACAAACAGACATAATTAAGCTCTTATATACATCTAGCGACACAAGCATTGTGTCGCACCACAAGCTCATGCGACACTATCATTGTGTCGCACAACACACTCCTGCGACACTACCATTGTGTCGCACAACATGCTCCTGCGACACTACCATTGTGTTGCAATACCCATTATTGCCGTCTTTAGCAACAGAGTCATTTGTGTCGCAGACATTCCTGCGACACAACCTGCGACACAACCACTGTGTCGCAATGAAGAACAGACCAGATACCAGATTCGAAATTCTCGAATTCAAACATGTAATACTCAAATTAACTCTTTCCGGTCCGTTCAATTCACCCAATAACACTTTTAACACATAATAATCAAAGTCTTACCTCGAATTCTCGGTTCAATTGCTCAAGTTTGAGTTTAAAACCCAATTTCTCACTTTTCCTCTCTTTTCCTTGTTTCTGTGTTTAAACCGACTCCAGAAGGTCAAATATGTTTTTGGAAATGTTTAGGCGACGTTTATGTATATATAACCCATCAATTACATCTAAGCACCTCAATTAATTTCGATCAGATCCTTTTAGCGACACAGTCCTGCGACACAACCATTGTGTCGCACAGACACCCCTTGCGACACTACCCTTGTGTCGCAGAAAATTAAAACTTTCAAATTTTGGGATGTTACAGAACGGCTAATTTTAATAGAAACTAGCAAGAGGCTAGAAAAGAAATACAAAAGTTAATTTAACAATGGATTTTGAAGCCAATTGGTCCATGAGATCATAGCCTTACGACATCTATTTGAGAACCACATGAACGATAAATCAACTAAACTATCAAAAAAATCTCTACGCGCGGGAGGGCATCTATTAAATATGAGATCGTTCCGGTATTTCCATATGGACCACAAAGCCACGTCCACAATGGACTCCAAGATAATCTTCTTTGAACGATCAAGATGTAACCCATCGATCCAAGCAAAAACGTCATCAATAGAAGACATCACGGGAGGCTGAAGGTCTAACCAGGTGAAAATCTTGAGCCAAAGAGAAGTTGCAAAATTGCACATCTACAAAATATGATCTTTCACTTCAATACTACTCGAACATATTGGACATAATAAAGAAGGAACGTCAATTCCTTTTAGACTTAGATTCCAACGGGTAAGAAGACGATCTCTAATAGCACGGCAAAGGAAAATAATAGTATAGTATATAATTACATCATAAAACTTTATATCCTTAATATTTTAAAATACTTCAAATAATATTAGTAAATTTTATTGTATATCCTTTAAAATTGCATCAAAATAAGATAATTATTACTATATCTAAATAAAATAGAAAAACAAATAATATTTTGTAATAAACGAGTCTAGCTGCGTTTGAGCTTGAGCTTGTAAAATATTGATAGAGTCAAGTTCAAACTTTACGTATTAGACTCGAAACGAACTGAACTTGAGCTTTTTAAATTTCAAAACGAGATGAGTTTAAACCTATGTGAGTTTGAACTCGGCCCAACCCATTTAAACCCCTACTAATAGAGCATCCCCGACTTTATGGGGAGGTCCTCTAGTTACACCAACTTAGCACAAATATGATGTGTCCAACGCATAATGTTATTTTCGTTTTTATAACACGTCATGTCACCTTACTAATTTGTCTACTACATTGAATTCGAAATCAGAAAATGAAAATCATTTACACTGCTAACTTTTATATTCTACCATCTTGTCTCATATACGTTACTCAGAAGTTAAAGATTGTGCCTACCTCTCTAGTCTCTACCCTCTTTCCTTTTTTGTTACAAATTTAAATCTAAGTTTATGATTGTTTGTTTGTATATTTTTATGTGTAAGATGGTACACGTCTAGCGAAGTTTGAAATGAGGAATTACATAGTTTAGAATAAGATATAAGATTTTTTTTTTTTGATATTCTTTGGGTTTATATGTTCGCAGTTTACAAAAATAGCCAAAAGCTTACAGGACCATCATAGCATTTAACCATGTAGTCCAATATTTTTCATGTTCCCCCTGGTTAAATCAAGAAAGGCTGCAAAGAAATACTTATAACTGGAAAAAATAAATGCTCAATTTTTTTGATACATACAATAGAGTTGAGTAGAAAAATAAATAATAATAATAATAATAATAATAATAATAATAAAAAAGATACTAATCGAGTTGTTTGGTCCAGTCGAAAGGCTCCCAATCCCGAGCAAAATCTGTGACGGCTTCTTTTTGAGTGTCTATAGACTCACGTTGGTGGCGACGATGCATGTCCTCTGCAGGCAAACGAAGCATACCTCTTATAACATTCAGGCCAAAACTGCTCTTGAACTGTGATTCATCATCAATAACGTGAACATACCCTTTCTTCAAACCAAACTCCACATGGAAGTAAGGAAAGTCCTCCGGTATTGAGTGACGTAACCCCTTTTCACTTGTATCAATTAACTTTTTGGCATTGTGTTGGCTCCATTCTTCTTCAGCTTCATCAATTGCCTGCAAACAAAAGCAATTCAATATCATGATGGTCCCATATGCATCATAACATAATCAAGTCCTTGGTTTATAGAATTGCCAACAATCCGGGAATACTATCTGGAGAAGGTAATATTTTAATCTACAACCGTTAGATAAAAACACAGCTCATTCATTACGTAGCACTATGGTCTTAAATTTGGACCTAGTATTTTCAAAGTAAATGTAACTTCTGTCACAAAAGTAAGATGTCAGAGTATCAGGTGAACAGAAACATCAAAGATTCATTCAGCTTTTTACAATAATGCCGTCTATTTCACAGCCTTTTATACTTTCTCGAATTAAATAGCTTCAAAAATGAAGAGACCACAGACATTAAGATAAGACAAACCTTTTTGAAGTACAAAGGAGCTTGTTTAGCAACTTGTGGAGGCAATGGGATGCACTCTATTAAACAATGTCTGCTCTGCTTTGCCAAACCCATCACTGTTTCAAGAAACACCACCTCCTTCTCTTGTTTTGCAAACATCATTAACAAGCACTTCTTAAAGTTACGTATTTCATCCCAGACGTTATCATCGACACTTCTGGTTGCTAACTCATGCTACACCAAAATAAATATAAATATATACATTACAATTAAGAAAGTAATGTAGAGAGTAAAGAAACTTGATTTGTCACAACAACTGACCTGCATGGGCAATATGCAGCAATGGCCCGGTACAACGGGCTGCCACTGAGGTAACATCAAATAAGTGAAATTGGCAATTGCAACAACAAGATGCCGTGGCCTTTTAGGGTTCTCAAAACAAAAGTTGCAGCGTTCTTGTTGTGTTAGAATCCGCTTTTCGAAACGCGTATTTACCATTGACTTGGGAACATTGTCACCTTTACCCTTTTTCTTTCTCTTAGGTCCCTCATCATTATCATATTCATCGTCTGCCTGACCTGATATGCTAAATTTTTTATTTTGCATTATAGACCGAGCCACATGCATGTCCGCATCTTCCTCTTTCTTGTTTTCACGTGATTTTAAACCATGCATGATATACCTATACATCAAATTAAGAAAAATATGTCATCAAACTACCAAAAAAAAGGGAACAGATGACTATATGACATTAACCGTCATTACATGAAATTTCAAATGAATATTTTCTGTTATTGTTTATATTAATTCAGGAGACACCCCTGCAAATTTAAACCTTGTGCTCAAGATCAAAATTACCTGCTAGTGGTTCCATCACCCTGTGGATTGCTTCTGGTTGTACCAGCGTCGCTTTTCCTTTCATGAACCTCTGTCTCTTTCTAATATAACAATAAGAAAATAGTTTAAAGGTAAATAAGTTTAATTCTGTCACATTAAGATCATGAGGTCAGTTCAGGGTGTCGGCTTTGCATTAATTGTATATGCTACTTTCACACACCAAGCTTTTCAATCTCTTCCTTTTGCTAGTGATAAAAGAAATATCAAATAATGAAAAAAAGGCCACCCCGGAAATGAAATTGCCAAATTCTCTTTTTTTAATAGAGCATTTGTAACATTATTATAATTAAGTTGTATGGAGCAGGTTAAAAACCTGGTGTTCACAATTATAAAATCACTTATGCCATTGATTAACATGCAACTGTTCAGACAAAATGAAAATGTAACACAAGGATACATGACTTGTTACCCGACTACTCGCATTAAGAGAGATAAATATTTAACGAGTTCAAAAGAAAGCTCTTTCTTACCAAAAGTTTCTCAGCTTCTTCATGCTTTCCTTTCATACGCAACTGCATAACTTTAGCAGCCAACTGGTTTGCACTCATTGCAGGCTTTATGTCTGCACGAGATGGTTCTTCAGAGATAGACACATCAGACACAACTTTCCTGTCACCATCTGTAGACGAATCGTCATTTTGTTGCTGAGACTTGAACTTATTTATGAAACTCCCATCGTTGGTGAACTTCTGTAAACTGGATAATGCAGAAGAAATGACAACAGCATCCTTAACCGACATGCTTTGACTTTTCCGCTTGCCCCATGATAAAGAATCATCAGGTCTGGGCACTCTCATTTTAGCAGGCGTTCCCTTCTCGTTATCCCTTTCAGTGTCCTGATATCACCAAATACATAATCAAAGACAACAACCTCACATTTATTCTTGTTACACTAGACAAACAAAAAATATTCAATTAATGCGAATTGATGAAATCAGTGGAGACTGTAAACAGGACTTGTTGAATATACTAGTGCGGATCTTGAACTTGTGACATAAATGGAAAAATTTCAACCAAGCAAAACAAGTTCCAAAATCAGACTACTAAGCTGAATTTACTAACAAACAAAACCAATAGTGAACCAAATTCTATTTTAAAGATTCACGTGTATATTGGTCATTTCATAAGTTTTAGATTAATGGCCCTGAACACAATCACACAAGAAAAATTACTGATGCCTGTTTGTTGACTATAAGCCTTGTGCCAATTTAGCGGCTTGGACAGGTATATTTACTTCATTCACTAACTGACATATGTTTGAAGTAAGTCTATTAAAAAATAACAATTGCAATATAGCGAGATAATAATCCTTACATTTTGATCACCTGGCTGCTCCCTAGTTTGCCGTCTTATTCTATTTTTAATGGCATGAAGGTGAGCATGAGATGGCGCAGCAGAACCTGATGCCACAGAAACTGCTAACTTACCCAAAGAACCCCACCGCTCTCCAACTACCTTTAATCAAATAATCACATCAAGATATTGATAATAATAATAATAATGAAAATATAGATGAACGATTATTAATTCAAAATGCACCTCATCAAGATTTTTTCCTTCACGAGCTGCTTGCTCCTGAGCACGCTTCAAAGCTTTAAGTCTCCAGCTAGCACCTCCATCCCCTACAGAAGTCAACAGCAGATTACTTTCTTCAGAATTTGTTCCATCCTCTTCCGGGTAACCACTTCCATCGTTTTTGAAGTAGGGATTCAGCTCTCTAGGATTTACCTTTGTAACCTGAATAAAAAAAAATGTTTATTAAACCGCAGAGAACTGAAACGCATATTCAAAACAACAGCTATGTGAGCAATAGAAAGGTTTATTAACACAACGAGATCTATAATGGCTACCAAAACACAATTCCTAATTTGTCCCTTAACACATAGGTGCCATGGTACACAAAGAACTTCCCATGATTCCAAAGATTAAATTTCATGTTACTTTCATCCAATACAACAAACAAAGAAGATGCAACCAGCTAATCACCTATCACTCATATACACAAGAAGTTAAACCATAAATAGTGCACTGAAAAAACCACCACAATAACAATGAACAGTGATGCTCAGAAAGAAAAGTTGGAAGCATTGGTCTTATGTTCAGACTAAAAAGCTGATCCACTTTTATATTTTTTTGACCTACAAAAGAAATAACAAAGAACAGCAAAATCTATAATATATAATATTGATAAGATGTAAGCATACCTCCTTGATAGGAGGTTCTTCTAGCATCTCGGAAGTCGATGCAGATTTCTGCTCCACGGCCTCTTTAGGTCTAAGCATCCATTCCATTCCCATTTCTTTCCTTACAATATTCTCATTATTCGTGTCACTCTCGATATTCTTGTCCAATCTATGCTTGCCTTTCTTATGGTCTTTATCGTCGTCACTATCACTGGAGTATTCTCTTCTTGATTTCTTTGACTTGCCTTTCTCTTGCCTCTTCTTCTCTTTCCTTTTCTTATGTATCCTTGTATCCTTATCACTACCACTTCCACTCACATCTGAGTATGAAGATGAATCTTCTACTGATGAATACCACTTCTTTTTAGACCTTTTTTTTATTCTCTGAGATCCATCGTCACTTGAATTATGATGACGGGACTTCTTTTTCTTCTTATAACTTTTCCTCGTGTCAGAATCATTTGACTTCTCATCATGAGTCTAGAAAAAAAATAATTCAAAAATCACATTTATTTACAAATACAACAACTCATGGTGTTATGCTATAATATCATGTAATTAGCTAAAACAATTAACCATGAGCAAATAAGACCAAAAGAACAATACTTACTTTATCGACCTGATCGCGGGGTATGAACTTCAATCCTGAAAGCATCTTTCCCTTTTCTTTAACCGTCGGTGAGTTATGTAGATCGCCGGAAAGAATGTCAACAGAATGAGATGTGATCTGACAGAGATGGTGGAAGATTTTATTATTCTGTGGTGGTTTTTTATGGCTGTTTTACATCTTTCATCCCTCTACTTCAACATTTTTAAAGCAAAGATTTATGAAGATTAAAATTAACACTTAAGTGTATTTTATAGCAAAGATTTAGTCCAGATTTCACTCCTTGCTTCTCACTGTTCCAACTAAGAAAGTGGTCCATCAAATGGGCCAGAAACATGCTCAAAGCCTCAAATGTTGTCCTAGAAACAGGCCCAGTAAAGAGCCCATTTTCCCCCATTAGTCGATAACCTCATAGTTCCTGCCCGGGACCACTATCTCTCTCCCACCCCCCAGTAGGCGTTAACAATCAACTCACTGCTGCTCAATTATCATCTAATTGGCTCCCCACAATAGGTATGTTGATGGTAGTTTCTTGCAAAAAAATTTACTTACCTAAAGGGTTCTAACATATTTACGAGCTCGATCGTTAGAATCTGTTTCCCTTACTTCTTAATAGGCATCTTAAAGCACGTTTGCTGACAGGAACTCTTTGAATCAGCTTACTATACTAAAGTGCTGAAACAAGATTACTGTTCATGATATTTTAGAACCATTAAGATATCATTCTAATACTTTAGATCTTCTGGGCGAATTAATAGATGTCAAAATTTGTTGCTATAATATTATGGCTGATGGCAAAATTATCGCAATTACATAAACTAGGACAGATTACTTTGAAGGTATATGCAAATGATTTTCTAGCTATTATTATTATTCTTGTTTTATAAATTCAGAAACATTCTCCAGATGACTTGTTTTAACTAAGTCACAGTTCGCAATTTCATACGCGATTGGAATCAAGTAAAGAACGATAGCAATTATAATAATTAGGGTTTCGATAACAAGATGTAAAATATTCACCAATTAATTAAATTATTAAATTAATCGTGTTTAGGGATAGAGATACACACCTGAAAGTATTTAGGTTTTAATGAGCGCTGAAGAAATCAAATTTATATCAATGAAAACTCGAGATGAACTTTGTACAGGGGACACTTATTAAATGAAGTTTCTCTTGAAATTTATTTGTAAATGAACTTAGTCCGGGTCAAATTTTGGGCTTTTTTTAGTGGGCTCAATTTATTTGTTTTCTTAATCCTAATATTTTAAGTTCGAAAACTGTGAACTCATTAATGTGTAGTTTGGACTTTGGAAAGTTAGTGGGTTGGATACTTGGATGGGGTGCTAAATGCTGATGGAATAATGAGTTATATGTGATCGCAAGCGAGAAAGGACAAAAATTATTAAGTAATATAAGTGTAATCTATTATCTATTGAATATGTAATTTTATATTTATTCAATTTGTTTAATCTTTTAGTAAAGTTTTTTTAGCGTTTTGAAAACTGATATATAGAGTTTGATTTTGAAAAAGTGTGTATTGAAATGATTTAAAACGGATATATTTTCAAACGTTTTTGGACAGAGCATTCACGGCTCGAACATGGTCAGACCGTGGATATAACGGATTTTTTTATTGAACTTTGAAAATTTTGACTATAAATATCCAACTTATTTTTAACTTTAAGTTTATTTTCTTTAACTTGTAAAACAAATATTTCTCTCAGCTAAAAAGTGATTATTGCTTGTATTATATATCACCAGGAGTGTATTTGAGATATTAGCTTTTAAGCAAAGAGTTGCTTTATTTATGTACTAAGGTTATTGACTTGTAATAAATTATGCCACTACATTGTTGTTGTAATTTGTTGTGGAAGATTCTCAAGAGTGTGTGTGAGGAGGATCTCATATTATTTATCTTCCAATTGCTTGTTAAAGAAAGTTTGAGTGATTAATGTATTCCATTTGTTAGGAGAAGATTCATTTTGTGAGTTGTTGATTATTGTGTTCTTCCAAGAGTGTGAAAAATAAAAAGAAGAGAGTGTTGCCTTCTAGAGTGATAGAAGAAGAGGAGTTTAAAGTGATGTTCTTCCAAAATTGTGTAGGAAGAATTTGTTGTGTGATTCCTTCCTAATTATTAGAGGAAGAAAGTGTGGTGATTACTTGTCTTCTACTTGTTATGAGAAGACATTGTTGGTGTTGGTGACTTCCTTATTAAAAGTGAAAGTATTCACACTTGGTATCTAGGCTTCTAATTCTAGAAGTTACAATGTTTGGTTATGTTATCTTCTTTAAGTTAAAGAAGATTAGTTTTGTGTTCTTATTGAAAAAGAAACAACACTTTGAACGATTTTCATTCCTACCGGTGAAAATGATTCAATCATAGTGGAGAAATTTCAATATCGTGTAATTGGGGAGTGGATTAAGGTAGACTAGTTAACAACCACCTCAACCACTATAAATCGTGGTCTCTCTTGGTGATATCTCACTAACACTAAACTCTCTACTTGCATATTTACTTTAATTATGGTTGCTAGTTAAGTAATCCTATGTTTCAAGTAAAAGATTTTAAATTGATAAAATCAAAAATTAATCATGGTCAACTCACTTCAACTTGTACAAAAACTTACCCATTTTGACCCCGTCACCCAACCCACCTATTGTGTCACTTCTAAACTAAACGTGACGCAGAACCGAGGGTTGGCTGGTTAAACTTTGTGGTGATATAACAAGAACACAAACGTGTGATGCCTTTGAACTTTGGCAACAAAAAGACTTACAAATGCATCAGCAATAGATCCTTTTTCTCGTGCTAATACACGCCCTAAGATTTCCGCATTATATTTGGAATCTCCACCACGCAAGTCATCTATCGTGCAACGTGGCATCCCGAAATCCACTGTCGAACAAAAATCTCGAGTTGGTTAAAACATCATAGAAACAAAAAGTAGGATCATGAGTCATAAAACTACATATAGTTGAATAAGTTCTAGAATATCGTCGTGACCTTTTTGGGTCTAATGCAAACCAACTTTTAGTCGATGTGGAAATGAGTCGGTTCATGTTATGTTTGGGTCAAACTGGCAAAGTATAATATTTATTTCAATAGGAAATGGATAAACGGAAAGTAATTGAAAGTATATTTCACTATTTTCAATACATAAAACCTCCTAAATGATTTTATCAAACATATAGCTATTTATTTTAGAAATATAAATCTACTAATCATATTGAGACACTAATTATATATAAACAATTTGAAATTTTGGACAAAGAGTTTAAGGTCAGCCGTCAGCCAAGGCTAAATAACATTTTGAGCGGAATCCATTATGTGACATGTTCACCGACCCATTCATTTTTCCATTTCAGGTCAGGAAAAATATAGATATATATATATATATATATATATTTATCACATACGTTGTAATTCCTTGATGTAGGATCAATAGTCTCGACACCTAAAACCATATAACTCCCATAATCATATTTCATATCAACAAATGATCTGGAAAAAAAAACAAATGTTAAACAGTCTTACATGGATCGAATGAGAACTTCTCGATTGAATTTTGAGTAACATCAAGGACCAGCCCCTAAATATAGGACGAAGATTAGAAACTTAAGATATGGCTCTAAAAGATAAAAAGTAAACAAGATCAGTGAATTTATTATTATTATTATTGTTATTATTATTGTTATTATTATTATTATTATTATTATTATTATTATTATTATTATTATTATTATTATTATCATTATCATTATTATTATTATTATTGTTATTATTATTATTATTATTATTGTTATTATTATTATTATTATTATTATTATTATTATTATCATTATCATTATTATTATTATTAGTTTAAAAAAGTGCCAAGTATCATGGTTTAAATGCTTGTAACTTTGAAAAAGGAAAAACTAATAACATAATGAAGAGCTTGCCAATAGGAATCATTTCATCCAAGCCTTCAGAATGGACAACGAGTGCTCTTTTCATGCCAAATCGTTGAAGTTCTTTTGCCATTTTATGAACCTATACAACAATGAATCAATTTAACAAATATCGATTAAATTTCAATCATAAAAGGGCTGTCACCAAATTCACCGACCAAAAGATGATATAGGAAAGTGAAGGCTAGAATTCTTCAAATAATAACAGGAAAAACAAATCTTTCCTTTTGTGAACAAATAATGGGTGGTAATTTCGACTCATTTACTTATAAATTCGTCAAATTAAGTTGAAAATTTATCTCAAACGAGTCAAATAAAAACACTTGACTAAAAGGAAATATGCCAAACAGATTCTAAGTAAATATGCCAAACAGATTCTAAGTTGCACAAAGTCTATAATTAATGCATACGATCTCCTAAATTATTTGTATTAAAAGAATAGACCATTCTTGTTATATAAAACTAGCTTAAGACTCGCGGCTTTGCAGGGTGATTCAATATATTTATACCAAGATGAAGAAAAAACGTTGATACTAATATATTCACATGCAATTATCGTTGTGCAGTTTTGGATCACTAGACATATAAAGTTTTTAAACTTGGATAACTTGAAAATATAATTGAAATGTGTTAACAACGTGAAAAATGTACATATTTATTTGGTACATTAAAGCATCCAATCTTAAAATACGAATAAAATAACACAAATCTTTAAGCGTCGGGTGCAATTTGTTTAACGCTTTAACCGTAAAGTAGATAAATTTAGACCATAGTCCGATGGTGAGAATCATAATAGACATCTTGCAAAGTCATCTAGTCTCTTGAATCAACAATAAACTTGATATTGTGTGGGATGAATCAAATAGCCGATTAACTAAAACGACGAACCTCATTTAACCGGTTTTCAAAAGTAACATATATATTTTCAATTAAATCAATAAATAACTAACAAGTGATTACAATGGTACGTACGTAGGTAACGGTTGATATATTAAGGCTTTATTTGTAAGTACAAAGTATGTCGAAATGGTACTAAACCACACCAATGCAAACAAAAAAACGAAAACAATATACGTGTGGGGCCGACCCTGTCAAGACGCAGTGTTGATGGTTTGTTGTGGTGGTAAAACACGCCCCACCACTAGTGGTGAATATAGGAATGTGAGGTTCACTAGGTAGAATGGGTGGAACTTTTTTTCTGGAGGTGACAAAGTTAGAGATGTTTATCAAGTCGGGTTTTGAGTTCTTTGATTCAAGTTTCCAATTAGAATATTTCTACCGGCTCAATTAAAACAACTAAATCGTTTTTAAAGAATCAAACCAACTTAAAATTGAATTTGTTTTAGCTACAACTTCAAGACTATTAACATACAAAATACGGTTACAAAACTTAAATACAGACAATAGTAAATTACAAATTCATCCCATACAATAGCAAAAATGTGAAAACTTCCGTACACTTTGAAAAAAAACCTTAGAACTCATTGAAATTTTTTTTATATAATGAGGGTTCTTAAATAATTAGTTCATGAAAGAGAAAATAAAGAGAACAAACGACTGTTTCTATTAGTTGTGCGTTTAATTAAAAGTTTTGTAGAACGATTTAGCTACATTTTCATATAGGTAAAAGAACATATAAAGAAATAGAAAAATTGGCAAGGAAAAATGAAAGAAAATACGAATTTATGTGTTTCTGACACTTGAATATGGAGCCATTAGGTCATGGGTCTACAATCACTAGAAATGGCAAGTAATCCCATCATTAACATGTGATTTAACGCAAGCATATTTAATAATGAACTTACTTGGAGGTGCTCGGTATGAACAAGCTTGAAACTTCAAAACCTTGTTGCTCTTTCTTGAAAAAACAAATTTCTCCTCACCGATACATACGCGATGTATCCATCGATGATGACATGGTTAAACGAGCGGTAGACTCAACGCATAAAGCTAAGTCGTTTTAAAATCGGACAATACATTTTCTCATAACAGGACCGGATCCAAACCGAGAACAAAATAAAATTGCAAACTGAATACCCTATAAAGGGTTAGGCCGAATTTCGAATGAGGGGGAAGGGTAATCTGGTTTTTGGGGTTTTCTAGGTTTTAGGTGTGTGTATATATATATATATATATATAAATATGCCTATTAACAAAAACAAGATGCAAACAAATAATATTAAAAGTATGACTAAATCATACACATTGATTTGGCTACTGAGAACAGAAAACTAAGATTACACACATTCATTTAAAATTCTAATTGGGCATGCATAACAAACAAATAATATTAAAAGTATAACTAACTCATACCCATTGATCTGGTTGGTGAGAACACAACATTGAGATTGCACACATTCGTTTAAAACTCTGATCGGACATGCCTAACAAAAAAAGGAAAACATACACTATATAAATTAATATTAAATAACACTCTACACAACTAACTAAAAAAAAACAAATATATATCTGCGAAAACACCTCTAATGAAGCTCTTGGACTCCATAAACTTTAAATACCTATTTCTCCCCACATTATAAACTTGGGCTACAATCACATGATTTCTACAATAATAGTTATATCCACAGTGTTCTTATATATTAAAATCAAAGGTTTTTAGGTTTCATTTTACTTTTGAAACTAATACAGGAAGACATAAAAAGTAAAAATCTACAATTCAAAGAAGACATAAAAAGTAAAAATATACAATTCAAAATAATACATTGTATGTATTTGGGATTACTATAAACAAGTAATCCCATCATTAGCATGTAATTTAACGCAAGCAGACTTACGACCGGAAACATCGAAGTAACAAGGGGACTATATGGAGCCACCATCAGCACACACAAAGGTGATGGTTTAGACTGTTGTGTTGGTTGGTAATGGTTAAGAAAGAGTTATGCGGTGTATCCTGGTTTAAATGTTTTGAGTAAACATTTAGGTAGTAGAGGGTGTGGAGAACAATTACAATCGATGGTTTTGTTTGGTAAAATATATCGAACTTTAAATATGTGCCAAAACACGTCTAATGAAGCTCTTGGACTCCATAAACTTTAAATACTCATTTCTCCCTACATTATAAACTTGGGCTACAATCACATGATTTCAACGATAATAGTTATATCCACAGTGTTCGTATATGTTAAGATCAAAGGTTTTTAGGTTTCATTTTACTTTTGAAACCAATACCGGAAGACATAAACAAGTAAATAGACCCAATAAGTCGTTTTGAAATCAGACAATACATTCTCAAAACGAGACTAGATCCAAACTGAGAACACAATAAAATTTCGAATTAGGGAGATGGGTAATTCGATTTTTGGGGTTTTCTAGGTTTTTGGTATATATATATATATATGTATTAACAAAAACAAGATACAAACAAATAATAATAAAAGTATAACTAAATCATACCCATTGATCTGGCTGGTGAGAATAGAAAACTGAGATTGCACACATTCATTTAAAATTCTAATCGGACATGCCTAACAAAAAAAAACAACATTATATAAATTAATATAGAATAATACTCTACACAACTAAACCAAAAAAAAAAATAAAAAAAATAAACATATACATACGTGTGAAAACACCTCTCATAAAGCTCTTGGACTCCATAAACTTTAAATACCCATTTCTCCCCACATTATAAACTTGGACTGCAATCACATGATTTCAACAATAATAGTTATATCCATAGTGTGTGTATATGTTGGATCAAAGGTTTTTAGGTTTCATTTGACTTTTGAAACCAAAACTGAAAACATAAACAAGTAAAAATATACAATTTATAGTGAAGACGTCATTAGCAAAAATTGTACGAGAACTATTTATTTAATATACATATATATATATATATATATATAAATATAAAGGAGTCACTACGAAAAATTATTCAATAAGAGAACAACACAAACGCATTGAAGAACAACAGAAAACAAAAATGCTATTACATCAAAATTTGGACATAGCCAAAAACAGAACAATCCAGATGGAAAAGTTTCTGAATTTGTACTGCACCAGCCATCACAACACAAAATAAAGAAAAAGAATAAACACTTGAATTGGACCATGTAACAAATTAGGTAAAACTATATATCCAATTAACAAAATGTTACAAAAGATCACATATATAAATTACGAAAAACAAAATTTTACAGCATCACGTCTTGGCTATACACTTTGTCATGATAAGTCGATAGAAATTCATTTTAAAAGGTAGAGAAAAGAAGGAGGTGTAACTTGATTAATTAATTTATGGCTCTCAATCTGTACATACGAAGTGGATATGAAAAATTAAGAAAGAAAAAGAGAAATATAAAAATAAAGTATGTCCAAACTCGAACTCAACTCGACTCATTTACGCACCAATGTTATACATATACGTACAGGGTATGTATATACACACAACGACAAACATAAAGCAAATTTATTTTCCCTCCTTTTCACAGTCATCTTCGGCAACCAACTTCTTCAATGGCCAAAATGCTCCACACTTCTTTCTCAAATTCAAATCCACTTCAAAATCAACGCAATCACACCTCATTTGACAGATTCAAACATGTTTATACTCCGTTTAATTCAGATCCATCGATCGATTTTAACTCAAATCAGGGTTTAAATTCTTCAATTTGTTGTTTGTATACGTCATGGAACCCTAGGGTTTGGATTTCGAAACGTTCACCGGTTATAGCGTTCGGATCACGTGATGGTTATGAAGTGAAAGCGATGGCGGTTCCAGAAAGTGCCGACGGAAATGATGAGGCGGCGGCGGAAGTGGTGGCGAAGTCGAAAATGATGGAAACGGCTGTGTTAAGGTTGTTGTTTGGGCTGTGGTATCTATTTAATATATATTTCAATATATATAACAAACAGGTTTGTTCTTCTATTTAATTTAAGCTTATTATTTTGTCTGTTATTCATATAATCATATTCAATAGACTTCCGAAAATATTACACATTTATATATGTGTGTATGGTTGTTTAGAATTATATTAGAAATTTAATCAACTTCTAAATAAGGAAGCAACCGTTGTAAAAGTTAATTATACAGTTTATGTGAGACTTGGTAACACATAAGCTATCTGTAATGTCATGGTAACTTGTGGGAGATATATGATGTGAGCATAAGATGTTTTGGAATATTATGGCAATCCACTTCAATATCCTTGGTAGTTGGTACATTTATGGTAGACTTAATCGAACTGTTTATATGTGATGTGGACATTTAATTGGAAAGAATTATTTCAAGAAAATAGCAAGTTCAGATGATGAGCTACTGAGCTATCATGAGCTGGTAATGGTTTTTTATTTGCAAACAAATTTAGCATTTTGACTTATTAAAATGTTCGGCTAGAACCTTGATCATAGCAATCAACCTTTGTGATTAATGTTGCATCCCGTTAATGGATCTTTAACTTATTGAACATAAAGCTAATAATAAGAAGAGCTGAGATTTAGAGTCTGAAAAGGCAGTTGAGTAAGATAAAGTGTTGCTGATAAAAGCTTTAAGATATATATTAGGTAGAACTGAATATTCACGAAACAATGAAAATATTTAATTAGCAACAAATTTGTAAATTTAGTGTTAGAAAGGGTTATAAAATCGTGTTCTTTAACTATTTTGGTCAGAAGAATAAAGGCAGTTCATCCTGATCAATGATTACAGGTTCTGGAAGTTTTTCCGTATCCAGTAACCTTGACTGCAGTTCAGCTTGCTGTTGGTAGTTTCATTATATTTTTGTCGTGGGCTTTGAATCTTCATAAATGGCCGAATATCAGTCGTGCACAGGTATGTCATTGGTGTGAAGAATTTGATTAAACTGATTTTTCCATTTCATAGTTTTATTCCTTGATGCTAATTTTAATGACTTCTTGGCAGCTTTTAGCAATCCTGCCATTGGCTGTAATGCACACCTTAGGTAATTTTTCTACTAACATGAGCCTTGGAAAAGTTTCTGTTTCTTTCACTCACACACAATTAAAGCAATGGAACCGTTTTTCACAGTTATACTCTCTACTATGTTTCTGGGAGAGCTTTGTGCTCCATCTAGTTCCATGCACTCTTTTTACCTTCATTCATGAGTTTACATGTTTGATGGTGTTCCTTTTCATTCTAAAGTTCTGTATAAAAACATATGTTGGCCCCTATAATTAGTTAATCCTATTTATTTCACCGATCAGATACCAACACCATGGGTATTGACTTCCCTTGTACCAATTGTTGGTGGAGTGGTACTTGCATCTCTGACTGAGGTCTCGTTTAACTGGTATGGACACAACGTAGACATTTGACGCCTCTTGTTCTTTTCGTTTTTCCTTTGTCTCTACTAGCTTTGGTTAACCAGACCAATTAGCTAAAGAACTCGACTACATTTTTTGCTGCTCTTGGACTATTAATTACTTAACAAATATGATGGCACCAGAGAAGTGGCAATTTTGACACATTAACTGATGAATGAGCCGATTACGGCTATGTCATATCTCTAATGGACTAAACCAGAAATGAAACATGGCTTGAAAGAAAACCGGTCAATTGGGTCAAATAGGTTGAAAGTCGTCGATTTTATGTTTGATGTATATAACCTTCTAAATCAATTAAATTTTTTTTTTTATTATTATTGAAGTAACACAATTTCCATAATTTTATTTTTATACACTAATTATGTATAAAAATAGTAAACAATTTGTGCAAAGTGTTCAGGGTCAGTCTGACAAGTCCAGTACAAAATAAGTACCAGTTTTAACCTGTTACCTCGCCCACCCATTTTGCCATTTCTAAGGTCCTGGATCCCCTTTATATTCTAATGTTTTGCATTTATGTAATAGGCCTGGCTTTTGGAGTGCAATGGCATCAAATCTGGCAAATCAATCACGTAATGTTCTTAGCAAGAAGTTTATGGTTAAGAAAGAGGTAATTTTGACTTATATATGTATGCATTTGTATTTTGAAATCAAATCAATTGGTGCTGTGGTATTAGATATAATTATGCAAATATACCAATTACTGACCTTTTTTTTGCAGGAATCATTGGACAACGTTACTCTCTTCTCAATTATAACAATTATGTCTTTCTTCATGTTTACCCCTATTGCATTACTCGTGGAAGGAGTCAAATTTTCCCCTGCTTACCTGCAATATGCTGTGAGTATTAAATAAAACCAGATGTTGATTTGTTGTTTTATAAATATGTTTGATTCAAGAAGAAACTGCTGGTTTATACTAATAATACTGTGTATATGACCAATGATTCAATTTATATGTGCAGGGCTTAAATATGAAACATGTGTACATAAAATCTCTCCTTGCTTCAATCTGCTTCCATGCATATCAGCAGGAAATCATCTAGGTTCTTTTGGATAGACAACTCTAAAAACTATCAGATCCTGCGTACAGTTAATTTTATTATAAAGCAACCAATTCTTTTTTTTTTTTTTTTTGTAAGGCATCAATATTTAATATAAAAATCAAATAACAAGATACAAAAAGTACCCGTTCTCCTCTGTAAGACACGGAACATAGAAATGGGGAATGCTAAAAACTTGGGACCTACACCCTAAAAGCAAAACAATTGAACAATTATTCCAAGGGATACTTGATCAAACTCATCTCTACCCTACACTGGATATACTTGACATAAATAGAACTTCCAGTCTTGAACATTAACCCCACTGCATCCAAAGTTGAACCATCACTGCTACCATGCACTAAAACACCCGTTGCACCATGCTATCTAGCATTAGAAATGCTTCCTAACCTACTGTGTCTGGACTTGTACACCAAGTTGGCCAAGATGTCTTGAAATTTCTTGACCTATGTTTAATCGAAAAGTATGACTGGATTTGAACTTCCGCACATAAATCCACTTGACTTGCCTTTTTTCTTTTTGTATATTACTCCGTTTTGAACGGTCCAAATTACTTGGACCATAAACCAAATAACTTGCCATAACCTCCTTTGATTGCTTGATCATGATTGTCTTCCTTCATGATTTAGTAGTTCATCTAATGTTCCCCCAACTCTTTGATCAACTTTTCACCATCTATATATTTTTGTCCAACCCATCTCCACCCATTTACACCTCACCATACAATGTTCTACCGTCTCCACCGAGTCTTGGCAACATGGACAAAGTACCGAATCCAAGTCCATGCCCATGTGATCTAAGATATCTCTAACCACTATCCTCTTTTAACGAAGAGGCCACACAAAAATATTCTGTCTTCCTAGGATTGACCTTGTGCCACTTTGTTTCTACCGCCGACATTTTTCCCTCTAAAACTTTTTCATCTACTATTTCTTTTAGTCGTTTAATCATGAACTCTCCGTCTTCCTCCAAGAACCACCTCCATTTGTATAAATGTCTTCAGCTAGGATGTACACTATTAATCAAATCCAACATATCCTCCGTATCACTACCCACCCTCCCCCTCACCCTCTCTCCCACCCCCACACCCAACTCCATTGTTCCCCATCCCATTCCCCTCTATCCATTACCACAACTCTCTTTTGGCTCTCAAGATGAAAGAACTTGGAAATTTATCACATAGCCTAAAATATCCTACCCCAACCAAAACATTGTAGTTGAGCCATCCCGAATTGTTTTCCCAATTGAGCCCTCAAATGAAATACCTTTTTTTTTTTTGTAAATCCCTCCCAACCCTTAAGATATCCCCATGTCTCACTACATCCAATATTTCGCATACCTTCTTCTTTTAAACCGCCATCCTCCCAGTAAATTCTCTTTATATTCTAACCTATGATGAATCCACTTCTACTTTAAAACGCCACCACCACTTTTTAACTAAACCCAAATTGGAAACTTTGAGGCTACCAATATTTAATCCTCCCCGTCACAATTATTCAATACTTTTTCCCATTTAACCCATGCTATCTTTCTATTTCATCATCACCTCCCCGATAAAATGTTCTACTCACTCTCTAAAATGTTTATGATACTCACCGGGGCACAAAACAATGAGAAAAAAAATACAAAGAACTGTTACCAAGAACCGAACGGACCAAAGTTAACCTACCACCACATGAAATTTATATTGCTTTCCAATCCGCTAGTTTATTTTTAAACTTATCGATGATCTTTTTCCAACTCTCGCTTCTCCTCATATTCATCCCGATAGGCAACCTAAGATATGTGAATGGTAATTTCTTCGGGACACAACCCATTCCACTAGCAGCCCACTCCACTTCATCATAGGTGACACCGATTCTAAACACCTACTTTTGCTCAGGTTGATCTTTAGACCCGATGCATCTTGTAAGTAACCCATGATTCTCATTAGATTCTTTGCATTTCTCATGTTCCACTCTCCAAAAAATATCGAATCATCCGCGGATTGAAGATGAGATAACCTCACTTCATTGTTGCCAATCTTGATACCTTTACAAAAACCTTGTTGAACCGCTTCATTAATGACAACATCAAGCCCCTCCGTGACTATCACAAATAAAAAGGTGATAATGGGTCACCTTGCCTAACACTGTGTTCCATAGTTAGGGACCCGTTCACTAGAATAGAAATCCTAGACGACTTTAGGCATAAATCGATCCATTTGGACCACTTTTCACTAAAACCCATTTGCGCCATTGTTTTTTGAAGAAAACCACAATTAATACTATTATAGGCCTTTTCAAAATCAACTATGAACACCATGCACTTTCTTTTAATTTTTTCACTGTAAGATTTTGCTTCATTTGCGATTAAAGCCCCCTCTAGAATAAATTCCCTCCAGGAAATGCATTTTGAGCTTCACTAATCACCTTTCCTATCACTTCCTCTATTCTTTCGACCAGAACTTTAGAAAGGATTTTATAGTAGCTACCAATTAAACTCATAGGCCTAAAATCACCGAGACCTAAAAATGTCTTTCATCTTGGGGATAAGGGTCACAAAAGATGAATTGCATCCTTTGTTATGTTTCTTGTAACCAAAAAAATATAATAATACTCTACGGCCTTCAACAAATCATTTTTCAAAATCATACAAATTTTTTTGATGAAACCGAAGTTAAACCCATCCGGGCCGGTGCGTTGTGATTACCACATTCTGTTATAGCATTCCAAACTTCTTCTTCCTCTATTCGACCTTCCAACACATTTCTGTCTTCTTGATTGAGTTGTTTGAAGCTTGTAGACCTTAGGGACGGTCTTACATGTTCCGATTCCTTGAAAATTTCATTAAAATAGTTAAAGATGGCTATTTTTATTCTTTCCGACTCCTCACACCATCTCCCATCCAACCTTTTATCCTGTTTCTTTCCCACTTTGAGCGAACCGTTGAGTGGAAAAAAGACGTATTCACATCTCCCTCTATTACCCATTTGACTCTGGACTTTTGTTTTAATACTTTTGTTCTTAGAATATCACTTTGAACCCATTCTTTACGAGCATTTCTGCATTTTTCTTTTTCTTCATCTATTAAATCGCGATTTCGGCTTCAAGTTCCCATCTTTGTACTTATTTGTTTGATTTTGATTGTCCCCAAACTTCAACTTACTCCACGCCTTCAAATCTTCTTTCACATTCTTTAACTTGTCATGAGAAATAGCATCCGGGTTGTTAATAATCAATTATAATAGTAACACATGGTGGTTGTTAGGGAGAGTGCAAGTTATCAAATATTTCTAAGTTCAACTTCAAAACTTAAATTTATATCATGAGGTTGATATAGAAATAACGAATACAATGCCTTTTAAATGCTTTTCCAAAAAAAAGTATACCTTCAAAATCAATGTTATTCAAGTTTCAGCTTGGTCCCATAGTTACTAATGTAGGGAGCCTAGTATTTTTGTAATTTGTATTGGTCCATATTCACATTCTACCAAGCAATAGTGGCTGCTGGTTTGATACTAGGTATCCAGTTCCCATTACTATGGGTTTTAGTATCTAGAGCAGCGTATAAGCTGCCATTTCAAAAACGAACTTGGCAAAGCAGTATGTTAAAAATTAGAGGTGGACCAGGTGGCAAAATGTGCAGTTTGGCTAAAACTTTTTATCTTTTAATTGTTATTTTCTATTTTCTATTTTATAAACTAATGTCTACTGTGATATGATTGCGCAAACTTTATTAGTACAATAATAATCTAACTTTTTGAATAAAACGACTTAGAAGGTTGTAACCATTAACACACCCTTTTGCGTGTTTCGACCTGTTTTCTGTTGTATCATTGTAATTATTTAGTGCATTTGACTTGTTAATGAAAAAACTCACACGAAAGTACCTGTTTTGACTCGCATTTTCCACCTCTACTTGCAATTTTCCACCTTTGGTGTTACTAATCATGGATATTACCTAAATGCTAATACAACTTTATTACACAGATTACTTATATGATACTGCAAAGAGTATCTCCCGTTACACATTCTGTGGGAAACTGTGTGAAGCGTGTGGTAGTCATTGTAGCCTCTATCTTCTTCTTCCGTACACCCATCTCGCTTATCAATGCCATTGGTAAATATCTTTTCATTTCATAGCTACCATTGACCATAATACTTTTGCTGCTTTTTTTATTCATCATCAATATTCAGTATATTGAAAGGTAACTGTTAAAATTGTCTATAAATCTTATTCAGGCACTGGAATTGCACTTGCTGGAGTGTTTCTATACTCACAAGTGAAGAGAATCAAGCCTAAAACTACCTGAAGTTGTTCTAACTGTGTTTATAATCATTTTTAGTGGTAGACTAGAAAACGATTTTTGGTGATAGATATGATTTGAGTAACGGCCAGTCCCACAACAGTAGTGACTACAAAATTGAGTGCCTCTTCATATTGCAGGTGATAGATATGATTTAAGTAACGGCCAGTCCCACAACAGTAGTGACTACAAAATTGAGTGCCTTTTCATATTGGAGGTGAGCTGTTAATAATATCCCCCTCATTGTTTTAGTTGATTGAACTTTATTTTGGGCTACTCAGCATGTTATGTTGTTCAGACTGCATTTCACTGGGATTCTCATCGGATCAAACCAAAAATTAACATATATATAGATACTAGAGCTGAAAACCGGACCTGTGTAACTGCTTGATATTTAAAAAGTAACTCTTTTTCTTGGAAAAAAAAAAGATCTGTTGGTTCTTTAAGAACATCCTGTAGAGTCTGTTCAATTATCTTGGTCCATACCGATTTTAGGACACTCCCACTACGACCATCATTGGATACTGTAGTATTTCGGATTAGGCCAACATGAACGTTATAAATCTGACCAAGGATTACATCGATTGCTTTGAGCTTGAGGTTCTACACCTCGATCACTATTTTCTAGCCTTTCATATCAGAGGTAATGCATATTTGTGAAATAGGCACAATGTGCAATCTTTTATGAGATAATAATATATATGTTATCTTCACCTCATATCAAGGATTCCTGATCACTAGTTCAGTAGACAAATCCTCTTTATTCATTAAGATAATCATAAGCACATATAAATATATGTATTAACCAACTGCAGCTAGAAATTGACTGGAGACATCATCTCCGTCAAATCAATCTCATTATTTATCTTCTCACCATCACCGACGCCAATGCTACTACCTCCAGTGCCACAGTTTACTGGAGATATATCGTCTGGCAATGACTCAATGCTATCTGCTTCAAGCAACTTCTCATCAAGTTCAAATTCAGGCACTTCATTGAAATCAAAATCAGGCACCAATCTATCATTTGAGTAAAACTCTAACTGGTTTTGTGATGATGATGATGTTTTGACCATAGTTAAAGGGTTATCAAGCTTTATGTTGTTTGCTGATGGCTTTGACTTTTCACATGGCAAGTTTAAGCTCTTAATGTAGTTCTGGAGAATCCGCATCGGTTTAGGCCATTTGGATCGACATTTTCGCTTGGTATATTGTCTCCTTTTTGTTGCATTCCGGTGGTTCTTGATAGAGTTCTTGGTTCGACCGGGCAGTTTCTTTGCTATTTCTGAACATTTGTCTCCAACTTCTGCATGGGCTGTGATAAAAATTCGATCTTCGTCTTCTGTCCAAAAATCCTTCCGTTGGTCCAGGTTGAATGGGACCCACAAAATGAAAATAGACAAAACAGAATTTTGTTAGAACTTTGAATTCGAGAGCCACACAAAGTGAAAAAATAAATAAATAAATTCCAAAAAGAAATTCTGAATATCATACTTGGTTTTCCATTTCGAACTAATGTACAATTTGCGAAAATACATTACAGAACGAAAATATAAGTAATTGTAGTGTTTCTTTTTCAGTGTAACCATCATCTTGATCAAAATTTCAAACTGTACGTAAGAAAAAATCATACAATGTTCAGGTGATGATAATTAAGTATCCGATGGTTCTAACTGTACGTAATTTGTTGATGTATATGGCATTTACGCTAGGCATAGCAATTATCTTGTTTATAATCAAGTTATTTTAGTATCCAGTAATGTATGATTAGCTAAATTTTAGCATAAGTTACGATAAATTGAGAAAATGGAAATATATATACCTTGATGTCAGGCTTGAGATGATTGTGCCATCTTTCTCTACATTGCTTCCCAATCCTTCCTTTCAACATTTGAGCAATATATGACCATTTTCTTCCTCCATGCTTCTCCACCAATTGCTTTAGAACCCTACAAACATCCATCTTATCTTATATGATATAACACCATCGATACGACAATAACAAGAAAATAAGGACATTAATTAGAGACATAAGGATATTGATGATTGCATGTGTACTGCTTTTGGACACTCGGTATATACACACATTATCGAAAAAGGATAAAATTTTTGTATAAATTACTCGATATTGCATGAGTATAGAGTTCAAACTCAAGACTTAACAAGTCACCTTAACATATATACATATTAAAACAATTAATTTACTCTAATTCTCTCATCAACTTTTGAAATTAGTCAAACATACTAAAAAAAACTTACATATAATGTCGAAAATGAGTATTGAACCCTTGGCCATTTTATTCAAGCGACAGTGATCATACCAAATACCATGAGAACTCTTGGAAACGATTATGTTAAGAGTTTGTGACCATTATGAAATCTTCGGTATCAGTATACCAAAACATTTACGTTGATCACGAATCAATGAGTTGCAATGTATAATTTAGTCAGCACATAAAAGTTACATATATAACGTTAATTTTTTATCAGTTGTCTAAAAAAGGGATTTTTCGAGTGATATATCAGAAAATATAATGTTATTATTATTGTTGTGTTACCTATCCTCTTCTTTGGTCCATTGACCCTTTGATGAATATCTCTTCTAATTTTCCCTTTGCATGAACATGAATTTCCATTACTTTTCTTGATTACTCCATTTTCACTGGTCACACATGATCTGGTACGAAAAAACTCATGGGTTTAGGATCATGGGTCGGGCCACTCACATGCACAAAACGGTCCAATTTAGATATGCCTACAACACTTTTTCCCATATGGGTCAAACACCGATAACTTGTGTAACTATTCTGCACCATATCACATCCATTTTCTAGTTCAAAAGGCTTAAACTCGAGGTCATCTGAAGCTGTCCCGTAAGAAAACGAACCAAACAGGTCATACCCAGAAGCATGGATCCCATAATCTGGATGAAAAGATGGACCCATTAGAGAAAATCATCTTCAGGTACTTCAGGGTCGGGTTTGGGCTTTAAGTGATGGTTTGAGAGTGGGAAAGGTGGATGATCATCTTTGAAAATTGTGATGAAGAAACAAACATTGAGATCACATTTTTTGTTTTCACATTTCTGTTTTTTGCTGTTACTAAATAGGTGAGGGATTAAAGGGGCCGCATTAATTTGGGTGTATTTTTAAATTCTCAAATTCTATATGATGTTCACCTACAAATTTTATGGATAAATTACACAAATTAAGGACTAATAAACTCCTACATTTAAAAAAAAAGTTACAGCTAAGGTCAAGACTTATATTTGTGACATATTGACTTTTGCTGATAAAACTTGTCCATACTTTTATCAGAAAAGACAGAAGACGGTTAGCGGTAAACATACCCAAATACAAGAACTTGTTACCTGCATGTGAATCAATCACTAAGGTACCAAATATATATTTATGTGATGTGATCTTTGAAACTGTAGAAAATGTGACTATTGTTTATAGCTACGTAAATTTCAAAATATGTACTGCCTCTGTTTTACAATAATTGTACACAACACAAATGATTCACATTATTATTCGTATCAATATATTCTCATATCCACTTATTTAAATTTTTTTTCAATTAATTGGAAGCTGACAATCTATTTTAGAACAAACTAATAAAGTAAAAAAGACGAAAAATTAAATTTGAACGCAGTGAGTATTTATATTCATTTTGTAGATAAGACGTTTACAAAACTAGATTTACAATATTTATATTAAACGTTGTTTGTGTGTCAATTTTAATATTAGAAATGTTAAAGATAATGGATATAGATAATTGCAAGTGGTTATCATGACTCATTTCTTATTATAAATACAGTTTTAAGTTGTATTTTTTAGCTTTAAAATTTTGTTCTCCTCTCAAACTAGCTATCGTGGATGACCAGACAATGACAAGAACATTATATTTCGAAAATATTAAGTTTCTTATAAAGTTGATGGGGGACGGATTAAATATAGATCTAAAATGAGTTTTTAATTAGTAAAAATCGTGAATAATGAAAGCGTGTGGGTCCACGGACTTAAGACTCGATTAGTGGTAATTAATAAGTGATATAAGTCCCTAAACAAAGTTTAATATATAAAAACTGGATGATGTAGTCATTGAAATTATCAACAAGATATTTTTTAATTGGACGAAAATGACAATTAAATTACATTAGCAATGGGGTAATAGTGGGAACACACATATAATTACAGAGATCACGAGGTGAAGCAGTGTGTGTATGTAAAAAATGTTTTTATACAAGTATACACGTATGTTTCCATTTCGTATCTGTGCTCAGTCGTGCGTAACATTTGTAATAGCTTGTACGTTTTGCTTTTCGTATTTATGTTATGGATGTACGTATGATTTACAAATGCAGAAGCAGAGCAACATTGAGATAGGAGTAACCTTGACTACGTGTTTGTTCGACTCGCAAAATGTGATTTTTCTTTTATATATATATATATATACAATAACAATAACAATTGTATTTTTAACTAATGCTACGAGTAAAAACGAATTGGAACACCAGTCCTTCAAAAAGGTGTATATTTTATGTTATCATTTCAAAAATTGGTAATTAGATAAGTTTTATATAATTAAAATAAGGTAAAAAAGATCTAAAGTACTAGCTTTGTGAAAAAACATCTTTTCACTAACTTATTAATTATTGGTATATTAAAAAATTATTGATTATATGGAGGAAAAAGATTTGTACTTCAATTCACTTTTAATTACGTATTCGTCGCTATACAAATGAATAAGATTGGTTGAGATTAGCTTGTAAAGCCATTAGTACCACTTTATCTGATTTTCTTCCACCTATTTAAAATCCATATAAACGAATTGTTTTTGACATTGTCTCTAAGCTAGTGCTCGATGACTATGATCTGGTAAAAGCTACCTCCTACTTCCAGTTGAGGTTTGCTTTCTGAGTTTCACTTTTTTATCATCTTAATTATAAATTTAAGCTGTGATCTTCAACTTTTGTACACTATCCAAACACATCCGTCAATGGCTTCTTCATCTTCTCACTCTACTCCCACCTCTTCTTCACGCTCATGGATTTATCATGTATTTTTAAGTTTTAGAGGAGGCGATACCCGCAAAACCTTTGTAGATCATCTCTACTCGGCTCTTGAAAAAACACCACTCAACGTTTACAAGGACGATATATCACTTCCCCGGGGTGAAGCCATCGGTCCATCACTCTTCAAGGCTATTGAGGAATCGCAGATTGCTGTCGTAGTATTTTCCAAAAACTATGCAGATTCTTCGTGGTGTTTGGAAGAACTTTCACATATAATGAAGTGTAAAGATGAGAGAGGGCTAATCGTTATGCCCATATTCTATGATGTGGACCCATCTGATGTGAGAAAACGAAAAAGGGATTTCGGAGAAGCATTTGCGAAACAAGAGGCGAACAACATCACTAAAGCTGTATCATGGACAAAAGCACTTGTTGGTGCTAGTAACATTGCTGGATGGGAACCCAAAAACTTTGCTGACGGGTAACTTCTTCTTCTTCTTATTATTATTATTATTATTATTATTATTATTATTATTATTATTATAATTATAATAATTATAGATAAAAGTTCATTGAAGTGTGAGATTTTTTGAAAATATGAGAGTGAAAATCTCAACCGTTAATTTTGATCAAAATAATAAAATCTCATATTCTTAAAAAATTAAATATCTCAAAAACCGTTAATCAAAAAATTATAAAAATTGCACCATAAGAATCAGCGTTTTCTCCTCTTCGATTTAAGATCCCACATGAGATACTCTCGACGATTTTTTTTTTCCATTTTTTGGTGGGTTTTGAAAATTAGTAACACATGTGTTATAAACAAATAACACATGTGTTACCGACAACTATCACATGTGTTAACATCGACTATCGATTGTAACACATGTGATAGTCGTTAATAACACATGTGATAGCTGCGGGTAACACTTTTGTTAGTTCATCATAACATATGTGTTAACCCACAAAAAATGAAAAAAAAATCGTCAAAAGTATACCTTGTGAGATCTTAAATCGCAAGAAAAAAATGACGATTATTATAGTATAATTTTTATTATTTTTTGTCTTACCGTTATTGATTGTGGCTGTGTGGTCATGAATTATCCATATGTATCTGATATGCAGGTGTGAATCAAAACTCATTGAAGAAATTGTTGATAAAGTTTTGACAATACTGTTTTCATCAAGTTCAGACGTTGATGAGGGCCTTATTGGAATGGGGGATCGCGTGGATGATTTAGTATCACGATTGGAAATTGGGTCAGATGGTGTGCGAATGGTTGGGATATGGGGGGTCGGGGGTGGTGGTAAGACTACTCTTGCGACTTCTATATATAGGAAAATCTGTAGCCAATTTAAAGGTCATTGCTTTGTTGAGAATATTAGGGAGGAATCAAACAAAAAAGGTTTGAAAGAATTGCAAAAAAAAATGTTATCGGATGTTTTCAAACGAACGATTGAAGTATCCAGTGTTACTGAAGGAAAAAGAATGATAAAAAGTATGTTATGTCGTAGTAATGTGTTAGTAGTTCTTGATGATGTCAATAGTTTAGGCCAACTCGAGGTATTAGCTGGATCATGTGATTGGTTTGGTAGTGGTAGCAGAATAATAGTCACAACTAGAGATGAACATTTGCTACAGAAGGTAGACGAGGTATGTCCTGTTACATTATTATGTCACGAAGAAGCTGTATCTCTCTTAAAGAAACATGCATATAATGATAAATTCTGTATAAAAGATTACGAGATGCTTTCAACACGTGCGGTTTCTTATGCTGCTGGGCTTCCGTTGGCACTTAAAGTTGTAGGTTCTTTTTTGTATGACAAAAACAATGACGAGTGGATAAGTTATTTGGACAAGTTAAAAAGCATCCCGAATGTAGATGTCATGGATATACTCATGACTAGTTACGAGGGACTTAAAGATTACCAGAAAAACTTATTCTTGGATATTGCATGTTTCTTCAGGGGAGAGAGTAAAGAGCGTGCAATGGAGATACTTGATGCTTTTGATTTTCATCCAGTTATAGGGATAAAGGTATTGCAACAAAAAGCTCTGATAACAATTGTTGATGATGAGTTTGATATGCATGATCTCATTCAAGAAATGGGACACCATATTGTTAGAGGAAAAGATCCTAACAATCCGGAAAAACATAGCAGAGTTTGGAAAGAAGATGAAATCCGTAATATGTGTTTTGAGGATGCAACAATGGTAAAGCTTAAGCTAACTAACTTTTCCAATTATATGTAAAATATAATATATGTGTGCACTGATATACTCTAATTCAACCAATACGTACATTCTTTCCAATGTGTTCCAGGATAATGACAATATTGAAGCGATAACAGTCTGGTCTTCATCTCGCTTCTGTAAGATTATTTCAACTATGAAGAAGCTAAGGTGGCTTACATGGTCGGGAGGTCCTTATATTGATCGTAAAGATGACGATGAGTATTTCAAAGGGCCTGATTTTCTTTCAAATGAGTTGCGGTGTATTAATTGGAGTGAGTATCCTGCAGAGTCATTCCCAGACAGTTTTAAAGCAACAAAGCTCGTTGTTCTGAAAATGAGTTTGAGCGAGCAAAAACAACTTTGGAATGATAACGAGGTAAGTCAACTGTTCTTTTGATTTTAATACAATTGACTGCGTTTCACACGGGTTTGCTTTTATTTATATCATTATTATTATCCCCTTCAGTAATTTTATTAATTAAATAAACAAATTTGTGTAAGATTTATTAGCTATGACTTATGATATTTCACGTGCCCCTCTAATTCTTAAATACATTTACATTTAACTAAGGCCGGTTAATATTGAGTTTTTGCAGCTCTACGTGTCTCTACTCCATGTCCATCAGTCGGTTTTGAACTCTCACGATTAATTCAAATTCTTCTCTACTTAATATTTCATAACGTATGATCCTCTTTACTAAAATACCATTCAAATTCTCATAAGATCACGAGAGTAGTAACACCGAAATCTATATTTTACTTAATAGAAAGGAAACTTAATTCTAATTAAAAACTAAATCAAACTAATTTAGATAACTATTGACTAATTATAATTACTAATTAATCTAAATATTATCTCTAAATAATATTCTATAATACATTCCGTAGTTTGAGCAGGAGAAAGACGAATCATCAAACTGAAACATTTTTATTGAAGAAAATATTCTTTGGTAACGGCAACTCTTTATTCGGCTACGTTAGTTGCATCGGCTCTGCGTCTTTGTAGTAGATTCATTGATTTACTTTGGGTGGCAATGATTTATTTATTTATTTGTCAAGAAGTTTTTAGTGCTGACATTAATTGATCAAGGTTTAATGTGTATAGTTATGATTTTGTGAATAAAAGAAAATAAATGACTTAGAAAAATAAGAAAGATAATAGACTAATTAAAAATAAACACTTTAAATGAGAGGAGTATAAAGAAAAAAGAAATGGTTTTAAAAGAAAATAAGAGAACAAGAATTATTCTATTATTATTATTATTATTATTAGGGCTATTGTTTTTCTTTAGAATGAGAAGATGAGAAAAAGGATAAGAAAGATATTTTTATTTCCACGATAACGCGTGACGAATTTAATTTTTATAAATTAATAAAATATTTTATTCAATTTGCAGTCGAATTTAATTTTTATTTGGTCGATTTTTTGTATAGATTATAGACCTGCTATAATGCGAGACAAATTTAATTTTAATAAAATGAATAAAAGATTGTGGTCGATTTTTTTATATAGTTTATAGAGGCTTTAATTTTTATAATTGAATAAGATATTTGGTCTAGTTTTTTAATTAAAATGAATATAAGGGCCAAAAGTGTAATTATACGAAAAAAGTTAAAATCGTTGGATTGTAAATGATGTAAAACAATGAAGGGTCTAGATTCCTCCATCGTATCGTCTTTTAATTATATATAAAGAATAAAGATATCAAGAAAATAAGTTTAAGAATTTGAATGTGAGAGAAAGAAAATTGAAGAGACATGATTATAAATCTATTACGAGTATAAACTAAATAGAAACATAAAAACTGAAAGGTATTGATAATAACATTAGCAACTAAAATTGTTTATCACGGACTAAAATTTGAAAGAATAATCGACGCTCATCGATTGACTAAACATTTATATGGGCATGACATCAAGGCAAATAAAGGACGTGTGAAGAAAAAAAAAAGAAAATTCTATGAGAGATAGATTTGAGAGTGATCTTTTTTAGGGGATATACATGAAGATAGAAGAAACAAAGTAGCTGTTAATAAACTGCTACGGTTTTTGTGTATTAGAATCGACAGTTTTTATAGGAAAAAGAATTAAACGTTTAAGGAAAAAAGAAATGAAAAAGTAAAAATGAATGCTTCCGGGTCGTTGGTATGAGTATGATTAGTTTTCGTTCGATTTTCATATAAAAACTCTAATACTAATGAAATAGTAAAGTATACTACTAGAGTCCAAACTCGTGTCAGATCACTTAAGTTATTAAAATAAATATTAAATTAAAAGAATTATAAATGACACAGTTAGATTATTTTATCTATGCAATTGTCTCAATTCTCAAATCAACACTTATTGAGTAGGGATTTTGGTAATCATCTTAGGACATCGATTAATTAGGAACTTAAGATGATAAATGTAATCACATTGAAATTGACAGTTTTAATTAAGAATTCTCCTTTTAGATGATAGAGTAATAACTTATATTTATCCTTATTAGTAATTTAAATATTTAAGATTATATGTTCGTTAAACGTTGGAGATTTTTTGACAACTCAAATCTTATC
The DNA here is from genome assembly GCA_963921325.1 of Logfia minima. Classification (NCBI taxonomy): domain Eukaryota; kingdom Viridiplantae; phylum Streptophyta; class Magnoliopsida; order Asterales; family Asteraceae; genus Logfia; species Logfia minima. The sequence goes on from OY992773.1 coordinate 2,919,053, forward strand.
CTAAACCTATAACTTGTAAATTGAAAAGGTTGAATAAACTTACCTGTGGGATTCGACATGTACGTGGAAGTATTTGAAGTAAATTTATTTATTTAAATATATTTAAAATAATAAATTAGTACAAAAAAAGTATATTATATTATTTAACTGAATTGAATGAATGGAGATATATTTTCTGTTAATATAACACCCCTCATTCTAAATAAGAATATTATATTAATAAACTCGGAAGCATGAATTTAAAATACATTACACAATATTTAAACTGTTTAAAACTACAAAAGACGGGGTATTATAAATTCACAAAACAAGGTTTATTACAAAAACCATATCAGAGTTCTAAAACGCAGTCAACCATTCCCTGATCAACCATTCCCTTCCTGCTCCCACAATTAATCAAAACATATCCTGCAGGAAGTAAAAATGAGGGGTTAGCACGAAGCTAAGTGAATAGATTCATCACACTCCATTCAACTTAGCATAACAAGTTGTTTACACCAAATAATCGTAAACACACATAATTCAATGAGGATCGGTGGCTCTGGGGATATCATAATACCCGGGGATTCCCCAAGAACACTTACCGTCAATCCGTATGGCCAATACAGAATAGACCGATAACTAATGGTTATTAAACTCATACACAGGTTTCAAACACAACAAATGAATCAAAACCTGTGTAAATCACATAATAACCAGAAGTCCAACTACACGTTGACCTCAATAACATAATACACATTGGTTCACATATCACGCAGATCAATAATCAATAATCAAGACTAAACAGTCTAACACATCTACGTTTACTTGTTGTAACCAAATAGTTACAACTAAATCAAATGGTAAGTTCTGGATCCACTCACCGATACCTCTGACGTCTCCACACTCAGGATTCTGATATCACTGAGTCTTACGTTGATCTGAAACAGAAAATCATATATAAGTCAGAAGTTCGTTCCATAATTATCATTATAGCCTATTTATCCAATCAGGTAATCCCTGAAGTCTAGGCAAACAAAAGTTTAATCATAAATGAACTTAGAAAATCCCGCAATAACGTTTAAAACTGAAAAATGCCATTTTCGGGCCCTAGATGACCCCGAATGGCCAAAAATAGCCTAGGCTAATAAAATATAGCCTTGATTACTAGGTCGTTTCCGAGTGACCATGCGAATTTCAACTAAATCCGATTTAGTGATATTTTCACAAAACCGCGTCTCAAAAACACTTTCAAAAAAAACTCATTTATAAACTTAGCGACACATTCATTGTGTCGCACCATAAGCCCTTGCGACACTACCGCTGTGTCGCACAACAGAATCCTGCGACACAACCCTTGTGTCGCAATGAAGAACATACCAGTTCCCAGATTCGAAATTCACGAATTCAAACATGTAATACTCAAATTAACTTATTCCAATCCGTGTAATTCACTTATAAACAACAGTAACACATAATAATTGGAACCTTACCTCGAATTCACAGTTAATTAGCTCAAATTTGATCCAAAACTCAACTTCTCACTTCTTTCTCTCTTTTCTCTTAGTTTTTCACTTTAAAACTAGATTAGAACGTATGGAAACTATCTGGAAATGTTTGGGCGGCGTATTAATATATATAACTTCGAATTACACTTAAGCTCCTTAATTAATTTCAGTTCAGCCCATTTTGCGACACAGTCCTGCGACACAACTATTGTGTCGCACAGACACCACTTGCGACACTACCCTTGTGTCGCAGAAAATCAAAACTTTCAAATTTTGAACGACTAATATTATTTTATTTTACTGCCATCTATAATAATTAAAAACGAATAATATTTCACTAGTCACAATAAGTCAAAGGCTTATTTATCAACGTTTCACAATGAAACACATAATATTAAATAGTTTCTAAAACAATTAGATAATCAATTAAAATAATAGAAATTACCAGACCGCAGGATAGGATGTTACAGTTAATCTGTAGGTATTATATAATGCGTATATAGGATCTCTAATGATACTTTTATGTAATAAGTAATATTGAGATAGTAGTGAAACAAATAGGTAACATTAATCAAACCTAGTATTTCACAATTAACTACGGGTAGTACAACTTTATTATACGATTCATACTATTAAAGTATTAGTTAATAATTCTTTTTACAGGATTTAAAATTTTAAATTAATTAAAATAAGGAATCTGATTGCTTAATTTAAATATTTTGAAAATCGATGATGTCATTTTTTCCTTAATTTTAATAAATTTGAAAAAATTAAAATATCTTATTGATTAATTGAATATTTGACAAAATAAGATTTTTGTTTACGTATATCTCAATTTAATAAAAGTTAATTTAAATAAAAGAAAAGTTACGTAAATTTCTATGACATAAAAATATAGATGTAAACACACTAGAAATTTATAAACATAAACGCAACACAAAGAGATATTATAAATAAAATAAAAAGTATATTTGTTGGTGATTTGAATAAAGTTATGTAAAAGTTAGAGAGAACTGTTCGAAATATGGGTAGATATGCATCGATAGTCTAAGAGATAATAATAGATAATTAAATAGATATATAATAATAAATATAATTATAACAAAATGTAGGTTACTCTTTTTATGGCAATTGAGTTGAATTGCATTTTTAAATTGAATATGCATGATGTCATAAACGTGATTCGTATATAATTTCTTTACGCATAAAAAACTTAATATAACGTTTATTGATATAAGTACTTATTTATGTTTGTAAACATATACAAATATATGAAATAGACTTTATAAATTTTGATAACGATATGTATTTCCGTTAAGAGTTATATAATTTAAAAAGTTTGGACTCTAATTTTGAATTGAGCGAAATTAAATGACTTAATTGACAAAAAATTTCAATTAAATGATGATGTCATCAAATATATAATTTTATGCGATTTAAAAAATTAAAGAATTTTATTGGTTAATTGAATATTTGATATGTGATGTCATCGTCCGCTTCTTATATTATATTTAAGATTTATTTATTTATTATAAGATAAGATCATTGATTAAACGAGAAAGATTACGTCAACCTATATTTATAGGCGAAACAAACTTAATAAATAACAAACTTAATTCTAATTGAAAATTAAATCAAAAAGTAGTAGCTAATAAATTTAAATTATCATTTCTAGATAATATTCTCTATTTCTCTTTATGTGTGGAAAGTGTAAAAACGGATTGGCATCTTAATATTTGTATTGTATCTTTGTCGAAGGATGTGCCTGAGATGTAACGTATTAAATTATGTTATATATCATGTCATACTAATAGTCATATACTCTCAAATATAAATTATTATTAACTTGTGTATGCTTGTATCCATTAGCTCTGTCTACCAAATTTGAAAGTGCTGAGACTCTCTCATATGAAAAAGCTACTCAACACACCAAATTTTGATCATCTCCCACGTCTTCAAACGTTGACACTCTCCTGGTGTGATGAGTTAAAAGAGATTCATCCTTCACTTGGAAATCATAGAACGCTTGAACACATAGATGTATTTATTTGTTCCAAGCTTAGGATGTTTCCGGCGATAGAGCAGATGGGAACACTCAAAACTCTTAGTATTCGAGCATGCATTAAAATGCTAGAGTTCCCAGGATTCCGAGGAAAAACGGAAAGCTTGGAAAGCTTATCTTTGGTCGACGTTCCCGTAGAAGTTCTGCCATCCCATCAGTTGCCGCATAGCTTACGAAAGTTGCATCTCTGCAATTTTAAAGAGGGAAAATCCCCATTTGATATTGGTGACCTGTCCAAGTTACAAAGGCTACGTCTAAGTGGTAAAGATTTTTCACAGTTACCTGGCCTCTCGCAACTGAGTCAGCTGAAAATCCTCATTCTCAATGGTTACAGCAATCTTGAAGTATATCCCGAGTTCCCATCAAGTTTAGCTGTTTTTATATCAAACAGTTGTGATAAGCTTAAATCCATAGGAAGTTGTATCACAGATTGTAAAGGGTTATCTCACGTAGAAATTGTGGGTAGAAGTATTCTAACTGATGGCGACAGGATATACAAATCCATGTTTCAGGTATGGCTCTCTAATTTTTAATCAAAATTAATTAAGCTGTATATTGACTATAATATATTGTACATATAATCTAATGAATTTGTATTAATTATTTAGGGAAAGAATATTAATCGATGTATGCTTCTCGACCTCGAAGGCCTTGAGATTCCAAAGAGGATTGTACCTCCTATTCGTAATGGGAATAGATGTACACTTCAGCTTCCAGAGAACTGGTTCAGTTACTACTGTGGATTCTTAACGTGCGCTGTTTTAACCGATGGCTCCTACTTTACTAATCCAGAGATAACCATGGAGCAGGTGAAGGACAGTTCAACGGGTATGGATTATCAAGATTATGCGGTTTGGGAGGAGAGTGATGCTGATAAAAAGACATCGCTGAGGTATGTTCCATTTGGTTCATTGAGACACACTTCATGGTGGGACGTAACATACAAGCAGGTTTCTTTTAAAATTGACTTCGGATCTTTTAATAAGAATGTTACCGGATGCAATGCATTTGGAGTTATGCTCATTCCCAGGAAAAGTGAAAATAGTTCCTCAGAACCATCAACGGATTCTTCCAAGTTTTCTGATGATGATTATACACCTAAGATCGATATTCGACAAGATTCAAAGTATGCTTTAGTTTACAAAATTTCTACACCATTAATTAGTCCAAGAGACCGGTTTGGATTCCTTTAGAAAGAGACTTGGAATTTGTATTTTAATGTGCAAGAGTGTAATTAAGTGACAGGGAGTGAATCACTTATTCATGATTATTAACCGACTTTATCAAATTATATCTTTTGCTTGAAACTTGAATGATTACTTAACAACCAAAACGGAGTAAATATCTAAATAAGTAAACAGTTAAGGGTTAAAAGAATTTTACCAAGTGACACCACGATTTATAGTGGTTGAGGTGGACATTAAGTAGTCCACCTTAATCTACTCCCGGGTTATGCAATATTGGGATTTATCCACTAAATGTTCAAACCTTTTCACCGACAGGTACAAAAACCGTTCAAAGTGTTGTTTCTTCTTCACTAAGAAACCAACACTAATCTTCTTTCACGACGTTTATAAAATAACTTTGATGTCTTACGCATTTATGAATATAGTGATCAAACTCATATTATTTAACTAACTTAGAGTTGACTAACCTTGACTAAAATGATGTATCACAGACACGAGTGTTCGATTGGTTGACCTGAACATGGACCTGACAAAGTGGAATTGGTCCAACAGGACCACGGTCGACCCATGGTCTGACCATGCATGGACCGTGTACCTTCTATCCACATTTCTACTCTTTCTCTTATCGGTTTCGCTTGTATCTTTAAGGCGATGTTAATGCAAGTATATGATATGAAATAATTAACACATTCATTGTATTCATTACCTTTTCAATCATAAAAAAGGAGTGTTTTTCCATATAATCACTTACAATTAAATTAAACTAAGCCTGCACTAACAAAGAGGATGGTTTAAATTAAACTAGTCTTGATGACACTTGCTTGTATGTGTGCATTTTTTGTTGATCTGTCTATCTCAATTAGGTTCTCGTTGATTGCCTATTGTGTTGATTAGCTTACTTGTATTTCTCTGAGTTAATTGTTTTATTCGCTTTCTTTGTTTTGAGTTTGTTTGTCTAAAATGGCTGGGGATAATGAAGCTGAGTCATCTATTATATTGATAAATAAACTTGATTTTGGAGATCCTTTATATCTTCATCTAGTGACACTACTGGTATTGCTTTAGTGTCGATAAAACTTAAAGGTTTATGAAAATTCAAGCCAAAATCTTGTAAGCCAAAATATGAAAATGATACTCAAGATGAAAGTTTTTATGCAACACTTGATGACAACAGTTATCCTGAGGGAAACTTTCAAACTATAAGTAATTCACCAACTCATAGAACAACAGACGTGTTAGGTCACTGGTCGTTGACCAACTTAGTCACAGGAGTACATCATTGGAAATAATGAAGTCAAAGCTCCTCAAATATAAGTTGGGTCACTGGTTGCTAGTAAACCTAGTCACTACTATACAAAGATGAAGTCAAATTCTCATTCCAGAAGAAGATCACTGCTAAGTAAATAAACTCAACTATGTGTTTTCTGCTCCCTGGTGTGCGGAAGAGATTCATTTACTTATGCAATCAATAAACACAACAGTTACTGCTGAAGAATAAAAGGTAGACACTAGAAGATATCAAGTCAAGTCACTCTACAAGAGCATGTTAACTCGCAATGAGTCTGGAAGCTTCGTACTTCTTCAGTGACTTCAGTAATAAAGAATAAAGCATCTTTCAAGTTACTACTCGCTTGTGTAAGGTCCCTGATCAACATTACATCATCAACCTTCATGTTCACAACAATGGAATGAATGAGTTCATACTTAATTGTGATTGAAGTAAAATCAGTAATAAAGAATAAAGCATCTTTCAAGTTACTACTCGCTTGTGTAAGGTCCCTGATCAACATTACATCATCAACCTTCATGTTCACAACAATGGAATGAATGAGTTCATACTTAATTGTGATTGAAGTAAAATCAACACACAAAGAAGCATGATCAGAAAGGGACCACAAAATAGTCTTTTTTAGCCATTTGTCAGTTAGAAGGAAACCAATCACACAATGATACATGTCATTCTTTTTTCCTAGGATGCAGGAGATATTTACGGGAAATATCTTGTCTATGAATGGAGTGACATATTGTAGTTACACGTTTACCCAATTGCATCTATCACTTGTGTTTAGTGATAAAGTTTGTCTAAGTGCAATTTTAAGTCAGTGAGTAATAGTTTTAGCTTAGGCTAGATTATTCTATTCTCACAGTGAGCTACTAGTGTCTTTGACCAGCGATCCAATTCTAGGGGAAATAAGTATGAGATATATATAGCTAAATACAAGGAAATGAAGGCACTTACTAAGGGAGGCAAAAAGAAGAGCAGGGGCTTATTGTCTAATGGCAAATGATGCTGAATTTCATGGTGACATATCAGAAGTTGCTAGGAAATGGTCATAAAGTGGATGCAATTCTGAAACTTTATCTAAGGTACACATTTCAAATCCTACTCCCTAAAAGAAAAGGACTCGGTGATTGAATGTCTAATAGTTGATTTATCCAACTCTTACGACATTCAACAAGTATTAAAAATTAAACTCACTAAGTTAAAATCAAATATGGTTAATCAGCAAGAAAATGAGTTGAAGATCAAATCATTTCAATATGAACTTAATGCACAGATTCATGCAAGTCAAATATGTATTCAAGAAAAGGTTAAATCTAAAACCCAATTTCAACAACTTAAAAAAGTTATGGAATCATGGTGTATATATGCAAATAGCCAATAAATGCATTAATGATCATATTTCAAAACAAGCGAAAGCTATTTTGGGAGGTGATTATAAATCTTCTACATCACTCACTGACTCATCCATAGTTGATCCAGTTTTTAACAGCACTGGTAACTTTTCTAAAATCTTCTTTGAGCCGTTATCTGTGTTTAGTGACCCTAAAAAAATAGAATTGTAAAAGCATATGAGGTCATTGAATGCAAACCTCTTGTTGTTACTGATGATGAGTCAACGACTTCAGTTCTTGAAGTCACTAATTCATCATCATCAGTTGGTTTCTTTCTTACCACTTATTTGACACAAGAAAATCTCTTTGACACTAACTTAATCACTGATATATGCTCAGCATATATCAGTTTGTTATATTTCTGTTAACCAAAAAAAAATAAAAAATACTCTACCACCTTCAACAAATCATACTTCAAGATCGTCCAATTTTTTTTAGTGAAACCAAAGTTAAACTCATCCAGGCCCGGTGCCTTGTGATTACCACATTCAGTTGTAGCATTCCAAACTTCTTCTTCCTCTATTTGACCTTCCAACACATTTTCGTCTTCTTGATTTAGTTGTTTGAAGCTTGTAGACCTTTGGGACGGTCTAACATGTTTCGATTCCTTGAAAATTTCTTTAAAATAGTTACAGATGGCTATTTTTTATTTTTTCCGCCTCCTCACACCATCTCCCATCTACCATCAAACCTTTTATCCGTTTTCTTCCCCACTTTGAGCGCACCGTTGAGTGGAAAAAAGACGTATTCATATCTCCCTCTATTACCCATTTAATTCTAGACTTTTTTTTTTATAATACTTTTGTTCTCTGAATATCACTTTGAACCCATTCCTTACGAGCATTTCTGCATTTTTCTTTTTCTTCATCTAGTAAATCGCGATTTCGGCTTCAAGTTCCCATCTTTGTACTTATTTGTTTCATTTTGATTGTCCCCAAACTTCAACTTACTCCATGCCTTCAAATTTTCTTTCACATACTTTCTCTTGTCGTAAAAAATAGCATCCAGGTTGTTAATAATCAATTATAATAGTAACACATGGTTGATGTAGGCCCAAGTGTGGAAGAACGGGCCTTGATGTTTCCAGATGCCCAAGATCGCGTGACAAAAAGGGTATTCTTTTGAACCAACAATAGTTAGAAGAATCGTTCCTGGTATTCATGTGAGTCAACATGTTCGATTTGTGTTATCTCATTTTTTGTTCTACATCAATGGTTGTTGTTAGGAAGAGTGCAAGTTATCAAATGTTTCGAAATTCAACTTCACAACTTAAATTTATATCATGAGATTGATATAGAAATAACTAATACAATGCCTTTTAAATGCGTTTCCAAAATAAAGAAAAAAAGTACGCCTTCAAAATCAATGCTATTCAAGTTTCAGCTTGGTCCCATAGTGAATAATGTAGGGCGCCTAGCATTTTTGTAATCTGTATCGGTCCATATTCGCATTCTACAAAGCAATAGTGGCCGCTGGTGTTGTGTATCCAGTTCCCATTACTCATGGGTTTTAGTATCTAGAGCAGCGTATAAGCTGCCATTTCAAAAATGAACTTGGCAAATCAGTACAATAAAATTAGAGATGGACCAGGTGGCAAAATGTGCAGTTTGGCTAAAACTTTTTTTTCTTTTCATTGTTATTTTCTAATTTATAAACTAATGTCTACTATGATATGATTGCGAGAACTTTATTAGTACAATAATAATCTAACTTTTTTAATAAAACGACTTAGAAGGTTGTAACCATTAACACACCTTTTGCGAGTTTCGACCCGTTTCCTGTTCGATCATTATATTTATTTAGTGCATATGACTTGTTGATGCGGGCCCAAGTGTGGAGGATCGGGCCCTTGTGTTTCTTGAGGCCCAAGATCGCGTATCAAAAGGGGGCTCACGAAAAAGGCCATAACTTGGGCTAGGAGTGTTCGTTTGAGGCCCATGACCAGGCGAATCGAAGGCTGGGCCGAGCCCAACGTCGTGACTAATAGCCGTAGGCGGTTAGCCCAACTTTCGGGCCCAAATTCGCTGTCTTTTATGATTTATGGGCAATTTTATGTTTTTTTCATACTTTTTTGGACTTTGTTTTTGGGCTAGAGTCCGGCCCGTTTATCTGTTTAGGCCCATTCGAATTTCTGGTTCCTTTTTAGGGTTTCATGAACATTATCAAGCAGTTAGTTTTTTGGACTTTAATTTATTTCATTATCATCCCCTTCAGTCATGCTATTAATTAAATAAACAAATTTGAGTAAGATTTATTAGTTATGACTGATGATGTTTCACGTGCGCCTCTAATTCTTAAATACATTTACATTTAACTAAGGCCGGAAAAGATTGAGTTTTTGCAGCTCTACGTCCATCAGTCGGTTTTGAAATCTCACGATTAATTCAAATGCTTGCCAACTTAATATTTCATAACATATGATCCTTTTTACTAAAATACCATTCAAATTCTCATAAGATTGTGAGAGTACTAACACCAAAATCTATTCTATATTTAGAGAATATTAAAGTGTTATCTAAAGATATTATTTAGATTTATTATTGATTGCATGAGATTGTAAAATAATGAAATTGTATTATTGATTGAATGAGAAAGATTACATGAACTTATACATATTTATAGGCTAAGCAAACTTAATAAATAAGAAACTTAATTCTAATTAAAAACTAAATCAAACTAATCTAGATAACTATTGACTAATAATAATTACTAATAAATCTAAATATTATCTCTAAATAATATTCTATAATACTCCCCGTAGAAAGACGAATAATCAAACTAAAACGATTTTTGTTGAAGAAAATTATTTGGTAGCAGCAACTCTTTGTTGCTCGGCTATGTTAGTTGCACTGGCTCTACGTCTTGCAATGGATGCGTTGGTTTACTTTGGTGGCAATGATTTATTTATTTTTTTGCTGAGAATTTTTTAAGTGCGGCAATAATTGGGTGAGGTTTAATGTGTATAGTTATGATTTTGTGATTAAAAGAAAATAAATGACTTAAAAGAATAAGAAAGATAATAGACTAATTAAGAATAAACACTTTAAATAAGAGGAGTATGAACAAAAAAGAAATGATTTTAAAAGAAAATAAGAGATCAAGAATTATTTTATTATTATTATTATTATTATTATTAGGGCTATGTTTTTTTTTCTTTAGAATGAGAAGATGAGAAAAAGGATAAAAAAGCTATTTTAGTTTTAAGATAATATTCTCTATTTCTCTTTATGTGTGGAAAGTGTAAAAACGGATTGGCATCTTAATATTTGTATTCTATCTTTGTCGAAGTATGTGCCTGAGATGTAACGTATTAAATTATGTTATGTATCCGTGTCATACTAATTGTCATATACTCTAAAATTTAAATTGCTATTAACCCTTGTGTATGCTTCTATCCATTAGCGTCGTCTACCAAATTTGAAAGTGCTTAAACTCTTTGACATGAGCAAGCTACTCAACACACCAAATTTTGATTATCTCCCATTTCTTCAGACGTTGATAATCAACGGGTGTAACCAGTTAATAGAGATTCACCCATCACTTGGAAATCATAGAAAGGTTAAACATGTACGTGATGCGGGCCCAACTGTGGAGGATCGGGCCCTTGTGTTTCTTGAGGCCCAAGATCGCGTATCAAAAGGGGGCTCACGAAAAAGGCCATAACTTGGGCTAGGAGTGTCCGTTTGAGGCCCATGACCAGGCGAATCGAAGGCTGGGCCGAGCCCAATGTCGGGACTAATAGCCGTAGGCGGTTAGCCCAACTTTCGGGTCCAAATTCGCTGTCTTTTATGATTTATGGGCAATTTTATGTTTTTTTCATACTTTTTTGGACTTTGTTTTTGGGCTAGAGTCCGGCCCGTTTATCTGTTTAGGCCCATTCGAATTTCTGGTTCCTTTTTAGGGTTTCATGAACATTATCAAGCAGTTAGTTTTTGATTGAATGAAATTTCATTTTTTCTCTCATTTTTGAGGCGAATTTTACCTAATTATTGGCATTCTTTTGAATCAACAATAGTTGGAGAAATCGTTCCTGGTATTCGTGTGAATCAACATGTTCGATTTGCGTTATCTTAATTTTAGTCTACATCGGTACGTGTAGCATTTTGTTTCAAGCTTACGATGTTTCCGGTGATTGTGTGTATGGGAACACTCAAAACTCTTGCTATTGAAGAATGCCCAGAATTGCTCGAGTTCTCAGGATTCCAAGGAAAAACGGAAAGCTTGGAAACCTTATCTTTGTTCAACGTTCCCATAGAAGTTCTGCCATCCCATCAGTTGAGGCATAGCTTACGAGAGTTGCATTTCTGCAATTTTATACAGAGAAAATTCCCATTTGATATTGGTGACTTGTCCAAGTTACAAAGGCTACATCTATATGGTACTGGTTTTTCACAGTTACCAGCTGGCCTCTCGCAACTGACTCAGCTGAAAATCCTCATTTTCAATGGTTACAGAAATCTTGAAGTATATCCCGAGTTCCCATCAAGTTTAGCTGTTTTTGTAGCACGCAGCTGCGATAAGCTTAAATCCATAGGAAGTTGTATCACAGATTGTAAAGGGTTATCTCACGTAGAAATTGTGGGTAGAAGTATTCTAACTGATGGCGACGGGATATACAAATCCATGTTTCAGGTACGGCTCTCTAATTTTTAATCAAAATTAATTAAGCTGTATATTGACTATAATATATGGTACATATAATCTAATGAATTTGTATTAATTATTTAGGGAAAGGATATTAATCGCTGTATGCTTCTCGACCTCAAAGGCCTTGAGATTCCAAAGAGGATTGTACCTCCTATTCGTAATGGGACTAGATGTACACTTCAACTTCCAGAGAACTGGTTCAGTTACTACTGTGGATTCTTAACGTGCGCTGTTTTAACCGATGGCTCCTCCTATACTGATCTAGAGATAACCATGGAGCAGGTGACAGACAGTTCAACAGGTATGGATTATCAAGATGATGCAGTTTGGGAGGAGAGTGATGCTGATAGAATGACATCGGTGGTGAGATATGTTCCATTTGGTTCATTGAGACACACTTCATGGTGGGACGTAACATACAAGCAGGTTTCTTTTAAAATTGACTTCGGATCTTTTAATACGAATGTTACCGGATGCAATGCATTTGGAGTTATGCTCATTCCCAGGAAATGTGAAAATAGTTCCTCAGAACCATCAACGGATTCTTCCAAGTTTTCTGATGATGATTATACACCGAAGATCGATATTCAACAAGATTCAAAGTATGCTTTAGTTTACACAATTTCTACACCATTAATTAGTCAAGAAGACCGGTCTACATTTTTTAACTTTATTAATTAGTAGCGAAGACCGGCTACATTTTTTGAATTTATTTAGAAAGATACTTGGAATGTGTATTTTAATGTGCAAGAGTGTAATTAAGTGAGAGGGAGTGTATCATTTATTCTATGATTATTAACCGATTTAATTAAATTAAAATCTTTTGCTTGAAACTTGAATGATTACTTAACAATAAATTATAAACAGAGTAAATATGCAAGTAAGTAAATAGTTAAGAATTAGAAGAATATCACCAAGCGACACCACAATTTATAGTGGTTAGGGTGGCCATTAACTAGTCCACCTTAATCCACTCCCCGGTTATGCGATACCGGGAATTTATCCACCATAAATTCAAACATTTTCACCGATAGGTATGAAAACCGTTGAAAGTGATGTTTCTTCTTCACTAAGAAAACAACATTAATCTTCTTTCACAAAGTTTATAAAATAACTTTGATTTTATAATGTGTTACGTATTAATGAAAATAGTGATCAAACTCATATTATTTAAGCAACTAAGAGTTGACTAACCTTTTCTAGAATGATGTATCGGAGACACGAGTGTTTGATTGGTTGACCTGACAAAGTGGAATTGGTCCAACAGGACCATGGTCGACCCATGGTCCGAACATGCATGGACCTTGTACCTTCTGTCCACATTTCCACTCTTTCTCTTATCGGTTTGGCCAGCTTCTTTCGGGCGATGTTAATGCAAGTATATGATATGAAATAATTAACACATTCACTATGTTCATGACCTTTTCAATCATCAAAACAAAACGAGTGTTTTCCACATAATCACTTACGATTAAATTAAACCAAGCCTACACTAACAAAGAGGATAGTTTAAATTAAACTAGTCTTGATGACACTTGCTTGTATGTGTGCATTTTTTGTTGATCATTCTGTCTCAATTGTGTTGATTAGTTTACTTGTATTTCTTTGAGTTAATTGTTTTATTTGATTTCTTTGTTTTGAGTTTTTTGTCTAAAATGGTCGGGGATAATTAAGCTGGGTCATCTGTTATATTGATAAATAAACTTGATTTTAGATATCCTTTATATCTTCGTGCTAGTGACACTACCGGTATTGCTTTAGTGTCAATAAAACTTGTGTAACTGTTCTGCACCATATCACATCCATTTTCTAGTTCAAATGGCTTAAAATCAAGGTCATCTGAAGCTGTCCCGTATGAAAATGGGCCAAACGGGTCATACCCAGAAGCATGGATCCCATAATCCGGATGAAAAGATGGACCCATTATAGAAAATCATCTTCAGGTACTTCTGGGTCGGGTTCGGGCTTTAAGTGATGGTTTGAGAGTGGGAATGGTGGATGAGCATCTTTGAAAATTGTTTGATGAAGAAACAAACATTGAGATCACATTTTTTGTTTTCACATTTCTGTTTTTTGCTGTTATTAAATAGGTGAGGGATTAAAGGGGCCGCATTAATTTGTATTTATTAAATTGGGTGTATTTTTAAATACTCAAATTCTATATAATGTAAACGTACAAAGTTTATGCATAAATTACACAAATTAAGGACTAATAAATTATAAACTCCTAAATTTTTTTTAAAAAAAAGTTATAGCTAAGGTCAGACTTATATTTGTATATTGACTTTTGCTGATAAAACTTGTCCATACTTTTATCAGAAAAGACAGAAGACCGTTAGCGGTAAACATACCCAAATACAATAATTTGTTACCTGCATGTGAATCAATCACTAAGGTACCAAATATATATTTATGTGATGTGATCTTTGAAACTATAGAAAATGTGACTATTGTTTATAGCTATGTTTCTTTCTAGGGATCATTTTGCTAGTCCATAAACAGGAAGGCCGTAAACAACATTTCTTTTTTAATTGTTTTGCCGATATTAAATTAATGAATCAAGTTAAGTTTAATGAGTGTAAAGATTCCTTGTGGTTATGGTTAAAAGTCTAACTTTTATCAAAGAGCTACTAGTTTTCATGAAAAATCGTCAATCACTATAAAATCGCCGACCACTTCTTGTTAACATCGACAACATTAATTGGTTATTTACCACCATTCACCAACTACCCATGAATTGTTAACTGTAAACCATAGCATTGTGATTAAGAAAATCCTTAAAATTAAGATAAAGACAAAGTTCAAAAGAGAGAAAGTAAAGGGTGATAATAAATTAAGCAAAATACCCATCATCATCAATAGATAATTATGTGTTACATTAAATGTGTGATTAAAGCTTTGTAACCGAGTTCCGGGTTGTTGGTATGAGTATGATTAGTTTTGGTTCGATTTTCTCTATAACAACTCTAATACTAATGAAATAGTATAGTATAATATAGTATCATTAATTAAACAAGAAAGATTACGTCAACCTATAAATAGGCTAAACAAACTTAATAAATAACAAACTTAATTCTAATTGAAAATTAAATCAAACAAATCAAGATAAGTAGTAGCTAATAAATTTAAACTATCATTTCTAGATAATATTCTCTAATAATCTATTTCTCTTTATGTATGGAAAGTGTAAAAACGGATTGGCATCTTAATATTTGTATTGTATCTTTGTCGAAGGATGTGCCTGAGATGTAACGTATTAAATTATGTTATATATCATGTCATACTAATAGTCATATACTCTCAAATATAAATTATTATTAACTTGTGTATGCTTGTATCCATTAGCTCTGTCTACCAAATTTGAAAGTGCTGAGACTCTCTCATATGAAAAAGCTACTCAACACACCAAATTTTGATCATCTCCCACGTCTTGAAAGATTGCAACTCTGTATATGTCATAAGTTAAAAGAGATTCATCCATCACTTGGAAATCATAGAAAGCTTGAACACATACATGTAGAGTCATGTTCCAAGCTTAGGATGTTTCCAGCGATAGAGCAGATGGGAACACTCAAAACTCTTACTATTCTGTTATGCTATAAAATGCTTGAGTTCCCAGGATTCCGAGGAAATATGGAAAGCTTGGAAAGCTTATCTTTGGTCAACATTCCCATAGAAGTTGCCATCCCGTCAGTTGCCGCATAGCTTACGAAAGTTACATCTCGGCAATTTTAAAGAGGGAAAATTCCCATTTGATATTGGTGACTTGTCCAAGTTACAAAGGCTACGTCTAAGTGGTAATGATTTTTCACAGTTACCTGACCTCTCGTAACTGACTCAGCTGAAAATCCTGATTCTCGATGGTTACAGAAATCTTGAAGTGTATCCCGAGTTCCCATCAAGTTTGGCTGTTTTTATAGCAAGCAGCTGTGATAAGCTTAAATCCATAGGAAGTTGTATCACAGATTGTAAAGGGTTATCTCACGTAGAAATTGTGGGTAGAAGTATTCTAACCGATGGCGACAGGATATACAAATCCATGTTTCAGGTATGGCTCTCTAATTTTTAATCAAAATTAATTAAGCTGTATATTGACTATAATATATGGTACATGTAATCTAATGAATTTGTATTAATTATTTAGGGAAAGGATATTAATCGCTGTATGCTTCTCGACCTCGAAGGCCTTGAGATTCCAAAGAGGATTGTACCTCCTATTCGTAATGGGAATAGATGTACACTTCAACTTCCAGAGAACTGGTTCAGTTACTACTGTGGATTCTTAACGTGCGCTGTTTTAACCGATGGCTCCTCCTATACTAATCCAGAGATAACCATGGAGCAGGTGACGGACAGTTCAACGGGTATGAATTATCAAGATGATGCAGTTTGGGAGGAGAGTGATGCTGATAAAAAGACATCGCTGAGGTATGTTCCATTTGGTTCATTGAGACACGCTTCATGGTGGGACGTAACATACAAGCAGATTTCTTATAAAATTGACTTCAGATCTTTTAATAAGAATGTTATCGGATGCAATGCATTTGGAGTTATGCTCATTCCCAGGAAAAGTGAAAACAGTTCCTCAGAACCATCAACAGATTCTTCCAAGTTTTCTGATGATGATTATACACCGAAGATCGATATTCAACAAGATTCAAAGTATGCTTTAGTTTACACAATTTCTACACCATTAATTAGTCAAGAAGACCGATTTGGATTTCCCTAGAAAGATACTTGGAATGTGTATTTTAATGTGGAAGAGTGTAATTAAGTGACAGGGAGTCAATCACTTATTCTATGATTATTAACCGATTTTATCATATTAAAAACTTTTGCTTGAAACTTGAATAATTACTTAACAACCTATTATAATTAGAGTAAATATGCAAGTAAGTATACAGTTAAGGGTTAAAAGAATATAATCAAGCGACACCACGATTTATAGGCGTTGAGATGGCCATTAACTAGTCCACCTTAATCCACTCCCCGGTTATGCAATATCGGGATTTATCCACTAGATGTTCAAACCATTTCACCGGTAGGTATGAAAACCGTTCAAAGACTTGTTTCTTCTTCACTAAGAAAACAACATTAATCTTCTTTTACAAAGTTTATAAAATAACTTTGATTTTATGTTGTGTTACACTTTTATGAAGATAGTGATCAAACTCATATTATTTAAGCAACTAGACGAACATTGACTAAAATGATGTATCGGAGACACGAGTGTTCGATTGGTTGACCTAAACATTGACTCAACAAAGTGGAATTGGTCCAACACGACCACGGTCAACCCATGGTGGACCATGGACCGTGTACCTTCTGTCCACATTTCCACTCTTTCTATCTCAATTGTGTTCTTGTTGATTATCTATTGTGTTGATTAGCTTACTTGTATTTCTCTGAGTTAATTGTTTTATTTGATTTCTTTGTTTTGAGTTTGTTTGTCTAAAATGGTTAGGGATAATGAAGTTGGGTCATCTGTTATATTGATAAATAAGCTTGATTTTGAATATCCTTTATATCTTCATTCTAGTGACACTACTAATATTGCTTTAGTGTCAATAAAACTTATAGGGGCTAAAAATAAAAAGGTTTGGAGCAGAGCAATGATTCTTGCTCTTGGAACTAAAAATAAACTTGGTTTTATAGAAGGGACTTTTGTAACAGGTGATTACTCTAAAGATGACGTTTTATCTTGTCAATGGGGTAGATGTAACTCAGCTGTGATAACTTGGATTTTAACTTAAATATCTAATGAGTTATACTCTGGTCAAATTTTTTCTAATGATACTGCTACTGTTTGGCAAGAATTAAAGTAAACATATGATAAAATTGATGAGTTAGTGACATTTAATTTATATTGTTGGTGCAAGTATGCGGGTGTGAGACATCTTGATTGAAGACTTAGAATACTTTTGATAGTTTATGCGACAATATGGAAGTGTCACATACTACGACACTCACATACTGCGACACTATACAAGTGTCGCATGTTGCGACACTAGCACAGTGTCGCACATATCAAACTGTCACAGAATCGTTTTGTCTGTAAATAGGAACTTTGCGTGAGTTTTTAAGAGAGAACTTTTAAAACATATTGTTTAGCGCCTGTGAGTTTATTCATTCTCTATGTAATCAATTAACTCATTGAAGCAATAGAAATCAATTTGTTTACTTGTTTTGTTCATTCATTAACGTATACTCAATTTATATTCGTATTTCACACGATATAGATTGTTGATTGTATTGAATACACGATCAGGAACGACCTACATATATCATAAAATCAATTCATTGACTCAAAGTGGTAGCAGTGTGTCTAATTTTATCATAATCTAAATTCTTTGTGAAAATAATATGATGCTCGTGTTAAGCTTCCCACATGTACATGTAATGCATAATAACAGTTTCAGGATCATAATCATTTACTTAAATTGATGCATCTTTTAACGGGCCTTGATAGTATTTTTCAACATATTAAAAGTAATATTCTAATTAGGTATGCTCTGCCTAGTATCAAAGCAGCATTTGCTTTGATTTCTTGGGAATAGTCTAATAGAGAAATAGCTTCTAATGAGAGAGGAAACAAAACTCAGATTCTGTTTTTGCTGCAAAAACTGTTAACAATCATGGAAATAATTTTAGTTAGAATAATAGAAAATTTTAAAGAGGACCGAATCCAAATTTTAAATGTACAAAGTGTGGGATTCTAGGACATAGTGTTGATAGGTGTTATGAAATAGTGGGGTATCCACCAGGGTATAAAAGAAAACCTTTTAATCAAGGTGCACCTAAGTTTGTGGCTAATAACAACAACTACGTTTTTGATAAACTGATGTGACTGCTTCTTCTAGTATGCCTTTCACAAATGAAAATGTTTTAAAGATGCTAGAAATAAGAAATGATAAGTCTAATGTTGGTTAACCGCATCAATGCCAGTACGGCAGGAACATTCTTGAATGCTAATTATGGGTTTCATTCTAACTTTGACATAATTTTTTGTTCAAATATTAATGTTAAACTTAAAACACATGTTAATGATTGGATCATTGACTTTGGTGCAAATCAATATATGATTTGTGATTAACAAAAACTGTTTAATATGGTTGACGTGTCAAATTTAAATATTACTGTGGGTCATCGCACACATGCAAGGGTTAACAGGATTGGAAGCTTTAAGCTAAATGAATACATAATATTGTCTAATGTCCTTCTTGTACCTGAATATTGTGTTGATCTTTTGTCTGTCCATAGTTGTTTGTTGGATTTAATGAGACAAGGTGTTTCATCCAAGATTTAAAGTTAAGGAAAACTCTGGGTATTTGTGATGAATGTGATGGTCTCTATGTGTTCAAAACAGATTGTGAAGGTACTAAAGTTGTGAATAATAATGTGACTACTAGTTATATGTCTAATAATCTCTAATATAGTAGACTTGGACATCCTCAAACCAATTGTTGAATGTTTTAAAAGATACTTGAAATAAAAATTGATTTCGGTGATTCTCCTTTAGACATATGTCATAAGCCCAAGCAAATCAGAGAGCCTTTTCCTTTAAGTGATCATAAAACAACTAATTTGGGTGAACTGATACATCTTGATTTGTGGGGTCCATATTGTAACATCCCAACTTTTAAACAAATTAAATATGAGTCTTAAAAATTATTTTGTTATATAGATTTGTAACATCCTAAGACTTAAACCTACAATTAAGATTATCTATTTTCAACTTAATTATTTAATGGGTAATGTTATAATACAAAATAAATGTTAGTTGTAAAATGTCCTCTTATACACTTTACGTAAATCATTTCATGATATATGAAATATAGGAAGTTACTAAACTGAATATAAATTAGTCATGTGGTTTAATTCATATGCACAAAGTACAAGTATATTTTATGTAGTAATTTAATTGAAGTGAAAAATGGCTAGTAGACATATACCTTGAAAAATAAGCCTTGCGTGCCATGTAATGAAATTAGAGTATGAAGGTGTCCAACCTAGTCTAACTTTTGGATGATTAAGATTAACTACAAGATGACACATATTATGTTAGTGTGAATGTGGCAACACTAGCCTATATTAGGATGATGAATAAGTCATGAAAAAAAAAGGCGTCGGCCTTTCATATTTGATGGATAATTTTTAATTAAATTTATCAATGAGAAAACAAGTAAATTAGGTGCTACACCTATAGCAAACATACAAGAAAATCATTGAAAAGTTCGTAAAGAATAAGATGAGAATGTCCAAGTGTATATATCATGCTCATCAACTATTCAACAAGATCAAAGGACAGTAGCTAGTATCTACATACTTG
The DNA here is from genome assembly GCA_963921325.1 of Logfia minima. Lineage (NCBI taxonomy): Eukaryota > Viridiplantae > Streptophyta > Magnoliopsida > Asterales > Asteraceae > Logfia > Logfia minima. Next base: position 2,939,441 of record OY992773.1, read on the forward strand.
GTTAATCAACGTGAGTACCCGTGTTGTTTACGAAAATTGAGATATATGCTATGTACGTGTTTAATGTGCTACATGTTGCATTAGAAATGTTAGAATTGTATGCATGCATTTATGATCACGTTTTAAGCATGAGATTTTAATGTATATGTATTTTCCTATAAAGAGCATTGTCATGACATGATTGTATGCGGTATTTTACTAGAAAACGCACGTGCTCACTAAGCCATTAGGCTTACGCATTTATTACATATATCTCAGGTTTAATCAGATTGAGTTGCTCAAGGAAATAAATGAAAGAGGAGCCTTAACGAAGAAATGTTAAAAGATAGGAATTGTATGTTTATATAAATGCTTATGTCAAAAATGTAATTTATATAGCTTCCACTCTAAGATGACGCTAAATATGTGGGGTAAAAATGACGGGTGTTACACATATAAGGTTCAAAGTAGAGAAGGATAAGTATTTTTTTTACTATTGTTGATGATTATTTCAAATCTGTTTTGAGGTTTTTAATTAAGACAAAAGATGAAGGTTTTCCAAATATTCTTACATTTCGTTCTATCTTGAAAAACCAATTTAATACTAATATCGAAGTGTTTAGAAGTGATAATGGGACTGAGTTTGTGAATGTAAACTTTGAAATTTTTTGCAAAACAAATGGTATAACACATCAAACATCTTGTGCTTATTCACCCCAACAAAATGGAATTGAAAAAAGAAAAGATAGACATCTACTCAATGTAGCTAGAAGTCTTATGTTTCAAGGGGGTTTACCTCTTTTTGGACAGAGTATGTGCTTACCATTACCTATGTGATTAACAGATTGCCTACTTGTTGTTCTTTCTAGAAAATCGCCTTTTAAGTTAGTGTATGGTTATAAACCAAATCTTTTCCACTTAAAGGTTTTTGATTGTTTGTTCTTTTCAACAGTTTTATATACAGTGATAATTTTAGTAGTAGAGTAGATAAATGTGTTTTAATGGGGTACTTTTCTGTGAAAAAAGGTTATAAACTTTATAACCTTGACACAAAAAGTATTCTTTACTCAAGAGATGTAAAGTTTTATGAGACTCTCTTTCTATTAAAAATGTCTTTAAAGTCCACAGATTCAAATGATTTTTCAAAGCTAAATCATTTAAATTTCTTTGATCAAGTTTCTAAAAATTCAAGCCAAAATCTGAAAATTCAAGCCAAGATACTAAGTCAGTGATGGTATTGAACATGATTCTTTGAGTGAAACTCAATATGAAAGTTTTGATGCAACACTTGATGACAATAGTTCTCTTGATGCCAACTTATTAAATATAAGTAATTCACCAACTCATAGAACAACGGAGGTGTTAGGTCACTGGTCGTCGACCAACTTAGTCACTAGAGTACATCATTGGAAATAATGAAGTCAAAGCTCCTAAAATATAAGTTGGATCATGGTCGCTGGTCAACCTACTCACTACTATCAGAAAGATGAAGTCAAACTCTCATTACAAAAGAAGAAGATCACTACTAAGTAAATAAACTCAACTACGTGTATTCTGCTCCCTGGTGTGCGGAAGAGATTTATTTACTTATGCAATCAATAAACACAACAGTTGTTGCTGAAGAATATAAGGTAGTCACTAGAAGCTATCAAGTCAAGTCACCCTACAAGAGCATGTTAGCTCGTAGTGAGTATGGAAGCTTCATACTCCTTCAATGACTTCAGTAATTAAGAGTAAAGCATCTTTCAAGTTACTACTTGCTTCTGTAAGGTCCCTGATCAACATTACATCATCAACTTTCATGTTAACAACAATGGAATGAATAAGTTCATACTTAATTGTGATTGGAGGAAAACCAACACACAAAGAAGTATGATCAGACGGGGACCACAAAATATTCCTTTTTAGTCGTTTGTCAGTTAAAAGGAAACTAATCACACAACGATGCATGTCATCCTATTTTCTTAGGATTCAGGAGATATTAATGGGAAATAAATATCTTGTCTATGAATGGAGTGACATATTGTACTTAGCCATTTACCGAATTGCACGTATCACTTGTGTGTCAGTGATAAAGTTTGTCTAACTACAGTTTCGAGTCAGTGAGTAATAGTTTTAGCTCAGGCTAGATTATTCTATTCTCACAATGAGTGTTACAAGAACTTGTAATTGTATTGAATTAATCTTTTGTCTTGGCTTAAATTATTCAGCATTCAATAGTTTGATGTAATTTGTGATTAAAAAATTCATCATTCAAGTTTAATTGTTTATTCAACTTCTTGTTATTAGCTTTCATATTTATAATTCATACTCTGTATTTGAATAAAAGTTTGTAAACTACTAATAATATGTTAAGAGATTTAAAATACTAAAATCGAGAGTTACATTTATTCACCCCTCAACAATTCAAGCTATAGATTGTGACTCCAAACTCAATTAACTCATAAGCGATTATTAGGATCAAAAATTGGTATCAGAGCAGATTTGGTTTTATTAATTATCCAGATCTATAAAGGATTCCATTATATATAGTTGCGTAGATTCTTCATATCAGAAGGGAAATGGTTCTACAACCAAACCTCCAGTTTTTGATCCCTCACGGATTGAAACTTGGATGTCCCGGATGATGATGTTTTTCGATCTCACTGATGATAGACTTTGCGATGTTATAACCAACTGACCTTACATCCCTACTACCATTGTACCTACAGTCCATGCTACTGCTACCACACCTGGTTCACCAAAGATGTTGGTCCCAAATCTACTCAATGGTCAGAAGAGAACAAAAAATTGGTTAGACTCAATAAAGCAAGCTAAAATCATCATAGGCATGGTTTTGCTATATGAGGTGTTTGAGTCTATCAAGTTATGTACCACTGAAAAGAAATGTGGGACACCCTGAAGATCGTTTATATTGAAACACCAGATATCATTAACTGAAGAGAAGTGAATCTTACTAGACGATATGAGCTATTTGGAATTGAAAACAATGAAAAACTCTCTGCTACCTACACCAGATACCAGTCCCTGATGAATTTGATGGACAAAGCTGGTATTGGAAAAGGACATAGGTTTATTGTTGAAAAATTATTAGATATACTGTTTAGGAAGCTCTAGGGTACAATAGTCACATGCTCACATGCACTAAGCAAAGAAATGACTATCCTCTTCTAAATTTAACTAAAGTCTATTGAATCTTACTAAATTGGGAACAATCGTAGATACAATCTGATCAAACCGATCATATTAGATCTACTCAGGGTACCCAAAAGATTTCGAATGCATTAGTAGTTGAACTTCAACAATTAGAAGATAATCAACAGTCATTAATTGCCAAAAGGACTACCAAAGTTGTTAGAGTGAAAGACAAGGAGAGTGAGCGGATCAAAGAACAATCTAAAGATAACGATGACGAGGATCAACTTGGCCAGTTGAAAAGAGATATGGCTATGCTGGAGTCTAACTTCACAAAAGAGATTAGAAGTACCAAAATCACTAGTGTTTCTATCACTGATAAGCCTAAATCAGCAAGAAGTTGTTACAACTGTGGCAAACTTTGTCACTATGATGTTGATTGTAGACTAAGACCAGCTGCTAGTGTCTTTAACCAGCGATCCAATTCTAGGGGAAATAAGTATGAGAAATATAAAGCTAAATACATGGCAATGAAGGCACTCACTGAGGGAGGCAAAAAGAAGAGCGGGGGTTTATTGTCTAATGGCAAATGATGCTGACTTTCATGCTGACATATCAGAAGTTGCTAGGAAATGTTCAACAATTGGATGCGATTCTGAAACTTTATCTAAAGTACACAATTTCATATCCTACTCCCTGAAAGAAAAGGACTCAGTGATTGAATGTTTAATAGTTGATTTATCAAACTCCTATGACATTCAACAAATACTAAAAATTGAACTTATTAAGTTAAAATCAAATATGGTTAATTAGCAAGAAAATGAGTTGAAGATCAAATCATTACAATATGAATTTGATGCACATATTTATGCAAGTCAAATATATATTCAAGAAAAGGTTAAATTTGAAAGCCAATTTCAACAACTTAAAAAAGTTATGGAACCATGGTGAATATCTGCAAATAGGGCCAATAAATGATCAAATTTAAAAACAAGTGAAAACTATTTTGGGAGGTCATTAAAAATCTTCTGCATCACTCACTAACTCATAATAGTTGATCCAGTTTTTAACAACACTGGTAATTTTTCTGAAATCCCTTTGAGCTATTATCTATGTTCAGTGACCCTAAACCAAACATATTTGTAAAAGCATATGAGGTCCTTGAATGCAAACCTCTTGTCATTACTGATGATGAGTCAACGACTTTTGTTCTTGAAGTCACTAATTCATCATCGTTGTTCCTCTCTTACCACTTATTTGATACAAGAAAATCTCTCAGACACTAACTTAATCACTTAATCACTTAATCACTTAATCACTTAATCACTTAATCACTGATATGTGCTCATCATGTATTAGTTTGTTATGTTTTTGGTAACCAAAAATAATAAAATACTCTACCGCCTTAAACAAATCATATTTCAAGATCGTCCAAAATTATTTTGAGGAAATCAAAGTTAAACCCATCCGGGCCTGGTGCCTTGTGATTACCACATTCTGTTATAGCATTCCAAATTTCTTTTTCCTCTATTTGACCTTCCTACACATTTATGTCTTCTTGATTGAGTTGTTTGAAGCTTGTAGACCTTAGGGACGGTCTAACATGTTCCGATTGCTTGAAAATTTCTTTAAAATAGTTAAAGATTGATATTTGTATTTTTTGCCACCTCCTCACACCATCTCCCATCTACCATCAAACCTTATATCTCGTTTCTTCCCCACTTTGAGCAAACCGTTGAGTGGAAAAAAGACGTATTCACATCTCCCTCTATTACCCATTAAACTTTAGACTTTTGTTTTAATACTTTTGTTCTCTGAATATCACTTTGAACCCATTCTTTACGAGCATTTCTTCATTTTTCTTTTTCTTCATCTAGTAAATTGCGATTTTGGCTTCAAGTTCCCATCTTTGTACTTATTTGTTTCATTTTGATTGTCCCCAAACTTCAACTTACTCCATGCCTTCAAATCTTCTTTCACATTCTTTAACTTGTCGTGAAAAATAGCATCCGCATTGTTAATAATCAATTATAATAGTAACAGATGGTTTGTTGTTAGGGAGAGTGCAAGTTATCAAATGTTTCTAAGTTCAACTTCACAACTTAAATTTATGTCATGAGGTTGATATAGAAATAACTGATACAATGCCTTTTTTATGCTTTTCCAAAAAAAGAAGAAAAAAAGTATGCCTTCAAAATCAATGTTATTCAAGTTTCAGCTTGGTCCCATAGTGAATAACGTAGGGCGCCTAGCATTTTTGTAATTTGTATTGGTCCATATTCGCATTCTACAAAGCAATAGTGGCCGCTGGTTTGATACTAGGTATCCAGTTCATATTACTCATGGGTCTTAGTATCTAGAGCAGCGTATAAGCTGCCAATTTAAAAATGAACTTGGCAAAGAAGTATAATAAAAATTAGAGGTGGACCAGGTGGCAAAATTTGCAGTTTGGCTAAAACTTTTTATCTTTTAACTGTTATTTTCTATTTTTTAAACTAATGTCTACTGTGATATGATCGCGCGAACTTTATTAGTACAATAATAATCCAACTTTTTGAATAAAATGACTTAGAAGGTTGTAACCATTAACACACCTTTTGCACCTGTTTTCTGTTGTATCATTATATTTATTTAGTGCATATGACTTGTTAATGGAAACACTCACACCAAAGTACCTGTTTTTACTTGCATTTTCCACCTCTACTTGCAATTTTCCATGTTTGGAGTTGACTAATCATGGATGTTACCTAAATGCTAACGCAACTTTACTACACAGATTGCTTATATGATACTGCAAAGAGTATCTCCCGTTATACATTCTGTCGGAAACAGTGTGAAGCGTGTGGTAGTCATCGTAACCTCTATCTTTTTCTTCTGTACACCCATCTCGCTTATCAATGCCATTGGTAAATATCTATTCATTTCATAGCTACCATTGACCATAACACTTTTGCTTCTTTTTTTATTCATTATCAATATTCAGTATATTGAAAGGTAACTGTTAAAATTGTCTATATATATATATATATATATCTTATTCTGTTATTCAGGCACTGGAATTGCACTTGCTGGAGCGTTCCTATACTCACAAGTGAAGAGAATCAAGCCTAAAACTACCTGAAGTTGTTCTAACTTGTGTTTATAATCATTTTTAGTGGTAGACTAGAAAACGATTTTTGGTGATAGATATGATTTGAGTAACGGCCAGTCCCACAACAGTAGTGACCACAAAATTGAGTGCCTTTCCATATTGGAGGTGAGCTGTTGTTAATAACATCCCCTCATTGTATTTTGGGCTACTCAGCATGTTATGTTGTATCAGACTATATTTCACTGGGATTCTCATCAGATCAAACCAAAAGTTAACATATATATAGATATTAGAACTGAAAACTGGACCTGTGTAACTGTTAGATATATTTAAAAACTAACTCTTTTTCTAGGAAAGAAAAAAAGATCTGTTGGTTTTTTAAGAACACCCTGTATAGTCTGTTCAATTATCTTGGTCCAGACCGATTTAGGACACTCCCACTACGACCATCATTAGATACTGTAGTATTTCTCATTAGGCCAACATGAACATTATAAATCTGACCAAGGATTACATCGATTGCTTTGAGCTTGAGGTTCTGCACCTCGATCATTATTTTCTAGCCTTTCATATCAGAGGTAATGCATATTTGTCGAAAATGAGTATTGAACCCTATAGGAAAGTAATGACAAAATTAGTTATAGTTAGTTAGTTAATTAGTTAATAAATGGCGGTTAACCTTGAAAGGTTATGTCTATTGGTAATTAGTGTTAAAGGAATGGAGGTGCTGATTGGTGAACCAACACACCCATACCTTTTCGTGTCTCTAAAGATGTAAGTGTGTATGGTCAAACATTGGGTGAACCACAATCAATAATATTTTGTTTCTTAGTATTCTCTCTTCTATTCATACATAAACCTGTGAGTAAGTCCGATTACCCCCAACAATTGGTATCAGAGCAAGACGATTCCGAGATCAAAGGCAAGTACGAAAGTAAGAAAGAAAGAAAGGGAAGAAGGATACCTGTTGAATCGTCAATCGAAAGAGACGAAACAGAAAAAGGCAGAAGACAACCGGATCATTACACCACCGATTGTGATCACCCAAATCGAAGGAACGATTTACAACCACCAGAAATTAAAGAAACCGTTGTGGAAGACATCGATACAACCCAGAAAGAGGGTAGGGTTCATGTTCGCAGATCAAAAACCCCTCAAAGAGAATCACTGATTGAAGAAAAAAACTCGTTCTTGATATCACCCAATATATTTCGCACCTTGATTTCATGCACGAGAGAGAAAAAGGAGGATCTGTCGATTGGATTGTGGACTTTGTTGAAAGAAAAGAAGGCAGTAACGTGTGTTGGTATTTCCCCGTCATCTGTCAAAATTTTTCCAAAATTACTATTAAGTTTTCTTTCTAAAAAAAAAATAGAAGAAGAAAAGGTAAAGGGGAGTAAGTAAAGTCGATTGGTGCCTGGTGGTGCACATTAATAACTCAAAACATTAGTTAGGATTTGGAAATATTTTAAGTAAGGATTTATATTTTCTTTTCAATTTAATTTGTTTTATTGATTAGAAAAAATTGAAAGTTAGATCCAAATTATCTGAAAGAGTAATAGCAAGTTTTGTAATTTTTTTAATTTAAAAAGATAAACATCTTTCACTTTACATTAAAAATACATAAAAGTAAGAAAACGAACCCTCGTGGTTCAAGTAAGTAAGTGAACCCTTTTGGTTCAAGTAAGAAAACGAACCCGCATGGTTCGAGTAAGTAAGTAAGAAACAACTATGTGTTGTTGGAAACCTTAGCGTTACTAAGAAAGTAAGTAAGAAACCTACTGGTTGTTAGAAACCTTGAGTTTCAAAGTAAGTAAGTAAGAAAACAACTGTAGCGTTTCAAAAGAAAGTAAGATACTGATCGAGTACACGATCAGTGAGTAAGTTTGATCACGTTTAGTGATCATAAGAAACCAAGTAAGCAAGAAAGAACGCAAGAAAGAAAGCAACAAGCATGAAGATAGGAGAAACATCTACACGTGAGCAAAATGTAGCACTTCAATGCCCGAAACTGAATGAATCAAACTACACATCATGGGCAATTATGATGGAAACAATCTTGAAGGCTTATGGTCTTTGGGAAGTGGTTGAAAAAGGAGAAGATGGAAAAGATGGAAAAGGAGTAGATGAAAGAAAGGAACACACAACAAAAGCAATGATTCTAACAACACTGCCAGAAGATATTCTAATGCAAGTTGCACAATAGCCAAATGCGAAGGAAGTACGGGAGGCAATTAAGGTACGATATCTAGGTGAAGACCGAGTTCAAAAAGCATGCCTACAAACTTTGAGAAGCGAACTGGAGAACTTGAAAATAAAAGGCAACGAAACTGTGAACGACTTTGCCGGAAGATTGGGAAGCATAAGAGGCAAGGTTAAAGGTCTTGGTTCGAGTCTTAAAGACAAAACACTCGTAAGAAAGTTAATGAACTTTGTTCCAAAGAAGTTTCTACCGATCGCGGCATCCATTGAACAATATTCAGACTTGGAGAAAATGTCATTTGAAGAAGCAATTGGAAGAATAATAACTTTTGAAGAACGCCTCAAAAGTCAAGATGAAGAAAAGGAAGATTACCAAAGCAAACTTCTACTAGCAAGTTCAAGTAATCAAAGCCAAGGAAGAGGTCGAGGAAGAAACTTTTCTAAAGGAGAAAGAGGACGTGGAAGAGGTACAAGTCGAGGACAACGAAACAAGGACGAAATGAGATGTTATGAATGTGTTGAATTTGGTCACTTTGCACACGAATGCACCAAATGGAAGGAGAAAGACAAAGAGAAGGAGTCACATCTCATTTATCAAAGCGACGAAGAACCTAAATTTATGTGAAGACCATCAAGAAAGAAGGAAGATCGAAGTATGAAGAAATAGCTATTTTGTCATTATGGGGGAATATTGGAAAGTAATGAAAAAATTAGTTATAGTTAGTTAGTTAATTAGTTAATAAATGGCGGTTAACCTTGAAAGGTTATTGCTAAAGGGTGTGTCTATTAGTTAGAAAGGTATGTCTATTCGAAAGGTTATGTCTATTGGTAATTAGTGTTAAAGGAATGGAGGTGCTGATTGGTGAACCAACACACCCATACCTTTTCGTGTCTATAAATATGTAAGTATGTATGGTCAACATTGGGTGAACCACAATCAATAATATTCTGTTTCTTAGTATTCTCTCTTCTATTCGTACATAAACCTGTGAGTAAGTCCGATTACCCCCCAACAAACCCTTGGCCATTTTATTCAAGAGACAGTGATCATACCAAATACCATGAGAACTCTTGGAAACGATTATATCAAGGGTTTGTGGCCATTATGAAATCTTCGGTATCAGTACACCAAAACATTTACGTTGATCACGAATCAATGAGTTGCAACGTACAATTTAGTCAGCACATAAAAGTTACATATATAACGTTAATTTTTTATCAGTTGTCTAAAAAAGGGATTTTTTTAGTGATATATCAGAAAATATAATGTTATTATTATTGTTGTGTTACCTATCCTCTTCTTTGATCCATTGACCCTTTGATGAATATGTCTTCTAATTTTCCCTTTGCATGAATATGAATTCCCATTACTTTTCTTGATTACTCCATTTTCACCAGACACACATGATCCTTCATCTGGTACGAAAAAACTCATGGGGTTAGGATCATGGGTCGGGCCACTCACATGCACAAAACGGTCCAATTCAGATATGCCTACAACACTTTTTCCAATATGGGTCAAACACCCATAACTTGTGTAACTATTCTGCACCATATCACATCCATTTTCTAGTTCAAATGGCTTAAAATCAAGGTCATCTGAAGCTGTCCCGTATGAAAACGGGCCAAACAGGTCATACCCAGAAGCATGAATCCCATAATCTGGATGAAAAGATAGACCCGTTAAAGAAAATCATCTTCAGGTACTTCTGGGTCGGGTTCAGGCTTTAAGTGATGGTTTGAGAGTGGGAATGGTGGATGATCATCTTTGAAAATTGTTTGAAACTCCATGAAGAAACAAACATTGAGATCACATTTTTTGTTTTCACATTTCTATTTTTTGTTGTTACTTAATAGGTGAGTGATTAAAGGGGCCGCATTAATTTGTATTTACTAGCCTAGTACCCGCGCAATGCGGCGACGGCAATAATATTATTCAACTATATATTCGGCGGTGAAATTGATTCGAATATATGTTTTAGATCAAACAAATACTAATAATATGAAGTAATATGATGAACAACACTTAAACAAAAAATCATAGAAAATACTATATTCATATGGTGATGTAAAAAAGAACATAAAAAGGTAGTAGAAAATAAAACTATATTTCAAATAGCAAAATCCAAACACACATGAAGAGATTGGTTTAATATCCTTGATCATGAATTCATTTGCAATAATAAGAGATAGTTTGATATAAGAATAGTGAAATAATATATATATATATATATATCGTAATAAGAAGAATCGTAAAATTCATAGTGATTAACTTAATTTGCGAAATATCTCCATATGTAGTTACAAATGAAAGGTATGCAAACTAATTTGTAATGCTAATTTCGGAATCCATTTTAGTTTTTTTAGCTTTTAGTATTGAGTTTATAATAGTGTGTTTAAATTGGTGCATCAAGTTTGTTTGTATAGTGTTAGGTAGTTAAATTTATTTGTATATAGTAATTTTGTATTAAATAGAAGAATTGTTTCCAATTGTGTATTAATGTTAACAGAGGAATTTATTTGTAAATTTATTTGTTGTTGATTTATTGAGAGCATGAGTGTTAATAAAAAGATCTTTTGCAGCTGTATGTATGTATATGTATATTTTGATGTATGAGATATCTAGTTTGATTTGAGAGAATATTATAGCAAAATATATCTGTATGTATATTTTCATCTCGTTTTCTAGTTTGTATGTCTGTATGTCAAATTATTATTGAAATGGAGAATATTATAATATCTTTATATGAGAGATTTAGTTCGACGTTATTATATTCTTTCCATGTTTTGACCGACGCCAGTTAATAATACATGAATGTTTCCTTTGAAAAAATTTATATGAGAGATTTAGTTTGACTTTTTTTATATTATTTTGAAAATTATTATATTAATACTATTTGATCGATGCCAGTTAATACATGAATGTTTTGTTTGAAAGGGTAAATTAGAGATTTCGCATATCCCCTTTTTAAGTTTTAAGCAAAAAGAGGTAAATGCTTAATAAGAGTTTAAGATTAATTATTAATTTGGATGTATTTTTAAATTCTCAAAATCTATATAATGTACACGTACAAATTTGATGCATAAATTACACAAATTAAGGACTAATAAACTCCTAAATTTTATTTTTTTTAAGTTATAGCTAATGTCAGACTTAATTTCTGACATATCGACTTTTGCTGATAAAACATGTCCATACTTTTATCAGAAAAGACAGAAGACCGTTAGCGGTAAACATACCCAAATACAATAATTTGTTACCTGCATGTGAATCAATCACTAAGGTACCAAATATATATTTATGTGATGTGATCTTTGAATGTGTAGAAAATGTGACTATTGTTTATAGCTATGTTTCTTTCTAGGGATCATTTTGCTAGTCCATAAACAGGAAGGCCGTAAACAACATTTCTTTTTTAATTGTTTTGCCGATATTAAATTTATGAATTAAGTTAAGTTTAACGAGTGTAAAGATTCCTTGTGGTTATGTTTAAAAGTCTAACTTTCATCAAAGAACTACTAATTTTCATGAAAAATCGTCAATCACTATAAAATCGTCGACCACATGTTAACATCAACAACATAAATTGGTTAATTTAACCACCATTCACCAACTACCCATGAATTGTTAACTCTAAATCATAGCATTGTGATTAAGAAAATCCTTAAAATTAAGATGATATGTTTCAAAGACAAAGTTTGAAAGAAAGTAAGTAAAAGGTGATGATGAATTAAGCAAAATACCCATCATCATCAATAGATAATTATGTGTTACATTTAATGTGTGATTAAAGCTTTGTAACCGATGCCCCCATGTTTATTTTTTTTCTCGTGCAATTATGAATTAACTAGAAAAAAGTTTCTGTGTATGCACTTCGGGTTATACAGAGTTCATATGACAAACATCTCAAATACATTTCTAAAAATATAAAAACAAGTAACCATCGAAGTTATGTTTCTTAAAACACCGTTTATATACTACGATTCTTCATCATATGTTTGAGGTTGTCAGTCCATATGTTTATGCTCGTTTGTGACGAGAAGCTAGAGCGTGATTGAAGAAATCAAACACACGAATAGGAGTACTCTGTGACAATAAAAACACTAACAGACAAAGTGTTACACCGATTGTGCAAACTTTTCATAAGCATTAATCGTTTACTTGCTAGAATTAAGTCTAATAATTTTGAAAGATAGTTAGTAACCACAAAATGATTTACATCTCTCAGTTGAATCATTTAAACCCTAATAGCAAATAACAATAGAAATCAAGCATTTATACATTTTAGGGCACTTAAGCCAATAAAGTATTATTCGGCTTATTATTTTACTAAGTAAAGTAAGTCGCTTTACACTTTTTTCATCGGGTCCGGGTAGAGACCAAAGATCTTGAGTGACCGATCCGGCAGAACAACTCAAAAGATAAAGAAGTATCGTTAATTTCTTCATGCTCGTTCCAAGTTCGAAGTACCAATTGTACAAATAATAATCCACTTCGTTACATGATTTCTTTTTCATATAGATAGATATAGGATCTATGGGGCAATTACTTAAAAGTACATTTTGTGCTACAGCCCTTCCTATCTGATAGAAAAGGATCCCATGATCCTGGACCGATCTTACCTGGGATCGCAAATCCCAAATTTGTCTATGAAGAGCGGATCTAATTGTATTAGTATAATACACAAGTTTGATCATAGTACCTGATGTTGCAATTCCTTATTTTTCCTCACAACTGTGATTGACAATAGTAGTACCTGATGTTGCAATTCCTTATTTTTCCTCACAACTGTGATTGACAATAGTTGAAAGCATTTTAGTACTCTTTGAATGACCATCGATCCATTTAACCAATTTAAGTTATAGCCAAGTTTCTTAAATTGATAGACTTGACAAAATGGAAATATACTACAAGCCAAATATTCACATTTTCGGATTGAATTATACTAGAACATATGACAACTTAAATACTCAGTTTGAAATACATGGAGGCACTTCTTTGTGTATGCCCATCCTTCGAAAGGGAGAAAGTTTGTACAATTCATGTGAAATCGACGTTTTACATAAACTTCATCGGACTGGGGAACTCATAGCGTTAATAGCAACAATATACCTAATAAAGATAATATACTTCATTAGTTCCTCAAAACAAGTATTGACTGAATTTCCAGAATCTAGTTTCAGTAAAGTAACATATAATTGATGGTGGGATTACAAGCATCTTTGCTGAAAAGCCTTTTCTGGGTTGTGAGGATCAATCTCTGAGTGGTGAGGGAAATCAGAAGGCATTTCAGGGGCTGAAAGCCAAGCTCCATTGAATATTCTTACAACTTCTTCATAAACAAACTGATTCCCGTCTGGTGTTAAGTGCAATCCATCACTACAAACATATAATATACAAAAGCAGTTAATTTACTTTGATTAATAGCCAAAAGAAGAAAATAAAAATACTAGTGTAGATGGCAGAATTAGCAATATATTAGCATTTAAAATGTATGTTGAAAGTAAATATCTATTACACTTCTAAGCTCGATGATGCAATCACAAGTGACAAAACACGACATATAAACAATCAAGCATCATCATATTCTGTCTGTGGATTTTGAGTCATAGTTGTTTGTTCCACTTGATGACTAACTGATAGTATATAGTTGGCTTATGTTTTATCCCATACTAGGCAAAACAAAGCATGTAGCTAAAAATAAAGTTGGTCAAATAAATAGGAAGCGTAAATATTGTAAAAAAGCGGAATTTATATAATCATGTTTAATGCATTAATTGTCTGCAGAAAAATGGACAAAAGACGCTAGAAGCCCAACCTGATCCGACCCGTACTAAAACTGCCTGTTTGACCCCGTTATTCTTTTTATTTTTTAATTCTTTTTTCTAATCAGGATATAAGAATGGGGTTACAACTTTGTGAGGAGATACCCCGAACCCGATTTTGCAAGATAATGTTTAGTAAAATTTTATTTTTCAGTCTTTTAACATATTAGGAACCAATTATTTCTTTAACGTTAGCGTACAAAAGTCATAAGTAATTTATATAATCCTAGCAATCATTATAGATTTAGGTATATTGCTAAACCATATGATTATATAAATGATGTATCGTCTATTTTACATTTCTTGCAATTTATTATTGTGTGTATGTGAGAAGTAAAGACTGTAAATCACTAACCTAAGAAACTTTTTCTGCCAGACTTGAGTTTTTTGCATCTTCGACCACAAGTTGATTGAAGAAACACCAAGTTCCTTGGCAACCTCAACACATCCGTTTGCGTAAGTCCCTGTGACTTCATTTGTTCTTTCGGGAAGTTTCATAGCCTTTTCCCCATATACAGATCTGTCAGCCACAAGATACCCTTCGAGATTCTTAGAAATAATTTCAAAACAAGAGGTGACAATTTCAACCCATTTACTTATGAGTGGGTGGGTCAACTCGAGTTATGTTATCTCTAACAGATATAACGGGTAAAAGTTTTACCGAAAAGAAGAAAAAAAAAAAAAAAGGCTTAAAAGGAAATGGCTCAAACAAGTCCAAAGTCATCTATTGCATTACTTGAATGCTTAAAACCTTCTAATTATTTAATTCAACAGATAAGATTTTTATTGAAATAAAACAATCTTAGTAATCAAAAATGACACACTAGCTATTTATATAAAAAAAAAATTAAAAACCAATACACGTTTCTGGTCACCCGTACCAAAAGGTTATTCATTTTGACCCAAACCCGTTATGATCGATTACCCAACCCGCCGAACCCATCATCTTGGCCGCTTCTAGTAAAAAAACTAAAACTGAACTTGGAAATGACAAACAAAATGAATAATACTTTGCAAAATCTAGTCGGCCTTCCTCATCAATTGGTGGTGGACTTATAAGGACAATCAGTATTGTAGGGGAGCATTCCTGCAACAATACATCTTTAAAACCTTAGATATAGATTAAATTATTTGAAAAAGATAAACAAAGTAGAATGAAATGAAACTGCATGTAATGAGTAAACCTTTAAATGACGAACAATTTTCCTCAAATTCTCCTTGTATTCTTCAATGGGAACATGTTGACGTTCGCTTGTCCTTCCTGGAAGTGCCGCATCATTAGCACCAAAAAAGACTGTAGCAGCAACAGGAGGGGTGGTAGAACTCTGGAATAAATATATTTAACGTAACATCTAAATGAACAAAACCAAACGAAAAGTCTTACAATAACTACTCTTTGTCCAAATAAAAACTGCAATCTTTAAATGAACATGTAGTTCCATACAGAGATTTGAGCATAGATCCAGAGTCTAAATACTCTTCAATGAATCAACATGAGAAAGCCACATGACCATAAAACAATTAGCATCAGTAATGTGTAGTGATGATTATGAATGAACAAGCAGTTTATGTTGAAATAGGGAAGTCCCAATTTTCAAGAATCACATTTTGGAAATTTTAGCAACAGCAATCAAACGAAACTATGTGACTAAAGACAAGTTGCAATCTGTATGGATCAAATGTCATCATAGTAAACTCTCGCACACTAACTTTTATCAGCATGTGCAAACTAAGGTTCACATGTACATTTGTTGACAAGCACTTTATGAACAAATATCAAATGAAATGTATCACTTATCGAAAGAGTCGTACAGAAACATAGCTGAATTCAAACTTTTGAACCATGATCATCAAACAATATTATATATTCTTGCATATCATCATTATGTCAGATCCAAGCTGACAATAAATCATTTCATAATTCCAAGTCTCTACAATATTAATCAATCAACACAATATATTATATAACATATATAAACAATTGGAAAATATATACATAGATATTAATGAACATCTATATAAAAAAAATGAAATGCTTACCAAAGGGAAAATGTGATGTAACGTGAACAAAGCCCAACGAGTTGTGTATCCACCATATCCTCTAACAACTATATCAGCCTTTAAGGGGAAAAACAGAGTTGGTAATCTTTAATAATTTGCAAAAAATAAAAATTAGAAATTTTTTACATAATTGGAGTAATTAGGGTTTTAAGTAAGTAAACCTTGCGAGAGTAAGTATCAGTGAGAGAAGCACCCCATCCACCGAGTCTGAACGATTGTTCGGTGATTGAATCACCAAATAATACAATTTGTGGCCTCATTTTGATTGTTTCTTTTACTGTAATATTGGGGGAATATGGATCTGAAATCTTTGATGTTTAAGTACTGCTCCACTATTTAATTTAATTTAATTTGGATTAAAATACGTGATCATCCATCATTAATATGTATAATTCATACCACCATATACTTTTTGCTTAGTGTATCTTCGTACTGTTATAAATTATAATAAGTTATGGAGTATAATTTATTTTTATTGAAGAAAAGAGAAGAAAACGAGAAAAACTTTATAAGTTGTAATTTATTTTCTTTGAAAATATTATTTTTAAATGTGAGATAATTTGTAAGAAACCCTTCTCTGGAAGGTGAATCATTAATATTTGGTTAATTAACGATTTTAAAATTTTTTATTTAAAACTTGAATGATTATTTAACTAGCAATTATAATTAAAATAAATATGCAAGTAAGTAAAGAATTCAATAGTTAGAGAGATATCACTGAAAGACACCACAATTTATAATGGTCGAGGTGACCATTAACTAGTCCACCTTAATTCACTCCCCGAGTATGCGATATCTTAATTTCTCCACTATGATTCAATCATTTTCACCGGTAAGAATAAAAACTGTTCAAAGTGTTATTTCTTCTTCAATAAGAACACAACACTAATCTTCTTCAATTAAAAGAAAATAACTTAATCAAACTCTCTA
This sequence comes from Logfia minima, assembly GCA_963921325.1. Lineage (NCBI taxonomy): Eukaryota > Viridiplantae > Streptophyta > Magnoliopsida > Asterales > Asteraceae > Logfia > Logfia minima. The sequence continues at coordinate 2,956,665 of OY992773.1, forward strand.
ACTTCAACAATAAGAAGCCTAAATACCAATTGCAAATACTTCCACTTTTAACAAAGAAGTCACCAACACCAACAATGTCTTCTCCTAACAAGTAGAAGACAACTAATCTCCAAATAATCTTCTAACACTACTTGAGAAGATCACCATACACAACTCTTCTTCTTCTAACACTCTAGAAAGCAACACCACTTCTTCTTCTTCCTCACACTCTTGGAAGAACACAACACACAATGCACTCGATGAGTCTTCCCTAACAAATAAAAGACGCTAAACACTCAAAACTTTCTTCCACAATCAATTGGAAGAGAAATATTATGAGATCCTCCTCACACACTCTTAATGATCTCTCAAAACAAATTACAACAATAATGTAGTGGCACAAATTACTACAACTCAATAACCTCACTTCATAAATCAACTATTTACTTGAAAGCTCAATCTCTCAAAAACACTCTTAGTGATAAACAATACAAGCAATTATCACTTTTTAATTGAGAAATATGTGTTTACAAGCTGAAGAGGATAACCTTTAAGTCAAAAATGAGTTGGATATATATAGTCAAACTTTTCAAAGTTTAAGAAAAAATCCTTTACAACCACAGTCGACCCACGGGCTGAAATCTTTGATGTTTAAGTTCAACATAAGATAGATCTGGCCGGGTAAATGTAAGATATTGAAGAGCACCAGCGAGGCTCCAATAAAGAGTCGGATCACATACTGGGGTACCATAAGCACCGAGCATGGTCTCTATATCAATAGGTGTACAACATAAATAGATATGTTGTGATAAAAGATAATGTCATTTAGCAATGTCGGACCCCTGGGAAAAATAAACAAAGAGGAATCGCATCTGTTGTGATAAAAGCCACTACGAGTAGCATAACTCGCAAACCGTTGAAACCAGCTGGTGAGTCCTGTTTTAGGCCATACAAGGATCGTTGCAGAAGACGAACATGATCAGGTCGCTATGGGTCCTGAAAGTTGGGTTGATGATGCATATAAACAGTCTCATATTAAGACCCATGTAAAAAGGTGTTCTTGACATCAAGTTGGTGAACTGGCCAATGTCGAGAAACTACAAGACTAAGAACCGTGAAAATAGTAGTCGGTTTTACAACCGGGCTAAATGTCTCATCACAGTCAACTCCTACCTATTGACTGCGTCCATTAGCAACAAGGCGAGCCTTCTATCTGCTAAGTGATCCATCTACAAAATACTTGTACTTGAACTACCCCATAGATTCGAACAATGTTCGTGTTAGGTGGTTGTGGCACAAGAATTGAAGTATTATTTTTAATAAGCACATTGTATTCATCAAGCATAGCACCTTGCCATTTGGGGGTTATTTAAAAGCATGGTAGCTTTTTGGTGTAGGTGAAATATTAGACACATTAAGATTAAGACACGAAGGGAGTTTGTTTTTACCTAGTTGGAACCGCGTGATCGTAGGTTGAGTCGATGTTAGATTGGGCAACGATTGAGTAGGGGAGTTGGAGGCATGTTGAGCTTCAGACGGGGTGGATGGGCTAGGATGGGCCACAGTAGTTAGAGTGGGGGTTGGTGTTTGGGCCGTGTGGATTGAAGTGGCAGGTTGAGCTTCGTTTTGAGTTTAGGCTGAGTGGGAAGGGGATTGAGTTTGTGCCGATGGAGTGGGGTGAGACACATAAAAGTTGATAAGTAATTGGTGTGCTATAATGTTTGGTTCAATATCAAGAAAGGCATAAGAGGGAGCATGGTTAGGTGTGACACAACCATATGGGAATATAGTCTCGTCAAATGTGACATTGTGGAGAATTATAATTTTATTGGTAGCAACAACGATACCCACTGTGATTGGATGGGTAGCCCAGAAGATGCAAAGGGTCGAGTGTTGCGCAAGTTTGTAGGGGGTATCAAGGTGGGGATAGCAGAGACAACCAAAGACTCGTAAAGTCGAGTAGTTGGGTTGGTGTTGTATAAGCGAAAGTGTGGAGTCTCTTTATTAATTGCGAAGGAAGGTAAAATATTTAGGAGATAGGCGGCCATATGAAGTGCCTCAACCTAAAAATGAGAGGGTTGGTGTGCTTGGAACAAGAGGGTCCGAACGAGATTGTTAATAGTGCGAATCATTCATTAAGATTTTCCGTTTTGTTGTGATGTACGGGGGCATGAAAAACGTATGTGAATCCCATGTTTGGTGAAAAGTTAGTTAAATGTGGTGTTGTCTAACTCACCACCATGGTCACATTGAAATGTTTTATTTTCTTAATTAAATTGCGTCTTTACAAAAGCGAAATTGTAGAAACTTAGCAAATGTATCATATTTATAACGCAAAGGATAAACCCACAAATAATGAGGAAATGGTATAAAAATGACATAATGTTAATACCACTACTACTCGGAAGTGGAGAAGTCCACAAATCCGAATGAACAAGATGAAAAACATAATCAACAATAGTGTCTGAACTAGTAAAGGGAAGTCTCACATGATTGCCAAGCTGACAAGTATGGCAAAGCATGGGAGACTTCGTTTTATGACACAAAATAGCATTACTAGAAAAAAGAGAACGTAACAATCATCATTGGTCCGTTCTAAAAATGACATAACTTAACTTGAACTTGCTTTGACCCGTTAGCCAACCTACGCATATTGCCACCTTTAGCTATATGTGCTATAGAACTAACGACGATGTTGAAATGCAATTTCACCCAACTCCTAGGAGGGGTGAGCCAGATGTAACTCGTCGGACACCAGATTACTTTTAATGAGGTAAGTAGGTGTGATCCCTTTTGAACCAGCCTTTGCCCGTTAGCCACAATGCGGTATCCACAACGCATCAACATTTTACAAGGAAACCGTGAAAGTCGTTAGGTGTAGCATCTGGTTACTTTTCTAATCTACTAAGAATATTGTTTTTTATCCTTATAATATATGGAAAAATAGAGTCATATTAGTTTAATTACTGACTAATTGTTTGTCCTTGTTCAGATTACTCAAGTTTATGGATTTTATGATGAATGCGTACAGAAGTGAGTACCCCATGATTATACTATAGTTACCCATATTTCATGAATTGTTACATTGGTGGGTGGTTAAGTAAATTGGTAACTGGTAACTTTTTGCAGATATGGTAATGGTAGCGTGTAGAAGACCATTAGGCTTATTTGACTATTTTCCACTCACTGCATTGGTTGGTATCCCTTTTTTAATTCGTATCTTATATAATATTTTGCCTTCATGGTGGATTATCTCCGTCAATCGAGACCTTTGATGATATAAGGAATTTTGACCGTGTTCAAGAAGTTCCACATGAGGGTCTAATGTGTGATCTTCAATGTGTGAAAGTTGTCGGGCGACCGGTATGGTTAGGGGATCTCACCTCGTGGTGCTGGAATCACATTCGGTCAGTTATATCGTCTCTCACCATTCCCTTTAAACTTACCCTCTAGTTTGGTCAAACTTATTACGGGATTTTGATTTTTGTGCATGTGACATTATCATCGGGACATATCTAAGCAGTTTAATTATTCAAACGGCTTGAAGCTCATTGCTAAAGCACATCAGCTGGTTATGGAAGGATTCAACTGGGGTCATGTAAGAACACTTGATAACCCCTCTAATAATTTGTTCTTCATTTTGATTTTTATCTCTACTCACTACTTGTTATGGTTGGATATTATAACATAACAACATGTTGTGACGATCTTTAGTGCACCTAATTATTGTTACCGTTGTGGGAATATGGCTTCTATTCTTAAAGAAGACGACTACAAGGGTCACACCTTCATTCAGGTCTCTCCCTTCCTCTCTAAAAAATTATTGGTACTTTAACTTGCTTGTTAGTAGGACACAGTAGAGGTGGAAGTTTTGACCCATATACTTGTATAGGTCGACTTGTGTTGTGTTTTCTAAAGCGGGTCAAATGATAGAAATGCTAGAAGGGGAACGGGTCAAACATGCTATAATTTATACATCTTTAATCTTTTATATTTTAGTGTCATCTTAATTATTAAATATAACGATATCATTTTGGTATTCATAACTAGTGCAATAAGTATCCGTATAAAATTTTCGAAGGACATAAAGTTGTTCCAGGTCAACCTAGACCAACCATCTTTGATCCGTTTTAAAAATAACCTAACTTAACCTGAGCCTACATATCATGCCACCTTTAGCTATTTGTTCTATAGAACTAACAAGGATGTTGAAATGTAATTTGACCCAGCTCCTAGGAAGGGTGAGCCAGTGGGACGCTGTGACAACCCTCAAATTACGATAAATTCCGTACATCATCTTACGTGCATATTAGGTTAATTCCCTACTTAATTAACGTGAATTCATTTTCATCAAAATAATTCTAGCACAAAGCCCACAGTTGCATATTGAGATGCACACTATTTTAATGCAGGATGCATTCGTAATCATTGAGAATTACACAAACAATCGGTAGAGACCGACATTCATGAACGTTGGTGATCAATTTTCATAATTAACGTAAATCTATTCGAATATAAATAGTAGTTATTTACATTATAATAATTATGATAATGTATGAAGCATAACAACTTCGATAATCAATAAACGTTCGTATGAACTAAAAGTCATGCAACGACAAATTTAAGTGTGTAATTAATCAAACGGGGTATCGGTAAATACTTGAATATTATTATAATTAACTAGTACTTAATTACAATTACTATGCTAGGTTATGGCATGACGTTTCGAATAATTGAATCAACGAATACACGAATTCAATTAACGCGAAAACGTAGAGATTTCGCGAATTATAGTAAACGAATTGTCGGAAACATACGTATGATATTAAAATGACTTATAATTATTTAAGTCACAATGAATTACTCTTGATTACCTCTAATTAAACTTAATCACATAATTAGTAGTTAATAAATCAAGATTAGTGCTTAATGACCTAAATATCTAGCTAATTAACTACCTAGACAAGAATTAACAAAAGTCAATGAGGCCATGCCTCCCCCCTCTCCTCTTGGTCAACTTGAAGCCATACCACCATGCTCCCTTGTCTCCCCACACCTCCCATGACTTAGTCACTTTTTCCTTTCACTTTTACACACACAAAGCCACAATTCTCCCTCTTTTCCTCCCTCTACATCATGGCGGGACAGCAGCCTCCCCTCCCCCTTTCTTGTTCAAGAACATCCACCACAAGTCCACCATACAACCACCACTCATCCACCACGAACCACCACCTCTAAAACCCTCCTTTTACACTCTTTTTACTCACAATCACTAGCACATTTCGTTTCCATTTCATTCCAAGGATAAAACGAACATAAACTTACAGATTTGGAACTAGGAGGCCAACCACACCAAGTTCAAACCTTCATCTTGCTCAAATCCTCTCTTTTAGTGCATTGTAAGGAAACTATCACCATAAACTTTTGATTCTTTCATTTAAATGCTTATATGCTAGTTAAAATGTGTTAGATGTTCACTCATTCTAGAAATCAACTTATAAACATATATTTATGTTGATTATAACAAGACTTTGTTAAAAAGAAACAAAACAAACACCAAAACAGAAAGTATAAATTCGGACAGAAACTTTGGTCAACTTTAGAATTAAATAACTCTGTCAAAACATAATCAAATCTAGTGTTTCTTGAGACTAAAATCAATTTTAAAGAGTTATCTTTCCAACCCAACCAGTTTCATGAATTTTGGACAAGTATTGATGCTCCAAAACGAGTTTATAAGAACAAGTGTACAAACTGTCCTCTGGAGACATAATCTGACCTAACTTTGGAAGTTCATAACTTCTAAACCACGGATCCAGATGACGTGATTCCTTTTTCTAAAGGTCAAATAATGTGTTATCTTTAAAAGTATTATAATTACATTATGTGAAAATAAGAATAACTATGTGAACAAGCGAATCTCTCACCAACTGTCCAGAAAAGGTACTGTTGGACCTTTGTGTAATATTAATTATATTTGAACCCCTTAAACATGGCCAAAAATTATGAACCTTACATTTATGAAAACCTAAGACATAGGAGAACATATGGTAAAAATTTCATAAGAAACTAAGTTCGTTTGGTTAGTCAAAATGATAGCAAAAGAAGGACTAAAACGTGGACAGAATCTGTTAAAAAGTGACGAATAGAAACTAAAAAGGACAAAGGATATAAAAACCATATCATATGGACTTTGACTATAAAAATCAGTAAGTTTAAGTATAATAAAAGTTAATCTATGAATTATAATGATAAGATCAAAAATTGTTTGGTTAAAAGTCGATAAACGAAAAGTTAGACTAAAAACAAGATAAAGGAGACAATAGTAACTAAAGATATTAAATAAATAAAGTATGGGCTGAGATAATTAAATAAATAATTTAAGACATATTAAAGTGTAATTTATAACTTAAAGTGTTAAAGAACGAGAATTATCCGGTGAGAACCGAAGAAACCGTACGGTTTAACCTAAACCGACAAAATATAAAAATACAATGATTAAGAGTATAACTTTGAAAACTTTAGAGACGGTTACGAACCCTCTGGAAATCAGGGAACTAAATTATAAAAATATACATTACGTTACGAGTAAGTGTATAAACCGAGAAAACGTGGAAAACCAAATTATAACGAGTTAAAAATAGTATTATAACGAGAAAGGTTATAAAAACGAATTATAAAACTTATAACGATATTGATATATATATATATATAAGTATATATATATTTTATGGCTAAGTAGCACGACGATATTATATTAACATACGATTCCCTATTTAAAAGTTAATTTAACGGAATCATGAACTTTGAATCAAATACGGTCAAGACATTATATATATAACAAATCAACTATTAACATTATTGATATACTATTAATGAAAATTTATTGTAACGTTGACTTAAACAATTTTAAATCTTTTGAAAAACTAATAAAGATCACAACGTGTCGCCGACGCTAATGATGGCACTGTATGATATTCAAGCCTTCGATAGCACATTTAAACCCTAGTTGAGTGAACAACTAGCATAGACGGACTTTTAAGTCGTCTACATTTATTAACTCGACCTCATGCGTTTAGGGCGCTGAGAGGCTTATTTGGGCATTTTTACATAAATTGTGATGCTAGCACGCTCGGACTCAGGTGAGTTCACAGCCCCTATTTTATTGCTTTTTACTGCTTTCTAATTTGGGGTGAAAAACATATGTACTATTTACATACAAACTGTTTTCATGCGATGATTGAAAATCTGACAACGAATCCTTGTGCGAACCTACGTTAAACTAGTTGTAGTGCATAGAAGTCCTCATGACTACAAACTATAACCATTAGCTAGATGACGCTAACCACCGAATATGCGAATAGTACTATTGGGATGACATCCCTCCCACTTTTGTTAGTCATGCTACCTGCCGACTATAAGTCGAGACGAGGAGCGTATATTTTAATGGTCCCAGGCAAAAACAATAAAATTCGTGGTTTGGTATAGGCCTAGGTGTCGTCACTTTAACTCGCAAGGTCTTGCAAACCTTCGGGGGATCACCGTCAACTATTATTTGTTATAAAATATGTATCATCGTACTACTTGCCATGGACGGCACAAATGACTTGTGAAATATTTACTAAATTGTTGGTTTAAATGATGATGTCTTAAACCTGTGAATTTTACTCAACAATTTTGTTGATCCTTTTAATTATGTTTTTCAGGGAATTAGCTATGCCCTAAGATCACATGCATATTGGGACCGTACCTTCCACGATGGTTAAGATGCTATATTTTGAACAAATGGGATTTAATTATGATACTAACTTAATGTAGTTTTCTTTAAGAAATCCTGGAACTTATCTTTTGTTAAAACAATGTATTTGATAATATTGCTATTTGACGGCTTGATGAGCCGTAACGTTTGTAAAACTATTATTGGCATCTTAATATTATAGATGTTATGTGATAATCATACGCTCTCGATTTGTTGTTGATTGATCGAGTCACGCCCCGAGCTTCTGCCATGATTATTATTCTCTTAATTTTGGGGGTGTGATAGACGCCATATTACCTTTTATGAGGTAGCATGTGCGGTCCCTTTTGCATCGGCGTTTGCCCGTTAGCCACAATGCTCTTTTATGTGATTACCATGTAAAATGGGCAGTTCATTCAGCAAAAGTTGTATGTAGTTGAAGTTACTGGGAAAGAAGTGCAGCAGCAATTGTTTGCATCATTTAGTGATTCTTTTCTGATATGTTTAATTATAAGATATATGTTGTTTTGGTAAAAGCATAAAGGTATTGGGTTATAAAACATTTGTTGTTGACTTCTAAGGTACATTTGTGTTTTACTGTTTTTTACTCTAAATTAGCATTTATTATCCATGGTAAAGCAACAAGTATAGTTTGTAAGAACAAAAAGGATATGCGACAAACTATATTAAATTGAAATTAACCAAACTAACACCAAACCAATGAAGAAGCTAATTAGCAAGTGATTTACACAAAAGAAACTGAAAGGTATGGAAACTAAATGAACTCAAAATGACAAATATGATGAGGAAGGACAGACAGTGTAGTAACTCTAAATGACATATATCGAAATCATTGTACCAGTCAAACGAAATCGTTACCGACATACCACACGTACGAGCATGGATAGACAATCAAGTAACAATCAAAATCAAATCAAAAATGGATGAAATCGAAAACGACCATATAGAACTGGCTAGGTAAAGTATGGAGCGGATTGGATCCTATGTGCTTTTCGATCCACGTTTCATTAAGAGATACACGAGGAGGAACGTCTCCATGAAAAAGTACACCCCAAATTTCATTAGATTGGGCAAAAACGATTAAGTCGGTGGTACTTGTAGACGGGATGATATCCCGGTCGAGATTAAGCTTGTACCTTTGTTCAAGCTCATCAATTTTTGCTAGAAATTGGCTTTCCGAACCATAAATCTCCTCGTTATCGAAGGGCAACCATTTCAAGTATAACCCTTCCGTAAACAAACCATTTTGTCTTTCCATCAAAAACAATATTGCGAGTTCCGTTACTGTCGACGTAATAAATCACTTCATGGTGGTGACGGCTGCGATGGTGACGGTGATGATCGGTTACCGTTACCCTCTGCTACTTTTGATGACGAACCTAAATTCTCATCACCATTATCTTCATGATCTTTTTCAACTACTAAAACTTTCCTGTCACAAGGGGTGAAACCAAGATCAAATGTCATGGGTTACACATATTTTTATGTAATACTAATTAAAATAAAATATTAAAAAGAATTTGAGCTTATTAAATCACAAATTTTGAAAACTGGACCAGTTATACTAAAAAGTTGAGAGTAGTTTTACTACTAGTACAACAAAGAATATTAAAAGGATATTACATATGCATCACAATTGACTAGTGGCATATGTCACCCTCGTCATCATAGTATTTTCGCCCTTATTATTGGGATCGAAAGAAGTTGAAGGTTTATACATCACATATTTGAGCTTAAGGTTGGTGAACATGAAAATATGATAAAGGAATATAGTAATGAAAAAGATATATGTCAACCTTAACCCCTCAACAAACTCACTTGAAGAGTAAAAAAAGTTATTCCTCTATTTATTTAAACGTTAAACACAAACATAAAGTATTTGTAAAATAGCATTCATAAATGAATGTAAGTTTCAATCTTCATCACTCTCATCAAAGAGCTTGTAAACCCTAATTTTAGTAAATACCGAACTCCAAATTTTCTTTGTTCTCTTGACATTAGTCATTGACAGAGTCTCGTCATCGGAGCTCTCAAGATCAATAACCTCTATTTGACGTTTATTGCTAGTCTGAAATGTAAAGTAAAAGTATAGTATGAATGTGTGATAGATAGGAATGAGTTTTACCTTATAAATGATACTTGACTATATATAATTAAGAATAGTCTATATGATAATTGAATGTTATTTGTTTACCTCAACAGTGTTGTTCGGTAAGTCAGCATCCACCACATTCAAATTCGACCGTATGGTGACGAGGGGTTTACAAACATTTTGAAAACATTAAATCATAAAATTTTGAAAACTGGACCATATGCTGACGAGGGGTTTACAAACATCGAATTCGACCTTTATAAATCCCTCATCATGACTGTAAGTTAGAGAATGCATCGCATGGATATTGAGCTAACTTTTTATAATAAAAATAGAACCTATTACATTTACTTATTTTATAAAGAACTAGTCGCAATTTAGAAATTTACCTACTTGCATTTTAATTTCATTAGTTGCGTTTCTACTAAAATATATAAAATTTAATTTTTTACATTACGCAAAATAATTGGAACAGTAACACGTGCTACCTTTGTACCATAGTCTATCAGCCCTGCCTATCACCATCATGTGTGTCTTCTTATGCATTCGCTACTAGTAATGACATATCTTTGGGATCATCATCACCATTATCACAATCTTTTTCAACTACTAAAACTTTCTTTTCATTATCTGAATTCCCCCAAATGATCTTGGATAAACGGAAGATTGTAACCCCATCATTATTCATTCCATCTTCAACGTTGTCACAATTCTTTTTAACTTCCGTATGATCGAAGTATCCTGCTTCCATAGCATCAATCGTGTTTCTTAAATCAATAACATTTTTATAAACTCCTACACGTTTCTTATTTGTAACCTAGTCATCAAAAAAAAAAAAATTTCAAGATTACCCTCGTTGAAAACTGGGTAGCACTCATTTTTTTCAAGAAATTCAATCATCTCCTCCAAAAGAAGAACTTCTTCCTTCAACATAAGGCTACTATGATCAAGAAGTTCATCGGTCGGTGGTTGTGATTGTGATTGTGATTATGATGGTGGCGGTGAGTTGTTTCCAGATGAAACAAAAGGATTCATGGCAGTTTCTTGGGATTCTAGAGAGAGAGTGGGGAATTTTTGAAGTTGTGTGCGTGTCTATTTTTGTTAGAGATAGATGGATATATGGACACTAATTCGAATTTTGTTATACATCTTAATTACTTACACTCCTATATGTATCTATCTATATACCTATAATAAAATAATCTAAATCTATATATACATTCTATAAACAAAAAGTTTTTATCCAAACGGTACCAATAGATCGATCTTTTACTGCCTTTTATTTTGCCTTTGATTGATTTCAAGTGACATTGCTACATTTTAATGATTTGTACGTTTTAACTCAATCTTTGATTTTAATTGTTACTTTAACAATATTATTATTATTATTATTATTATTACTATTATTATTATCATTTCATTTTATATAATATAATATGATATAATCATTTCATGTTTCTACATTACCTGATCATATGACCATAAATAGGGGATTGCCCTCTACCTACCCATCAAAGCCAAACGGCGAGTATATCTATATGTACGAGTGTAAACTATGGATTAACAATCATGAACATGCAAAATAATTAAATTTTTATAATAGATCATAACTCTTTATATGCTATTTAATTTTATTCATGTAGAGTATGCTTCCTTGTATTTATCCAAAAGAATACAAAATTGTTGCTATAATGTGTCAAAATAACCAGTTTGGGCTACATCTATTAACTCCTTGCATAATATTTAAGGTAAATGCAACAGATACGCAACGTATTGTCACTCATTGTTCTATGTATGCAAGCTACCATTTGTATTGTCTAAGTAACAAACTGGAAGAAACCGTATCGAAATCTGTGCAAAATTGATTTTTACCGGATGACTTTTGAAAAATGCTAACTAGGCTGCCACATATGATGCCACATGGAATTTTTTGACCACGTCGTCTGCCACATCAGTTGCCCATAGAACAAAATGTGGCATTACGTTGCATTTCACGAATAATGTGTCGAAGTTCAATATCACCTCAAAATCACAAATCCAATCATGTTTCCACATAATTTATTGAGATTATATACATTTAAACATCATGTACCGTAAAATTTTGGCTAACGCTCTAATTTGGGTAATTATTTAGTCACCTTTTGTTAGAATCAAATTATCCGTCGGGATTATGCGGAGAAATAAAAGACGAGGGAAGGGATTGCGTATGAGAAAGATGATATGGATGTTTTGACATATTATATTTTAATTCAATTCAATAATTGAATAAATACGTAGAAAATAAAAGTTATTTATCATTTTTTATTTTATATATTTCAAGAAAAATATCATATTTTTTATCATTTGTAAAAATAGTTAAATAAAAAGGGTAGATTGCATACATGGAACAAATTTTTACAGTACGTTGTTAATCCGGACAATTTATTCAATTAATATAAACCACGTCACATTTAAAAAGAAAAACAAAAATGCTTATGAAATCCAGTTTACAAGGACAACGAGTAACTGGTTAGTATATTGCGTATCTAAACAAGGTTTCTTCCGGTTGTTGCCTACTTAAACAATAAAAATGGTAGCTTGCATACATACAACAATTAGTAGCAGTACGTTGTCTATCTGTTGCATTTACCCTAATATTTAAACAAGCATTCAATCATACAAGATAATTAAATAAAGAAAGAAAAAATAAACACGGACACGGAAACTCTAACCTTCAATTGTATGAGTGATCAGTTCAGCTAGTCTTAGCTCTTTGTATGATTTGACTTGTTCCATTTTCATACCTCTCCAACACAACACGTGAAAAAGATTGTGATTACATTATCGTTAGTGTATTCGTTCTAAATAAATTGAACCTGTAATTACATATATTTATAAGAATATGTCTGTCTTCGGCAGGTTATGATATTAAGTTCAACTACGAGTTAAAATGTGCAGAGTGCAAACTCGCTTAAGCTAACATGATTCCGACCATGACTAATAGCATGGTCAAAGGGCAGTGCCTCTTATGGTATGATGGGTACTGCAGCCGACTAATCAGTTGTTCCCACCAGAAGCCAACATATGTTTGTTGGTCAACCGACACTAATATTAGATCCTGCTAACTTTTAATAACTGGATCCAATTGGTTTATGACCTCAAAATAGATACGAAAAACATAACAATCATTTGTGTTGTACTATTATTGTCAAGCCTAGAAACTGAGTGTTTGTATTTGAATTATCCCAAAAATAATCTCATGTAACCCGAACACATTTCAAAGAGTTATACAAGCAATCTTTTGATTATCAAAAAATCAGTACCATGCATCTAACTCAAGCATTATATATGCCTCATCAACATAAACGCACCTTATTTTGCAACTTATCATCTTAATTGAACAAGCATCTCCATACAACTAAATTTCAAAATACTAAACCTCATCATTTTAAATTGTGATCATTAGCAGACAATTTTATGTCTTTTTAGCAGTAAGATTTGTAATATATGAAACATAGACTTTCCATCAAAGTTAGAACTCATATTCAAATCAAAGGCATACAAATATAAAATAAACTAATGGACAAAAAAAACTTCAAATATATATATATATATATATATATACACACAGAGACATATTATAAAAAAGATTTAATATATCTTGTATGGAAGCTAAGTTAAACCCTATTTAGAAAGCAAAAATCATCGATGCGTATACAACAGTGATTGTAGAAAGAGTTACCCTATTATTTACTGGTTGAGGTGAAAAGTTGTCGCCCCCGGGGATCAGTAATGAGAAACGTAAAGTCGTAATTGTAGAAAGAGTTACCCTATTATGGAAGCACGTACTCTTGTTTAAATAGTCAGGTATTTGGGATGGCAATGTATTGATATTCATCTATATTATATTCACTAGCTGGTAACGCGTTGCAGCGACAAGGAATTTGAAAGCGATTAAAAAGCTTTTGAATAACTGATGTACCTTTGATGCGAAATATACTTATGAAAAAAAATATATGGTGAACAACACTTTAAAACAAAGTAAAAGAAACTCAAAAACACGTATAACGTCAAAAGTTATGGATACATTAGAAATATCGTATTCATATGGTGACGTGGAACGCAGCTCAATTAGAAATATCGTATTCATACGGTCACGTTGACATATATCAAGGAATGAACTTAACTAAATCTGAAAATTGATAGACAATTTCCTATTTTTTGGTTATGATCAATTAATGGGACTTGGCCGGATCCCTCCGTTGTTTCCTTTTCCTTCCGTCCGTTTTCATTTTGTGGAAGCCCCTGGCAGAGGAAATGGTCGTAATTGAATCAATCCTTCTTTTTGGGCAGGCGTAATCCAAATTTTTTCCGGAATTCCTCATCCGTAAAGTGAATCCGCGGTAGCTCATGGAATTGACATAAGCAGTTTGGTTGTCAGGTGAGCCCTAAGAAAATTAATTCCTTTCATTTGCTTATACGAAGAGCCCTGGAAGAGGCAACACTTCTCAGTCTAGGCCTAATATTTATCCTATATACCATGTTCGTATGGGCTCGCCTCAATAAGGTTAACGGATTATCTACCAAGCTATATATGAGCACTATTTATCATTCTCAAGGAATTCTCGTCGAAGGAAAAGAAGAGTAAGCCAATAGTATCTCGGGGAAAGAAGTGATTGATGTTAAAACCCTTGGAAAAAGAGGATGAATCCAAATATAGCAAGTTTCCTAGCAAAAAGCTTGCTTTCCTAAAGAGAAGATAAATAGGATAACATGGGCATCTGAAATCTTTGATGTTTAGTGCTACTCTACTAGTTAATTTAGTTTAATTTAATTTTGAAAGGGCACAAATGTCACTTTATCAGGAAAACTATATAAAAACAAAAGTAATGCTAAATAAACTTAAAAGTATGAACTTAAATCGTCTAATTCATTCGTCCTTTATTATTTTAATTTTATTTTAACTTCATCAATTATTTTATTACATTAACTAATTGGAACCGGCTTACATCTAAAGAAAGATGATTAGTTTCATCTATATAAATGAATCATTCTCAATTGGCCGAAGGCAACCTAATGAACCCAACTATGACAGGGATGCTTTTGTTCTAGGTGTAGGAATGAAAGGTTACCCGGTCTGAAACTTCAATCAATTCTTTAGCATTATGAAACCTCTAATCGGAAGCATTAGGAGTTCAACCTACAAAGAAAACGCCAAACGCAATTTTTCATCTTGATACACCTACATAAAGAAATAAAGTAAGGTAAAGCCTGTCCAAATCAGCCCAGTCCATTCACTAATATCAGGCCCAATATTTACAACTTTTGGGCCCAATGTTCACAAATATCAGGCCCAGTTCTCTATCCACTGTTAACCGCCATTGACAACAGCATTTACATGTCCCCCCAAATATAAATACCAGACCAGAACAACAAAATCGTAACACGTTCGTACATTTCTAAAATAGAATAATATAATATCTACAAAGATGTTGAGACAAACAGTGAAGAAGGTTTTAGGGTTACGATTATCCGAAACACGATCGCCAGTGATTGGTAATACTCTATCGAGATTGTACCATGAGAGGGTAGTGGACCATTACAATAATCCACGTAACGTTGGTGCGTTTGATAAGAACGATCCGACTGTCGGAACGGGTCTTGTCGGAGCTCCTGCTTGTGGTGATGTAATGAAGCTTCAGATTAAAGTTGATGAAGATAGTGGAAAGATAACCGATGCTTGTTTTAAAACCTTTGGTTGTGGTTCTGCTATTGCTTCTTCCTCTGTTGGTTAGTTTCATTATTTTTTTTAAAGTACGATTGTAAACCCTAGCTTACTATTGTTACTCTTAAGTTTAAACCAAGGTATGTCTGTAGGCTGTTATAATTACTTTTGCTGAGCTTATTTTAATAGAATTATCGAAATTAGAAAAAGCCCATTAAGCTTCTTTTTTTTAACGGCTTATGATCGAGTTTGTAAACCTAGCTTACGAACTTCAACATATGTTGAAGTTGATGCGTTCATAAGCCATTAAAATTAGCTTATTGGCTTTTTAAAATTTTGATAAGCCCGTAAAAATAAGCTAAGCCAAACACCCCATTAATGTGTAATTAACCAAGTGGTTAGAGGCTTGATTCCCACTTGTGACAAAAAGGTGCAAAGTAGGTTCTTTTTAGCCGTTAAAAAGATATTTTGAGCTTCGGTGTGTGAGTTTGCCGTGAAGAAGCTATACATACTTTGTTGTATTGGGTTATATATGTTTTTTTTGGATAATATTGGGATATAATTTAGCAATAGGTCTTGTGTTTCATGTTCTCAATGGATGACATTAGGATATAATAAGTTACAGTCTTTGCTTCAAGGTAGAATACTGCTTTGTTGACAATGTATAAAGAAGCTTAGAGAAAGGTTCTGTATTTCATGTTTTCAATGGATCTGATCTCATTACTTTAATACTTTTTAAATGCTTGTTTTTAATGTTTTCAGCAACTGAATGGGTCAAGGGAAAACAGATGGAAGAAGTAGTCACCATCAAGAACACGTAAGTTTTTGCAATTCAACATTTACTTAAAGTTGGCAAATTGGGTGGGGCAGGCTAGTTGGGTAACAGGTCAAAAGGTGATCTTTTTGTTACAGGTAAAACACTTTTTTGTTCCAAAAGTATGATTTAGGTTATGTAGGATTTGCACTTGGGATAATTATGCAAAATAGTAATATAGTTTTACACTTTTAGCTAAAAATAATAGTAATTCAGGTTACACAATTTATTTTTAGCTATTTTATTTATATTACCCATTTGGTCCATTAGAGCTAAAAATGTAACCTGAATTGGCTCATTCATAAGCAATTGGCTCAACTCTGCCACTTAACAGACCTGAATAACAGTAAATTGGTGATGAATCCAGGTTTTTAAAAAATAATAAAAACATTTACTTTTTTCCTTTTCGTGCGTATGCACACCACTTAGATTAGTTCCCGCTACACATGTATTACATAGGGTAATATTGTTTACCACGTTTACTGCATGTGGATTTTAGATCTGAAGTGTTTTGTTATAAACCTTGCAGAGAGATCGCAAAGCACCTTTCCCTTCCTCCTGTTAAACTCCATTGCAGTATGCTTGCGGAGGATGCAATCAAGGCAGCTGTGAAAGATTATGAGGCCAAGCGAGGGGCTAGCCCGTAAGTGTTTTTGACCATTTTTATTAGGGTCAGAAATCATGTCTTAATAATGGTATCGTTTCTGTATTTGTGTAGTGCATAATAAGGGGGTTTGAAACATGTGTATATAGAAACCCAGTGGCTTAATGAAGATGTTGTTTTATGCTATACTTGAGGTATAAGATATTTAGTGTGCACTTACTTGGAAGGTTATCTTAGAAATGACATTTTGAACCCTTTTATATGAAGTATGGGTCAATTAGGATTCTAATGTATTGCTAACATGTCATATGGGCAACTGTATCAGATGCGGGTCAAATGTACTAAATGGGTCAGAAGTCAGCTAACGTTGATTCATATGCTTATGATGTCTAAATTCATTTTATCAA
Source organism: Logfia minima (assembly GCA_963921325.1). Taxonomy (NCBI): domain Eukaryota; kingdom Viridiplantae; phylum Streptophyta; class Magnoliopsida; order Asterales; family Asteraceae; genus Logfia; species Logfia minima. The sequence goes on from OY992773.1 coordinate 2,974,024, forward strand.
ATGAAATTATCGTGTAGGTTTTGTAATCACATTCAATACTTTAATATACTTCAATAACTTATTGTATAGGAACAGAATGAATGATATGTGTTCATCGGTTGGTCAAGTACGATCCGTCCTTTAATCCAAACCGTATGGTTTACCACCTCTTGTTTGCTTGTTATTCTGGCTTGAACTTCGTTTGTTGGACCTTCTCGTAACGTCATTTGGTTAGGTCAACCTTGTTAATAAACATGACAAGTCACAAGTCCACTATTGGTCGTGCGGGTTTCACAACTCGACAAGTGCAAATGAGGCCAGCCTACTTTGCTACATATACCGTATATGGAACACGCGGGTCGTTTGTATTGTTAATCCACGATCACAATCTCTTGGCTGGTGACACTGTAAAAGGATAGATGTATCTATAATATTGCAACTCTCAGACATGGTTAAGAAAACACATTTGAAGTGGGATATACCTCAAGAACTATGTGAGAGACCAATCAAAAATCGGGAGTGTACAGGTAGTAATTAGTAAGTGTTGTTTTCAAATTGGAGTACCCATATGTACACCACAGAGAATGATGTGATAACACTATCATTTAATCAATCAATGCACATGCTATAATACCATATACACGTAATCGTGATTTGTGGTGCACACATAAATTTTAACGAGTACAAATCATCTCCTTTTCAAAATTGACATTTGAATATGCAATGTTTAACTGATGTACGTCCTTTTCAAATTAACATTTGAATACGCAATTCTTAATTCTCGAGTTAGGTTAATGTTGAATAGCTCCATCAATAAGTATTTGTGCTGATGATTTCTTTGAGTTGTTTTTTTGTCTTCTCAACATCCATGTAAAAGAAAACAACAATAGAATTTTACGGGTATGTTATTTTATTTTTGTAAGCCGTTTTCGTTTGTAAATAATTTTGTAAGCCACATTCATTTGTATTTTGTTTCATATATATCAAATCTGATTAAAAGCTAGTCAGACAAATGTAAAAGAACACAAATACTAATATAATTTAAAGGGATAGACTACCGGTACCCCTCAATAATTATATGTCACTTCCTTAAATCATCATCACATCGCATCATTCATCAAATAAACAATAAAAAATTATTTAATAAGATTCCTAGGATAATACTCCCATACTCACTACATTTGTTTTGTAACTTTTAAAATAATATAGATTTAACAAAAATTAATATTATAACAATAAAAGCTTAAATTATTTGACGCGACCAAAGTGAAAAATCAAATTCTTATATAAACAAACCTATATCGATTCATTTTTTCATAACATTCAAAACTTACATCTATTCATAACCTTATAAACAATCTCATACGTTACAATTCTTAGAAGAAGATATGTCGAGTGTATCAGATTTTTCCTCCGATGAGGTATAACATTTTATATAATGGTACTCTAAATCATATTTTATGTTATCATATTTTGACTAAATACCTTCTCAATTTCAGGTGTTCAATAATCGTGAAGAATTAATGGATTGGGTGAAAAAAGAGGCACTTTCTCATAGACAAGTTATTGTCATCAAAAGATCAAAAACAAAAAATGGTTACTTAGCCAAGATTATATTTACGTGTGAGCGTGGCGGTGCATCCAGAAGTAAATCAACGCCCGAAAAAAGTATCCCTTGTATAAAAATTGACTGTAAATTTGAAATGGTAGCTAAATTTTCAAAGACAAAAGGTGTTTGGTCGATAACGATGATAAATCCAACACACAATCATCAAAGTATAATGTATATGGAAGGTCATGCATATGCAATACGATTGACTGATGATGAATTTCGTTTAGTTGCAGATTTGTCAAGAAATAATGTAAAGACTCGTGAAATTCTTGCCACGTTGAAGGAGCGAAATCCAGAGAATGTTTCTTCAAACACAACGATATACAATGCAAAAACAAAACTTCGCACAATCTGCCAAGCAAATTTGACTCCTATACAGGTTGTAATGTCATTTTTTAAGGTAAAAGGATATGATTTTCAGTATCGTACAAATGATTCTACTAATCAATTAGAAGAATTATTCTGGATCCATCCAGTTTCATATAAAATATTGCGTGCATTTCCGCATATTTTGATGATGGATGCTACGTATAATACGAATATTTATAAGTTGCCTTTTCTTGAAATCGTTGGTGTTACTTCTACCAACAAAACATTTTCTATAGCATTTCACTTGATAGATAAAGAAAAAACTAGCAACTTTCTGTGGGCATTAAAGTGTCTAAAGCGGGCCACTGGGGAAACGTACGAACCGCGGGTTATCGTCACAGATAGAGATTTGGCTCTCATAAGTGCATGAGAAACAATATTTCCATGAGCTAATAAATTACTTTGTAGATGGCATATCTGGCAAAATATTTTTAAGAATTGCAAAAAATATTTTGAGTCAGAAGACGAATAGAATTCTTTTCATCATACATGGCTTTCATTAGTTAAATCCCCTACAATGACGTTATATACGCACTTCTATAGCCGGCTTCAAGTCAAGTTGATCAATTATCCAGGTATTATTTTTTAACAATCGTTTTAGCAATCATTTTAACAAATATATGACCAACCTTTGAAAAAAATATGTTTTTGAATTTTCAGATGTTTTGACATACCTTAATGAGGTATGGTTAAACAAATACGCCCACATGTTCGTATCAGTGGCGACTGATCAATCACTTAACTTTGGAAATTCAACCACAAACAGGATTAAACACATTTGTGCCTATTATAGATAAAGTTGTGGCGACGCAGGTTACTATAATCAAAGAAAGCTTTGAGCGAAGCAGAATTTTTCGATGGCCAAAATATGACCATCCAAGTTTTCAATTATTATGGGGTTGGGTTTCCCTTAATGCTATACAAAAAATCCACGCAGAACTTGGCCGTTCCAACGGACTTGAATTAACAAATGAGAATTGTGGTTGTCAACTGAGGTCATGTTTTGGGTTACCATGTGCGCACGAACTTGCAAGTTATTTAAATGCAGGTCTGCTTATTCCACTAGAGTCGATTGACATTTTTTGGAAGACGCTTGATTTTTCGCCTTGTATATCGGCACAAGATGGTGATCTTCGTTGTGATGCTGACTTGGACATGCTATCTTGGATTCAAGAACCCGCCGTTCACATAAATACTCGTGGACGTCCAAGTGTGAAGGTACAGAAACAAAAGGCGACTTTTTCATTTCACACGCCACCTTACGATCCTCCCAGACATAGTTATTCCAACACGTCAAATCTCGATGGGTTTGATTAACCGGACTTGAACCAAGAGCCTGCCAGGCATAGTTCTTATGTTCATCGAACTGTTTTCTCGCATCTATTATTGAATCAAATTCCAGCTATATTTCAGCCGTATGTAACGAACATACATGATGTAATTGGTGATGGGAATTGTGGATTTAGATCAGTAGCTTCATGTCTAGGTCTTCATGAAGAATGTTGGCCGCAAATTAGAATGGAGTTACTTTATGAGATAAGAATGCATGAAGCAACATACACTAATATGATTGGAGGTGCAGAATTGCTACATCTTTTTGAAGCAATAAAGCTTCCACCAAATACACCTGTAGTTGATGAGTACTGGATGGACATGCTGACAACGGGCTGCTAATTGCTTCAAGGTACAACGTGGTTTTGCTATTTTTGAGCAATGATGGAAATTCGACATGTTTTCCACTTTGGTCCAGTCCACATGAGTCACAACCACATTACGTATGTGTAATTGCTCGGGTACATGGTAACCATTTTGTAAAAGTGGATTTACAAGGATATTATCTGGTACCTGAAACGCATCCGTCATGGACTATATATTAAATCTGACTCGGCATGGAAACGTCCATATAAGAATCAACAAGATTTATATAATGAGCTTAGACGTTATGGTTATAAATCTCGATGATTAGAAAATTATAAAAAGTCATTTATTACTGTTAGTTGTTTGTTTTATAATAATTAAGTAAAATTTATGTATTAATTAAAAAATAACAAAATTCATATCAATTAAATTATTTTGTTTGTGTAATAAAAAAAGAAAAAGAAGAAAGAATGACTTAAAAAATAACAAAATTAATATCAATTATATTATTTTGTTTGTGTAATAAAAAAAAGAAAAGAAAAAAGAATGAAATGTAACAATGTAAAGAATTAAATGGAACTAAAGTCAAAGTTGCAGAGTCAGAAAACTTGCAGGGGTGTGCGGGCAAATTGTCCCAATTTAAATAATGTTAATTAAAAAATACAGAGGTATATGTGTCCTATCAAATTTGTCCGATAAATCTTTAATTGAATTTGATATACATAAAATAACATATGAATTTGAATGGTTTATAAAATTATTTTTAAAAATGAGTGATTAAAAAAATAAAATAATAAACCTAAATGTCTTCAAATTTATAATTGGAGTAAACAACTACACAACGTCTACTAAACCTGACAACAAATATCAGGATGATATAGCAATAACAATAAATGGGCATTTGGTCTAGTGGTATGATTCTCGCTTTGGGTGCGAGAGGTCCCGAGTTCGATTCTCGGAATGCCCCTCTTTTTTTGTATTGCAGTTTTCAAAATACTTTTTTTATATGAACCCTTAACATTACTTGGCGGTTTTATATCATAATAACAATATTTTTTGCTTCGTTTGATACAAACATTGCATTTGCAACATCTTGAATAAGACATTAAGTAGTCAATTAGTAGTATCTCAAAATTGTTTTTATGTTGGAACTTCAAGGGTAATCAAATGGTACGACTTTTTAACATCATAACATTACATTCACCTAACAAAAACACTACTTGACTATACTAAAACATAAAACAGAATTCAACTTGACAATTAAAACACTAAAATCATATTTATAGACTCTAATAACTAACACTATACTAATGAGTTTGTTGATGATGATCCGTACCCATTCAACAACCCGGCCCATGTAGACCCAAGACCCGATACATACCCGGATAACCCATTTCTCCCTGCACCCGAATCATAAATATCCGAATGACAACCCGTTTGATCTCGCCGATCAAAATCAAATAACCTTGGCTTCACATCATTTCCATTTATTACCTTATCATAATAACCATGATAGTATGTCATCATTTCTTCAAATGGGCTCGCCCCATGGGTATTATCCGTATCCGGTTCGTACCCGTTTTCATTTGTCACCGGAAAATTATCACCGCCCTCACACTCTCCACCGTCGCCGCCACCACTTTCCATGAAATCAATAGTAAGATTCTCAAACATGAAATTAGGGTAGGTTGAGAACTCCATTACTACAACAAAAAAGACAAATTGTGCACATTATTTTCTCCATGATTGACAAAATGACTAACTAAACATGACATAATGTAACAAAAACCATGAAAATGATGCAACTAACACCTTTGGACCTGTAATTATGTGCAAATGCGAATAACTTGGGTATTTTAATCCGTTTTAGTAATTACGAGTATAAGTTTTAGATATAAGCAATATGATAATTAGAAAAACTCCTATTAAATGTGATAATCAAACATTTTGGGACCTTTGTAGTTATCATTTTTATTTTGTTTAATGTTGTGTTTACCAACAACATAATCCTTTAGAACCGAGTACTTTTACTAAATTTCCATAATTATGACCAATAAAATTGTCTAATATTAAATGTACAAACTGTTCATGACATTTATTCTACAGATGTAAAAAGTAAAAACGATGTAAAAAGTAAAAACTTTTCACATGAAAATGAGAACGAAAAAAAAAACTTACAATTGTCTAATTTGTTATGATCCGATGATTCAGGATACGAAAGTTGGAGACCAATAGAGTCCCGGCTAACCGCATTCCCATTTTGGGTCTGTTCGGGTCGTTGTTCACGGCGGTGATGATTATAGAGTTTCTTATGTTTCCGTGAGACACCACCAATGGGTATGTTACGAAGTGTGCCACCTTTAGTCCAGTAACGTCTACATGACTTACAAAAGTAACGTGGTTGTGAAAGTGAGTAGTTATTGTAGTAACAGAATTTGGTGTTTGTGGAGTCGCACCGTGGGCAATGGACTTGGGTTTGGTCTTGGTCTTGGTCCAGGTGTGGTTTTAGCCGTTTTGAAATTGGTTCAACCATGGGGTCAGATGAGGATAATGGGATTGGGATTGTGGTTTTTTCTGTTTTTAAGATGGTTTGCATTGTGGTAGTAAATGTTGTAATACAGAGAGGAGTCTGTGAATGTTTATGTGGGTTCTTTTTGGGTTGGATTTGAGGAAGGATTTAATGTGTGAATATAAAGAAAGAAAAAGTGCACCCTGTGGGATCATGTGGGATCCCCTACTGCCGTCTATGTCTGTGGACCCTTGGTCCAATGTTTCTAATTTCAGAATGTTTTCTTAGATAAAACTTTTCATTATAATATTAAAAGGCATAATGTATTAAATTACATAGTAAATAATATTAAACATTTTTGGATATTTTAAGAAATAAATCAGTCTCTCATTTATGTGAACGTTTATTTTTTAGTGATACATTATTTATATATGCTAGTTATTAGTTATACAGTATTTTTGAGAAATGTAGATGTGAAAGACACCGTACATATATTTTTTTTATATATATTTTGGAAAAAGACATGATACTATGTCGATTAAGAGATTAGAGAATCCCCAAAGAGTGATGTAGTTTGAGATGATAGAACAAGGACTCTTGAAACATAAAGGACACATGTTCTCTCATCTTCTAATCGGTCTAAAATAGCTTGTGATTGATCTGATTGGATTTCTAGTTTATTGGATTACTTAATTCTCTAATGGTTAAATGTAGTTTTGACGTCAATTATAGATGGTGATTTGTTGATTTGATTTGTTATTATTTATAGTAATTTTTTTCTGTATGAGTACTCTAGTTGTTTATTTGTTTCTTTTTAGTTTAATTTATTTTGTTATTTGTTTTAATTTACTAAACTATTTAAATTTATGTAAAAAAAAATTCAGAACACTGTGAAAACAGATTCTTCACTCACTTTTCCGACAATAATATTTTTATCAAAATACAATAAAGATAGTGGCAGCACTTCTCGTACTTTAAAGAATTTTCACTGACTTGTTTGAAGACTCAAAATTCAACCTCTTTCCAAAATATAATTCCGAATCATTTCAAAATGAAAGATCAATGGCATTGACCTTGCACTGTACATTTTATGAGCTACTATTCGTTAATAACAGAATTTGCTATCAATGTCTTAAGATATTAGTGTGTATCAAACTTACAATTATATAAGTCATTCACTTATGTATATCTAAGGACTGTGATATCTCAGCACTTATATATTTTAGGGTGTTTATTCTCCAATCAGAAGGCCAAACTAGTATTTATAGAAGTGCAAGGTGCAAGGGTTGTTGTTGCTAAGTTTGATGCTAGAAGTTGCTATTGAAAAGTTGAGGGACCAAAATTAGACATCTGATAAGATATATATAAGTATCTTATACACACACATAAACTTTAGTTCTTAATTCATCTGGTCTCTCTGGCGATTACACGCTTTCTTCATTATTTTCATTCTAGTTATATCATCTTCTTGATGATTATTTCTAGTAAATCATTCAACTTGTTGAGAGATTTTAGTTTTTGATTCTTGTTTATAAATCGGGGATTCTGAATTGTTTTTTTTTAAGTATATTCAGTATTTGCACAAAATGGAAACTTATCATAGGTGGATGGTTTAAAATGATCGTACGAGTATCATACCGTTAAGCAACCTTTTAATTAAGTAGTAGCTTCAAGTTAAACCGGTTAACTAATTACTTTGTCCTGTCAGTTGGGCCCCTACCCAGTAGTGCATAATTTTGACGGTTGTCATGTTTTGTAGACACGTTTAATACCATCGAGAATCAACCGAATACGTGGATGACGTGAGTGAAGGCTAAAGCAGACAGTGAGCCGGAATCCAGTGGTCAAACCGGAAATAACTCGGTCTAGTGGGACCCTGTGGTCGCTTCTCAATTCTGACAAGCAAGGCATATATTCTCTCTTGATGACGTGTCAAATATTACGATGTCCACATGGAAAGCATGTTTTCACATTCCCTCTTAAATTTATGCATTTCATATACGGAGTAACACAATTTACGACAAGGATTAACGTCAATTTAATAATTGGGGTATCAATAAAATTAAAATTTATATTATTATTATTATTATTATAAAAACATTTTTTATGCGTTGCGTCATCTACCAATTAACACAGTTGTTAAAGAGATAAAATATGGTTAGTTAACATCGTAGTTATTCTCGATTCAAATAGCCAATTTGGTTCTCTTCAATTTTTCGACTTTACATTAAGACGTGAATGCCCAAATGTGACCCAACTTGTTTATTGTAATTACACAATTTACTAATTTTTAAACCGATTTACTAATTTTTAAACTGTAAAATCAGTTGGTCAAAACTGTCAAAAAGTTCATTACAGTATTATTTTGTTATAAAATTTAATTTTAATTTAAATAGTACGTAGTAATTATTTTGGGTTCATTCCTACAGAAAGGACATAAAATAAATAATGGTGGACAATGTCCGTATCAAACTAATACGCATGGGTGACAAAAACTGAAAACAGTGACAAATTGGAATCATCAGAAATGCTTAATAAAATGTCTGAAACGAGTCCTATTCTTGCAAAGTTAATGAATGGAGAAAGGGCGGTGGACAATATCTGATCGCACCGATCACCCCCAAATCTTCTCTGCTAATTTCAAACCTGTGGTCTTACTCATGGTCTAGTGGGGTCATCTTCATGTGGGCCCCTTGTAGCTCCAAACAAGCCGACCATTACCATCTACACTCTTCTCGTTTGTCGTTTTGTGATAGTTAGGTATGTGTTATAAGAAATGGGCGTATATGTATGCATTGTGTCGACACTTTGGTGGATTGATAGCAATAGACTCATAGTATATATGATAGTAATACTGGTAACAAAATTTGTTAGGAATTGAACCTCAAATAATACAGGTAATTGAATATAATTGAAAATCAAACTCAAAATTTGTTAGGATCGATGGCAATAAACTCGAGTTGAGTTTCAAGTTGAGCTCGAGTATTAAAATGTTCAATTTAAAAGATTCGCGAGTTTAATTGAGCGATTATTATATTGCATTTTTACCCTTCATTTATATACATAGTAACATATTTACATTAATTTTAGATAAACTATGAGTCGAATCGAGAATGAAAGTATATAGTCAAGACGTGTTAGGTTTGAAAGTATCGAGTCCGGTCGTGTTAAGCTTGAAAGTATCAAGTCAATTAATATCAATTCTAAATTATTTAACATTAATGTTTTAATACTAATAATAGAGCTAGCTAAGCCGAGCTCGAAAGTTTAATTAATTAGTCGAGTCGAGCTCGAGCTCGAGCTTGAAAATACAAGTTCGATTGAGCTCAAGTCGAGTTTCGAGCTTTGAGTTTTCTAATTGATTCGAACTCGAGCTTGGCAATGTATCAGCTCGACTCGACTCGATTACACCCCTATATACCCGCCGGGTACTTCACCAAATCTAAAAAGTACCCGTCGAGTACCTGAGCTTGCAATCGAGTACACCTCCCGACGTCCTTTTGTTCGTTCTTTACATATACTCAACGAAATAAACACATGATATAATTGTAGTTGGATTTTTTTTTGTTTTCAAACGAAACTATTTCAATCAAAGTAATATTATATAAACCTAAAGATATAAACCTAATATGTACTTATTCGATACATACTTTTAACACTCGTATTACATTGTTTATCTCTCGTAATCTCGACATCCGTACGAAGAATTGATTTTTTCTTTCCAACCCCGAAATGACTCCAATCCAACCCCTTCCAACCCTGTTGACGTGTACTTGAACCTCATGCCAACCCCACTTAAATTGCGCGTGCTCTTAAGCTTATATTTTGTTGGTGAAATTATTCTTCCATATTTAATTAATATGGTATGGAGTTTGAATAGTAGCTCAATCGAACTGATACCGTTGTCATGAACTTTATAGCTCAACATCTCGTCCAATGCAACATGTGTAAGGATATGAAAATTCCATCCATCATTAATTGGTAATAACAGGATTAGCTCGTCAAATTTATACGATGGCATTAAGATCATTTTTTTAATCAATGTAGGATTGATTATACACTCAACCATATCTTATCTTACATCTTAAACTTTTATAAAGAGTATAAAACTTTGACTACTTTACAAGTACAAAGATGAGAAGTTACCTAATACCTTTATTTTTAATTAACCATGACAAGACTATTAATTAATAATAAAATCGAAACTAGATAGAAATCGAAAATCCATCTTGACCAATTTAAGTCATGAAATAAGTTGCTAACTATTTTCACGTAAAACAAAGTCATCTAAATCGTGAGTAATTTGATAAGAACTCTAAAATCAATTCATAACATTATTTATTTATTGTTTCTTTAAAAAAAATGAGTATAAAATGGACATTTTAAGAAACAATACAAGTAAAACACTTCATCAGAATTTGAAAAAACTCGCATTCGAAAAGTATCATCTCTTTCAACTACATATTTAGTTTCACTGCGGTAATTAAATAATTAAAATCTATAATTACCGATTTACCATTTTCTTTTACTCGGCGAAATTTATCCAAGCCTTCCAAATTTAATCGAAGCATTCATCCAAAAAAATTACTTCGTACAATATAGATATGTATATTCCGGAAACCAAAAGTATAGTGATCTTTATTTATTTATTTTTGTGCTTAGATACGTCTTTATTCATATTCTAGTTTATTTAAGATTAATTGTCCTTAAAGTGGATAATTAGTTTGCCATTATTTGACTTGAGAACAATCTAACACGTTGTTAAGCATATTGTTTGTTTGTTTAATATGAATATATATATATATATATGTTTGTTTGAGTCTAAAAACTTAAATATATGGACAAACGTATAGCTTGAATAGTATGGCATATGTACGTTTATAACTTACAAAAAGTTGAATTAACATACTTCATCTTTTATGTTGTTGAGTGATTACATTTATTCTTAAGTTTTTAGTAGTTTATTGTTGAGATTTGTACTTAATTGTTGAGAAACACATTTTTTGAGACTTGAAACTTTTAGTTTAGATTCAATTTTAAATTATTATATTAAATTAATAATGTAAGTGAGCATTGTGTATAGTTGAATCTCTTTGAAATGAAAAGTACTATACTTCAATTTATTAGATAATCTTTTGGTAGGTTCTCTTTCTTCATATATATCAAATTCGGTTATTGTAATTAAATATAATAGATAATAAATAAATATTATATGAAAAATAATAAACTAAAACCTTTGCTTCGGATTTATGCCCTTAATTTAACGCAATTTAATTAGTAAGACAAAAGAAATACTTACATTGACTAATTTGGTATGGCTAATTCCAATCTTTTCTTTTAGTAGGAGGTTGTTAATATGTTCGTAATAACTAGTCATGTATATGTGTAAAATAGCAGTGTCAAATTATTTAGTTTGATATCGTATTTATTAGTGTTCGATGTGTGTGTTTTGTATGGTATTCTTTAGATGTTTTTATGTTTAGATAACAAATATGTAAGGAAAGCAAATAAAGTTATTCTGTGAGATTTTTGGTCAAGAGTATTCGTTTAATTGTCATGTGAGTTAAGTGAAATAAAGGGATAAGAATAAAAGTGATATAGATTTTATGGTGAAGTTTTACTTTACTTAGTCTTAAAAAGTGAGAGAGTAGAGAGAGGATAAATGCTTTATAAAGTAGTAAATATAGTTATCACCTTCGAAAAAGCTGGATGTCTAATTTCTTGCTCTTTATTATCTTTGTTTTATGTAAGCAACTAACCGCAAGCCAAACTTTACTTAACAATTAAACAAGAGAATCACAAACGAATTTGTGGCTAAACCCCAAAACCAAAATTCGATTTTGGATTGGGGGTGGCCGGTCGACAAAACAAAAAGATAGAGAGAGAGTTATGATTTATTTTGTTCAAGTATTTGTATTGGTCAACCTAATTAAGGTATCTAATTTATCTATTTATATTTGAATATTAAACCTAATACCCGTCCTACAAGTATTATTAAATATTTATTTAAACCCTTAAGTTTTTTTTAGTTAACTTAAATTATAATTAACTTATAATTTAAGCACTAAACTTAGACCTAATTATATTTAAACACTAAAATATAACTATCGGTCATTTAATTAATTAATTCGTAACTAATTAATTACCTCTCATTTAGTATCACATATAATAAATAATTTTTCATTGGTGATGCATCAGTATGACTTATGAGTGTCTTAATTACCGGATTAAAATTATTAATATAATTACTATGAACATAATTCTTTCACACATTATATAAGTTAGCCCTTCCTATATATAAAATTGGTTATGTCGTTGCGTGCTTAAACTATTTTATACATATTTCTTTAAGCATCGAATAAAATTGTTCGGTAATAATTATAGACTATGTTAATTACCATTTAAATGAATGTGTTTATATCTTATGAGTCGCATCGTGAGTAGTTGAATATGTCCGCTTACTTATAAGGAGATATATTAAATCGATGCACATAAAATTAGAGCTTACACTGTTTGAATCCTATAAGAAATTTGATACGAGTTTAATTGGTTTCACTAACCACGTTGGACGAAAACGGTATTACTTGTCCCATGATAATAAACTTTTACGTTTTGCCACATAGAGGGGTAACATACTAGTATCATATTATGCGTTTTAGTAATCAAACAAATTCATTTTATAACAATTTATTAACTTTGTTTGGAAATTTGTATGTTCACTACTGGTTTTGACTTTTGACTGATATGTTTACATGAGATGGTATATCATGAATTTGAGGGATTATTTTAGTTAATATAATTATTGTATTAGATATTTGTAGTGTTGAACAAATGTCGTGCATGACTGAGTGTCATGTCAGCACTCGCCATGTTAACAACTTAACATGACTGACGACCAACAGTTTGCTCGTAGTCATGACCGATCACGATTAAACTACGAGTTTTACTGTTTCTTTTTATTTTCATTTTTCTTAAAAGAAAACATATCACATTTATAAAAAAAAACTACTGCAATAATTAAAAAAACATTACAACGCCAAAAAAGATAAACAACACTTAAAAAGTCAATAATACTATACAATGCGTTAACTAATAGAATTATTCGTCATTACACGAGTCGATTAATGTGAATTGAGGTTGTTGATTCGGGTTTGGAGCCCGGGAATTAGCAACGACAAAGTTGAAAAGGTTGGTAACAAACTCATTTGAATTAGCCGTTTGTGACGGAATGATGTTTGTGTGTATATATGTGAAATGTATAATTTTAGTTATAATTTTGGATGAAGATTGATTAGGTGTTTATAGAGTATATATAGATATTGGGTTGTGTATAATCTTGTTTAAAATATTGCTTAAGTTTTCTTGTACGATGTTCAAATTTGATGTGATGTGACGAGTTGCTTGCAACAAATACTATATTGCGTTAGTCATTATATAAATCAATAGATAAAGGGCAATCCGTATTGATATATATTGGACTTAAACTTCATATGTTGTAGGTTAGTGAAAGAGGTTTGAGGTCTCACGCGTTCGATTTTCATGGACTTCAATATTGAAATTAGCTCCTTAGGCATATACCTTAGTTAATTCTGGAGGGAATAACTTTGAGTGTGTTCTCAAATTTTATGAAAAAGTCGAGAAAAGAGATAGATAATAGAGAAAAGAAGTAGAAAAAGTTTAATGTGTTCATGAACTACAAATTAAAGGGAGAAAGAGACAATTTTTTTCTTTAGTAATTTTGCATTTCACCCTAATACACAATAGGACCCAAATTAAATCAAATCAAACAGTAATAAAACGAAACATTACAAACTAGATTCAGTCAAATCGTTTCAAAAATTTATGAAACATAATGCATTAAAAAATAATTATAAGAAAGATTAAAAATCCTCAAACTCTTACGAGACGATCAACCAATCAAATACCTACACCTACAAACATCGTCTGTGTTTATCTATGTAGACATATTCACATCATTGTTAATGGAGTAGAGATTAGTAGCAGCAAAAATGTTGAACAATAAAATTTTGAATACTAAAGAATAGATACTACCGATGACGCGTAGCTCAGTTGTTAATGGGTGGAGATATTTTTGTCAAAAAAAATAATGGCAAGGGTTTCTAGCACCCCATAACGATAACCGCTGAATGAGTCAGGTATGCCTCATACATTATGGATAAACAACCAATTGTGGGCCGGTTTGGACTGTTGGTTATCAACTTTTTATTACAAAAAAAAAAAGAATAAATAACAGTGTGATGGTTAAAAAGCCTAACATAAGTTAGGTTAAGAGATAATTAAGCATGCCATGACGTTGTTAGGATCATATATAGGGCTTTTGACCTTGACTCGTAAGTGGACCTTTATGAACTTAGTATTAAGAGTTTGCGTTTATTTGGTACTGCTCTTGCGGCCTGGACCAAAACAATGCTTTACCCCCAGATGCCGCTACCAAAATAAAGAATACGTACAACAATATACACGTATGACATATAAGGTTAGGATTATTTATGTAATTAATAAATTTTATATTTCTTTTACTTCATCTCTCTTCAAATCTCTCCAATCTGAAAAGAAAGATAATTTTTTTCGACAAACTCTTCTTTTTCCTTCTCTGTAAAAAAATAATAACACATATACTCTTCTACTTTCTTTTTACTTACCTTCATTTCTCTCCGAAATAAATCGATACATAACCACCAAATGAGTCTAATTATTATCCTTTCAAACAATAATACCAAATTTCAAATTTCACAGTAAATTCCCATTGTGGTTATGTAAAAGTGACTTTTGAAGCAAACAAACTATCAATGCATTTTTGTTTACATTATATCAATTAATTATTAATTATTAATTATTAATTATTAATAAATAAGGAATAAATATAATTATAATATAAATTGATTACACAAAAGTATACCGAAATATCAGTGAATTAGTACACAAGTAGACGCACAAGTCAGTCCACGATTATTTTCAGTTTCACCTTCATTCCTCTCCAAAAAGGCAAAAACCCTCTTTAGCCATCGTCTCTCCCGCTAGTCTTAAACCCTCTACAAAGTTAAAAACAATCACAGACACTAAAACCCTAACTAAAATCATCTGTTTACTCATCATCATCATACACCTAAAATCATCACTACTTTCACATTCACAATTACTTACAGAAATTGTTTGTGTTCATCTGTTCTAATGCGATGGTTACATCCCGAGATATCGATGAAATCGTCTCAAAGCTTTCGTCTGATAAAGCAAAATCTCGTGAAGTAAAATTCCTTCTTCATTCTTCTCTTCCTTCTTGATTAAATTTGTATATGTTTAATGTGATTTTTGTGTTTTTATATTCAGGAAGGGATTAAAGTGTTGAATACGTGGTTAGAAGGAGAACGGTTGATTGAATTTTGTAGATATTTAGGGCGCAATACATCATTGCTTAAACCTCACGAGGTGCCACATGGTAAGATGAATTGCACATTTACGATTTTAGTCGATAATCTGGAAAGACGTTACGAGATTGTTAGATATTAGGAAGTTTATGATTTATGAACAACATTGATACTAATTGGATTTATTTTTATTGAATATAATAAAACATCTAATCTACAAGATATTTACTAACAGCAGAATTCGGTTGAATAGAAATTTAGTATCATCTAATGTTGTATATGTATCAGCTGAATGCACTCATGATACAAGTATACTTACAATGCGAACAGAGTGTTGATATGTCTTTGGTTGTTGTTGCAGCTGAGACGTGGCCTTTTCTTGTTAAATTGCTTACTAAAGCTATATCGTTAGAGGTGTATGCAAGTAAGAAGCGTGCTCCGAAGTTGGCGTTTGCAAAGACTCTTAGAATCGTGGTACAACGAGCAGAAGATGGTATGTATTTGTGTTATGTTGTATAAGAAATGACTGCTATGTTACATTTGTGTATACCACCATCTGGCCTGTAGTACCACTTTGGCTTTAGTATCGATTCTTTTTCACGTACTTAGTTTATTAGAAGCTATCTTTTGTTAAATGTTCACCTGTTGGTTTTTGCGTATTTCATCTTTATACTAGTGGTGTCTGAGTTTAGTTATTTTCCAATTAATGATACCAGCAACATAGATAAATCACTTTGCAAGGAATCTTAAAATAGTATATTGATAAAAACAATGTTGTTTCTTTTGTAACACTGTTCATTCTACAATACGTGTGACTGATGATGATCCCACTTTTGGGTCTAGATTGATTTGAGGGGAGAAATAAGTGGAAGTTAGTGTGTAATACATGAAATAACTAATAAGCAACAGTGCCCTCGAACCACCCACCTCCAAAATATCGGAGTAAGAGGTATTCATTGTATGGAGAGGCAGTTGATATAAAATGCATTTGGGATGTGCAATTATAACGCCAGGGGTTGACATATACTTTTTCTACATTATGTAATTTTTAATTGGAGTGGGCAAACATTAAAACTGCAACTCTTCTCCAGATAAAGGATAATAGTAATATCTGTGCTCATCACTGGAATTGATGTCTGAAGTTTAGTACTTTATGTTTCATTAGATTTCTGAATGTACAGAGTCAAGTAAGTTGCATATTACAAAACCAAGCCATTGGTTTGCATGATCTATTGACAGGCAAGAGTTTGCATCTTCTGTCCGTGGCAAAGTTACTGTTCAATCATATATGGGATATTTTAAAGGATGTTCCAAGCTTCCAGTCAGAGTATGGAATTATTCTACGTCATCTTTTGGCAGTTAAAAATCTTCAGTTTTACCTGCGGAAGCGTGTGTACTCTAGTGAGTACCCCTTTAGCTAGCACCTGAAGGGCTTTAAAGGTCCATTACAATTTTCTGATATAAATATTTACCCTGAACTTATCTCATCATTCATATCATGATTTGGCAAGGTTTGGTGCTTCTGTACATCGGAAAGGTTGAGACTAGTACAAATGAGCGCATTGCTGAACAAGCAAATCCCAAGGAGGAGGCTTTTCGGTGCATCCTCACGCTTCATTCACTTCTTGATAGTCCTCCTGGAGATTTTCCAGATGATCTTCGGGAAGGAATAACAAAAGGTTTTGTTGACATTTTCTCTAATTTAAGGTAATTGAATTGATAATAAGCGGTTCTTTGGTTTCTTTTCTGTTTGGTATGGCCTTTAGAGATTGACATATATGTCAACAATATTTTCACATTATACTGCATATTTATTATGTCATCTTTAGGGATGAGGGGAAGGTTTTGCGCAAATTGGTCGAGTGTATCAATACATATCTGATAAGGGATGGTCCGAATATGGGCGGTCGATCCCTAGAAATTCATGATGCTGTACATCAATTTCTTTTTCGTGTTTGGGCAACGACCCATGATCGTGGTCTGAAGGTTGTTTACTCATTCTGTATTTCTTTTTTATGGTTGCATGTACGGCTCTTACATAAGGCCATATTCTTCTCTTCCACAGGATGCGCTTGTTTTATACGCCAGGTTACAGTTAAAATTAGTAAGAGGTGCTACTGATGGCAGTGTTTTATTGGAACAACTCTTGGATATAGTAGCAAAGGAACTAGATCAAGTTAGTACTTCTACTGCCAGTCTGCCTTGGTAGGTTCTGTTTTCTGGTGCTTCTTGATCACCGTTATTTGTATTGTGGTTGTATTTATAATCTTGTTGGAATCACTGTAGGAGCGACACAACCAGGGATGATAGGCGTGGTAACTTGACAAACTCACAATCTAGTTTGCTGGAGCTTGCAGCGATTGTCTTCTGTCGGGTCAGTAATCTATGGTTTTCTGAAAGTTAAAGTCTTTAGAAGGTGGTTATTTTATTCCATTAGTCACTTAACCTGATTCAGATCTTCAGATATTTGTTTGGGTCATTGTCTCCGAGATTTTTGATTCTGGTTCATGATTTCATTTATATTCTAACCAAATTATTGGTCTTTTTTGAATATATTATTTTCAGTGGGTATAAATCTCTGTATGCTTTAGGCATGTGACGGATGAAGTCTAACAAGTTCAATTTAAATGCATCACTTATTGTTCCAAACATGTTCACATCCGTAAAGATTGTATAAAAGTGACAAGTGATGAAACCTTTTCAGGGATGTCTTATTTCATGTAAAGCACCTGTAGCTGATAAACGAGCCAGGAGGGAGCACGTTGTTGTCTATGTAAAGGAACAAATCATTAAAGGAAAGTGGTCTTGGTAAGTTCTGAATTGATGTATATTCACACTTACATATCCATGGCTTATATGCTTTCACCTTTATGTTCTCATGTCAATACATCCTCTGAACTTGAAAAGTTGGGGTTTCACTCTTACAGGATTATTCCTGGGAGTTACAATTATCTATATGTCAATTAGAGCTGTTTCAATTTGGTGCCCACTTCTACTGCTTTTTACATTCTTCTGTGCATCAAGTTGCATATGTTATGGGTTTAAAAACTTCTTAATCACTTTGTAAATGTGTTTTCCACTGTAACTAAAAACTTCTTAATCACTGAGCTTCTCGATATGTTATGGGTTTATGAGAAAAGTGCACAATGACATCCGTTATTACTAATCAAAATGTTCGATTATTTTATTCTCTGTTGTTGGCTTATGTATAAGTTGATTAAAAACAATTTGAGGGTGTTGCTTCTATTACAGGAATGCAGCATTTTGCTTCCTTATTCGCAACTACGCTAGTCGCATCAAGCGTGATCATTTCATCTATTGGTTTGAAGGATTATCCACTAACTTTGAGAGGTAAATCTGCTTTAAAATGATTTTTTCCAGATTTATTTTCTTATCTTGCACCCCGTATCCCTCCTCTCTTCCTACCACTACGGCGAATAAGAAATATGGTCTAACACTCCCAGCGTCCAAGAATATTGAGTTAGTACTTATCTTGATTCAGCTAGTTGCATCCGTATGCAAAACCTATATTTAGAAGGTGCATGATTTGTGTTGATAGTTGGTAGTGCTAAGATATTTACATGCACAATAAAAGATTCTCTGTTTATTAAGAGTTCACTTAGAAGTTATTGAAGGTTAATTGTATTGTAATCGGATTCTAGGGAAATATATGTCCATTTTTAAATTAGGAGGTTAGCAGCTCTATTTATATTCAAAAAGCCTAGGAACATATGAAAAAGAAACAAGATAAACTAGGAAACTAGTATAAAGCTACTGATTATCAACAACTATGATTGGGTCCATTCTTTTTACTATCTTGATATCTTAGATGAGTGGGATACACATTTCATGTTCACTACAAGCTAGATGCCTTTTGTTGTCGGCTACATTCGCATGTGGCTTAGAATAGTGCTTTGTAAATATGTTAAAGGGCCTGTATAAATAAATGCGTGTACTTGTTGCCTTAAGTTTCACAAAGAAAACAACTTATTAAGGATAATGCGGAATTAGCGCATAGTGAGAAGATGATATGAATTCTTGATACAGTAAAAACTGAAGTAAAACAAGAAAGATAAATATATCGATATAGCAAACAGAACAACTAATTTTTTTGCTTTTGATTTCCCATCCTGTAAATTTAACATATTATGTGGTCCTAATGTTGCATGTTACTACTGGAAAGGAAAAACTTTTTTGGGCAGTCGTAGTTATTAATCTTAAATTAGATAGGGATTTCTTAAAAATTACACGTGTGTGCGTGTTTAGATTTAAGACACGTTTTCAAGCAGTTGTGCAGCTAATTTAGTATATCCATATGGCTTGTATTGTAACTTTATGGGTAATTACAGAATAATGAATGCTGCGACTATGGAACATACTTATGACGGTCTTCTTTGGACTCTACGGTATGCTGTCCTTTCAAATTCTTTTGTGGCTGCTTTTAGATGATTAAACAGCTTGAAGCATACACACACATCACAAACAAAATTTACTACGGAGTACATCCCAACAATTTGACTCCCTACAGTCTTGTACTCTTGTTTTAGCTCTTATTGTGTGTTTAAACCCTTGACATCTGTGTATGTGAAATTCTAGGAGTCTTCAAGGACTCTCATCGGTACTTCTGTGTCCTACTAATGTAACGAATTTCTCAGCAAAAGTGGAATTCAACAATAATCAGGTCTGGTGTAGTTTCTTTAGCTGTCTGGAAAAAGAATAGTTGGCATTTGGCAACTTGCACAACTGAACATTGTATAATGCGTGAATTTTGAACATGTCGTATTGATTCTGTTGAAACATGATCGAATTCTAAATCCCAAAAACTAATTTACAAGGAGTTAACGGAATTTGGTCACACAAATGACATCTGCTAATGGTGGCAGGGCAGGTGTTCTCTTAATTCAATTGCAGTTAATCGACAATATTAATTTTAATAACGGAATTCTATAATTTTGCTTTAGGGTGAGACTTCACAATCCACACATTATAGTTTGTTTGTTGCTTCTCTCTTTCTTGTACCACATGAAGTTCATGGCCATAGTTTCTTTTGTAAAAGCTAATGGTGTTGTATTATTGCAGATTTGAACAGAAAACATTACCTTTAAGGCTCTTCATCTTATTTCAATCATTAACTGTCAACTTAATTTTGCAACATTCTCAGTTATACAAAGGCTGGCATACAATATGGATCACTCTACTACGCGGATTACCAATGTTCAATAATATTGCATCAGTTGTAAGTAATGTTTCCTTTAATTTGAGAATCACATAAGGTTGAATCGTGCTGACTAATATACTGAAAGCATTTTATTTATTTATTTATTATGTTACATAATTTCCGCCTACCAGAAAGAAGAGCCTCCCTCATTATGCTGATGCTCTAATCAGCATTTTACAAATAATCTTTAGTTAAACATGTTTTATACGTGTACGTGCTTTTGTCCCCGTTGCTAATCATCCTTACACTTGGGCTCAATCTTCCGAGATTCTACTTATCGTAATGGTCTTAACATTATGTTGCATTTGCTGTTTGTGGTTGTGAATCCTTGAAGCACATTTCATCTCATGTTGGGCATTTCAGTTATCAAAGAATTGCACGGGATATGCAATATTGAATATCCTTCCTGATAACAGTATTTTGGTGCCACGTAGATAAGAATTAATATGCGTCATCTTGAATGGAAAGAGCATGTACATATTTCTTGGGCCGTATCACCGAATTATTTATATTAGGGTGGAGTTTCCTGTTAAATTAGCAATGGTTGCAATATTATATAACTTTCACAGTGATTTCTTCAGCTGATATTTTGAGGTTTGAGACATTAAATGATAGGGAGTGGCTTTTTTTTTTTTTTTTTTTTTTTTTTATGGTCAAGACTCCACCTCCCACTAACTTGGACTAAACATTTCATGCCATCGAAGTAAAAATATTTTCTACATTGATGTTAATACATTGTACTATTGTGCCTTTATACCTTCCTCTCTGGTTTATTCAGGCAGATGCTGCTCTTATACTTCTTGGAAATGTTAATATCAGTGTGAGCATGCTGTTCTACTATATTAGTTGTCTTTCGTTATCATCATCATCATTATTAATAATTATAATTTTGATGATTATTATCATTATTATTATTTGTTATATTCTTCCCCTACACAGAATTAATTAAGTTATTTTGGAGACTTCTGTTTTGCATTTGCTTTCAGGACCCTGTGAACAACTTCATTGTAGCTCCTGATGTATGGGATCTCCGCTTGTTTAAAAGTTCTCCGTCTGTGTAAGTTTTTCACTTATAGATCTAGCTAGAACTCTTTTATTTCAAAAATATGTGTATTCTAATCATGCTTATGTTGTTTTTTTTGATACACATATATATATATGTACGTATCGTTTTTGTATCCATTGAAGCATCTTGATTTTCTGCTTGAAACTTAAGGAAAGAACCCATCTGTGTAATTGGACTTGACTTGACATTAATGATCCCAATTTGACTTGAACAATGAAGACACTTTTTGCTTATATACAAAAAAAAGAGAGCATATGTACAGTTTAAAGTATTTTTCTGATACATGACAGCATTAGGCCATTAGCTAAGAGTCCTCTATAGAACAGCAATTATTTTTACAGAAAGAAAATTATTACAAGGGCATTGGCTTGTTGATTTAGATTTGAGAGAATAAAACAGCTCCGGATTCCACTTCCCTAGAGTGTTAGCTAATTGACAACTTCTTTTTGATAATTAATGATTCTTGATTAGCATAGACATATGGTTCAGTTCTTACATCTTGTGGGAGACTATAGTGTTATTAACCAGTTACAGTTTTCATATGCTTTTTGAAATTGAAGTTTAGCCTTTGTTTTTGATTCCTTTCTTAACCACCCCCTTTATCTGTCATCATCATGTTCTCACAGATTTGTTTTTATACAATGACCAGGTCTCTTTTACGCTTCATATCAGGCTATTTTTCAAAGAAAGGATCCCATGTAAGTGGTTTGGGTAGTTAGTTTGAGATATTTCAAGTATTTTGACATTTTTACATGGTTTACATTAAGATACACCATAAGAACTATATACCCTTACTACAAAGATGATTAGCATCAGCTGCAGGAGGTTATCATCTATCCATGGTCTCCATATTTCACGACCGCTTTTGTATCTTAGAGAAAGTAGTGGAGGGACTCACTACTTCTCAGAGTTTATGCAAAGCGCCCTTTCTATGTTGACCAGACAAGCTTTATGTCTTCTGGCTAGGAGGCACGAGGCCTAAAAGGAATTGATAATACCTGTAGGAGTCAAACCTGAGATTCAATGAATTCCTTTTGTGCCATTATTACCTCTTGCTATATGCGCCTGACCCTGGCCTGTAACTTATTTAAATGTGTATATATACACGTAAGTCTGAGGTTTTCAGATACATCCGTTATTTGCACCATTTCCAAATCGGGTTCATAAATTCACCTACATATCCCCTACGCTAATCTATTTCCTATATTGGCACCATATATGCCCTTGCTGTTGCCATCCCTTGTGAGTACTTCACTAGAAGTATATGACTCGATTTTACCTTAAACATACTTTAAGTAGTGTTTTCAAAATGAGCTCTCATGCTTGTTTTATTGGTGCGCTAGGCATAAAGTGGCATTTGATGTTTCGATTGGCAAATAATTGCCAATTAAGTTTGTAATTGATCAAGATGGATTAATCAGGCTAGGACAGGATTAGTTGGGTTTACCTTATTAGTCCCATTACTAACCTAGACAGCTTGATAAATGTTCGACCTGTTACACAATTGGTTTAGGAAAAGATAAAATCAATTAGCATCAGTTCAATGTACGAGTAGCAGGAATGGTTTTATGCTAGCACCAAATTGCCTAAATCCCTAATTACATTATAAATAAAAAATCTGGGTGTTGCAGGCTGACATTTATTTTATCTGAATTAGTGAGATGCTTATTGGGGAGGAATATTTTGAACTACTAATTTGTGGAATTTCGGAACAAAATGACAGTGAAAGTCATTTGGAAAAGTGATTAATACCATAGTATTAAATTTTATCAATTTCATAGGTTCAGTTGATGAAAAATTTAGTAATTTTTACGTTAATATCATCTGCTTAATGCTTTCACATGGGCGATTGTGCTAGAAGGTCAGTTAACCGGCTGATTTTGCCATAATCAATCATACTACTTTTTGCTGCCTGTGTAGGGTGACCTGCGGGATGTTTTACATCTAAGAAAGGATCTCTTAAGGACGGTTATGGGCTTACTTAACTGGAAGGTTTGTTTATAATAAAGAGCTTTCTACTTGTTCTTCCTGATGTTTGTTCAACGTTATTCTTGTGTTGGCAAGAAGCTGTAACTTTTTTTTACTTTTATCAATTGAAGTATATATATATATATATTTTAGAGTTTTTTTTTTGTACTTATGTTTTTTTTTTTCAGATACGTGTGAACTATAGATTACTTTAAGGTGGCATCATAGTTTTATTTTTTTAGTCTTTATTTTTACTAGTTTGGGTGTGTCATTGGTCTTTAACGTGCAAGCTTAAAAACAAATGTGTGATATGCAAATGTCAGTGTGTTGTTGTAGGGTAGAAATATTGAAGGAGAAGGCGAGTTTGTTTTCTGAGACGCCTTAAGACTTTGTAAAGTAGAAATTAGAAGTACGGTGCTGTGAAAATGGATTAACTTTTAATCGTATTGTTGGACGACAATTTGTACACTAACATGTGGTCAGTTTTAATTGGAAGTATTAGTGTTACAATGCTGTCTTGCGATAATTGTGAACATCTTATTCAGGAACGACTGGTGTTGAATGAGCAATTGGTTGTACTGTTGCCAGCAGCTGCATTCTCCCTTTGTGCTGGTTCTGCTTGTTTTGCATATTGTGATAAAGGATTCTCCTTGGCTCATCATCTTGTAGACATCCCTGTAACCGTTGATGATAGCGTGGAGGTATGGTGACTATTGGCTTTTATTCTGTATGTTGAGATTTGATTACTTTTAGCTGCAAGAGTGTGTTCTTGGCTATTATAGGTTGATAAATTGGAGCATGAAAGTTCACATGATTTGTTTGATTGCTCCGTGGAAGTGCTTGCTGAAATTTTGCTTGACCCTCATCTAGAGGTTCAAGCCTTTCTTATAATCCTTCAGTCTTTTCTACATAAATGCATTTACCCGGAGGGACAAAACACTTATTATTCTATTGTATTTCAGGCATCTCAGTTTCTGTTTTACCAGAAGGTGCGTCTTCCACGTCATTTGAGGGACTCATTACTTCATGAAATGGAGCTCAACATTCTTGAAGTCATAGGGAATAAAGAAATTAAAACGATGCTTCTGTCAGATGTTTTCTTTCTATGTGCTCTTTTGTCGAATTTCATCTATGGTTTATATGCTATAAGGTATGCTCCAGCCTTCATTAATTTCTGATAATATGGTCATTCATATGTAGTGCTTATGACACCACCTATTGTACTGGGACAATCCATACTATTCTGATTTTTCTTGCATTTGTGAAACTATGCCAAATAATTATAATCATTTGAACATCTAGAGGTGGGAACTTCGGTCTGTTTACTTGAAGACTGCATTGAATTGGGTTTGTTTTATGTCAAATGAGTCCATTAAAAACTTCAGTCAAAAGGGAACGGGTAAAATGGGTTTAACGTCACCTGAAGCGTATTATTTTTGCTTACAACTTTGTAAATTGTTTTAGTCAAAGATTTAGATTTTTATCGTAAGAGTCTTGTTTTAATAATCATAAGTAACACGTTATTTGTTTGCAAAGTTAGACGAAAGGTGTTTGCAAGGCCAACACGACTTGCTCGTTTCGACCCTCATAAAAATTTGCTCATCGCAAGCTGAACCCGCTTTGAATCTTTAACAAACCCATCTGACTTGCACATCTTGCCATCTCTAGTGGTGGGGGATGGGCTGGAGAGTAGGAAGGGGGTGGGGGTATTGTTGGCAGATTGCCATGAATTAGGAACTGATCATTGATATGCAGTCATATTGTGTTATGTTCACTTCATCTTGTAACACTTGCCGTTGTTGCCATCAGGCTGAAAGAAGAAAAAGTATCTTTCCTCACCAGAATGGGTCAATACATCTTACACATGCTGGGTCATGCTGTTTCTATTATTCAGAAATGTTCCAGTGATATTCGTTGCGGCTTGTTTGGTTTTAGTTCTGGTCTTGATGGAATGGACTCCATGTTAACTTCTTTAAAAAGTTTTATATGTTCGCCACTCTTCAGTTATCAGGAGGATGACACTACATTTTATACTGATGTGATCCAATCACTCAAGAAACTGTTGGAAGCTTTGAGTCAATTATATGGAGAGTGTTTTGATGGCACGGATGATCCTCAATCTGAGAGAGATCAGCCTGATTGGTCTAATCCAGATGTGTCTGTTCAAGAATCTCACTCATCAAAATGCAATAAAATAGTGGTCTTGGATCTAGAGTTAGATGCGAATGAGGATTCCAAAGATGTTGATATGAGTACGAGTAAAGGTGGAGAGACTTCCCGAGCGTCTCCTACTGTTAATCTGAAGTTGAACATTATATCGTTACTCTCAAGCTTTTTCCCGGTTCTTCCAGCTGCCACATGGGATGTTTTATTCAATTTAATGCGAATAGAAAGTGACCAAAGGGTAAATTATCCTCCGGATTAGTTAACTTTTTTAGATATGCTATCATAATCTAATCTTCATTTTTGTATCTGTTCAGCTGATTGAATGCCTTTTGCTTAACCTTTGCCAACATCCTTGCTGGTCGTCTTGCCAAGGGTTTTCTGACATGGTACTCTCTATATAGAAGATGTTGATTCTTAGAGGTGGCAAGTCCGACTCATCGACTTATTAAATGGGTCAATTTGGGTTATTATCTTTAACCTGTCAGACGGGCAAAATATAAAAAATCAGTATAAAAGGGAACAGGTCATTTGGTCAAACGGACCAAAAGTCGCCCATTTGTTTTATTAGATAAGACCTCCTGAATCATATTTTTCTCTAAGAAGTTAGATAACTACTGGATTTTTTTTTTCTTTCTAAAAGGCAAAGCTCCCTCCATTGCCCACCTTTTAATACATCTATGTCCCAATTGGGACTTGAATCCACTACCTTTTGGTTGTTGGGACACCCTGATAACTCCAGGTAAAGTGGCTGTCAGTATATAATTACTGGTATAATCTAATATCATGTAGGCATATTTGACACACTAGGTTTCAATGAAATTATGGACAAAAAAGTGTTCTGGGTCAACCAACCCGTTTTGACAAATATCAAACAGTAGCAGTTTTAAACGTTACCCAACCCACTTGACTTACCCTTTTTGCCACCTCTCCTGATTCGTCGTTCTGTAGATGAAGACAGTAAACAGCTTGTGACTTTTATATAAAAAATTTTAAGTTGTCTTCATATATTTCTTTATATATGGCATGGCAGGTTTTGTCATTAGACAAAATGGTCGATTATCTTGCTGACTTAAAGCTTCAGCCAACAAAGATACTGGCTGCTATATGTGGTCTGTTACAGACGTTGATGTCCTTAAACAGAGTCTCAAAGGAACAAAATCTCGCTCATTCTGATCAATTAGGATTATCTGAACAGGTTTGGTGCATTGATCTACATCGTTAATGCTTACATTTGAATAGGTTAAACAATTAACCTGTAAAGTCTTCATGCCACCCAACTGTGCGCCACCAGTATACTTATGTGGTAAAACATTTTGCTTCTTTCCTAACCTCTGTCGTAATTTATATGTTTTTAGGGTGCTTCAGAAGCTTCCATGGAGTTAGTTCTAGAGAATGACTCTCAGAGTTTGGTACCACTGGGTGACCTTGTTAACAAAATTGCTGATAATGACCAATTTGATTGGTTTGGTCGTGTTAAGCTCATTGATTGCATATGCAACTTTGTATTGCTCAATCCTCAAATTAGTCAGGTGCTTATGGTTGTCTTGCTGGGATAAGTACTGATTCCATTTTTTTGAGTCGGAAGGTATTTCTTTTGATATCATCACTCTCGTTCTGATATGTTCGTGTTCCGTTTATGTTGCATGGTTTCCATTGTGTCTATTTTAAGTAGATCATGGTCGAGAAGCTGCTACTGATGCTCCGCGATCCTGACTTCCGAGTTCGTATTTCCTTGGCCAGAAGAGTTGGTGTTCTTTTCCAAACATGGGATGGCCATGATGAGCTCTTCCAAGATATACTGTACGATGTCAAATGAAGCATACTTGTTGCATATAATATTTTAGAAAGTTTTATGCGGATGCTTTGCATTGATTGTGTCATACGGTTTTTCGCATACTTGAAATGAAGTGACTTTTCTTTTTACGATCATGTGAACTGTCTCATAGAGTAGCTACCGGTGTGTTTTAATTTCTGGAAGAGTTAACATTCTTAATTGCCGTTTTTCATTTTTCAGATCAAATTTTAGCGTGAAATTGGTGGTGCTATTTAGGGACAAGCTTGTTAAAGCGAGGGAAGTTTTGGCTGCTGGACATCAACCACGTCCTATGATGGAAACCATCGTTGTCACCCTTGCGCATCTCGCCCTGCACAGTGAGAAGATTGAGTTGGAGGTATTTGTATCTTAGATTTGATACACAATGTCTTCTTTTAAGTGTATCAACCAAAGGTGCACTGGTTCCTTTTGAGATATACAACATGATAATGAATAGAAGTATGCCACAATTCATATTTTTCCTTTCGTGTTGTACCTGGATGATATGGCTAACGATAATGGTCTTATTGATCCTCTGATCCTCTTAAGCGTTGTATCTTTATTTTAATTTACTTTGGGTTGATCATCAAGTGCTGGCTCTATTGTCTTATCAATTGCACAACTAGGAGATTCTCCTATCATTTCTTTTAACTATTGAATGTCTTTTGGAAATATTCACCAACCACTCTTTTTATTTTTTTTAGTCGGCTTATTTAACTTTTAAGTGTTGCACAAATACAACTCCATGACATTCAACAAGCTCTTAAATGGACGTTTTTTTTTTTATTGGTGGAGATCTCTCTGCTTTTTTGACATTATTAATTTGTGATGGCACCTGCAGGCTGTTTTTATGGTCTGTGTTATTGCTGCAATTGATTCCTCTCAGAGGTACTATTCGTTTACGTTTGTGCTAATCAGCAAAAGGCTATATATTTACTAAAATGGTTGTTTTTCAGGGAACTGGTTGGTGTGGTACTTGATAATCTATCTCGAAAACTACAGTACGGTTCCCGATCAGAGGTTATTTTATTATTATTATTATTATTTTTTTTCTGATTGCAGTTTATCTTTAATTGTTATTGCTAGCTTATTATAAGTATTTAAATTTAAATTTTGATATTATCCATTGTTGAGCTTTTTATAGATTGTATTTTTCAGAAATGAAGCTAAGATATCTCACTTGTTTTTATACTTCTGTAAATACCTGATTTTGAGGTTAATCTATATCCAGACCATTAAATGTTATTCCGAACTTTCTGCAGTACATTGGAGAGCTTATTGCACCAATTCTTTTCTTCTGGGTCCAATGTGGTGTAAGCTTGGCTGCGTTGGTTGAGGTAATATTGACTCAACGTTTTCATTGAAAGTATGATTAAATGTACAGATAATTCTATTTGGTCTTTGCAGACACGTGAACTTTTTGTTCTCAATGTGGAAGCTAGTAATTTCGTACAATATTGTTGCAAGTGGCTTCTTCCAGCTTTGGTTTTGCATAATGACATTTCCAGCATGAACTGGGTTGCAAAGGTTGGAATTTTTCAACGTAACTTTTCTTTTCTTTTGGTGGCTCACATTAATTTCGTAAAGATTTAACCTTGAACATAAAGTCATAAAAATCTTATTTCAGCTAGAGATGGCAGTTGACCAATTTACTTTAAAAGGGGTTAATTTTCCTTGTGTTTTGTCTCAAATGGGTCAAACTAAATTTTTTCTAACCTAAAAGGGGAACGTTTTTAATGAGTTGAATAGGTCAAACATGGGGAATGTTGCCTAACATCCATTTTATAATGCAAGCAACTTCCTAAATGGTTTTATTAAGAGATTTATATCCTTATTTTAATTATATTTATTTTTAAACAGTATCTTCAGGTCAAACCAACCTGGCTTTTTCTATCCCATACAAATAGCTTATTCAACTCGAACTCGTGTTACCCAACCGACCCAACCTACCTACTCATCTTGCCAGCTTCAGTTTTGGCTATTAACGTACACAAACCTATTTATGGGAGCATCAATGAAAATTGTACTTTTTTGACCTTAACTTCTCATACTTTTTTGGGAGAACGAGTCCTGGTTAAGATATCCAACTTAGTATGTTTGATCTTCATATTATTGGTTTTATCAGTTTTGACTGTTGAATATTGTTTTCTTGAGCCGACATACTTTATGCGTGCAGGTTGCCGGTCAACCTTCTGCAGTGCTAATTAAGAGTCACTTTGTACCCATCTTTTCAATATGCATATCATTACATTGCAGTAAAAGGTCTGGATGGGAATCTGGAACGGCAGTACTTCAGAGTTCAATATTAAGTATCGCTGGGATATCTGAGAATGAGCGGGACACTCTTATCAAGAAACACATGGTTTGCTACTCTACCTCTAATAGTGAATATGGCAATGGGTTTTTTGTTGCTCATGAAAGAGTAATTTAAATTTTGTATGCTTCTGTGGCTTTTAGTTTTAGAGCCAAAACATTAGGATTTTTGTAGCAGTATAGTTTTTGTGGGAAAGGATCCAGAGGGAAGGGGTTTTTTTGAGGGAATTGTTAATGTAACCCCAATTCACAAAACTGTTCTCTGTTACTCGTCTCGTCTCTGTTATTTATCGTGTCCAATTCAATCCTTTCTGATTCAGTATTTCCCTCTATTTTTCATTGTCTATATACGACGACTGTAACTATGACTTCCACTACAACGTTCAAGTCGGCATCATTTGCGGATATTTGTAATCTAATCCTAATTCATATAAACATAATTCTCACCCTATTACCTGGTTATTCATCGTTGCCACTTCAATATTTTTCCTTGTTTTTTTATCATATCCGCAACTGTACTTGTAAAATTTTACGGCAACACTCAAATTGTCATCGTCTGTGTTTGGGGAAGATGTCTCTATCTGCTATTCTACATTGTTCGAGATTTGGTTCCAGTTAATGCTATTTGCCAGTTGCCACATCACACTAATCAAACACTGATTCGACACATAACCTAACTTTATTTCTTTGGGCGACATCAGTTCATCTAAGACACTGCTCTTACTGTGTGTATCAGCTTGCACTATGTTATATATTCACCAGTTAAAATTTATTCCTGAATAGTTTGCTGTATTTGGTCACAGTATATACTCACTAGATAATATGGAGTAATATACATCAGCAAACAGTATATATTCACAAGTGAATATCGAGTCAATTGCATCAGCTTACAACGTATTCACTAAAATGGTTGGTATCTTACATTGGCTTATGTTCAGTAATGAGTATTGAGTCACTTGCATCAAATAACACTCGATATTCACTGGTGAATATTTAGTCACTTGCATTAGCTAGACAATATTCATTGCTGAATATAGAGTTAGTTCCAACAGGTCAAACCTATGTTCATTAAATATTCATTAGACTAAAGCCACAATCATCAACTAGTTATCAGGTCAATATATGCTTACCAAAAAAGAAGCCAAGAAAGACTAAGTAAGACATTTTTTTACTTAAAAAAATCATGGACGTGAGTACTGTCGTGTTAAGTCTCTCTTTTACCCCTAATGATTCAGTTATCCTTAATTGATATTCTAATTAATTATAAAGTTGTTATTTTTAATTTTTACCTCTGATAATCCTAATCCCCTAATCCAATGTTTAAGATTTGCTTCTCTCCTTCCCTCAAAAATGACACTTCGCTCTTGATCACTCCCCATTTTTTTTTATCCGTTACAAGGTATTTATACTCCAATTGGGAATTTGATACTTTTTATAATTTTTGGCAACTTGTTTAGTTCTCTGTAAGGCTTGCTTTTATGGTCATTGCATACCTGATCCGTGATATTTCTTTTGTTGCAGCATAGTCTACCCCATTAAAGTATTCTCTAGTGCAAGTTATGAATTCTTCATTGAGTTTTGTGGTTGTGTAGTTTCAGCTTAGATGTAATCTTGGGTTTTGTTTCATCTTCCATCACATTATTCTTTACCTCCTTAGCATCGATGAAACTGAATGTATCTTGAAACCTACAAGTAGATTTGTGTGAGATGAAATATGCGAAAATATGGTTATCCGTCGAACTAATGTATATGAATACGTGACTCTCTTATAATTTTATATAAGTGTTATTTATATATGTATATTTGTATCTTACTTTTAATTGTATAACCTTTTTGATTGCAACGCTTTCTGCTATTTAATTACAGGTTTCTATTGTCAGTCACATTTTATCACTTGCTTCCTGCTTATCGGAACCTGCGTTACCTTTCTTTCCAAAGAATGCGATTCAACGTGCTATACGAACAGTTGTTGATGGTTTTTTGAACATGTGCGCGGCCTTCTTGTAACATTGACATCTGTATATCCTTCTTGGTTGTAAATTTATGCTGCTTAATCGTTATACTATTTTATTTTGTAGGGAAGAATCTCCATCCAGTATAGTCGTAGTGGACAAAATTAACATTTTCCGTGCCGATAGAGTTTTTATGGTACTATGAGATCTTAAATACTATTTTATGCTTCTATGATATTTTCTTGTACTTCACTCACACAGTTATCTTCACAACCACATGACAATTGCTTTGTATTATGATTTCTTTTTGTGCAGTTCTTACTCGAAATGCATCATAAAGTTACAGCGTCTATTCACCATAGGCATAGATGTAACAGGTTGTCTGGGATTGAGGTGCTTGTTAGTGTTCTTGGGCATAGAGCTGCAGTACCAAGCACTTCCAAGTGAGTTCCGATCCATCCTTTTCGCTTTGTGAATAGAGGTAGGACTTTACATGCATTTACTTCTAAATGGGCTAATTGCGGCTGTAGTGTATCTCTAACTGGCCAAATGAATTATCTGAGGCCAAACGGGAATAGATCTAATGGGTCGAACAGGTTGAAAGTTGCCCACAGTATACCTTTGAGGCGTACTGTCTTCTAAATCTTTTGTTTTTATAAATTTAGCTGTTGTTGTAATCACACAGTTATTGTTAATACTATTTAATGCATTACTATCTATGAAAAAGACAAAAGAATGTTCGTGGGTCGATTTGACTCGGCCTGTACTTTAAACAACCCATTTGAACCCAAACTCGTTAATCATGAATGATGCATATCATGCTTGACATGTTATTTACTCATACTCACCATGTTTCTGCAGTTATCTTCTTAACTTGGTGGGGCAATTCATTGATTATGGTCCGTTACAAGACCAGTGTTGTCAGATAATTTCTGCATTGTTCAAAACTTTTAAAGATAACAAATCCAAAGATGGTGTTCTCGGTGAACAACTTCAGGTTCATCTCGTGTTTCCCTACAAACTCTTCTGTAATGTTTATTATATGCCATCTATTCTGAAGTTCTCTTTTCTTCTGGTGCAGTTTCTGGTGTCTAAGTTAGTTGAATGCTGTATTCCTTCAAAATCTGATGACAAACAATCCATTACTCAACCATCTGAGGCTATGTCACTGCTTCATGAGCTTGTTGTGGATTCTGATCCATCTTTTCATAAGCATATCAAAGTATGTTATTATAGTTAGAAACATGTATAGTATTAGAAATAAGTTACATAAATTCCGTTGCCTCGAATTTAAAGTATGTTATTATGAATTAAATGAATCTTTGGCTTCATATCTGTTAATATTGACTTGAGATCTTTGTTTCCGTTTTAACCTTGTGCCTAAGCATCCATCTACATTTGATACGTTTGGTTTCCCAGGAACTTGGATCCTTTCCTGAGTTTGATATATTTGATAGAATAAATAAGTTCCAACGCGAGCTGTGCCAAGATTACTCTGCAAGAGACCACTTATTAGAGGTAAAAATTGCACTTTTTTAAAGAAGTTTGAATATCTTAATTTCATTTGCTTTTCATTCTAGTTAATGCTTTGGTAAATTGCCCTTTGACAATTTTGCCTGCCTTAATTTCCCTTTTTGTTTATTTCAGTTAGTGAGAAGATCTAGCCATCTTCCACCACGATTCGTTATATGCAGGTCAATTTTTTTCTCTATTTATTGTGGAATTGGATGGAAACTCTAATTTGAATATAACCATTTGTTTTCTTGTCGAGTTGCATAAACATGCTATATGTCAATGACTCTGGATAGTACAGTTTAATTGCTAATTTATAAATGAGTCACTCTTCTTCATATGGCCTATGACTAATTGACTATTCATCTCCCTCTTTCCATTAGTCAACAACCAAGGTCAACTATTTATAAATGTTGGTTAATGTCCTTGGTGCACGCACATATTCAGTACCCCAATATTTGTTGACATGGGTGTAGCAAATGTCCGTATCAACAGGCTTTTGGCCTAGTAGTTATGAGTGCCCCATCAACCAAGGGGTTATGTGTTCAAGTCTGAATTGAGACATTTGTATTTAAATGTATATACGGGTTACTAATATTTGAGAAATATATCTAATTTCTGATGCTTTTCTTCCAGTGCATTAAATTTACAAGGACTACATTGCAAACTTGTTTAGTCCAAAAATAAGAAGTATTTGTCAAAAATTTGTATCTATTGCATGGGTCGAATAATATGACTCTATTTAAGTTTATTCTCGCAGTCTCAGAGCTCTTCACAGTATCATGTTTATGGGGATTCAGCGTGAAAAAAATCCTAAACCTTTATTTGGAGAAGCATCATGGCAAGATGACAATGAGGTTGTACATGCAGTCTGGACTCTAGTTCGAATGGCCAGTTCAGACGCAACAAATAGCATTGGACCATTTGTTTCTGATTTTTTATCAATGGTATTGCTCTAATGTGGTTCATTTTTTTCTGCATTATATTACACCAATGGTAGAGCATCAAGTGATAAATAGCTGTTCTGTGTTAATTCTGGCTCCAGATCGGTATTGGGGATCCACATCGTGTTGTTTTCCATCTTCCTGGGGAGTTAAACTGGAGACATGTTTGCCGGCCTGTTTATTCTGATGGTAGTAGCTTTAGTTTTCATATGGATTCAGGCTTGTCTGAAGAGCTCTTAGTTGCAGTGATGCAGCTTTTGAAGAAGTATTTAATGGACGAATCAGTTGAGATAATTGAGATGGCATCACAAGCATTACGTGTAAGTAAAATTATTAGCATGTAACTGCTTGCAACTGGTTTGGTGGTACGTTTGATCCATTTAATAATGAACGGGTCGATTTGGGTTATTGTTTGTCCCGACAAGCCTATAGGTCAAACAAGTTGAAACTTGAAAGTCACCCAAAGTGTATCTTATTGCCCACAGCCTCCTAAATTGTTGTAATTTACAAAATTAGATTATTATTGCTATAACATAGTTTTTGCAATCAGATTCAACATATTTTTTACTTAGAAAATTTGGAGGATTTTGTGTGGGTCAACCAACCCAACCCATACTAATAAGAACTCGTTTCAACCCACTTACTAATGTGTGGATTTTACGGTTTCATAGTAATGCAACAAATACAATCTTCTTAACACCTTAACCCTGTCCAATATGAGCAGTCTTCTTTTTCTCTTACTGAACTTCAGTCGATCTAAATATTAATGTATAAAGACTAGGATTTGATGTTGATATTTGGGGGAACTAGAAAGATAAGATCCAATATGAATATTTTCCAGAAGGTAAGCTGAGATGATTGAGGCAGACACATATATTATCTAAAGGCAATATGTTTTATACCCCGGTGATATGTATTTTAGAAGCCCGAGAGTCATATTATTTTTGTGGCGAAATATGTATGTACAATTTCAGTTACTTGTTGGTTCAGGCACTACAATACCTTACTATTTTTGTTTATTCCTATATTTGATCGTGAATAGTCTATGTTGGACCAACATGCATGTGATTATGGAGATATTATCATTGTTTCAGTTGCATATTGAATTACTGAGTACTCTTCCCACGAACGTGTATGTTGCAATTTGAAGATGAGCTCAAGATCTGTTGATAACCATTTAATTTAGATTTAACTTTGATAAGTTCGTTTACATACTCTGCCATTGACCAGGGGATACTTTCTACTGAAAGGGGTCACAGAGCCTTACTATCACTTGATTCTTTTGAGAGGTCTATACTTGAGGTAATAACAGAAGTTTGCTATTTTACTATATTGTTGAGCTGTAACTATTGTCTGGGTGATAATAACCCATGTCTAGTCTTCATGACTTCAATCAAGACATCTTCAAGCAGAAGCTCTGTCATTCTACTTCCGTTTTAACCCAAATCCTTTTGGTTATACCTATTTGGCCATGCTCAAGTCATTTAGATCATGTAAAAATGGTGGTTGTAGTATTTCATGCTTCTTCACATGTAGGTTCACTCCAAGGGTGTTAACAAAGAACTAGTTCAGAGTTCCCTAGTGGATCTTGAGAGAAGATTTAATGGTAACGTTTCCATGTCATAAGTTTCCTATTCTAAGTTATATTTGAATCAGACTAGCTATGATTGTGTATATGAACTGTAATTACGAACCCTTAATCAATATAAATTGAGGAAATATATGTTGTTTTCTTCTATTAAAATCTCCTGTTATTACTTTCCAATCTATTTAATGCTAATGTTAGGTCAAGCCATTTCAATTGAGAAGGCTAGTACATGGGAGACTCGTGACAAAACATTTGAGACATGGATCTGTCAGCTAGTTTATGCCCTTATTTATTTTTGTGATGATACTATCTTAAGGTGCATTTTCATCTTTATTTGCAAGTAATGCCTATGCCTGTTCAGGTTCCATTATGGTTTGGTAAGTATCTGCATGGTCTTGCAAAATAGGTTATGTCAGGATATTGTGTTGCTGAAAGCTGAAGTTGCAGAGCTTCTTCTGTCAAATGTTATGG
Source organism: Logfia minima (assembly GCA_963921325.1). Taxonomy (NCBI): domain Eukaryota; kingdom Viridiplantae; phylum Streptophyta; class Magnoliopsida; order Asterales; family Asteraceae; genus Logfia; species Logfia minima. The sequence goes on from OY992773.1 coordinate 3,010,528, forward strand.
TCAATCTTGCAAAGAGGAAGAATTTAGACATTGATCTATGCAAGCTAATCTCTGTGAAGGTCATCATCTTGTTAGTTCATCTGATTATTAGTTACATTACTTTATAAGTCATTGAGATATGTGTTGAGTTGCTTTCCTAGTATTTTTTTTCTTTGTAATTTAGTATGATTTGACCCTGGTTATGTAATTTGTTTCTTTGTGTGTGTGTGTGGATTCTTTTGGATACATATCTTAATGCTATCTGTATGATCATTACAAGGTGGTGTTGTCTTTTATTCTGTATTCAGGTGGTGGAAGAGATAGTTGTTGAATCCAATAACTTAATAAGATCAGTTCAGGTTATTTTGGATGCACTCAATGAACTTCGGCTCTGTCATGTAATGGAGAGAGCTACATCCCTTTCATGTAAAACTGAAGCTTCAAAGGTAAATGCTGGATTATATGTTAAGTGTTTCTTGCTTCATTTAGTTGCAATATTTGACCCATTTGATTGTGTTCATGAGAACCATTGTTTCTTATATTACATTGTCTTGCTCTCAATTTTCTTTCCTGTTATATAATCACTTCGGAATTGAAAGATACTAAGGCTTGACTCTGCAGTATGCCAAGTCATCTAGTTATAGCTCTAGATCACGCTCTACACCACATAAGTCGAAGGACCTTAGTTCAACGTCTACTCAACCATTAACATCAACGTTGACGTGGGCAAAGGTTAAGATCTACACATTCTTATATGGCTTTGTCCTAATGCGTTTTTGTCATAAAGAATAGTTATTGAAGCAAAATGTAATTTCTATGCTTCATTTATGATACACGTTTTTGTCATAAAGAATCATTATTGAAGCAAAATGTGATATCTATGCTTCATTTATGTTACACGTTTTTGTCATTAAGAATAGTTGTTGAAGCAAAATGTGATATCTATGCTTCATTTATGATATATTTGTGACTTATCGTACCTTTTAGGTTTATTGGCTTCCGATTGACTACCTTGTTGTCGCCAAGTCAGCCATTGTGAGTTAGTTTTATTTTATTATTCAAACATCTCCTTTACCACTCCCTTTGGTGTATGTGTCTACATAACCTACAAAGAAAACTGATGCCGGTCATCTTGTAGCTTTATTTTACTAATTTCTCACGTACTTCACACATTAATCGGTAGGGCTGTGGATCATACTTTACTGCTGTCTTATATGTGGAGCACTGGTGTCAAGAGCATTTCAACTGCCTCACATTAGGTAGTCCGGATTTTTCCCATCTAGAAATGGTAAGTTAAAAGATTTCATTCAAAGTTCTGTAAGTTATGATAATAACATTAAGTCTCATAATGTATTATAGTTCATAATTAGTTATCCTTTATTTATGGTCATCAGCTGCCGCACCACATAGAAATTCTAGTATCGGCAGTTACTCAAATAAATGAACCCGACAGTTTGTACGGGATCATCCAGTCTCACCAGGTACCATCGTCTTTCTTCGGCTTAATACCGTGGTATCGTATATGCAGCTTTATGTCTCCGCCAACATCATTTTCACATCTAGACATTCTCAAGCATATACACATTCTGCTTTTGTTTTCAAAATGGTATACGTAATGTCTCGTATACTTCAGCATATTGATCAACACCATCCTTTTCTGCTCACGTGGTTAAACGTCTCTCACGTTCTTGAATGATAATTATTAAATTGCTTGATGACTGATGGATGCTGCAAATTTGAATAATTAAGTATCTTCAGAAGGGTTTTTCTATAAAAAAAGGTAGCCAACGTTGGTCTGGTTTTTCTGTTTTGGGTAACTAACTGCCTGAAAAACCATCTAATTTTCAAAGAAAATAGAGTCTGCAGGTGCCACGTCAGAAAAAACTCAATATGGGCCCAGAGTTTCTGACACGTCAACCGCCTAGTCCCCTTTTTTAACCAGTTATCAGTTATCAGCTTAGATTACCCTAAATCAGTTTTTGGTTACCTTGATTGAACATATTGAAACTTTTATGGTTTCTCTTGCCAAATAAAATTTGGTTTCCTATACAGCAATGTGAATATTAGCAATAGGTAAGATCTGTAGGTTGTTTCTCAACGTTTTGAGTTCTACATATGCTATATGAACTCATTCTCTAACTGTTGTCTAGCTTTAATAAATTGTTTTTTTGGATGAGCTGTAGCTGACATCACAAATAATCACCTTTGAGCATGAGGGTAACTGGAGTAAAGCTCTTGAGTATTATGACCTTCAAGTACGGTCTGAAGCATCGATTGAGAAGGGTGATTGCTCCGGGGATGTTTTAGCTGAAAGTTTTCATCTATCTTCCCCCTTTTCTTCCTCCAAATCAAAAGATGAAATGAGGCAAAGAAAGCCACACAAAGGGGTGATTAAATCTTTACAGCAAATTGGTTGCACTCATGTATTGGATATGTATTCGCAAGGATTAATGTATCGAAAAGGTCGGATTCAGGATGACTTAGAATTCAATGAGCTACAGGTTTGCCCAAAATTGTCAATGATGGACTTGTATATTTTATTTTATTTTCTTTCTGACAGAGAACATATTTTCTTTTATTCATGTAATTAGTTTTTATTTTGCTTCCACCTATTTATGTATGGTGATAGTTGACTTTCTTTCTTTTTGAAATTATGGGATACTCTTTCTAGTTTGAAGCTGCTTGGCGAGCAGGAAATTGGGATTTTTCTGTTCTTTACACGGGCTCTAATTCTCCTAACTCAAGTCAACAGATCAGACACAACCATTTCAACCAAAGGCTACATAGGTAATAATATGCAAGACCATTACAATGTTCATTGCTACACTTGTTTTTTTACATGGAACCTCTTTATGATGATGCTTATATATGTGTTTCTCTTAAAGTCTAAAGAGACAAAATTCTCTATGTAAATCTTGTTTTCACGTGTTGTACGTTTTCTTTGTACTATAATCCCCCTTCGATTAACTTTAACTTTGTGATTGATCAGACTTTCAAAAGTGATGTATTAAATATTTGGAATGACATTATAGTGGGCATTGAAAATGTGGTTAATGTGCAGGAGTTCATCTGAGAATAATGTTATCTTTATGTCGTGCTCTTTCTTCCTTTGCATGTAATGCGGTTTCTGTTTGATCATTTATTTGTGCAATGCATAGTTTTTGTCCACGAAGTTAGGTTCAAATTTTTTCTAATAAAGAACAACTAGCCACACATTTCGGCCATTAGAGCTTTGCTGTCTTATAAGAACAAAGAAAAAACTGTTCTTATTGGATTTTTGGGTTAAACAACAGCTGCATTCTTTGGATACTATAAATATATTCTAATTCACATCATTTGATCATACATGATGTATGTTCACATAAATTTTTTGCATTTATTTAATTGTCTAAAATCATGAAGCACATATATCAAATTGATGTTAATATGAGCTCATTTCTGCTGAATTGTGTCATCTGTTTGCTCGGTTGCTAGCTGCTTGAGGGCTTTCCAAGAGGGAGATATCAATGATTTTAACCTGAACCTGAAAGAGTCTAAGCAGGTAATGGTGGAGTTGTATTGTCCGAAGTAAGGCTGTCTGAATTTCAACTAATAATTCTACTTTTTCTACATTAGGAGCTACTTTCTTCTATCTACTATGCAAGTGACGAGAGCACAGAATATATATATTCGACTATTGTGAAGCTTCAGGTATGTGATTCTCAATGATTAATACAGTCTAATTGTATTTGAATAAGGCTGCATGAAGTCTCTGTTCAATCAGGCTCTTTTGATTGCTATGTAATGATGACATCATAACTTTACCTTCAATTCAAAAAATTGAATAAAAAAATAAGGAGATATCATGTTGGTAACTAACCATCTCGCAACTGATCTCAAAAGTGTGCAAAACTGTTCAGCTCATCTCTTTGTAACTTGGTGTTGTGAGTTTGAAATAATGGTTTCTTTCATTAATGTTAAAACAAGAGGATGCTTGTCTAGCATATGATCAACACAGTTCTTGTAATATGAAGTAGAAACTGTTTTTCAGTTATTGAAAATGGGCCTTTTATTTTGTCAAATGACGAGATTATTTATTTTAAATAGTTTACATGTTTTATTTGTGAAGTAACCTGTAACAACATCGTGGAGTTTTTCTTTTAGTTAAGGAGGGGAGATAGCATCTTGTTAGTATACTCGAGTTCAATATTTTCTAATTAATACAAGGAAGAGAGATATCATGTTTTTGTACACTTGAGGGATAGAAATAAGTTCTAAATGAATAATTTTCTTGTTGTTTATGATGTTTTTGTGGTTCCTTTGGCAGATTTTCTGTCATCTTGGGCTCGCCTGGGATTTGCGATGGCCATTGTTGGATGATAAGAAAGACAGTCACACTGAAGTGCATAAATTGTTATCTGGACCTTTTACCCCAAACATGGACCAGGTAATATTTGTTAATTGTTGATACTGCGTACTTGCCTCTTATAGACATTAGGAGGTGTTTGTTTTGGAGAAGTTTTGTGAGAATTGGGTATTAAAGTAAATACATGTGTTTGGTTTGTAATACTGGGTATTAAAGTTGGATTTTAAATCCTAAAAACAAGGTTTTCTAAAACCCTCCAATTTTGGTGGATTTCAGTGGTCTTGCTGACAAGTTGTCACTTCCCCCACTATCTCACTCTTGTTCCACTCTTCCTCTCTCTTATTATTTTTTTTTCTCTTTTTCTTTTAATTACTTTTCTTTTATTTTTTTTATTTAAATAATAATTAAACTCAATCCTAACTTTAGCAAAACAAACAATCTTTTCAATCAATTATAAATTTTTACTTTTATCATTTCTTTCAAAGCTATACCCATTACCAATCCTAAGTACAAAACAAATGCCCCTTTAGTAGCTTCTTATGTCCTTGCATCATAGTTCTTGACTTGAAGCTTGAATTTTATGTAGCATGTTGCTTGTTGGTGAATGATTTATCTTCTTTATCTGGATGTTGAACTCTCTAGATTTATAGTAAATATGCAAACATTTGTTTACTCAGACTGAGTGCCAAAGAAGTTTGTGTATTACCCAACTATGTATCCAGTGACTTATGAAAGATTAAGTTTTTATATAGGAGTATCATAATTGGCTGTTCACTTATTCAAATCTTTCAGTGTTGCTCAAAACCATGAATGCATGTATTAATTAATAGTTAAATAAATAGAGAATTTTCTTGATACTCGAGCTCTTCATGCAATCATGCTTCAAATAGTTAAGATGATTGGGTGTGTATTATAAATATTTATACATGTGGTAAGCCATGTGATCTTAGTGTGCGATGCGATTTTGTATATACGTGCATGTTGCAAGGCACATGATGGGGTGGGAGAGAAAGAAGTCTGATGTTGCAAATTATTTGATGTAGTTGTCATGGTTGAATATGAAATGGAGCTGTATTCTGAATCGTGCACAGTTGCATATGAACTTGCTAGAACCATTCATTGCATTCAGAAAAGTGATGCTTCAGATTTTGAGTTGTAAGGACTGTACAGTCCAACATCTTCTGGAATCTGCATCTATTCTTCGCAAGGTATGCTCTTAAATTGTAATGATTCTTTGATCAAAAGCAAAGTTCTTATTTATAAATAATATTGGTCCATTTTGTAGGGATGCAGATTTTCTCAAGCTGCTGCTGCATTGCATGAGTTTAAGTTCCTCTACATTGACATGGGGGAAGAATATTCTAAACTGTATTGGCTTGGAAGGGTATGCCTTACAATTTTCTAGTTAACTCCCGTTTATTTATTACTATCCATGCTATTTTAATTAATCGCTTTACTCTAACTGGCTAATGTCCCATGAAGTGTATTTCTAACGCATATACCTAGTAAATCGTGTTTCTCCAAAAATGGGTTTATTATCAATGTTACAGTATACTTTTTTGTATTCAAAATGGACAAAGGGTGTTCCAAGTTGGCCTAACCCGTTTCGGCTTGAACCTGTGCTGGCCCATTACCCTAACTGCCCATTTACCATCTCTATTTTTTCGTGACTGTGCCAGGTTGAAGAAGCGAAGCTTCTGCGAGCCCAAGGTCAGCATGAGATGGCAATTAATCTTGCAAAATACATCTCTGAAAATTGCAAGCTGAATGAGGAAGCGGCAGATGTATATCGTCTAGTTGGGAAGTGGCTGGCTGAAACACGTTCTAGCAAGTTAGTTATAAAATATATGCCTTTCCAGTCGTTTGAATTGTGTCATTAAACATCCTGTTTTGTGTTTCCAAAACATGATTGTCATTTGCCTACACAATCCCCATAATTTATACTGTGTAAATCACCATTACCGTTATCAATGCTTTCAATTCTATCTTGTAGCTCTAGGACTATCTTGGAGAAGTATCTGAAAAATGCAGTTAACCTTGCAAATGATCACCAGGCGATGGACAAGAAGTCTGTTGCAAGACAAGGCCAAACACATTTTCGTCTTGCTCATTATGCTGATGCTCTTTTTCGTAGTTATGAGGAAAGACTCACCTCTAATGAGTGGCAAGCAGCTATGCGCTTGAGAAAACATAAGGTTGTTTAAATAGATTTCATTTCATCCTGGTTCTAATCAATTGAAGGAATTTAAGTTTTGCGATACATTATCACAAAATTAATGGTTGCGCAAATTTGTAGACAAAAGAGTTGGAGGCACTATATAGACGATTGAAGAATTCATCCAAGGCTAGCCAATAATTACATATCTTATCTTGGTTGTCAGTGGTCAATTTAAGCATAGAAGAAAAGCTTTTTCATAGTGAAGTTTGATTTTCATCTTTTTTCTTCATGTGTATAGGGTGAGAAGACAGATTATACAGTAAAAATACAAGAGCTGCAAAAACAACTTGCAATGGACCAGGAGGAAGCTGAAAAGTTGCAGGTAGAAAATCCAATCCGTCTAAAGTTGTATCCATTGATTTCGGAATAGCATATCTTGTGATCTTATGTTCAGAAGAACAGTTTCTATGGTCCGTTGTCATGATTGACCGTGAAACTATCTCAGATTATCTATACTGACCCTGCAGATTGCACAATACTGACTTTAAGTGTTCACCTTAATGTTTCAGCAAGATAGGGATAATTTCCTCAGTATAGCATTGGCAGGATATGAACGATGTCTGGTCATTGGTGACAAGTATGATGTACGAGTGGTATGTTTTTATACAAGTCTATCTCCAATACAAATGCCTATATGTTGCTTTTTTTTTACGTGTCATGTTTAAGTTTTTAAAGACTATATGATGCACCCAAGTATGCGACCAAATTCAGTGACCCTACTCCAGACACATAAAATTTGGTATTTTACATTATAGGTGGCAAAATGGGCGGGTTGGGTAACGAGTCAAAACAGGATTGGGTCAATTGGGGAATTTTTATACCGGTGAAACAGGTCGAATCAGGTTGATCTGAGACTTCTGTCCAAGTTCTAAAAGTCTTATGCATTAAAAGTACACTTTGGGCACTTCGATGTATTTGACATGTTTTGCTTTAAAGCTAGTTATTATTTTTGCAATTTAGAGAATAAAACATAACCCGAATCAATAAAGTCATATCTACATTGGTTAAAGTTATCCTTCTATTTGTTATCAATACTGGAAGTTGCTTTACAGATTGCCTACTATTCTAGAATATCCACTGTATGATTCCTTGATGAATTAATTAATGTTTCTTTCAGGTCTTTCGACTTGTATCTCTTTGGTTTGGTTTATGCACAAGGCAAATTGTTGTAAATGGAATGCTTAGTACAATCAAAGAGGTATGTAAAGGATGACAATATGGTTATTAGTTGTTCTTATCAACATTTGAATCTAAATGTACACAGGTTTAAAGAAGAGGAAAAATTTAAGATTCATAAATAAAGTTTTATCATCTATTCAGGTGCAGTCTTACAAGTTTATACCCCTAGTATATCAAATTGCTTCAAGGCTGGGCAGCTCAAAAGATAGTCAGGGACCTAACGCTTTTCAGGTTAAAGCTTAATGAGTTTCTGCAATGTCTTCTCATTTTGTATCTTAGGTTTTCTGTATTTCATTTTTTCTATTGCTATGTACAGTTCGCTTTGGTTTCTCTGCTAAAGAAAATGGCAATTGACCATCCATATCACACAATCTTTCAGGTAATTTTGCATGCTTATCTGTAAAAGTTTACATACTCAAATGAATGGAAGTGTCTAGTAAAACTTAGAGGTGGCAATTGTGATCCAAAGTTTAATTATGAATGGATGAATTTGGGTTCTGTGTTATTCTAAATGGATCAAATAAAAAGGATATAGCAAATGAGGAGCACGTGAAGTGGTTCAAACGGCGTCAAAGACACCAAAGTTTACTCTTAATGTGTATTAGTGCGCAAAAATTTTTATTGCCCACTTGCAAGATTTATATTGTTGTTGTGATCAATAATCTTAACTAATTCATTGAGTATTTGTAGAAAGTTAGAAAAATGGACTGAAAAGTGTTTGCAGATCAACCCAACTCAACCTGTACTTATAAAATGACCAGTTTCAGCCTGAACTCATTTTGACCCATTAACCCAAGCCTCCTGACCTAGCTATCTTACCGCCTTCAGCAAAATGCATTGTTAAATGTAGAAGTGTACCCCGAAGCTCACTGAAGCTTTATTTCACTCTGTTCTCTTTTAGCTTTTAGCGTTGGCAAATGGTGATCGTGTGAAGGACAAGCAACGCAGTAGAAACTCATTTGTTGTGGATATGGATAAAAAGTACGCCGCCGAAAGCCTCTTAAAAGAGCTATCTTCACACCATGGAGCTGTTATCAGACAAGTATATCACATTCCTCCCCCCTCCTCTCTGTCCTTGATGTTACAATTCAGATTTCAATGTTATGTTTTATTCCCACCGCTTAAGATTATTTACCGGCTTTGTGGTTTATAGATGAAACAGATGGTAGAAATTTATATCCGGCTTGCTGAACTAGAAACGAAAAGAGAGGTAATCCTGTAATTCTCATCAAGTTATTTGTTGTAGTGACTGTTGATCTTCTCGGTGAACTTTAAATTTTACTCACTTTATCATATTTACAGGATACCAATAAAAAGATTGCTCTACCAAGAGACATTCGCAGTGTTCGAGAACTTGAGCTTGTAAGTGAAGCATTCCGATCTTTGGGTACCAAGATTTTGGTTTTTCATGGACATCATCTTTTTCTTCTAGCCTAGATGACAGCTAATAAGCTGATTGGCTAATCAAATGGTCCCGAGTGTTGTGATTTGAAAATTTGAATGATGACATCTTATGGCATGCTATACGTTTTTGTTTGTGATCTGAGAAGCTGCATAACTAAATTTGAATACTTTAAGGCTTACTCAACATTCACTCCCACCTGGTCTTTCTCTCCGTTCTCCCTCTAAACCAACTTTGTGTATCTACATATTTTCCATACCTGTGTCAGTCAATGCTAGGAATTTTGTTAATTTTGTGTGGATATTGTTGTATTGTTAAAGTGTTGCTATTAGTGGCACTTGTAAATTACTAGGAATGCAAATTACAGTACTCTCTTTTACAACACTCCGCCTGTGTTTTCGTTGGATATGCAGGTACCAGTAGTGACATCATCTTTCCCCGTTGACCCTAGTTGTCAGTATAATGAAGGTTCTTTTCCACATTTCAAAGGTTTAGCAGATTCCGTCACGTATGTCTACAAATTGAGAACTTTGTCATTTTCCTCTTGTGTCTTCTTTACAGCATAATGTACTAACTTTTAGTTTCCTAATCCTAATATATACAGAATCATGAATGGCATAAATGCTCCCAAAGTTATTGAGTGCCTTGGTTCGGATGGTAAAAGATATCGACAGCTAGCAAAATCTGGAAATGATGACCTGAGACAAGATGCTGTATGGATTGAATTTATAAAATCTTACGCTTATATTAACTAGATTTGAAATATCTGTTCCACTTGTTAACAATTTGACTGAGGGACATGCTCAAGAGTAGTTCTTTCGACATCTCTTTCATTAGACTATCCTGGTAATCTCTTGATATATATCAAAGGTGGCAAATTGGGCGTGTCGATCCAACGGTGGAAACAGGTTTGGATCAAAGGGTTAAGTTTATGTACATGGTGAAACTGGACGGCTTGATTTGGGTTCACTGGAAATTCTTTTGTTGCAAGTTCAAGCATTAAAAAATTATTTATTAATAATCTAATTCTTGACTAAATTGATTTAGGATATATTATTTCTTAAAAGTGCACTATGGCCAAGTTTTGATTCTTATAACCCACGTCCCTTTGTTGCTATTTATTATATTCTAACAATTTGACCTGTTAGACGTAAGACATAACCTGACTCAACCCATCCTAAATAAATCGGGTGAAGTTGCCACCTTTAGTAGATATCATTTTTACTTCTACACGTCCTTGCACCTTAGTCTGGAACATTCCAAGTTTTATCTCTAATTATGGTGTCTGTAACTTATGCTAAGTGTACTGCAGGTAATGGAGCAGTTCTTTGCATTGGTTAATACTTTCTTACAGAACCACCGGGATACATGGAAAAGGAGATTAGGCATTCGGACATACAAGGTCTCTTTCATAGTAACTGTACTGGAAACTTGTTTCTGGTACTTATGAACTTCATTTTTTGTTTTGGTGTAAAAACTTTGCAACTATCCTAATGTTTTTGCGAAACAGGTGGTTCCATTTACTCCAAGTGCTGGTGTTCTTGAGTGGGTAAATGGTACATTACCTCTAGGGGAATATCTAACAGGAAGGTCAGTGAAATATTGTGTCATATATATTCCTCGGGTCAAGAATAAATAGACTTTTACATTAGAATTGGCTATTTTCAGTACGCGAAGTGGTGGGGCCCATGGGCGTTATGGAATAGGAGATTGGTCATTTCCCAAATGCAGGCAGCTCATGGCTACAGTAAGTTTCTGTTCATCTCTTTCACGGGATCATAATCAACATCATCCAAACATGTCTAAGAAGTATTCTCTTTTCATTTCTCTGAATTGATCTGTAAATAAATTCCAAAGTGGTGAATCATTTTAGCTGACAAAGATCAAGATATGTTAATTAAATATGAGATGATCATATTTTTATTTTTTATTTTGGCTTAATTGGGGATTAAGAGTGGTTATGGGATATACTATTGCAATGAAATAAAAAATAATAACCAAATGGTTAAGCTTATGAAGTAAAGGCTTACTAATCAAAAAGCTTAACTACCTTGCCAATCTTTTAAGTATTTTATTAAACATAATGTAAAACATCCATGGTATGAACCCCTTGTGCTTCAAAACATGTATGCTATGTAGGGGTGTGTAAAAATTGGTCCAGACCGATAAGTTCGGAGAGCCGAATTGTACCAGACTACCAGTTACTAGTCTTTTCGAAAAATGCTTTTGGGTCTCTTTCAATCTTGTCTGGAACTGGAAGTGAAGTGGTCTGTAGCTAACATTTTTTTTTTTTTTCAAATTTTGGACAACTTCAATTTATATTTGTTCTATTCAAGTTTAATTTACTGTCCAGTTTGGGACTGGACCGGCTTAGATCCGTCTGGTTCTCGGTGCCATTCTTTTTAGCTTTAATTCAGGTCGGGTCTTTTGGAATTTGGACATCCCTACTTCCAAGTGTCCAACAGACAAACTGCTGATTGGCTCAAGTCCCTGCTTATCACTGGTCCCAATAATATCATTTATGCAAATTCTCACCCATCTTTGTCAGTGTAGCTTACCTGTCTATATGTGCTTCATAGGAAAATAACAAGCGCAAGGCATTCCAGGAAGTCTGTGACAATTTCAGGTTCGTAGCTTCTTAAAATATGCATCACCTTTCTTATGAGCATCCAATTTTTCGTTTCATATATATATATTAGTTTTTCCTGCAGACCAGTCATGCATCACTTTTTCCTGGAGAGATTTTTGCATCCTGCTGACTGGTTTGAAAAACGACTTGCTTATACAAGAAGTGTCGCAGCTAGCTCAATGGTAGCGTAATCTTTCCTTTTCTAATAATAGCTGTGATTTGCTATGTCAAGTTTTGACTACTTATATGTAAGTCTAAATTTGGTTCAGAGGTTCTTTTCCCCACTTTCTTTGCATTCAGTGCATGGACTCACAAAGTACTTCCTCAAGAACTTAATAGAGTAGAGTTGGCAATTTCAGCCATTTACTTATGACTGGGTCAGCAATAGGTTTTTGTAAATTCTCAAATGCCACTAGTTGTTTGAATGATTTGTAGATTCTCAAACCCTACAAATTGTTTAAATTGGTCGAAAGTCGACCAAAGGCGCTATTATTGATGGGTGCAACCTCTGAAATCGTTTTATTAATAGATGCAGATTCTTATATTAATAATATATATTATACCTTTGGTAATCATAATTAACACATCAATTATTATGAAAAGTTTAAGAAATGTACAAAAAAGGTGCTTACGGTTCAACCAAACCTTTAAATATAGGTGGGTTACATTGTGGGTCTGGGAGATCGACATTCCATGAACATCCTAATTGACCAAGCAACTGCGGAAGTTGTGCACATTGATCTAGGTGTTGCCTTTGAGCAGGGGTTGATGCTGAAAACACCTGAGCGGGTATGTCCACTCATCTTATATTTATTTCTCTTTTCTTAAATTTTGCAGTCGAACCATTTGTTATATCATTATCTATTATTATTATTATTATTATTATTATTATTATTATTATTATTATTATATCATTTATTATTAATTCTTTTTTGGTGTGTATCGAGCGAGTGTAGGTTCCGTTCAGGCTGACTAGGGACATTATTGATGGTATGGGAGTAACAGGCGTGGAAGGGGTTTTCAGAAGGTGTTGTGAAGAAAATCTCTCAGTCATGAGAACAAATAAAGAAGCTTTGTTGACCATCATTGAAGTATGATTAGCAGGCTTGATCTAATTATAATTGGGTTTGATCTAATTATATTTTATCTGTAGTGGGTCAAACAGGTAAACTAAAAAAAAGGATAGCTTGGAAGGAAACAATTAGAAAGTTGCCAAAGTTCAATTATAATGCATAAAGCATCATAAATCATTTAATATAAATGGAATGGTTTTTGAAGTAATATATTTTTCTACAATCATATTTGACTCCAATTATAATAATTTACCCGTTTTCACCTGTTACCCCCACCAACCTGTTTTGCCACCTATGCATGTACTTAATGTGTTCAAACGCACTGCAGGTTTTTATCCATGATCCTTTATATAAGTGGGCTCTGTCACCTCTAAAGGCTTTGGAGCGCCAAAAGGTGATTCAGAAACATTTCTAAACATTTAAATAATTAATTGTCTGTAAAGTTAATACATCTTAAAATTAGCATGATGCATGATTGTCTCTTCAAAAATGTTCTTTGTTTCGTGTTAGGAAACTGATGATGATCTGGAGACAAGTTTGGAGGACTCCGAAGATGAATATGAAGGAAATAAAGATGCTGCACGTGCTCTTTTACGTGTTAGGCAGAAACTTGATGGATATGAAGAGGGCGAAATGAGAAGTGTCCATGGACAGGTATATCCTTATAATGCCACATCCTGAAATCACCATAATTCACAAACTTTAGTTGATACATTGAGTCCCACCATGTACACTTGGTCCTGAAATTGCACCATTGAATTAGAGGTGGCAATTTTGATCCTTATACATGTGGATTGATCAATTCGGGTGTATTTTATCTCTAACAGGTCAAATGGGTAACATTAAATACATTTGCTAAAACGAAGAGGGGTTGATTATTTTCTCAAAGGGTTTGCTTTAATGTGTAAAAAGTAAAAACTCTATTTATTTTGTCCAAAGGTAAGACCCGTACCCAAGTGGTGCATCTTGTCACCTCTAGTTGTAAACTTGTAAAGGGCGTTAATACTGTTTTTCGTTTTGTAGCATCTAAAATACCTGACCGTGCTGACTCAAATAAGTAGCATCAGTACTTCAGTAGTTTTTTTTTTTTTGGGTAAAGGGTAATCTACCCGGTAAAATATACTTCAGTAGTTTGTAATGATAATAACAAGCAAGTTAGTAAGTGTAAATTCAAAAGTTCAAAAGTTCAAAATAATATAATCTTTTTAATTTAATTGGAACAGAGAAAGTAATCTTTTCAATTTAGATACACTTTTTGTTTATCTAAGGCTGAAAAGTTCTCTATTGCTTAATCATGACGAATCTCTTTTCGGGTTTATGTTTTTTGTTGTTGTAGGTTCAACAACTCATACAGGATGCAATTGATCCTGATCGCTTGTGTCAAATGTTTCCTGGATGGGCTTCTTGGCTGTAATGTTAATTGTTCAAGGGCCACCTTTGGTCTGCTATATAGCCTTTTTGTTCTGAGTTTACCATTGTACATAATCTGATGCTTCCATTTTTGGGTATAAACATACAGTTGTATCGTATTTAGCTGTCTGTATAGTCCAACTCTAATGTAAGGTCTCATCATGGACCAAATTTTGAATCAATAGATCAGCATCCTGTTCCATTCAAATTGGATGGGAAGGAACTACTTTTTGCTTCTGAGACTGATTCACAAAGAGATTGCATGTGTCCTTGATTTCATGCGACAAGACAAACGTAACTTGAGTCAGTTATGTAGTATGGATTCTATTTGATTTATTAGCATAAGTTATGCAGTATTTGCCTGCATATTTTTTTTATAAGAGGGTATACAATTAACGTATTCTTTGATATGGGATCATTATATATGCATCAGCTCTTGATGTACCTAACAATCCCTTATCATTGTGAAAAGGAAGTCGATTGTAATGAACTCACTAATTGGGTACATACACCGAAGAGAATGTAGTGGTGGTTGTGTTGATCGTCAATCGTGGTCCGTTGGTGGCAGCTGCTGAGTCAACAGTGGTTGGTGATGATGGTCAACATTAGGCCTCTTACATCCGTAACTGAAATTGACTGGTCAGTTTTTGCCAGCTCAGTCACTTCAGCATTTTTCTAAACTGGCTAAAACTGACTGAAACTAACCGACTACTGTCATCGATCACTGGTTAATTTTTATTTATGGGCTCCACACATTATTTAATTTACATATTTAAAACACAATAATTAAAATAAAATACATTTAATGAAAATAAAAACAATTCATTTATTAAAAAAAAACATTACATTTTCTAAAAAAAAACATTACATTTCCTAGAAGAAAAACATTACATTTTCTAAAAAAAGAATACTACAATAATAAAAACACATATTGCTTCATTCTAACTTGTGCCCTTGACTATCTTTCGGTTAACAACAAGGTAATTGCCCCTACCAGACTGGAAGTGAACTAAATAATTAAAAACTAGTATAATCGGAACTCGATTCTTCGTCTTCAGCTTCGTGTTTGTCTTCGTCGAAACTTCATTTTGTGACGGAAACATTGAGCCATATGTGTTTAACGCATCTTTCCTAGCGGCTTTGATCATTTTTAGCTCATTTTTTACGCACGCTTCGATAATTTTTTACAAAGAAAATTTAACGCTTTGAAAGCTAACTTTTTGGTCGAATTTTCGATAATTGTATGAATTGTGGTATGTTGAAGGCGAGCGATTTTCTGAACTTCCTTGAGAACTTCAAGCTTTTCGTCTCGTAAACTTCTTGATGAAGTTGCAACGTCCGATGAACCCGAACTTTTTTGAGCCTTGCGACTGGGTGGACGACGTAATGGGTCGTCTTGGAACAACTTTTGCATATTAGCCGCAAGAGATGAGTTGACCGGTTGGGAGTCACCCGGTTTAAGATTGATGGGTTCCAAGTCCGGGTTCGAATGTATGTTTATTGCTCATTACCTTCGGTTCCATAAAAATTTTCGAGTAATGTTTTAGTACGTTCCAACATTGCTCGTAAATGAATTCACGTTTGTTGTTTTGTTGCTTAAAGTGCTTTCGGGCGGCTTCTAAAACGTTTTCATCTCACGCACCGCTTTTAAGGTGAAGTTCAAAATAGTTTTTGTAGATTGCGTTGAATTTTTTGACGTAGGGTGCAATTTTGTTCGATTTGTCCGTAAGTTGATTAACTTTACTTTTTTCAGTGATTAACGAATTATAGTCTTTTTGTATTTTTTTCCAAAAAATCGCGTCGGTTTGCAAGTTTCCTTGTACACCATTTTCAGAACAATGTACCCACCGTTAAGCTAAAAATCACGCCTCCTCGTCGGTCCACGGAACTTGCTTTCTTTTTTGCTTCGTTTCTTGTTGGGTTTCAACTTCTACTTAGTCTTCACTTTCTCCAACTTCCGTGTTAGGAACAGAGAAATTTGTTTGTGGGTATGAGATTTGTGAATATTGTTGTGTTTGTTGGTATTGTTGGTATTGTTGTGTTTGGTACCATCCTTGGGGAGCGTAAAGGTTTCCAATGGGTGCGTATTGTGCAAACTCGAATTGTTGAGACAATGTCGGAAAGTTTGAGTGAGCGGTCGAAGAACCAATTGGTAAACTTGTTTTTGGGATTTGAGTTTTTTCAAATTGTTCCACATATCTTGGGATATATTTGATGAAGATGTTTTTTTGTTGGGCTAAGTTTTTTAAAATGTATCAAACTTTGTCAAAAACTTTATTGTATGTACCAACTTTCAAAATCTCTATTGTATGTATCCAACTTTGTCAAAATCTCTATTGTATGTAATATTTTGACGTGGCACGTTGTATGAATGACACGTGGATGCTTTAGATGGATGACACATCAGCCAAAATACATACAATAGAAATTTTGACAAGTTGGATACATACAATAAAGATTTTGAAAGTTGGATATATACAATAGAGATTTTGACAAAGTTTGATACATTTTCAAACACTTAGCCCTTTTTTGTTTTTGTTGTTAGACATTTTGTGTATAAAATAGGTGGGATAGTGTGTAGTTTTTGTGTATGAAATGGGTATGGTAGTGTGTAGTTTTTGTCTATGAAATGAGTATGTAATTGTATGAATTATTAAGTTAAGTAGTTGTTTTTGGTGTAAATGTTAGTTATTTTGAGTAGATATTAAAAAAAAAATTAAGAAAAAAAGTGTTTCAACAAACGGTGCCGTTGTGAGGATATATATATTTTTCTATTGAGAAAGATTTGCATATGTGAGGATATATATATTTTTCAAAGTAAATGATACTAGAAATCAACAAATTTGTAAGTTAGTTTCCTAACGTGTAAAGTGATGCTGGTGTATATGAGGTGGTGACTTAAATGCTTGTCATTAGACCTCTCCCAATGGAAGAAGTTTCTTCCAACCTTCTTCCGTGTCACATCAGCGCCACGTTAGCACTTCCTCAGAAAGACTGACCAAAGACTGAACCGTGTCAACAGAAAACAGCTTCCTCAGAAAGACTTAAGGACGCCACCAATTATTTAATTACATTAAATAAATTTATAATTTAAAACAAAAATTTAAATAAAACACATTCATTTAAAAATAAACATTACATTTAAAATTAAAAATACAATTACAATAATTAAATTAACTACTTAACTAGACATTTTAAATTAAAACTACGATTACAATAATTTTTAAAATACTAAAGTAATAATATACTCGTCTTCGTCTTCGGGTGGTGGTGGTGCTCGTGGTTGTTGAAAACGGGAACCATACTCTTTTTTCATTTCCTCCCTAGCTTGGTTAATCAAATCAATATCGTCGGGTGGCAAGGTTGTTGGTGCCGGCGTAGCGAGAAACTTAAACGCTTTAAACATTGTTCGTTTAGCCGCGAACTTTGTTCGTATCTTCGCCTCCTCCGTTATCACTTCCATACTCTTTTGTTGAATTTTAGCGGATGCAATAAGTTCTTCTCTAGCTTCCTCACTCGAATAACGTGTAGAACTAGCATCCGACGACCCCGAACTTTTTTGACTTTTTCTACTTTTGTTTCGACCTAGTGGACGGCGGATCACGTCATTGGCATATAGATTTTCGAGCGGAGTCGGAGTCAGAGTCAGACTCCGGATCGGGATCTCGACGTCATCATCGAGATCGATTGGTTCGTCGGTTTCTTGTTCCATGGGTCTTTTGTTGCCCATAACACCATCGCTAGAAAAGAACTTCGGATAATTCTTTAAAACGACCCATGCGTCTTCGTAATTGAAGTTTCGTCTTTGTTGATCATTGAATAGTTTACGGGCATGCTTCATAATATCCGCGACCCCGTTCCCGCTTTCCCACATGGCTTCAAGTTTTTTTGTAAATGGCGTTAAATAACTATTCAGTTGTATTGTGACATTGAACGTTTGGTCTCAACTATTGAGTTGTATTGTGACATAATGGTTTGCCACAAAGAATCACGCGTTTGCGAATTTCCAACCAATACATTTTGCGACTCGTCGATCCACAGTTCCGCCAAGATCCGACTTTCTCTATCATTCCAAAAAACCTTTTTTCCTTTACCTTTACCTTTACGATCTTTTTTTGGTGACATGTCGGGTACAAAATCGGCTTCGTCTTCGTGTGGTGGTGTTTGGACTTCTTGAAATTGATTTTGGGAACGAGGTGTTTGGCCGAATTGTTGTTGGAATTGTAGTTGTGATTGGAGTTGTTGTTGTTGGAATTGTTGTTGCTGGAGTTGTTATTGGCATTGTTGTTGAAATTGTTGTTGTGATGCTTGAAACATATTTAAATAGAATTGTGAGTGTGGCTCGTTGGATGGGATTGAAAAAGGGTTAACAAGCGGTAAGTAAGGAGTAAAACCTATTGTAGTTGAGTTGGTGTTGCTTTGTTGAGATCCGGATGACGAACCCGTCGGTGACATATTCATAGTATTTTCGATGAGGTTGTTCCACATATCGCTTGATTGTGTTGGCTGAGCATTTTGGTTTTTTTTAGACATTGTGGTTGAAAGAGTGGAAGTAGTATGTAAATAATATATGAGTAGTTGTAGTTGTGGTTGAAAGTGTGGAAGTAATATGTAAATAAAATGTGTGTAGTGTGGTTGAAATAGTGAAAGTAATATGTAATTGTGGTTAAAAGAGTGGAAATGTGAAAGATAGAAAGTGTAAGTAAATAATGTGTGTAGTTGTCTGTAGATGAAAATTGAAATAATGAAAGTAGTAGTAGTAGTTGTTGTGTGATATTGTAGTAGTAGTATGTATATATATATATAAGTAAAGAAAACAAATAAAAAAATAAAAAATTAAATATATAACCGTTGGCCAACGGATATATGTATATATATATATATATATAATTTTTTTTTTTTACTTTTGATCGTTAGATTAAAAAAAATTAATTTAAATAAATAAAATTCGAACGTTACACACTAGAAAACAAATAAAAAAACGTTTTTTATTTATTTTTAGAGTGGGTCCCACCCACTCCGTCCTTGCGCTTCTTGTTGAGGATGGAGATGGAAGACGAACAGGGGAGGACGGCTGGAAGACGGCTGCTGCCATCGATGAACGGGAGGACGCATGTGGAAGACGGGCCAAAGACGTACCCGTTGACACGGGTCTTAAAAAGAACCGATTAAGCGATAAAGAAAACTACATAGTATAAAATATATGACTTGAAGAATACTGCATAGTATAAAATATATGACTTTTGATACGTACAATAGAAAATGATACATGTAGTCAAGGTCGATAGATTTTCAAACTCTTAACACCATCTTTAAATTACTTTCTATTCCATATATCAAACTATTACATCCAAGCTTTCATACAATCTAAATAACAATACACTTTAGCGTTTAGTTCTTAGACAATAACATTTTTGCATTTTCCAGACTAAGGAAGTTGTATAACGGATAACGTAAAAAACTTCAATTGATTTTGTAATTTGTCTCAAGTGTTATTTATTATTTAGAGACATACTATAGTTAAATAAACATTATAATAGACAATATATATATATATATATGAGTGGGTTCAAGTGAGAAGGAAAAATTGGTGGAGAAAAGTTTTTTAACTCTTTGATTAGACAAACTAACCATTTGATTCAATTTGAAATCATATTTATTTTTTATTGAATCATAGGTGTTTTTTGTTGAATTATAGTTTTAAATACATATTTTTCTCTTTTCTCCTCAAAAATTTTATTCTTTTTAGATCCTAGTAATATATATATATATAGGAGTGGGTTCAAGGGAGAAAGAAAATTTAATGGAGAAAGGGGAGAAAGATTTTTAGACCTTCGATTCAGTAAAATAACTCTTTGATTTAGTTTTAAATTATATTTATTTTTTATTGAATCATAGTTGTTTTTTCTGAATCGTAGTTTTAAATATATTTTTCTCCCCTTTTTCTTTCAATTTTTTTTTTCTTTTTAAATCTGATACTATATATATATGTATTTATATGGATGTATGTGAGAAAATAGTTATGGTAGAAAAACGTTCCAGCTAAAAAGAAAAACTCTTGTAACATGAAATTCGTTACAACCCCAAAAAGGAGAGACAGGATTTGGTATACCAAGTGCTATGAAAAAGGTTTGCTTTTTTCTGTATTATTATGGCAAAAAAGTGTTCTTTTTTTTGTCGACATTTGTATTTATAAATGATATATCTACCACATTCCACATAATTTAAAGTTTATGACAAAATGGATAACCATAAAGTATCTCAAGTTAAATTTTAATTGCCCACAAGCTATGCAATATTCTCATAATCAAACCGAACAAATATAATGGCCCATTGGTTTAACTGAAGTTTTATTTAAATCTAACTTTATTTAATTGAGCTTTTTAACTTTTCGTAGAAAAAACATAAGTTGATCGGTTTTTCAGCCAGATTATTGTATCTTTTAGTAACATATTTGTCAAATCATTGTGACTTTAAATAATATACTACTAATTTTTACAATATATATATATTAAATGTTTTATTTTTAGTTAATTTATTTATATTTTAATTCAAACATAATGAGGTTTTTCGAAGAATATGAATAAATAGAGTTAGAGGACAAATAAATTGCGACAAAACATGTAGCATGATATATATCAAAAAGTTTGTTCCACCTCAATGTTAATATACGTGTCGTGTTCGATACATTAATTCCGTCACTGATACAAATAAACAAAATAAATTGGACTGTTATCGTTATTTATTACTAATTTTATTTTTAAGTACTTAAAAATAAATAAATAAAATTAAATCTGGCAAGCGGAGGATCTATGGGGTTGATAAGCTAGCAATTAGCCACGACATGTCTACATCTAGTACGTATCATTCTTTCTCCCTTCTAGAAGCATTCATCTATTAATTTGTTTTCAGTAGATTTGTTGTCACGTATAACTAAAAAACCAATGTTAATAACACTTAACACACACGACTTGGTTCGTTAAACAATATAAGTGTATAATAAATATATGTATTCGATAAACATGTGAATGGGTACTTGATAACTACCCAAGACAAATTCTTTTTAATTATTATATATATTTCATTGACAATGGTAATTCGATGATTAAATAATGAGGTAAACAAAATATAATTACACAAACGGTAATTGACATCGATAATTGGACGATTTAGCTAAAGAGTATTTATTAATTCACAAGTTCTGGTGTTTTTAATCATAATTGAAATGTATAAAAAGGAAAGACTTGAAAAAGCTTGAAAGAAATTCTAAACTTAAGAACATTAGAGTGATAAAAATAACCTTTTAATTAAATCATTTCTTTTTTAGGTTTATTTTTGTGTTATTTTTATGTCATTTTAATTTTTTCACCGCGACTTCAACTAATTTTCTAGAGATTCATAAGTAATAATAATAATAATATTAGTTTCATATTTCTCCTCTAAATAAACAAAATATAAATATAAGTTCTGAATTTCAACTGCTATATAATTTTGTTAAACATATTCTATAAAAAAGTATTGTATCTTAATGAGATTTTAAATCATAAACACGCTTAAAAAATTTTTAATGTCTATATTGCCTGTATTACAATTTTTAAAGTGTGTCATTAGTATTTCTCATCAAATTTAATGTACATATTATGGATTAAGTGTATTAAAACGTATAAAGCTATAGTTGAACTTATATTGTGTGTATTCAATTACAATTTTTAATTATGCCTGTTAAATTATGTTATTTGTATGTAATTTTTATAATGTATGTGACAATTTATTTATATAAATATTATATAGTAACTTGTATAAATGAAATACATAAAGATAATAAATAAAATTTTAAGATTAAATACTAATTATTTAAATTTTACGATAATTTTTCAATAACAATTTATTATATCTTAGAGTAGTTAACTCTATATTTATGATGCGTAAGATGTACAACGAATGTTGCATATATTACCAATACATTACGTATCCAAACATACTTGTACTCCAATAAAATATTGTACATTCTTCTTCTAGAAGTCACCGGCCGGACGGTTTATATATCAAATTAATTAGAAGGCAGTCATTCACACCCAATGACTTATAAATAACGCCCTAATATATGTTCATACGCTTCCACTTGCAACCCTAATACATTTCATTTCACTTTCAAACAAAAACAAAAACAAAAACACATCATTATTAAATACTCATTTTCCGGCCAATTAACAAACCATGGAATCAACATATACAAATTATATATCACCGAGCTTCAGCATACATTCGTTCAACAACATCTCCAATATCGCCGATAGAGTCGTCAACGAATTATTCACGGAGAACGGGTTGGACAACGAGCACGATTTCACCTTTAGCGACGATGATAACCCTACTAATATCGCCCACGATGTCGACGTAAACAATAGTTCTTGTTACAAAATGATTAATGAAAATCAAGAAGAAGAATCGATAAAAGAAGATGACGAACAAGAGTTCGAGTTTTCTGTTGCTTTTAACGACTTGAATTTGTCGCTAGTGAGTACTAATGATGTTGTCGCTGGCGATCAAATTAGGTCATATCCGTTGTTTGATAGAAGTTTATTAGCAGACCTAGATTTAGGTCTGAGTAACTCGAGTATTGATCATTTGGAGACCAATACTGAACCAGCTCCAGTTCCAGGTCAAGATTCATCTCCAGCTTCAGTTCCGACTTCAGCTCCAGTTTCAGAAATAGTTCCAGCTACAGATGTAGCTTCAACTTCAGCTTCATCTTCATCCCCACGTCGTTCTCTAAGGAATTTATTCATTGAAGATCGTGATTCGGCGTCTACATCATCGTCAGAAGCAGATGATTTAGAAGGAATAACGCCGGAGACATATTGCGTATGGAAGCCAGAAATGTCCCCGCGTGGTAAACATAAGAAGAGTAATTCGATTTCAATTGGAGGCACATCGAAGCGATGGAAGGTTCGAGATCTACTTAAACGAAGTTATAGTGACGACAGTTATGGTAAGGACCCGTCGATACCACTTTTCTCGCCCTTGAATTTACCAAAACCGAAAACTGGTGATAGTGATTCACCACCAGTAGTCCTGTTCTTGCCTCCGATTACACCAAAGCGAAAAATGCATATTGAAAAGGTGAAGAATATTGAAAAATCCGGTAAAATAGCTGTTCCTACGGGAGTAGCAGCTTCTAAGACGGAACATAGAGTTCCGGCTTATAAGACGAAAATCGGAAATATTCGTCTTCCGCCTTATCTTCCCTACAGGGAAGATCAGCTAGCTGCATTTGCCAATTATAATGGATCGAATAAACATATGTATCGATATTAAAGTGTATGATGAAGTTTATTAGTGTACGTCCTTTTTTATTTTTATTTGGTTCTAAAAGAGAGATTTTGTATCTCTTTTTTGTTATTATTTAGGGTTTTGCAGTTATGAAATTCTGAGTGTAAATTCAAAATAATGCTAGAATGGAACTGTCCATTTTCTGTTTGTATGGATTTTAGCAAATAAAGTTTTGTTATTGTTTGTCATTAAATTAATTGGTAAAGAATTGATAAAAGGGTTGATTTACTATTAAGGAATAAAGTTGACAATAAGTTGGATTAGGTGTACCTATTATCGTATAACCGATTAAAGAAATGAACATTGATTATACTTGATTGCTTTTCTTTCTATTCTTTTTACCTACCATCTGCATGAACAGTGCACATACGTAGATCCATTTGTATATAACATTACATTATGGTATCATGAGTATAACATATGTATATATATATATATATCTCTCTTCAAAAAAGTACAAACTGAAGCAATCATCATTTGTATATATTCTTGCAAGTATAAATGAATTTATAAAATGTGTACATAAATGTTAAGTACTATCAACTTTTGGGTAGTCAAAAGTGTAATTGTCATTTCTCTAATTTGATTAGACTACATCAGTAGCATTAAATCATTTAACCACATATCTACCAAAACTGACTAAAAAGACATATCAAGATGTTCATGACATGTCATGTTCTTAACCAAATATTTTTGTAGATATTATTAGTGCAATTATATTGTATATAGATAGATGATAGATGATGGAGTTATAATAAATCAATAATTTGAAACAATGATACAACTTTAGAAAAACTGAAAAGTGGCAGATATTAAATGACAGAATTGAAGACTGGAATATTATATTTGTGTGTTATCTTTTGTCACTCGATGTTAATTAATGAATATATTATTCTACCATGTTTATATTAAACTATAACTTGTGGGTTATCTTTACAAGTTGAAAGTTAAATGTGTTGGAGTTTTGCGCTTGTCATCTAACAAAGGTAAATTTTAATAAAATGATTTTGACAACTAAAAAATAATTTATAATTTGATTATATCTCAAATTTCTAACATTTTATTATTGTACGTATGAAACTATCACACGATTTATTGTATGTATTTAACTTGTAAAAAGAGCTATTATATGTATTGGTTTACTTCAAATAGAGGTTGTCGGTACATGTCAGCTAGTCCACGTTAATTTTTTCTATTATATGGCTTGACACGTGGACAAGTTCTTTAAGGATATATAGTTTAGTTATTTATCGAACTTCAAACCTTTTTACTATAATATTAATAGAACTATTAAATGTTCTATTTTATGTAGACTCAACACGTATAAGCAACAATTCGGTTTCAAGTAAACCGATAAATAAAATAGCCCTTTTTATATGTTCAGTACATACAATACACCGTTTGATAACTATATGTCAAACTACATATTGATTAAAAAAGTTACCTTTAAAAAATTTCTACTGCTGTGCCATTTTAATTTTTAGTTAATTAGTTGGGAAAATTTATTTTTCTTCAATCACAATACGTTAATCAATATGATTATTTTTAAAAAATTACAAATTACAAATAAAATAATTAAATACTTGAACGTAACATTTTAATAAATTAAACCTTAATAAAATCCAATTAAGGAAATAGCTCAT
Source organism: Logfia minima (assembly GCA_963921325.1). Classification (NCBI taxonomy): domain Eukaryota; kingdom Viridiplantae; phylum Streptophyta; class Magnoliopsida; order Asterales; family Asteraceae; genus Logfia; species Logfia minima. The sequence continues at coordinate 3,035,739 of OY992773.1, forward strand.
GTCATTATTTGTCTCTATTTAATATATAAGAGACTCGTATCAATTTATCCAAGTCATTTCATTAATTACAATTTTGTATGATAATTGTTGTCATGTCATTACATATAAATACAAAGTTACAAAAGAAGAATATTATCTGTTCAAAAGCGTATTTGTTTTCTAGTTACGGCTGCTAACAAGTAGCAATATCTAAATACATAAAATAATACCATTTGTTGTAAAGTTTCCAAAGATGTATACTCAATAAACAACTTTTCAAGTAAGTTTTTAACAACATAATGAAATGATCTAAGAATGTTAAACCTTTAAGGTGAATTACTTAATTACAACTTTAGTCATGCAAATATCAACTATATTATTAAAAATTAGCACGATACACGCGCAAAGCAATAAGCATTTATATTTTATAAGAAATAATATAATTAAATATATTGATAATATGTGATTTTTTAAATTATCACTGTGTAATTGATAGTGTATACATGAGTATTTGTAATATAAAAAAACTTTTAATTTTATTAAAAATAGTTAAATATAATATTTATCGTAATATGAACGAAATAATATTTTTAATTGTTGAGAACATTTCAGATTTAATATGTATATAAATATGTTTTGTATGTAAGTGGAATACTTTTTGTAAATAATTATGATCTGGTCTCCTCTTGGTATTCTTAATTGAAAACCGTATGCTAGCTATTATTAGAAAATAAGTAGCATCAGATAGTAGAGGAGGGACAAATTTGTAATTTTAATTTGTTTTAAGAGTTTTAAAAATCAATAGTAGAGACATTTATAAGTATTATGGACTAGGATGCAACATGTCTTATAGATCTCAGAAAACAAATATTAGTTTCCAAAGATATATACTTATTTCTCTTTTTATTAACAACTCCTTCTTTCTAACCTTTTATTTTCTACGAACAGTCAAATAAAAATTAGAATTTTATAAAATTTTCGGGATAAAAAATAAAAATTAAAGGGTAAAAATGTCATTTCAATGTATTTTAATGATTGAAATGTTAAACTTGAGGGATGAAAGACTAAGTGCGCAACTTTTAAATATTTGGACTATTAGTGTAAAAAATAAAATACAAAAACTAGATGTATCACCGTGTGTGAATCAGACGACACAAAACGGCTACATCTTTACTTTTAACCTACAATTGAAGTTACGGACTTAGAATGACGATTCATTAAATTAACTCTCAAGTAATAGAATGTTTTCATCAAAACCTATCTGTAAGAATGATATGTAATTGCTTATTACTTGTGATTATTATTAAAAATTGTCTCACTTGTAAAAACGATTCCGTGTCATTGATTTAGGGGAAACTGGGAAAGCTTGTTGTGATTGAGTAGCGTCCAATCGAATATATTATTTTTGTTATTTTGTATGCATCGTACAACTTGGGAGTGGGTGGGTTTGCCATCTTTATCAAGTGGTTGTATAATCACAGTCAAAAATCAAATTATCCAAAAAGTCAAATGTCAAGGTTTTTTTTTTGCATTATTTACGGTTAAAGTCGACACCTTGTTCTTCCTATTTCTGGTCTACTTGTTTTTTTTGTTGCAATTGTGTTACTATCATTTTTGTTGAAGACGGGTGCAGATATCGACACATGTTTATACTAAACTTTTTATACTTTAAAAATACATCTTTTTTTTTCTTCATAAACTGGTGCATTGTTTCTTTATTTTATTATTATTATTATTATAATTATTATCAAAATGTAAATAATTGTTTATTTATTACGTATTATCATTTAGAATGAAAAACTATTGATTATTTTTATGTTTTGGACGGATCACAGATACGGAATGGGAACAGGGGACAAATTATAGATGTTTAGTTATCAAAAGAATTATCACCCAAAATTCAAAAAATCATTTTGACAGCTGTGGGATTTGAACCCACGCCCTTTCGGACCAGAGCCTAAATCTGGCGCCTTAGACCACTCGGCCAAACTGTCGTATGTCTACTGTAATGATCTAGTATAATAAGTATATTAAACCTTTTGTTAGTAACAAAACATCAAACCATCAATGTATGTATGAACAAAATATTGTCCAAAAGCATTACTTTTTTGCATGAATTTATGATGTCAATGACCATAACGTTATTACTTTTACTGCATCTCTAAATCGATCTTACTCGATCCTGTTTGTAAATTTACATGCTTTTAACATTTTGCAACCTTTAGTCTTTCAAGTTCTAGCTTACTATCTACTATCATATCAAACTCTTTTCTTATTCCTAACCAACTTCACGTTTTTCATTGGGATTTTTAGTGCGCGTGTTTTTTCTTTTTAAAAGGAATAGAAATGAAGATGCTAATCCCAGCATATACCCCAAAAGTAAATTCCAATTGGTAATCAAACCAAGCATTCCGTCCGGTTTATACCATTTACAGTCATAATCCATTCTTCCTTTCAATAATTACATATATCAAAGTAAATTGGAACCCCAAATGACAAATAGTGCCATAAGTGTGACCCATAAAGTAAACTTTTTCACAGACCTCTACGGTTCCGAAAACAAACACAACCCATCCATGTGAAAAATAAGTTTATTGATAAAATAGTCATCAGCACATACAAATCTGAAAATGGGCAAATATTAACCTTACAATGATGACTATAAGTCCCCGATCGAATCATTCTTAGCACATACATGTAAGTTGTAACAGCTTAATAGCATAGGTAAAAATTAAAGGTGTCAATTTCGACAAAGTCACTTATGATTTGGTTAATATGGGTTGCAGGGGCGGACCTAGGGGGTTCCCGGGGGTTCACGGGAACCCGATGGAAGTTTGTCACATATATTTTAGTTCATTTTTATTTCCTTTATACTCGTAAAAAAAAATTTGTGCACCTGATAACTTAGTGTTCTGAGTCCGCCCCTGATGGGTTGTGTTTTATTGTAGACGGGTGCAATCAACAAATTTAGCTGAAAGGAAATGTGTTGAATAAGTAAATCAAGTTAAAAAGTGCATAGAATTTAAGAAATAGTACGTAATTAATGCATTTTTAAAAGAAATAATCACAAATCTAATCTATTGACCAACTTAAAATACCATACTAATCCTTTGACCAACACATTTGTCAAACTAATCTATCCATGATCGAAAAAGGTTCCATCTGTCGACCATGAAATGAAATTCGGAATCAAACCGTTAATTACAAAGTCAATTACTAATTAAATCATTTAATTATTAATTAATCCTTTTAGTCAACTGAAAAGAAAAAAAATCAGATCGCATGTGGGCTCTAGTTTGATTACCGTTCAATTTGCAACACGTGGCATCTAGATCGAAATTTCGATCTTGCATGATCGAAATGTGAGAGAAAGTTAATATGTATTTTAGTTCAATCTTATCCATTTATTAATTTAATATGATTTAATATGTATTTTGTTTTTATGATCGAAGTTGATTTACTGCATGATCGAAATGTGAGAGAAAGTTTAGTTCAGTCTTGTCCATTTATTAATTTAATATGATTTAATATGTGTCATATATGATCGAATTACTTCTTTTTTTCCTTAATTTCGATCATGAAATATCAAAATTTCGTTATGGATGCCAAGTGTCACAAATTGAACGGTAATCAAACTAAGGCCCACATGTGATATGTTTTTTTTTCCTTTCAGTTGACTAAAAGGATTAATTAGTAATTAAATGAATTAATTAGTATATGACTTTGTAATTAACGGTTTGATTTTGAATTTCATTTCATGATCGAACAGATCGAACCTTTTTCGATCATGGATTGATTAGTTTTGCAAATGTATTGGTCAAAGGATTAGTATGTTAATTTAAGTTGGTCAATGAATCATATTTGTGATTATCCCTTTCCAAAATAGTTAAAACAATTTTTTACCCTTTCTAGAATCTACAACTAATGGATTTTGTTTTTTCTTTTTAGTTTAGTATAATTTTGAAATTGGACAATTATTTAGTTTAGGACGTAGGGAATTCAGAAAATGGACAAACACAATTTTGTGGGTCAACCCAACCGATACTAAAATTGACCAATTTTTAACATGTATTAACTGAGAATCTTATTATGTTTTGACATGTAACCCAATCTGCCCATCTTGCTACCTAAGTACAACCATAGAGCTATATTAATTAAACAAAAGTACCATCCGGGCCATGGCATCAAATGAATCATGTTTGGGAGTCATGTGGTCAAATGTTATCAATGCAGTTAAAAGTTCCCACATGACAATCCCAAAACTATGAACATCAATTTTCTTTGTGTACTTATCTTTGATCTTTGAAAAGGTAGTAAAAATTAAAAGTACCCAATGATCTGTGTGAAATCATATAACGTATCTTCAAATAGACCGACTAAACAACATCTGAGATAAGGATGATGTGGTGCAGGCCATGCAGACAACTGATAATGAGCTGCTGCGCATAGATACTTAACAATTTTTTGCAATAAGAATAAAATCAACCAAAACCATAGCATCTACATCTAAATCTGAAGGTGATTACAATTCATAACTAGCTTTCTAGAAATCCATGCTTGTGGATAATTAAGCAGAAACAATTCATCATCTTGAATTCAGAGTCAACATCATAGACACAACTGAAAACAATAGAGACCATTAATACAAATACCACCAGAGTGGTTGCGCACAAGCTGAAAATTCAAAAACGATACGTACTTTCAAACCCACAAAATTTAACAACATATGCCAAAAGGCATTTCTCTTTTAGAAAACCAAAACGTACTTTCAAACCCACAAAATTAGAACCTAAATGAATTAAACCCTGAGATCACAACAAAATTCAATAGCTATAGATACATAATTCAGAATCTAAAAGAATTTCATCCAATAGTTGATGTGTATCAAGAACAAATTGATAAGTGTGACATATTGAAGATGAAAACATGTAGTGCCAATGAAAATACACCAACAATTAAAATGAAATATGTTGGTCACACTTGAACGTGTTCCAACTTAAGATATGCAAATCTACAATCAAAAGTATGCAAATGAAATTTGGAGAAAATTAGGCCATTTAATCATGATCAGCTACAAAAACCTTTAAATGCAGCTACTTTGATCCCCTCTGGAGAAATCTCTTCATATGGCATTTACTAATAGCACCATATTTTAACTACTTTAGTTCATTCCATTCGGCAGGGGTGATCCTCAGGCGCCCTACTACGTTGTCATTATCTGCTCGTGTTACAAAGTCATTGGCATTATCTTAAATATTCAAATTTATAAATAGAAAGTATCAAGCCCGATGTTCTGAATGGGCTTTTGTTTAGGATAAAAGACTTACAATTGCAACGACCATGGTTGATGAGGAATGGAGAATTAGAAATAATGCAGATTTGGGAAACGATGCTATACATACCTAAAAATATAGGCCTAAAAATCATGCCTAAACTTTCATTGATTCCTCCAATTCTCTCAACTTAATCAATTTTACATCTGTACCAATAATATCATTAGACCTAGATGTTGACATACATTTTAGGTCTCCCAAACATTCTTCAAACTAATAATAAGTGCAATTAACAACTTTTCACTATTATACTTGATTCTTTTAAGCAATCAACCATTCAAACATCATAAAGCATACAAAATCTTATCATAAGAGAAACTTCAAAAAACATTAAACATGATAAAACATACAAAAACTTATCAAAACAATCAAATTTTAGTAAAATTGCAAATTGATCAAACCCCAACAAAAAAAAATCAGAACTTATCATACAAGCAATGAAAGGAGAAATTAAATCTTATGTTGTTTTTATTAATATATACTTTTTTAGATTTTATATGTTCAATTTAAGATTAAGATTAAAATATATACTAATGTTAATGTTAAGTTTATGATGTAAAAAAAAAATAAAAATGAAACATTAGAACATGTTTATTGTTAAGATAAAGATATATATCAATGTTAATTTATTGTTAAGTTTAACATATAAAAAATATTAATAATATACAAACAAGATTAGTAATAAAAAATTAGTGATTACATATCAATGTTAATTTATTAGTAAGTTCAACATATAAAGAAGACTAATAATAAATTACTAAGAAGACTAGTAAAAAAAGTTAGTAACACATGACATGTTAAATTATTAAATATGTGTTATGAAAATATAAAATTGTATGTTTGCTATAAATTACTAAGAAGACTAATAATCTTTTTTTGGGGGCATTTTTGTCAATTTCCCGTCTTTGATTCATGATGGGGATAAGTTAAGGTATATATTCATTTCCATTTCTTCCAAGTAACATAACAAACCCGGGGATAAGTTAAGGTATATATTCATATCCATTTCTTGCAAGTAACATAACAAACCCATTAAGCTTCTTATAAAAATGACTATATTTCAAAATAAATTTGTGTTATACTTATGTCACTTGCTGACTTAACTTACCTTAAAAGGTTAAAGAGAAAAGTCATTTAAAGTTCAATCTACAAGGATCATATCATTACATTAAGCTAATTAAGCATTTGTTCACAAAACCTAATTAATTAATACCTTGAATTCCCTCTTAACCTTTACAAGGCCAACCTTGGTGGAATCCTTGAGAGGCCCATGGGCTTTTCTGAAACTGTTAAATGTACCCATTAATTAATTAAATTTTCATTCAATTCATTCTTTTTTATTTCTCACTCATAAAACTGTATAGTTAATGTATTTATTAAAAATGAGAATCATATTATTTTTTTCGTTTGACTTCAACAATAAAATTGCTCTACTACACACTAATTTCTGATTAGATAGTAATTATATTATTTTAAATTTTACTTGATTTATAATAATTGAGTTATTTTTACCTTTATAGTCTATGCTTTATTTAATTAATCAATTAATTAATATATATAGTGCCTTTAAGTTTTTAACAATTGTCGTACGTGTATTAATTAGTTCCCTATATCAAAAAATGTCGGTAAGTAATGAAAAATGTAATCTAGTAAATATGTTTAAGTATATTTGGCAAAGGAAAGAAAAAGAAAAAAGCATTAAAAGATAAATAAACAAATAAGGAAAGAATATGTCTTTTGTCCATGGAGATAGAGTGTATGTTCCTTCCCATTTCTTTCATGTAATTTACACATCTTGCTAATGAATACATCACTTGCTAATTCACCTTAGAAATTTAAAAAAAAAAAAAAATCATTTAACATTTAAACTACAAGGATCATATCACTACCTTTAGTCAAGCATTTGCTCAAAAATATTATTTATTGATTTAAATATAACGCTTTATTATTATCAAATAATGAACAAGTAAAAGATAAGTTCAGTTGTTTATCACAAATAAATTATATACTACTAAACTTCTCTTTATAAATCAAGTTGTCACAATCTTTAATACTACTACTACTACTACTAATAATAATAATAATAATAATAATTAATACAGAACTCCTATCCGTAGTAGGAATAATAATTTACTTATATTATTATCGATCTAGCTTCCTTTCGTAAATAAAATCCACTAACTTTAGAAGGAAGAATTGAATGATTCCCAAAATTAAGTTCATGCTTATATAACATGTCTCTTTTCATCATTAATAAATATAAATATATATATGTATGCTGTTATCTACATGTTTTCTTTTCATCAATTCTTAAATCAACTCGTTTCTGTGCTAATTTCTTCTTCCCATATTTTAATTCTGAAAAATAATAAATGACAATATTTGAACATGAACACCCATTGAATCTCATTGATATGTTCTCAAAGCATACAAACTACGAAGAAGAAAGTGATGAAGATGATGATGATGATGAGAAGGATTTAGTAACAAAACAAGACTTTGAATGTGAATGTGATCGGTGTGGTGAACAAATTAATTGGTATCATCGGTATTACTACAAGTGTGATCAATGTCACTATACGATTCACAACTTTTGTCAAGAGCTTCCGGCAACATTGGTTTACCCTTACCACCTTGCTCATACTCTTACACTCAGAGGTACGATATTCCGATGGACGTGTAGTATTTGTCAAACCAGGCGCGATCCCCATAACCTTTGTTATTTTTGTTGTGAATGTTTATTCGAGCTTGACGTAAATTGTGCTACGAAATGGCTAAAAACTAATATCATTTATCACCCAAGTCACATACACCCAATGGTTTGCATCGTCAAAAAGATTTTAAGCGAGTGTGATGCATGTGGAAAGGAGCATAAAGGGGCATTTTATCAGTGTTCAACTTGTCCTATACCCTTGATCCATAATGACTGTATATTTCTACCGCAAAAGTTACAAATCCCACAAACTACAAATGATTTATTCCCCCATCCTCACCCACTTACCCTTGCTTATTCCTTTTTGAAACTCGATCAGGAAAGTAGATTTTATCCCAATTGTAGGGTATGTGAATCCGGACTACACCCGTGTAAGAGGATTCATGTATTTAGATGATGATATGTGTTAGAAGGTAATGATTTATCATAACCGTTGATTTAATCGTGGAGATATGATTCACATTATGTTGACTAAATTGTTATGTGGTTGTTGATTAGGAGTAATAAACTAAATCTAGAGATGTATATGTACATGTTGGTCTTTGACTAATTGAGTGTCGTATGATTTACTTGTTGTCTAATGTAGTTGAATGTGGTAGTTGACCACAAGTAGTTGAATGTGGTAGTTGACCATAAGTTGTTAAATATAGTAGTTGACCACTAAATGTAGAGATATATATGTACATGATGGTCTTTGACTAATTGAGTTGTCGTATGATATACTTATTGTGTAATGTTGTTGAATGTGGTAGTTGACCACAAGTTGTTGAATGTGGTGGTTGGCCACAAGTGGTTGAAATTCAGTGGAAAAGTATTAGCCTCGTGCTAAGAGGAGATGACAGAAAGTATTAACATCGTGCTAAGAGGAGATGACAGAATATTAGCCTCGTGCTAAGAGGAGACGACACGGATTCGTGAAGTGGAGTATATGGTCTTTGACCAAGTATCAGTTGTTAGTTGTTTAGTTGTTAATTGTTCCAGTTGTTAGTTACTTGCAGTTGACTTTCAGTTGATGATTGATTATGAGTTGTTTCTTAGTGGTTCTCAGTGGATTATATGTTGTTAGTTGATATGCATTCGATTGTGGACTAGATGTTGATAAAGTGCTAGTAGTTGCTCAAGAGGTGACCTTGCCAATATAGTGGATAGTTGTATATGTTAGTTTTTATCAAGTTGTTATTAGTGTTCAAGTTGTTATTGATTTCGGAAGTTAATTGAATCATTAGTTGATATAGTTGCATTAATATTTATGTGTTTGTACTTATTTAACCATCTATATGCTCACTAAGCGTTTTCGTTTACTCCGTTACTTAATGTTGTTTTGTAGGCTCGAATTCGTCGGGTAAGACGCTTGACCGTAGGAAGGAGGTGGTATAGTATTAACGTGGAGGTATACTCACCGTAGGTTATGCGAGTCTAATTAATTTTAAACATAGTTGTGATTACTAAACTTGTTATCTATGCCCATATTTTGTAAGTGTCCAAATGGGTTAAGATTGGGTTTTGTATAAAGTTTGATGTTAAACGTTGTTTATGACTAAATTAAGTTCTTTTGACATGTACATTTGATGTTGGAAAGGAGTAGTTTAAAGTTGGATGTTAAAAGGTTTGAATTGTGTTAAAATGCAGAAAACTGGACAGCAGAGGCCATTCCGGCGGATAGGAAGTGCAGAAAGTGCAGGTTTTCTACAGAAAAGGGCTATCCGGCGGATGACACTATTCATCCGGCGGATAGCACTATTCACATAAAAAAAAAAAAAAGTTTCCCAAAAGTTGTTTAAAAGTTGGGTGTAACATTTTCCCTTTCATTCCCAATTTTAAAACTCATTAAATCAAATCCTCGTTAAAAATAAAATAAAAACACGAACAAATATTTATATCTCCTGTGTGATACAATAAATCTTACTAAATTTTGATTTCAAGAACAAAAAGAAAACTACTGTCATTTATGGATCTACAATCGAGGTATCGAAACGGAATCTACCGTCATGGACCAGAACCCTAACCCGGTGAGATTTGCAATCAAAAATCGAGATCTGCAAATCAAAAATAAAACATCGAGGGACCGAAACCAGATCTACCATCGAAGCATTTTCCGGCGAGATCTTTTCAAAAAATTCGTTGTGGTTTCATGAACGAGCATCGACGGTTCCGTTGTTGTTTCATTAAGTAGATCTGGCGAGGGAGACAGCATGAGGGTGAGAGGTCCGGTCAGTTCATCACCGGAACACACAGGTCCGACCAAAGAGAGTGAAAAATGATGGTGAAATGGTGGTGGTGATGGTTGTGAAACGCATACCGTAAAAATCATCATCGCCTACGGCAACAGAATCAACGCGATTTGAAATGAGGAACCAGATCTGAAAAGCATAAAAATCATCATACCAATCGATGAAACAAGGAACCAGTTCTGAACGCGATTTGAACTGAAGAACCAGATTTGAACGCGATTTGAATTTTAATCTAGGGTCACTTTCAGATTTGAGGTTTCGATTTCAAAAGACGGTAACTCCGACAAAAGCAAATCAAAAGACTACAACTCCGGGTTTTCTTTGAGATCTGGGTTTAAATCGAAAGCCGCCGCCGGAGATCTATAAATAATCGTTGAAGACTCAACCTCATCAACAGTTAAGGGTTTTGATTTTGTTTGAGTTTAGGTTGAATCTCAGTTTAGGTTGGATCTGGTTGCAGGTGGTTGTCGTGAGTGAGAATTGATAAACAAGACAGGAAGAAGATGAAAGGAACAAGACAAAAGGGTTAGGGTTTTTAGGGTTAATGGGAAGATGAAGGGTATTTAAGTCATTTTACACGACTTAATGGGAAAACTTAACGAAATTGTTAAAATTGGACTAATTGGGTGAAAATTACAATATGTAGGACAAAAAAATTGACCAAACTCGAAAAATGATAGAACTATCAAAACGCGACTACCACAGAGACAAAAATGAACAATTTCCCTAAATTATACTATAGATATAGATATAGGTATATATATATATATAGAGAGAGAGAGAGATAAATATCAAGTAGATAAAAAGGAGGAGAATGACGTACAGGTGGGCTAGAAGGATAGTTGCTCATGAGAAACATATCAAAGACGAATACACCGTCATGATATGGAGTTCCCTTTGGTCCAATGTTCACAGCTCTTATATATATCCATCCTCGATTTATTACCTCTCACAAATATTGTCTCTGTAACAATAATACTTATGTTTGCATATTACCCACATCTCGATAATTAAATTTGAATTGAATGCTTAAATATAAAAGAAAAAAATTAATAATAGTTACGATTAAATGTAATTATATTTCTTTAACTCATATGATATTAGTTATTATTACATGTGATATTTAACTGTTATTACAGGTAATATTATTATTTTCGGATGTGGTATTATTTGTAATCACATGTGATAAATACTTGTAGGTTTGAAATTTATATATAGTTGCAAATACAATCACATGTAATATTAATTATCACATGTCATATTAGTTGTTATCGGAAGTGATATTTAATTATTATCACATGTCATAATATTCGTAACTACATGTGATAATTAATTGTAGGTTTGAAATTTACATCTGATTACATATGCGATCACATGTAAATAAAACTCTAAAAGAAACTATATGTAAATACAAACCAATTAATACTATTTTATTATTACATATAATTATAATTTTATTATTTGTAATTTTAGTTATTATCACATATAATATAATTTATGAATACATACGATATTAGTTCTTAACAGATGTGAATATGTGATCAAAACATTAAAAGCTAATTAGAATATTGTTCATTGTTTAAGCTTCAATTAAAAACATACTCGAGACATTATAATTATACTGCACATAAAATGGATTTTGTAAGGACACTCGAAACACCAAAATTCAGTTCTGATGCATGACGTCACAAAACACAAGCAAATATGGCATTATAATGAACTGTGCTTGCATTGCCACCTACCAAAGAGAGTATCACATAAAAACACATTAAAACCATAATATATTAGCAGTACAACTTTTTTATTTCATTTTATAAATTATAAATCAAAATCAAAATCAAACAACAATATCATTTGTTATCACACAAATATCAAGCTTTCCAGCTCCAAATACTTTCAACCTCAATCGATTTCACTACTCTTGATTCAACAACCCTTTCAAGGTTTTAAGCCTTAAGATTTTGACTCGAGCTGACCTATACTAAAGTACATATAACTCAAGTAACAAGAGTAATGGGTCAAATCTAAGCAAATAACTTATGAATCTCTAGAAGCAAAAGTGGCCTATGAACGTAAGGGTTGATAATGACTTTCTCAATCAGAAAACACAGCCAAAAAAATGGATCACTTGAAACTTAATTAGCTTCTATATCTTTAAGATTTTGAGGTAAGCTTCTTAGCAAATCCAACTCTCGGCAAACACATCAAAATAATAAGATTTTATTAATCCCTTCACGATGAACTTGTGTAGTAATAACAGAGCACAACGATGATGGATGAAGGTTAATGACTGCGGCAATGACAGAGGTTGATGATGGCGGATGTGGTAGATGTTGTTGATGACGGCGGCTTCGGAGTTTAAATCGAAGAAACACGAATTAAATTGAATTGGTTGAGATAATAACCACGATTATGAACAAATCAATGTGTGAATCTCTGTGTGTGAAGAAACTTAGGAAAAAGGGACCTGATTGAGAAATTGAGAAACGCTGAGGTGGTCTGCAAGGTTTTGATCATGATAAAAATACCCCTACTCTTTAAGTTAATATTAGAACAGTTGGGTAATTTATAAAATGTCTCATAAATCTGATCAATTGATTTATTAAATCTAATGGTTGAGATGCAATTGATTTATTTTATCTAATGGTTGAGATGATTCTTCTACTTTTTAAACTTTAGGTATACTCAAATTAATTTTTATCTTTTACATTAAAATAAGAGGTTTCTTTGTTAGATACATCAACCAAAAAGAACATTAAATGATTCATTATATTTGATTATATTAATCCATTAATTAATACTTTTATCAACAAAGAAGGTATGACCAAATAAAGTAATAAACATTTTCAAAACAATTTAATCTATTCGAACTCGCTTAACTCAAATAGAAAATTAAAATTTTTAATTATAAAAATTACAATATCAATTAGAAGTATAATTATAAACGTTTTATTACAACACATAATACAAGAAATTACAATATCGATTAGAAGTACTAGCAAAAATTCCACAGAAGTTGAGCTAGAGATCTTAAAATTAAAATTATAAACGATACACGAGTATTGATAGCAGTGCTAGTTGATGGTTGTAAACCTATCAAGTGTTAAACGATAATTTACTAATCTAATCATCAACAATTTACATTGTGTGATGTAGTTCATTATTACCGAGAGTTAAGGTGTTTCTTCGATTTAGCTTATCTGGAACGGTAAGTTTTTACTTGGTAGGATATTCATGACCATGTCTGACCCCGAGAGTCGCAATATCTTAATAGAGAATTATGATGTTGAAGAATTGTTTTGAAAATTGAGTTTTTATAAAAAGTAAATATCCTTTCTATTGTTTCAACTTGATATGAATGACCTTGAAATAGTTAAGAAAAACTAGAAATAGACCTATGATAATTCCTACGTCAAGAAACTGTGAAAGAAAGATTTTCTTTTAACAGCAAATTTTATTAATATACTAGTAAGATACTAATAGAAAAGAAACGAATATACCAAAGGGACATTCCTGATTTCTTAAGTTAAAGGGAGTGGCGGAATTCACCTTCCACACTGGAATGGTGACTGTAAATCCAGAGTGATCGTGAAAGTGATGGAAACCACTTTGTATGGTCTTTTTTTTAATGTATGGTAATGATATTAAAAGGAAAAAATATTTTAAGAATGATTCACGAGTAAAAATGAGTTTAGTGTGGTAACCAATGTAGTAGTGATTTGGGGTCTCATGTAATACACTTTATTCATTGTTGTTGTGTGACCACCCCTTCTCTTCTTAGAATCATAAGCACCTTAAATATATAATTTCCTGGAAGATAAAAACTCAATGGTGAAAAATGATGAAATTGTCTCATCTCTAGAGCGTGTATTTACATAATTAATTATTTATAATAATTCCATTTATGAATGCATTTTTTATTTTATTGTTTTGTTTAAGAAACAAAAAATGACTCGAAATGCTAATCACTCCATATGCTCCAAAAGTCAATCCCTGTTGGTAACCTTGCAAATAAAATTGTTTGCATTGAACCTAATCAACCATATGTCAACAAAATAAAAAACTTGCACAAATAAAAGTTACTCCTCTCAAGAACCAATATTCAATATGAATAATGGAGGAAATTGAAGCCATTGTATGTCTCCTTGAACTTAAGTACAATAAGAAAGCCTACAATCATATGTTTTTAACAATCAGATCTCTAATATATAAATCAACCATAAGATCATACCTTGATTGGTGTCCATAAGAATTACTTATGATTTATGGCACCTCGGATAGCATCTGAACAAAATCCGATCATCACCAGGTTCTAACGATGCAAAAAAATCAGGATCTTGGTCAACCAATGCTGCATATCCTTCCAATACACCCACTATTTCATCAAAAGTGGGCCGCTTATCTGGTTTGCTTGACCAGCAGCTGTGTAATAAGTTCACGAAATGCCCGTGGACATGAAGCTGGCAATGGAGGTCTAGCATTCTACAAAAAAGGATAAACGGATTGTAAGAAATGGAACAGAAGTTTGCAATAAGACATTGTTTCATTGTGGCTAGAGGTGGTAATTCTTGACCATTTAATTACTCATGAACGGGTCGATTCTGCTTATGTAACAAATCTAACGCGTCAAATGGTTTAACTACAAAGAAAATATATTATTATTCAAATAAATATAGTTTTAGTTATTATGTTTGATACACTAATTATCTTAACAGATGTAAAGTTTTTTGACAAGAAGTGTTTGGGGTCAACCTAATCCGTTCTAACCCATTTTAACTGTTACCTGACATGCCCGAGTTACATCTATTTGTAACTTTTAATCCTCTTAATCCTATTACCTTTCATCCTTCATTCTTATTTTCAATGGTTACATACAATAAAGTAAATTAGGCCCATAGATTCAACTGGTACCAAAAACAAGCACAAATCATTCTCCTGAAGAGATCAAGCATGATCATAGGATCATCTTAGTTCCTCATTTAATGTATTATATATATATATATGTTTTATAGAGGTCTATTCACTAAAACAGTGTGCAGGGTAAAACACTGCTAACTTGGGTGATTGTAAGAACCGTATTCTTCTTCTTCTTTTTTTTTTTTGTTATTATTTATTTCTAAACTTCCTTCATGCCTAGATGCTAAAATAGGTGTCAACGCATATATACAGATATGAAAACATTAAGTTCTAACCACCATACAACAATCACAAAATGTCCTCGATCAAATCATTATTAGCATATACATGTAACTTGTAGAACACGAACAAGAACATACGACTATACATAAAAGAGATGGCAATTTTGACCCATTTATTTATGATTGGGTCGATTCAGATTGTGATTTATCTCAAATGAGTCTAATAAGTCCAATTAACAGATTTAGATAAAAGGGTTGAACGGATAAATCAAATTAAAAGGTACCTTCTGGCATACTGCAAATGCAGCCTGCTCGGGAGTCATGTCATCAAAGGGTATCAATGCAGTTAAAAGCTCCCACATTACAATCGCAAAACTATAAACATCAATTTTCTTTGTGTGTTTCTTTTATTTGATCATTTCTGGTGTCATCCAATGATACGTACCTGTAAATCTCTTTGCACTTCCACAGTGACATTCTAAACACGAGATGCCAAAATCTGCTACTTTGACACACATACCGTCACCAAGCAACAGATTTTTTGATTTTAAATCCCTGTGAATGAAGATATTGCATTCCCCTAGCAATACCAATGGTCAGCTTTAATACTAAGTTGGGATGTAGTGAGTATGGCTCTTGCGGATGGAGATATGCTCGGAGGGACCCACCGAATAAGTACTCGTTGATTATACAAAACAATGGGGATTTCTTACATGCTGCGAAAAGCTGCATAATGAAAACACGAAAAATGTCACTCTTCATGACCCACAAATATCAATGTAAATGTTTTGAGAAGAGTAATTGATCTCATAAACTCCTAGTTAATTAGGCCTGGCTGACTGGCTAGATTTAACCCTTTGGGTGACAATTGGCATTTGGCAATGCTTTAAAAACTAAAAGAAGAAGAACGAGTCTTCACATTTGTATTAAGATGTTTTTTAAAACAGAGTCTTTGTTTATTTATAAGTTTTCATAAAATCTCACAATAGAGTAAACATTAAATGCACTTTCTTTCATTCACAGACTATTTAAAGTTGCCTTTTCCCATAGCCCATAGACATGAACCAAATCAAAAGACATATGAATCTATAGACATTGCCTTAGAAAACTTTTGAAGTCACAATCTTAGGGGGTGTTAGTATGCTTATTGCTTATTGCTTATTGTGACAACAAATAAGCAAATCTAAACAAGTGAAAACTGTTTATATGGTTTTATAAGGAATAAACATTTAAAAATAAACACGTTGATATCTACTAATTTTTAAGTAGATAAGCTTATATAATCACTTACAGTGATGATATTAGGAAGGAATATGGTTGAAATCATGTGTATGAGTTTGTTTAAGTTGTTTAACTCTGAAAGATCCACTTGAAAGGAGACAAGAGGGGCATTCAACTTTGATTGTCACGTTTATGTCTTTTCTGTTTTTTATTTCTTCCTATTTTACCCCTCTTAAATTTCCATTATCCGGATCATAATTTTCATTTTCTTTTTTATCAATGACGGTATTAGCTTCAGGTATATCATACCATTACTTTGCTTTCTCAAAAAGATATGTAATGTTGTGCTTCATATTTTAAAAAGAAAATGTAACTGTTAATCAACAGATATTTTTATCAATTAGAGTATATAAAACTTGAGTTTGACAAATATGTTGTTAGATACTCTAATTGTAGAGTATATAAAACTTGTACATCTTGTATACCTAAAATTATTGTTTGGCAAAAAATAATATTAAATTTTACATTTTCAATTTCCTAAGTATAAAAGATGTACAATTTTAATCCCTCAAAATGCTCTTGCAACACCTAATTTTAGGTGCAATTTACTGCACATAACATCTTCCCATAAAACTTTGATAATTATACAAGAAAGATAGTCATATCTTTCTTAACTGTATATTACGGAATATAATAATAATGAAGTTCTCCTATACATTATTAAATTTCGTAGTGATATCTTTGATATTATATTCGATCATTTGTTTGTTTGATTTTTCAATAGGAATCGTTAGATTAGTATTTCATAAATCAATTAGATTCAAAATTCTTTATTAAATTTCTTTACGTAATTTCTTACTAACACCTTGCTAGTTTCTAATAAATTCTTTAACCATTAAAAAGAAATATTCAAACACACACACGAACATATGTCACTAAAGCCTAGTACGACTACTAGGCAAATATTGGAAAGCAAATTTCTCAATTAAACAATTTAGTCGACAAGTTAACTTACTTTATAAATTAACTCCGTTTTCTGAATCTCGCTAGTTTAGGTAATTGAGTCGAAGATTATCAGGAATCGCGACCGCAAAATCTATTTAGCTCCGGGGCTTAAGACCTCTTACAACCAATTTATGATATTTGCAGCTAACTCCGAGCTCGTGACGATATGAAGGTAAGGGTAGAAAGGTAAGTTAAGAGGGCAGAAGAACGTGAAGGTAGGGAAAGGCGCGTGGGAATGTGGGATAGAGAGACTGTGTGGGTATCGGACGATGCCGTATCCTCATTCCGTATACGGCCTTTGTTCACAATCTTGTACTTCTGTCAATTTGGATTCCATGTTCCATTTTTATTTATTATTTGTCTTTATAATATTTACCCATATATATAACCTTTTTCTTCCGATTAACTAATAATTGACAGGCTATTGTTGAGGGTGAACGAAATGGTTGAACGATCATGTTCGTTCGATGAATATGATCATGGCCTCTAATTTACAAGGCCTAAATAATGTGTATATGTATATAATATGTATATGATTTGATAAATTGTTTAATTGTTAATCAATAAATAAATAAAAGGAAAAGAAATAGATATGATTATGTTTAACATAAATGAACCATACAAAAACTTAAGTTAATTTTTGTACTACATTCAGTAACTATAATTTAGCTTTGTGTTACAAGGCCTTATTTTAGAGATTAACATTCTTTTGCTCACGGTCTTCGAAAATTCAGAGACGGCCCTAATAATTGACAACCTTTTACTTGATTTTATAGATGACGTACTTGATTTTACAGAGTGATATTACAAGTGATATTTATATAAATCGACACGTCAAAACACACTACAACAATTCGATTGGTTCGATACACACCGTAAAATATAAATGTCATACTTTAATTCAATACATTTTAAAACACTGAACCCTTTCTAATTCAAATAACTTACTTTTGATCATTCTGTGCGGCAGTTTCTTTGAAATAAAATGTAGACATTTGCGTCGTCTTAGGAGGTGTATGAAAATAAATAATTCTATATTTTATCAAATATGTATAGAATAGACTTTAGTAAAGAAGAATAATTGATCATCACATGCAAGTCAAGTACGTACAATATGTGGTACATGTCCTTGTTGTAACGAGAAATCATATCATATATATTATTGAAAAGGGCAAAAACTTTTCGTATTTAAAATTTTAAAATAACATGGCTACTACCCCATTTATCATCATCTATATTTTTATATCAACGTTTGTACGAAAGTCCTAACTATCTGAATACACATGCAATGATTGAACATTTGAAGAAGTTGATGTAATTTAATTGCCAAAAATTGAATATATTTATATTTATATTTTATATACCATAATTATCAGAAAACTAATGTTTCTTTCTAAATATTTTTATTTGGTTACCGTAAGAGAGATTGATCTAAGACTTCATTGTTGGAAAGACATGTAAGATAGAAAAAGAGAACATAGTAAAAACTCATCCAAGTTATATATAAATAGATCGACTCATCTTTTACAAATCAATGTGAAGACTTATTGATCTCGAACGTGTTTTGATCTGTAACCAACCGGCTAATTTTCCGTTCAGTTTCGAACCAAAAACTAATACACATGTCAAATAGAAGTATGTCTAGATGAGTACTAGGGAATGTGCCTACTTTATAATGAGCATCGGTTAACGATCTAATTCAACCCGAGTAACATTTTAAACTATTTTTTGGGGTGACCTTTTGCTTTATTTGAACTTGTCAACTGGTGATATATTTTGGATCTTACAATTGCATACATGAACAAAGAGACCCAGATATAATGGCAAATGTAAGAACAGCTAAGAAAGACCTATTGAAACAGTAGAAGTTTCTGTGAAATCATAGATCTGAGACATAAGCCAATATGTCATGATATCTATCAAAATTAGAGGTAACAATCTCAATCTTGTAGCTGTATCTAATGTGGGTTAATTCAAATTGTGTTATCTAACAGGTCAAAGGAATTAAAAAAACGAATGAAATAAAAGTTGGCTTGAGCAAAAGATGGTCAAATGGGTCAACTTCGGAATGTTTAATTCTAATACATAAACCCTCTTACATCGTCTTAATTAATAATCTACGTTACTATTGAAATAATACAGATATTTTTTGTCATGATGACCCGTGGTATTTTTTTTTAACAGCTAAGTTTTATTAACATACAAGAAATCCACGAGCTTTTATGACCCATGGTATATGGTTAAGGAAAACCAAATCAATTACTCTAATTTGAATTTTGGCTGTTCATTGACTTGTACACAAAAATAAGATTGAAATAATCAGTCGACAAGATCTAATATTACTGAACAAGCATGCATCACCTTCATGCGGTTTAAACCTTTCGAAAGGCTTATTAAGATTTACAGCATACGGTGACAATTTCTCTACGTATATTCCCTTTATCCCATGAAAATTACTGTAATTGCTAACTTAGGACTTCCTTTTCAATCCTTGCTAAAAATAGCAAGAAAAATGACAAACTTCCTAACCACGAAAGATACGTATACCATCAAGAGCCAAATTTATAGATTGTCTTGAGAATATACCAATATCACTTTTGGTGTTTACTCATGTGATAAATTATCTTGATGCTGCATCAGCTTTACTGGCTGGGATGGAAGCATCGTCCTGGATCTCTTGCTTTTTATCAGCAATTTTGAGACTGGCGTTTCTCTCTGCCTCTTCTTTATCGAGGAAAGCTTGTGCTTTCATGGCCTGCATCATTTGCTTCATTGTCTTTTCCTCTTCATTAAGCTGCATATCAACTATCATTTCAGCCTGTTTATCAACGGGCTTAAAGTATTCATCAATGGCAATCTCCTGCAGTAAATAACCCAATGATCAAATGTTAGTATCAAATACTCGTACAAGTGTAACAGGCAAGATATAAGCAAGATGGAACATCTACGATGATAGATCATAAAAAAGAGTGCAACCTACCGTCTCCTCTAACTGTTTGTTCACCGCTTGCATCTCCTCCACCATCTTCCGCACCTCGGATAAAATAAGCTGCTCAGGGATCTTTTTAATCTCTGCCTTCCTTTGTTCTGCCTACAAGAATACAGGAAAAAACAATAAGCACAAAAGCAACATGTCTAGTTGGCAAGGTAAATGATAAAGTTGGATACATACAATAGAATTTGTTTAGTTCATACGTACAATAGCAAAAACGATAATGTTGGATAGATTCTAGTGTGACTTGCCTATATGACATTACCCTGGTGTACTGGTGTTGCTAGTCACATAAGCAAATTAAATTGTTTAAATTTAAGAATAAAAGGGATCTGTAATAGGTCTGCTTGTAGATTGCACAATACCAGAAGCCACATCATTTTTTGACGGGAAAATAATAATTAAGAGTTTAAGATGTTACTCACGTTTCACGATAATACAGAGGCAATAGTCAACGAATGCTACACAGAATTGTACATAGCAAATGATATTAATTGATGTGCAGCAATAACTATAAACAACTATTACCGAACAAAATACTAGGAACAATAAGGTTTAGAGCATACAGATTACCAATGACACGGGATAAAACATATACCTGCATTAGTATGCCTTTTGAGGATATATTGTATTAATGAAATATGTAATGGCAAGCAGTAATACCAAGAAACTGTGAAATGTTTACCTGAGCAATATGTTTTTCGATTTCCAATCTGTAAGACCTGATACGGCGTTCTTCATAACCTGATAAAACTCTAACGTAGAACATCGCTTTCTTCGCAAGTTCCATCAATTTACTCATCGTTTTTATCAGCGTCTGATATCAAACTAGCAGTTATCGATGTGTAAACAAGTTTCTGCAAATTAGACAATTTCAAGAAGCTTAATATCAGTTTTTAACTGCCGAGGCCCAGTGTTATACTTTTATAACAAATCACTAGTTAGTATTTTAGTTATATAACACATATTGTTGACCGACGACAAATCGATGGATGGATAGCTTGAGTAATGTAGATAGTAATACTACTACAATCAATGAAGTGATTAAGTCTTGTTTATTATGCAAATGAGGTCCAAATTTGATATGACGATATATTTTCATTTCAATTAGTATTGTTTTACCTTTTGCACACTGTTTGTGCCTAATTTACAACCCTAAATATGTATAAATATCAAAATAGTCACCGAACTAACAAAATTGTATCATACGGTGACTAAGCATATGAGGAAGTCAGAATAAGCATAAAATTCTAAAAAAGATAAAAATAAAATAAAAAATGTTATCCGCGTAGCAATATATTGACCGAAGGTAAATAATTGTTATAAAGGATTTTGAAAATTACAGAATTCCGATGGTTAAAGTTTTAATTATTACTTACTTGGTTGGTAACACTAATCGGAGGTCGGAGAAGACTGTGGGGGTGGCCGGAGAAGAAATGAGATCGTCGATTGTGCGACTAGACATAAATGAAGAGAGGGAGATCGATCTCAACAGTCAGAAAGTCGATACGAGGATAACGAAGACGGACGGGTCTTTTCAAGATCTAGGGTTTTAGTTTTGGGAAATAGTCTTTTCTTCTTTCCTTTTTTAAAAAAAAACTTATTTCAAATTCCAATTTTTGAGTTTTATTTATTTATCTATATTTATTTATGTATTATTATATACTTGCAGAATATCCGTGCAATGCAGCAGGAACAGTTTATTAGCTTTATATTCATTCGATGTATAGTATTGTGTTATCTGAAATATTTTAAAAATTCAAAACCATATGACAATACACAAAATATATTGTTTTGTAAATGGAAAAAATCATTTTTTAAACAATTTTCCAAAAAAACTTGTAATAAAATTACTCAAAATTAAATCATAAGATGTCATTGCAAACGCAATGGTTGTGTTGCTAGTTGCGATAGCCGGGTTTCAAGTTTTAATAGACATGTTGTGAGTTGTGGAATCGTTTGTTGAGTCTATTTGATTTTTTATTTTTGGTTTATTTTTTTGTATTTTGATATTAAGCATTATGTACTTTACATTGTAATCCTAAAACTTGATCAAAATGTTTGAATTACTCGTCCCAACCTTGATTAAACACTTTCATCTCATCCCAACCATTCCGTTCATAATTGGCATGTCTTGTAACTACTAACGGTTTAAAGTTATGTCTTTTTCGGAATTTCTCATCCGTAGTCATTTATATCTTAAAAAATATATCTCAAATGCATTATATAATAGTATAGATATAGAGAAGTTTAAGTTAAAATTAATTGTCATATGTTAATTAGTTTATGGTTTAATAATGCTTATATTAATGATAATTAAATGTCATATTAATTAGTTTATAGTTTAATAATATTTGTACTAATAATAATTATATGTCAAATATTAATTACTTTATAGTTTAATAATGCTTGTACTAATAATAATTAAATGTCACATATTAATTAGTTTATAGTTTAATAATGCTTGTATTAATGATAATTTAATAAATGTAGGGGCATGTTAGTCATTTCTATATATTTTTAAAAATGCTCTTAGTAATTATAAGGGTAAAATAGTAAAATATATCTTAAAAAAATATTAAAATGTATTATATAATAGTATAGATAAGGGGATGATCTACTAATTTTAGAAAAAGGGAAGATAATCTGAGTTGTCCATTAACATTCATCACGGTGAATGTTAGTTATCCAGAAGGATAATACAAAGGAAATGGATAATCCTGAAGAAAAGGGAAAGTTAACTAACATTCATCGCAAAGAATTAATATACAACCAAGTTTAACTTCCTTTTACCTTAAAATTATCTCTTCCTTCTTTATCATTCCTGTACTTTGTATATATATACAGATGCATATATACATATATGTATAACGACAATACGACTGAAGTCATGAAACCGATTGTTCATTTTAATTATAGAAATCGGTACTAAGGGTCCATTAACACTCAAACCAAATTTTGAAAGTAAGTTATTCATTAGTTGTTATAAAATACATATATCTTTCAATTATATAAACAAGTTTATTTTATTGCTTTACATGCATATCAAGTGTTTTGTGGGGCTATTTCTTGAGTATTTTATTTATTGGGAGTTTTGAAAGCATTATGATATGATTTAAGCATGTCATGTCAATTTCGTTTATAAATTGGATTTAGTAGTTGTTATCTGAATTTCATTTTTATTTTGTTTCTTTTTTTATTTGGTTTCACTACTTTGAATTTACAAAGCAACTGTTGTGAACTTGTAATTGACATCTTGAAACAGAGAAAAAAAGGATTATGCAAGCATGATTATTTAAAGGAAAAAATGCATTTAAGTTGTTACTATGGCTAACCTTTTTAATTGTTATTTACATTTATAAGTTTTTGTGTAAACCATTGCGGACTTAGTATAGGTTGGTTGTGTTCTTTAGCTATTAAAGTTTAAGAAATACGATTATGTTTGAATGCAATCCAAGTGTTTGTTAAAATGTGTGTGTTAGGATTGAAGAACAATTTTGTCACGGACTTATAATTTTATCTTGGTAAATGCTTCGGTAGATAAATCTATGCTTGTGTGTATTGGATGCTTCGATCAGATTCATTATATTTGTCGTTCGACTTTTGACCCATTTGACTTGTAGTTCTAAACTGGAGATATGATGCTTTTCAACCTGCTGGTACAAAGAATAGATTGAAGAAAAATCATGTAAGCATCATCTTAATTAGTGAGTGCAACAAAATATTTTGAAATACATGCTATTATAGTAACCTAAATTTATAACTGAAATTTAGTTTTGCTCATTTTAAATGATATGCTTTTTCTTACTTGAAATGAGACGTATAGATAAGAGTCTAAGTGTTTGATAAAATTCGAAAGAATTTTTTTTCTTCATGCTTATCAGATAATACATAAGAGGTATTAGACGAGAGGGCATATGAGATAAAAAATCTACAAAAGTTTGCTATCTTGCTGCATAAATTGCAGTTTGACATCTGTTGTGAACTAAGAGATTGTGTTGTTAATTATTAAGCTTGATAGAGATATTCATCCGGCTTTTAACTGCTCTACTCGTACAGTTACTTTTGTTTAGTTGAAATGGGGTGTTTTTGGGTGCAGATTATGAACTTTTTTTGGTAACCAAAGGCATTTTCTTGATGTCAAAATGTATTTTAGCAACTGATGTATTTTAGATCTTTAAGTTAAGGAAAGTGAATGATGTATTAATGTCTTGAATGTTTTTTCTCCTTTATATTAAAATTTTATTTTTTTTGTTTCATCTTTATTGTTTTTTTTGAGATTTATGATGTTTTAGAGATTCAAGAAAGAATACTCAGTTGCTGTGATAATTGTGCCATATGTGGGGAAAGGTACTTCCATGCCAAGTCATTTCTTAATATGTTTCCCTGAAATTGTTTAATGCTTATTTAGAAGATTTATATGTCTTCCAATGATAAAGAAAAAAAAAAAAGAACTTTCTAGATTAAAATCAAAAGTGCCAATAAGTAGCAATTATAACATTCCTAAGAAACACAATTTTGATTTTAAATATTTCTATTAATCAAAAATTTTGAAATTGTGATACTTAACCATTCGTACTATAAATTATCTTTAGGTAGGTTATTGAAAGATGGCATAATTTATTTTTTGACAGTTTATTAGAAATTGGTAAGGCTCAACATATCAATTGATTTACTCAATTTACCGAGTCAAATACTCACATGATAAAGTTTTCAATGCAATATTTCAATTTTTTGAATGCGATATTTCCTTTATTAAATTGTTATGTTTAGTAATATTCACTAGAAATAGCTTAAGATATAAGTCATCTTTTAGTAGCTTAACCTGTTGAAAATAGCACAAATAAATAAGTTTAATTTATAAGTAATAATCTTATAAATTTTGTCGTTTGAATGGGTCTTAATTGAGTCTCATAATTTCTGTTGTGTACTCTTTAGCAAGTTCAACTATCTATCTTAAATATTGTGAGGTATTACTAAATTTTTAGTAAGTGGGATCATTAGGTTACCCAAGTCAGTGGCTATAACAGGTGTTACATAAAATATTGAATAAAAAAAACGCCACTTTGAACTAATAAAACAGAAATGTGTCTTAGTGCTATGGGTTTTAATCAACCTATTTGCAAAATTTACATCCCACATTGACCTTATATCATTGTATTTTTCAGTTGAATGAATAATTAGAAAAGGTGGTATGAAAGCTTGAATTATATAACTCTGGTAAGGAGCATTCATTGTGCCATTATGAACGTCCTTCGATCACTTTCGACACATCAGTCTCACTTCAACTTTTCACTACTTTTTTTCACTTAATCACTTTCAACTATTTTGAACCCACAACCTACCCTTTCAACGCGGTTCATTTACCCACTAAAAGAAATTGTACATACAACTTTAACATTAGCACATCACCCATTGAAAAGAAAAAAAAGGTTGCAAAGACGATTCGGCGTTAGAACCCAGTTTCGTGCACTCCTCGATCAACCAAACTTTGGAGTTCATGTAAACCCCGAGCTATAGTACATGCTATCAGATGCATTTTACTATCCAAACAAATAAAACACCGATGTGATTTTAAATATCATCGTTCTTCATAGGTTATCATTTTGTTGGAGAACAGTTTGAAACAATCATGGTTACTTATATGAATCATTATATTTATTTGGATTTTTTTTTTTTTCACATTCATGAAATCGCTACGCATAAAACTTACAATTTGTTATGACATAGATCATGAATTGTATAACGTTGTTACATGTAATTATGCTTATGTCGTAATATTTTAAAGGGGAAATGTCATAAATAGGTAACATGAAATGCTAAAAAACTTGATAAAAGGTTAAATGTTGTATTTTGTTACAAAAGAAAAAGAACGTCAGTTTAATTTTATACTATAATATGATGATTTTTCACAACATTATGATTTGTTCAGAGCAATGATGAATACCACAAACTTTTTGATACATTAAAGATATGCATTGTAGTATAATAATAATAATAATAATAATAATAATAATTGGGGGAAAAACCTTGGAAGTACGCAGACTATATCAACTTTATCAAATGAAGGCCGGGAGAAAAAATCATGAAAGTAGGACCATATAATGCATTGCATATTATGACCGTACATCAATAACCATGACAACACTTACATATGGTTGTGCAAAAATATGGTTTGAATCAAAACATTCAGAAACTGAAATCAGGACCAAACTAAACTTAAATTCGGTTCTTGGTCTATAAAAAGGTTAAAAATCGGTTCTTGATTCAATCAACGATGGGAACCGAACTGCTCTTTTGAGAAGAAGAAAAGTATTCTTCAAACTTGTTATCTTGATACTAAAGTTAAGAACCCCAAATCTGTATTCAGTTCACATTCCATTTGAAGGCGGCCAATTATATTTCTAGTTCTAGATCGGAACTGCTGGAAACGGGGTCGAACAAACTACTTTAAAATTTGGTCAATTATAGTTGATAGTCTATATAATGGAGTGTCTCATTTGAAATGCTACAAGTCTTAAATGCAAATAAAAGTATACTAGTTTTATTTCTCACCAAATAAACCCATTTATACAACTTCCTCAAAAGTGACAAACAAAACTAAGTATAGATTATCACATTGCCTCTTGCGTCTTGCCTATACACCATCTTTACAATTGAATAGTTTGTGTAAAACCCCCTATCTCACCAGCATGTCATTCGTCACTTAAGTCTGATGATAGATAATTTGGACCGTATATCCAGAAAAATAAAGTGATAATGAATACATATGCCACCCAAGCATCATATAAAATTATTTTTATACTCTTGGTTGTTGTAACCTTAGCAATACTTGGAGGGCCTATGTATGCGTTATCTCATCAAAGAGAGTTGTGATGACAGAGATTGTAACCCGATATGATAGAGCTAATCGCAAATGAGAGAAAAGCTAAGAAAGACATTGCTATTGAAGCAGTTGCCTTTTGTGTGAAATCGTCTTTTCCCCAGTTTGATACCCAATCATCCACTCTGGTGGCTGCTGAAGATGATGCGGAGATCAAGAGATACGCCAATATCTGCAATCATATCGATCAAAATTATTTTCATCAGTAAGGAAACTAATGATGTTTGGATTTTGATCAAACTATGTTTGTCAGTGAAGAAACTAGAGTGGCAATTTTGACCCATTGCTTAACACTAGGTTGATGAATTTAAGGTGTCAAACATGTAGAAAAGTAGCTTAAGTGGAAAAAGGTCAAATTGACACAATAATTATTTATATAAACAATTTGGTCAAGAAGTGTTTCAATTCAACCTGCCCCATACATAGATGACCCACTTTGACCCATTACCCAACCCGCTTCACCTCTTGAGAGGCAATAAGTATATAGAGAATTAGAGATTCATATATACATTGACTGTATGCTTGTTGAACTTACCTGATCTATTAAGAAGTCAAAGTGAGGGCGAAGAGAGTAAGAAGTCATATGTTTTTCATACTTTAAGAGGTATGTCATGTCAATCGCTTGAAATGCTGCATATGCAAAAGCCATAGCATTCGCACCTACCACATACCTATGTCATCAAACGAAAAGAAGATGCCATCAATGATAATAATAAAAACTTCAAAGATAATTTTGTAGCATCTATCGAACCCAATCCTCAGTCTTCATTTTTATCGCAGTTACAGCAGCAAAACTAATTTAGAGTGTAACTATAATTACTTGGCTGTTCCTAGTTTAATATTATCGTTTGAAACTAATTATTATCTGATTCTGATTATTGAACTTCAAAAGGTTTTGAATCCAAACATCATCTTTAAACATTCACAGATAAAGCCTTCCTTAGGTACCCTTGCAAGTTCATTGCGGGGGGGGGGGGGGGGGGGGGGGGGGAGGGGGGAGAATAGAATCAATCCTTTCTACTTTTCATCAGAATTATTATTCAGCCTAATCAACCAAAAAGACAAATTTCTCATATATTCAAATCCCTAAACTTCATTATAGTCCCCTAAAATTTAGGAGGTGTTTGGAATTGCATATTCTAGCTCCTTAAGACTTAAAAAATGTGTTCGAGTCCAATCGCGAGCATACATTTAAAAAACACAATAAGCTATAAGCATTTGATGAAATCCCAAATAACCTCTTACAAATTCGATCATAAAAATTAACTAATTTTAATCCACTACAGAATTTACTACTAGGTACTTAATTGTAGTCAACTCTCTAAACTACCCATCCCAACCACGTACTTACGGTTTTTAACTTTTTATTAATCCTCAATTTCTGCTAATTGCTAAAATCAAATTCTAAAATCGCCAACTTATTATTTAACAGAAACTATACACATACATACATATTATATATACGTACAGTTTACCTGTATTCTTTGTATCTATCAAACGAATCACCGCTCCACCCTTCAGTTTTATCAGAAGCCATAACAGCAAAAGCAATTATACAAAACACAATTTCCAAAACCCTAAACCCTAACTCCACTCTATCAACCATCACTTCTCTTCTCAACCGTCTCTCCGTCGCCGGCACCGACTGGCTCTCACCGCCGCCGGGATTCACCTTCGTTACACCGGTGACCGGCCCCTCTCTCGTCGATCGGTTGTAGGCAACCGCCGTCGGCGGAAGGTTGAAGGTCTGCGTTGGTTTGTGGTGGTCGGAGATCGGAGATCGTCGGAAGGAAGTGTAGTATTTGTCGACGGGGACGATGGCTTTGGAAGGAGATGAGGGGAACTCGTCTGGCTGGATAGGTGATGGGAGAGGAGAGTGGAATTCTTCGTCAGTGTCGGACATTGAACGGTTGTTTGTGGTGGTGGTGTGGTGGCGAGTGGTGCCTTTGTGGTTGTCCATGGTAGTCGGAAGACAAGATGATTGGAAGGAAGTGGTTTAAGTTTTAAAAAATAAGAGTTATAAAAAGGAGATAAAGACAGAGAAAGAGAGAGGGAAAAAAGCAAAATCCTTTAGTGTGGGTTTTGAGACCAAAACAATAGTACTACAACAATTTTATATTGTACATTTGATTATAAATAATTAAACGCGTAATAATAACAATTATTACTATTAATTAATGGTTTAATTATAATATAATTAGGATTAAGTTTTTGAAATTTTGTTCAATCACATGCAGAGTAGATTGTACGTATCAAAAAATTCAATTATTATTATTGTATGTATACGATTATTTTATAATTTATTATATATAGATGTAACGCTGACTTTAATGATACGATGATAAATGTGTCAGATGAACAATTATATAGATTTTAAGACTTCAGTGTTAAACTAATTCGTATCAAAATAATTATTATTATACATGTAGATATGATGATTATAATATATAGTCATTTTAAAAAATAAAAATAAAAACTGTAAGGATGAAAGAAACGAAAAAGGGTTAATTGATGTAGAACAAAACTAGTTATTTACTGTTGGATTTTAGGAATCTATATTATTAGAGCTAACTTTTAACATGTTGCAATCATTTAAATGATGAAAGATGAAAATATAGTTAAGAAACACAACAAAACTGACTATCACCAATTTGAATCATATCATTCATGATTTAACTTTAAACCCAAAATCCCTTTTAATTTATGAATGAGGAAAAGGGATTTAAGAATTATGAGTGTTCCAACATTTACTTTGGGAGTAAGCTTTCCCCAAGCCAAAAGGCCACACAAACAACACCCTTTTATTCTTTTCCTTTACTTAAACCAACCAGATTCTCACACAAAAAAAAGATTTAAAAACACAACTTTGATGTTATATATTAAATAACCATGTCATAAGAAAACTAACATATATACATATAAAGGACAATATGCCCAAATTGACTTAATATAATCAGGTTAACTGTCATATGATAGGTATTTTACATGACTTTAAACTACAAGAACTTTGATGACAACAATGATGGAACATAAGTTTATCATATAACATTATACAAGACATGTCATATCGAGTATCTCCTTTTATACAGAACTATATGATACACATGAAGTTATTAACATCCTATGACCCAACTTCCATTTTAAGTAACCAATTTTTCTTTTTGGTAAATGAAGAAAATCTCACTCGAGTCAACTTTGTTGACTTGACAAGCAAATCTTGGACTCCTAGAATTCCCCACAAACAAACCATCAGGGTTTCACAAGGATTATCAAGCTGAGTCGGTTTGCCCCAATGAGTTGCATCTTATAGGAAGTACGTTTTTATTTTGAGTAAAATAATGGAAGTGCATCGCCTAAAATGGTCGAAAAACCATAATGGATGAAGAATGATCTAAAACATGGTGACATAATGTGCATTGTGTGTAAGGATCCTTCTCATTATAGAAACACTCAATAATGGATAGCAGTCTAGGTATCTAACCCAAAGTCTTAAGAAAAGTAACCAATCCCTTTTCCGATCTAAGCTACAAAAGCTTCAACACGTTTGGTATTTCTCTGTAACCATTTTATATAGGAGCAGAAAACACCTCACACTACTACTCGGAGTCCGGTTTCTATGACAATTTCAGTAAGGAAAAGAAGTTAACATAAAAACAAATGGTAAATCATTCCTTAAGAATCAATTGGTGATTTAATAACTAAACAACATTAAATCTTTTATTTTTGGTCCCCAGCTTAGATGTATGTATCTTGCGCATTTCCCTGGGGAGCGCTGTATTGTGATTATGTTTCTAAAATGAAACTTTTGTCTTACAAAAGATAACTCATAAAATGTTCGTTTTAAGATAATCTTTTTCACATATGAAAGCATTTGTACCAAGTTCTTTAGGCATGACTATCAAAGAGATGTACAAACTATTAGTACGAACTATTCATATACATACGACTATAGACAGATTAGCTTTTCTTGCAAAATCAAATGTTAAATAGTTAGTAATTGTTACACTTTTCTAAGAACAAGGAAACAGTGATTCAAAAGATAATTTCCATCCAGATATGACTTTTGGATCAGCTAATGTTCAAAATCGTTTCTCAACCATGTATTTCTTAACAAGTTGGATTAGCATACCAACACTTTTTGATCTTATAAATAATTTTTGTTGTAGCTTTAATACAAAGTTATACTACAGTACTATTAAATAAAAATTCTTACGATACTGTAAGCATCAGACACGTTATTAACACTTTATATCCATTTGATTCGTTTCATCGTCAGCTATGTTCATAAACATTAACAAGATGAAGTAGCATCCGAATCAGTCTGTTTCTTTTTTAGGTAACAAGTTAGGTTGGTTCACAGCTGTACAATTTTTCTACTATCAGTTTTTGGTTATTCCCGAAACAAACAGACAAAAAAAGAAGAAAAAAAACTCAGTTTATGGTCCAGTACGGTATGGAAACAATTAAAAACCGAAACCGGACCAGCACCAGAACGGTTAACAATGGTTTGTGGTTCTCAATTCCATTATTTTTAACTCCCTTTCCTTCAATCTTATATCATAATCCAAAGGGTACTAGAAACAGATATTTCACGGAATTTGTTTTTTGATGTGTCAGCAGTCAAGTAAAGATGCCATCAGCATCCACTTATTCTGCTTTACCAAAAAGATCCTTTGTTCTTCAACAAAACCTGCTCCTTTAGCTTTAATGCTTTAAAATTTTCCTTGCTTATTTTCACAAAATAAGTTCAAATTTAGGGTTTGGATGGACTTATTTACTTAAGGTTATTTGCTTATTTCAGGGATGCAAAAGAAGCTCCAAATTCTTGCCCTATTTGCTTATTTTCACAAAAATGAGCTTATAAGTTATAAGCTATAACCAAAGGCAAAAACTCAAAAATAGCTTACGAGCTTATTGCTTCTAAGCAATAAGCAACAAAAATAAGCCCACCCAAACACTACATAACCCTAAAAGCAATTCATCTACACAGTACACCTAAGGTGTGAACACTAATTGAATATGTGAATACATTTAACAGTATGCAGAATTTGGCAATACATAAAGTGATATAGACCCCATCATCTACCTTTCCATAAAGCCAATTTTCTCGGAAGTTTCAATTTGCATGGCTATCTGGATACAAACCTCTAATAATGCAACACTGATTGATATATTTACATTGGTGGGACCCAGGAATTCCACCTAAAACCTAACAGAAATTTCACTGAACTGTAGCTTTTAAGTGATCGATTTTCAGGGGGAACAGCTACATATATCCTCTATAGAAAAATATATATGTTTATAGGAATTATTGCTAACATTTATGACTAGTGGATAAGAAGAAATTTTAATAGATACATTGTTGTGTTGGGGTGCGGGTGGTGTAGGGTACCTCTTTGAGAAACAAAGAAATCTCCTATTATCAAAATCTTGCAGCATGTTATCAATGCTTATTCTGGCAGTCTTAAACGGTTGAATAGCACGAGGAAGCTTTGCTCAGGGACTACATAGAGGAAACCAAGGTCTGCACCTTTGACATATGGTCCCATGCCCTGTAAGAAATTATATAATCAAGTAATTGTTGATTTGTGATAAGTTATACTCGTTGTTTCATTTTAATTAGAGGTGGAAATTATGACCCACTTACTAATGAGTAGGTCAATTCGGGTTATGTTTTATCTCTAACAATAAAAAAGTAGCTATAATTTTTATAAAAGAACGGGTCAAAGAAGTTGAAAGTCGTCCAAAGTATATTTCCGATGCATACCATTATGTTATTTAAAATGGACTATTATTGTAACATTATAACTTTCGTGATCACATTTGACACAGTATAATATACCACAAAAAATAAAATAACGAGTCGGAAAAATAAGTGTTTTGTGTTGGGCCGTTTTCCACAAAACAAATACCTCCTTCTGACAAAGACAAAAGAGTTACCCTTTGACCCAAACGAGTGTTGACTTGTTAGCCAACATGCCCGACCCACCCGTTTCACCACCTCTAGCTTTACTCATTGTAGATTGGTAACATAAAGACGGTATTCCAATATAACATTACC
The DNA here is from genome assembly GCA_963921325.1 of Logfia minima. Taxonomy (NCBI): domain Eukaryota; kingdom Viridiplantae; phylum Streptophyta; class Magnoliopsida; order Asterales; family Asteraceae; genus Logfia; species Logfia minima. Next base: position 3,069,295 of record OY992773.1, read on the forward strand.
TTGCCATTGAGTTGGAGAAGTTCGCCCTCAACCCACTTTGGATTCTTGAAACCAAATTCAGCGATTCTACCTTGACCTTTGTAACTAGCAACCTAAAAGAAAATCAGTAAAATCATTTAATCACTATTAAAACACGCATCTAAAGTAACCTCTATATAACGTTTAGCATATAAAGATGCATTCAAAAAGAAGGCATGTGAGCACAATTACCACTCCCAATTCATCTGGATACATTCCACGGTTCGAGAAGTAGCCTCCTTTTGCAATTCTAGCACGGAACGTCACCTAAGGATATAAAGGTCATTTGGACTTGCCATAAGATGCGCAAGAATAGCCAACAAAAACTGAAAGAAAAATAGAAGGTAAAATGCCACTAGCCTGGCCAGCAGGAACATTCAGATCGCCTGTAACCTTCACAGCTTCAACATACTCAAAGAACTCAACATCATTTGCACCATTCCAGTTCCCATACTTACGCTTCAACTGTACCACCTCGGTACCATATGGGCCAAATGCACCAACATAAAGACCTAAATAGATATCAATTAATCATCTTGATTGTATGTTTTAGAGTTCAAAAGAAAAGAAAAAAATTAATAAAAATAAAAATCTTTCTGCCATATCTAGGGGTCAAAATTTCAAATAATCAATTTTGGTTAACATGTTTCAGACTTGCTCTTTAACCCAAAAAGAAGAAAAAAAAACGTTTCGTACTTGCTGCAAAAGAACTGATTCTCTAAGGCCAAAATGTAAAGTAAAATAACTTAATAATCCCTTTCATTCAGCCTAATGCTTCTAACATGTGTATTTCCATTTCACGATCCGTCTCCACTTCTTCACAAAAAAGTCATTTTTGTACAGTTCATAGATTAATTAATTGAAATATTATAAGTTGTCGAACACTCAAACATCTGGTTATGTGTTAATTACAAATTCATACAACAGAAGCATATCCAATACCACATAAATCACTTTCAAAAAGCACATTTAAATACCCCAAAGATAAATAGATACTCGCCTTCAAACGGATCTAAATCCCCTCTAGATGTGGAGATCCGAGTAAAATTTGTATACTCTGACAATTTCTCCCGCTTCTTTGCCTGACTAACTGCAAACTTCACAATTTCACGAACATCCCTCGAGACCTAAAGAACATTACTTGGATATAATTACCATGTAGATCACCCCAAAATTCTGAGAATATATTTTATATTTACAAAAATCAATATAAATAAAACAACACAAAACGAGATAAAATCTCGAGGTGGCAATTTTGACCCAATTATATGGGTCGATTTGGGATAAGTTTTACTTCTAATGGGTCAAACAGGAAAAATAGAATAACTATCCTAAAAGAATATGGTTCAAAAGAAGCCAAAAGTGACCCGTTTGATAAAACACAACCCCAAAACAACCTACTAATGGTAAATGAGTGGAATCACCCCTTCTTTAACAATGGAAGAACTCTAAATTAGTCATACCTTTCGAGAAACTTTATCAGAACTCCACAATGCCTTGGCAACATCAGGAGGCATCAATTCAGAAACACCTTGATTGGCAATAGCAGCTATTTTGACCTTAGATGCAATGCTTTCCTCACTACCTTTAACGGGAACATGAAGGACAAAAGAGTCTTTTTCCATTTCTTCTATTTCAGCAGGAACACGCACAAATTCATCTTTGGAGGGTGTATCCTCTCTAGTGTGTAAAACTCCACCAACGAAAAGCTTCATTTCTAAATTTTTCCCATCTTCTGTTTCGTCACTGTTTGCTCCCATGACAATCCGGTCGGGCTGTGGGTCATCCAAATCATTATTCTCTTCTTCAGAATCTTCATCTGAAGTTCTTTTATCATCATCTTCTGACAGTAGTTGATTCACAGTATCATTATCCTCCACTTCTTCAACATCAACTTTCATAACCTTCAAATCTTTAATTTTTAGTTCGGGGATTTTGTCTTTAAGAAAATTTATCACGCTTCTTATCCCATCCTCAGTGGCTCCCTCAAAACTTATGCTTTTCTCATCATTTTTACCAGGTTTATCTTCATTCACTTTCACTTCAATTACAGATGAATTCTCAATATCATTCATTGATGTCCCTTTTGTGGATGAAGAACTAGATGGAGATGCGACTTTAGAGTTGCTTGCTTTAGCTCGTTGCATGAAAACTACCTATCAACATAGATCAATGGTCAGTTCAGTCTCAAAATGACAAGGTTGTCAACAGGGCAAGACATATATATAAAACATAACCACTTCAACCAGTTAGAGATAAAACATAACCTGAATTAACGCAGTGATATCAGTTTAAAACACCAAACATCATTTATAATGGGCATGATAAATCACATATATAAGTTTATGAGTAATCCCTACGCTATGCATATATATTTATACAATACAACACCCTCTTTCCAATCACAATGAAATAATGATTTGTCATACCTGCATAGTATATGTCTCATCATTCTCTTTGACCACAAATATTTCAAACAGCGGAGTTCCAGGAGATGCAGACACTAATTGTCTGTAATAAAGAAATATAAACATTGTTGTGGTAAATATTATGTGAACCCATTGAATAATATATATAGTGTTCTCCTTTCTCAACCTTGTATCTATACCTTGGGTTGTAACTTTTGCCAATGAATCTGCCTACACCCGGAGTTATGCGTATAAGTCTTCCAAATGGATCATCAGAATCTTTTGAGTACCCTACCCACCAACCAACCTACAAGTATTAGTGTAATCACTATAAATGATGATATAAACTCATCCTTTGAAATCAAAGTGGTAAGAATATAATAGAGGAGGAAAATTTCACCCATTTATTTAGAAATTGGTTGATTCAGGTTATGTCTAATTCCAAGGGTCAAATTTAAAAGTAAAACACACACACGCTGCACAAAAGGGAACGGGCCAAATGGGTCGAACAGGTTAAAAAGGTTACAAGTCGCCCACAGTCTATTTATTTAAACAAAAGTTGTTCTTTTTAACATAATCAGATCAAATGAACAAAAAGTGTTTGTGGGCCAACCTGAACCGTTCCAAACTGCACAAAAGATGACAAATTACCCAAACCGCCAGTTGTGCATCCCTAGAGCATAGCAATAAGAACAAACGAATATTCTAGCTGATCCATATTTATATTACCAGACCACTTCCTGTATTTTTACACAACTTTGAAGCATCATGATAACGCTCTTCATGTATTGCATTCTGCAAATAAACAAACCCATGAGCTTCAGAATTCATTGACATCAATAATCTTCATACTCATTCAACTTTGATCTGACCTTCAACTCAGACATAACCTCTGCAACACAATCCTTTGATGTTGCTTCTGCTATAGCTGTTTTTAACTTTGAAGCTTCCTGGAAATCTTCTTTCTCTATTGCTTCTTCTAGTTGAAACTGCAAAGCACGACAACTTGTTAAACTTAAAACAAATAATAAATTGTAGAATATACCAAAACTTTAGTCACTCTAGTATAAATATATAATCACTCTAGTATAGCTAATCTTCATCATATTCTATTAGTATAATCACTCTGGTACTTCCAATTATAAAGAATATCATATCTGACAAAAAGAATTTATATCCAAACAAGAAGCTTCCATTCCAAAATCAAAGAGTGGATCACTTATTTATAATTAAATCAACTATTTATATCACTAAGTCTTTCTCATTGCAAGCTCCATAAAGCTTAACACTGACTATTTAGTATTTACTTATAAAAAAAATTGTTATGCTGTAGCACAAACACACACTAACTTTAACACTATAGGAAATTAATTAATAAGCATGGGCAGCTAAAAACACAAAATCTATAATCTACAAATTCCAAAAACTTAGCAATATGAGATAATAACTGCTTAAGTTAAACTAAATCAACCATAAATTAATCAACTATATCAATACAATCAAATGTTAACAATCAACAATTAGTGAGTGTATGTACATATATACATATACATAAACATACTTGAAGGAGTGAAACAGAACGTTCAGCAAGTTCTATTTCAGAAAAATGACGAGTCCACGTATTCCAATCCCAATCGGACGACGTGGCATGATCGGAATTAGTACACCGGCAACCGGAATTTACCGGTGAAGATTTCATAACGTTATTCGAACCAGAAACAAATTTCAAATTAAATGACTTTTTAGCAATCGAAAAATCGGAAAATGAAGATAACGGAGGTCTAATTTGGGGGAAATTTGGTATTGAAGTTCCTGCAGCCCAATAAACATTTGCAACTGCCATATTTAAGCTTGTGATTGTATGTATATGAGTGTGTATTAAATTAACGAGTATGGATGAGTTTATTTGGGGAGAATGATTTCTAGGGTTTGTGGAGAGTGATGAAAGTGTTATAATTGGTGTGGAATAAATCGTGGATAATATACATACATATATAGATATAGATATAGATATATACAGTTATAGAACCTGTCGCAATATCAACGTGGCCACCGTGGGGTCCGTTTTATATTTTAATTTATTTAATATTTAATTTAATTTAATCTTTTTGATCACGATTAAAACCATCGTTTTCGTTTTCGTTTTTGTTTTTAGAGTAACGCTGTTTATTCCATTTACATTCGTTACGGTTCGTTGTGAGATATTGTGAACGTCACGTCAGCATGACTAAATGTCATAAATAACTACACTGCATTCCCTACAATATTTCATAACTAACAACTGAAACTCACTATTTTATTTTATTTTCATTTTTCTTTAAAACACAATTACTTTTATTAAATTAAAAAAACTAATAATACAATAAATAAAATAACATTTCATTAGTTTAAAGAGCACTTAATTAATAAAATTAAAAACATTACAATACTTAAAAGAAATTACATTAATTTAAAGTTAACAATACGATATAACAATAATTAAAAAGACAATTCAAAAACTATTCTTCATTATAATAAATAATACAATAATAACTAGTCTATACACTTCGAAAGTTGTGCGGAAGCGTCCAAATGTGTTCGGTGAGATTGCTCCGTAGATTGTCATACACTGCTTTCCCTAAATCCGCCTCTAACCAAGTTAGCCGGATCAGCGAGAAACTCTTCCTCAAGAGGACTTATTGCGAATTCGTTTTTCTTAAATTATGTAAAGCAATATCACATAAGTGTATACGGTTTTTCGAATCTTGTTCATGCCTATTGCTCTAGCAGAAGACTTTATTATTCATCACCTACCTCGAAGCACACCGAAGGTTTGCTCTACATCCTTTCATGCACTTTCTTGTAACCTTTTCAATTTTTGTCATTTCTCGTTAGTAGGACACGAACACGTCTTAATGAGCGTAACCCAATCTGGATAAATACTGTTGGCAAGATAATACCCTTTTGTGTAATGATTCTCATTCACATCAAACGGTGGGGGTGGACCGGTGTCATTTTTTATGTCATCAAACAACGGAGAATTGTTTAAAACATTGATGTCGTTGTTCGAACCCGTTGCACCAAAAACTGCATGTTATATCCACATATCGTGTGAAGCCACTGCTTCAAGCATAATTTTCGGATGTCCGTGATCACCTCTTGTGTACTGCCCTTTCCATGCATTTAGGCAGTTTTTCCATGGCCAATGCATATAGTCAATGTTATCGAGCATTCCAATTAAGCCATGTTTCTATTTATGTGTTTTGTATAGCTGAGCAATATCAATAGCATTCTGCCTTCTAAAGTACTCCTCCGAATACAGTTCGAGAATACAGTTACAAAGTTGTTAAGACATTCGGCTCACGTTGTTTCACCTATTTGTAAATACTCACCGAACATATCCGGTGACAATCTGTACACCAATTGTCGTATGGCAGACGTGCACTTTTGTAATGGAGTAAATCCTAGCCGCCCCAAGTGCATCCAGACGTTATATAAAATATAGTCGGGGATAGGTTCAATAGAGTAAGTGGTAATACCATTTGCTATCCGGAGAAACAACTCTCGACTCATTCGAAAACGTCTTTTAAACATGTTAGGCGGATACTTCGGATTATTGGAAAAGGAGTCCTCCACCAAACATTGGTCGACACTTTCATGATCCCTTCGTATGTAGTTACATGGACAATTTTCTTTCTAGCGTGAACCTCCGGCCCTAGTAAGTTTTTTTCTTCCTCGACGCAATATTGCAAAATTGTTATAAGTTCGTCGTATTCCGAATAATCATCAAAAATACGATTAATACAATCGATTGCATCCATTTAGGTCATAGTATTTATGATTGTGTATGTATAAATTGTATAGATTTGGTGTGAATTGTATAATTTTTTTTTGTCTATTTATAGGTAGAAAATAGGTTTTTTAATAATAAAAAACTATTTTTTATAACTGTTTGCCCCAACGGATAGTTTGTTTTTTTTTAATAATTTTTATTTTTAATTTTACAAAGGTTACTTTCAAAAAAAAAATTATTTATTTATTTAAAAGCTGAAAACATAAAGTAAACATTAAAAATCGTTCTTGGCCCACTATTCTTCGTGTTGCTTACATAATCTCGGTGACAACGATGGGCCAACACGCCCACCATCGGGTTTGTGCTGGTTCGTGCTCGCTCCACGAGCAGCCTGCAAGACCCGACTGTGAGTGGTCTTATATAGTCTCTAGAGTAAATTATTTCACTGGTTGTTCTTATTTTCAAATAGTATTAAATAGTCTATTTTTTAAAACTTTGTACATTGATAAAAATTTAATGGGTGTCAATTTCAACCTTAAATCTGATCGCGTGCTTAGTGCATGAGGATATTTTTGTCATTTTCATTCATTTTTCATTTCTCTCCTTGCTTTGTTTAACCATTTTATAACAAAAAAAAAAAAAGGAAGTAAAAAGTTAATATCAATACCACGTAAACAAAAGGGTTTTTATTAGTGGTGATTTGTATTAAAACCCAATTAGGTTCTATTGAAATTTGGTTTGTTGGGCTGTGGAAAATATAGTATCCATGGAAATAGACCTCCATAAAAAATAGACCTTAATAAAAAATGGTGTAAAACCAAAGCAGAAAAATAAAAAGGGGTGGCATTGGTCTTATTTTTCATAGTTAGCCACGCAATATCAACCGCCACAAAATTCCACGCTGGTGCGCTGGAGCATCAATCTTACGCGCTTCCTATCATCCTTTCACCTCTCATCGTTCGGCTACAATAATACGGTGGTTAGTGGGAAGGCGTTGGCGGCAACAATACCTTTCAATCTTTCACCTCCACCCATTGACCACGATTTTCACGTAACAGTTAATACTTCTATATTTTTAATATGTTGGAATCTTCACTTGTAAGTCAATTGATTGATTGAGAATGATACGTGACGTTTTAGTTTAATCCTATAAAAAGTATTTGGTCTGATGGTTTTGGGACACTTTCGAAGATGATTAGGGAAAGGTAATGGAACATCATATTAGGCCCCCTCAGTAAGAATTAATATTTCAAATAATTATGTATAACACATATATCTTTATTATTAATGTTTGATTTGCGATTGATTGAGCTAGTTTTTTGTTTGGGGTTTTAAATCTAAAATTTTGACTTGGATAAATCTTTAGTTTTGATATAGGTTTTTGGTTCTTGAATATATAACATGCAAAAAGGAAATGAAACATATAGAATTTAAAAAACATAAGGACTAAGGGTGTGAATGGGTATAAACTACATAGACCACCCAAATAATTTACTCTAATAAATAATCACAAATGTGAAAATGACAAATATACTTTCATGTGTCAAGCACATGATTGGACTTAACGATATAAACTAACACTCGATTTAGTTTTTGGACTGTCGATGCACAAAGTTTCAAAAAATGGACTATTTAAATACTTTTTGAAAATCAGGGACGACCGGTGGGACAAAGTAAAAAATACATAAATAATTTAAATAATTTAATCTACTTTCTATATAAACTCGTACACGAAAAAAAAATGTTTTATAATTTTAACAAATAAAAAAGTAATGTGTTCGGATAAACTTGATGCCAATTGACGAAGTCAAAACAAAACTCGATCGAATTTAAGTTCAACTTAATCATTAAATTATATAAAGTTTAACTTCACTTGTGTCAATTAAGATTTTACTTTCAAGCTCGAGAGGTTGTATCAAAATAGTTTATAGTATATTGTTATTAACTATTTACCCGACTAGATAAGGGTAGCAAGTTTTATATGATTAAAACTAACAAAAAGAAAAATAACATGTGTTGTTAAGCTAATAAAAGGGTTAAACATGTAAATATAATAGAGATGGACGGTATAAGTATACAATTTGATAAATTTAATTATTAAACCGCATATAACTTATATACTGTTGATAACATTGTTCTATATTATTTTAATAAGAGAATGATATAACAATCTGAGATGAATAAAGATAATTTATAAGGGGAGTTTTTAACATTTAAGCATGATCAGAAGACTGCTCAAATAGTATGAACACAATTCAAATAGAGTTGGTTACAAGTTTTTAAGTATCTTTGTAGTAGTTTGTTTGTGACCCAAACTTTTTTTACAAAGTCAAGTTAAGAAACCGAATGAACTTAATCATAACCAAATCAATTGATAAAAATCGGATCGAACCATTGACTTAAAACCATTAATTGATCAACCTTTTGACCATAACCGTTTTGTTAAGAATTTCATCAAAAGTTCACTTATGCGAGTCGATTTAGATAATAATCGCCCTTAGCTCAACCCTAATATAAAGTAATTTTGAAGATTATATTAAACGTTACTCAAAACATATAAATTCTTTAGAACTCACACCACATCCAACATCATATTTCTAATTTATATGTATAAACAAATCATTTACCAAGAAACACGATTATTATACATTTTGAAAAGGGTAATCAATATATATTTATTAAACTTTCCTCAAATTTGTATGTATTTATTCAACCAAGTTGTCCTATTCTATGCGATCATTAATTTGTAGCACTAGTAATCGGTCTAAAAATCCTTACGTGACATTATTAGATGATATGGCATTGCCATGTCAGTGTTGTTTTACTACAACACTATTTTTTCTAGTAAAATCATCACAACTAATTTACACGACGTTAACCACCAACACCTATCATCTCGACCTTATCACAACCAATTTACACTACGTTAACCACTAACATCTATCATCTCGACCTTATCAAAACCTTCGAACATCACCACCATTACTAGCGTCACCACTATATTTCCAACTTTTTTATTCCGGCAACATCATTTTTCTTGCGACGCCACAACACCCACTTTACACCACGTTAACCACCAATCCATATCATCTCCACATTATCACAATCTCCGAACATCACCGTCATCTCCACATTTCCAACGTATTTTATGGCAACACCGGCACACTTACTTTACACCACGGTAACCACCAAACCTATTATCTCTACATCACAACCATCTCTGAATATCCCACCATCTCCGAACATCCCCACATCTCCTGCATTTCGACCATCTCCACCATCTTTGGTGTCACTATCGATCTCCGATTTCCGACCTCCAACACATTTTATCTTCCTAATCAAAATCCTAACCTAACTAAGCTCAATACATAAATATAAAGTTGGATACATTTACACATCCAACATGGAATAACATGGCAAAAACGAGGTTAACTAGATACATGTAAGCAAAAAAATCGATTTCAAATTAATGATTACATACAATAGGACCAGTTAATTGAATGAACACATATAATAAAACAATTAAAATTAGAATTTATTTAATAGAATTTAAGGAAAAGTTCAATACATTTTCAGAAGGTTTGACCTCGAATAATGTTATAGTTACAAAAAATTTACGATATAAAATGATGTGTACCAATAATGTAATAAGAAAAAATTGAAAAAAAAAAAAATATTTATACTGATTGGTCCGCATCTTAATCCATCTAATTTTACAAAAAAGAGTTTGTAAGATTTTTAAAATTGAAAGAGAAAAAAATATATATATTGATTGATCCGCTTCTTGATCCACCTAATTTTATAAGAAACGGTTTCTTTAAATTTTATAATAATATGATTTCTCTTTGGCCCTTATAAACTACAGAGAAACTTTCCTATTTATCACACTTTTTACGTCTTCATCACTAATTCACCCTTCACCCCACTTCTAACAAGCCTTTTCTTCATAAAATAGAAAGATTAACACTAATTGTTTTCTTCTTTTCCGTTAACTTTATGATTTTATTTTATAACCATAAAACCCCTGTAAACATTATTATCTCTCCTGTGAAACTTGTCTCCTTAAAGGTTTTCTGCTTACTCGTCGACTGACCCCCGTTAGCCGCCACCGCAGCTACCCCTCACGGCCACACTTTTAACCTGAGAAAGGTACATCTTGTTAAATTCCGTACATCTTTTATTCTATATCACTATCACTATATAGCTATGGGTTTTTGTAATGTTATTTAACTTAAACTAGGTATAGTATATCACTATATAGTATGTCAATGAATTCAGTCAATTCTTTACATTAAGAAGGGAACTTGTTAGGATGCAAGATTTAAATATAAATGTTTAATATATACGAGTATGTTTTTATATGAAAAGAAGCAAAACCCTATATGAAAGTTTTTAACTTAATTCGTAAACAATTCGTTTGATCCATTGTCTTTTATGTGATGGTAGTCAATTAGGGGAATGATCATATAAAGAGCCCCAGTAACCTAAATTGCACTTCTCTTTAGAAAAATGGGCTTTTTAGGCTTCCTAGGTTAATGAATGCTATTTACCCTAGTCAATTAAAGTGCAACTGTTTTGTTGAATTTGTAGGTTTAAAAAGCTGATTGAGAAATTACCATGGTGGGATTCAAAAATAGGTATATGGTGATGGAGGTATTTGTGGATCCAAATAAAAATATTTCAAAAGACGATCCAATTATTCTTAGCCAACATAATGTATCTAAAGCAATTAAAGACAGTATTCTCGTCAACTTTGGAGAGTGTGGTCTTGCCTCTTCACTAGGGTCATTCCAAGGTTACTACATATTTGTTTCACCACAAATAACTTTTTGTGTTTGTGTATATATATAGATATACATATAGGGAGATGATCTACAGAGGAGGGGTAATCCTGGGAGAAGGGGGGAAGCTAATCTGGGTCGTCCGTTAACATTCATCACGGTGAATGTTAGTTATTATTCATCACGAAGAATGTTAACAGACGACCTAGATTAACTTCCCCCCTTCCCCAGGATTACCCCTTCCCTCTGGATCATCCCTCTATACATATATATATATATATGTATATACATGTTGGCTTCTAGTGAAAACAAGATGTTACAATAAAAACGATGAAAATGCTTTCGGTTTTTGTTCACAGTTTATTTCTAGTCGTGAATTCTTATTTTATTTTGCTTCACAGATAATTTTACTTGTGAACTTTTATTATTTTTAAGGCTCACAAAAAATTTTAGTTGTGAAGCTTTATATTTTGCTTTACATAAATTTACAAAGGGGTAAAACTTTACCTTTATATTTTGCTTTAGTTGTGAAGCTTTATTTTTTTTTTTAAAAAGTAACATTTGTAATCATATTTTATACTTGTCTTTTTTTTTTTTTTTTTTTTTTTTTTTTCTATACTCGTTTCCTTGGGTATAAGTTTCTTACAAAAAGTGTTATGGGTCAACCTAACCCCAACACAAAATCTTACTCATTTTGACCTGAACTCGTTTGACCTGCTACCCTGACCCGCCCATTTTCCACCTCTATGAATAGATGATATCCTTTTTTTCCTGCTCGAATATTAACATCTCAGATGCATCATTGTGCAGTCAAATACGTGAATCACATCACCAAAGTATGCATTATTAGAGCTTCAAGGGATGAGCATCAAAAAGTTTGGACTGCAATTACTTTGGTAAGAAGTGTGGGGAATTGCCCTGTGGTTTTCAACTTACTGGACCTTAGTGGTAAGTCAATTTTTTTATAAAGGTGGAATATTTGGTGCGTTGTGTAACATGTCAACACGGCTCAATGGGGTTTAGTTGACCCAAAATACTATTTATTCAACACAATCAAATTCAGTACATACAATTACTGTTTCAAATATGATAATGATTCGTATAACACTTTAGTTTTTTTAATACAGTGATTTAAGAGGATTTATGTGTTAAACCTACACTCTGAGTCTCTGAGTGACTTTCGATTTTTTTGGCCCATTTTATCACGTCTTACTTTTTCTTTTGTTTGTGATTCAGGAAACATCAAAGCCTGTAAAACGGCAGCTTTGAAGTGTGAAGATTTGAAGTTTGAACAATTAAAGATTGTCTCTGGGGATCCCTCAACACACGATGTTAACAAACATATGCAGAATATCGAGAGAATTAAGATGTTAGAGCACTGAAAATCCAAGTTGATTCATACAGTTTTCAGGTTTGTTGAATTTATTGTATGCAAGAAAAAAAACTTGTTAGTTATACATATTGCTCTTTAGATTAAATCTTGCGTCCTGTATGTTACAATTTTGTTATTGTTGGAACATATATATAGACCCACTTTGCTGCCTTGAACCAAAAGGCATCTTATGGCACTCTTAAAAGATGTAGTTTAAGATTAGTAATTTGCTACAACTATCCTGCCACCTCATTGAAAACAATTTATTGTAGCATACACAGAGTCATTTTATGCCGTAGCTGCAGTATGTTCATGTGTTAGCTGAGTTTATTTTGGCCATTTGTATACAACCTCATAGAGGTTGCAATACCGACCTTTTACTTGTCAATGAGTGGATTTGGTTGTGTTACAAGTAAAAAAAAGAACTTAGCTACAAGGGTGAGGTCAAATGTGTTTTTGAAGCGTGTTATCCAAATATTTAGATTTATTCGAGCTATATTCTTTTTATAAAATGTAATAATCACTAACACAATACATTCTTATAAAAATAAACACAAAAGTGTTTACGAGTCAACCTGACACATCACGTACTAAAAATGACCGGTTATAACCTGAATTTCTTTTTATATATTATGCAACAAGATCTGTAGTGTATAGTTAAGCGATACAAATTAAACCATCAGAACTAAAACATAATATTTCAGGAACAAGTGTGCATCTTAAAACGTTAAAATATGCAGTGGGTCCCTGGAGCTAACATTGATGATCGCTCACCACTTGATCAACAAAAGTTACAGGTTGACCAAGAGCAAACTCGCATGGAAAACTAGTGGTCTTCGACGTTTATGTGTAACAGATCATCTATCCGTTATGTTTCTGATTTAGGCATTAATCTTTTTCTATTTACACTAGACATACCAGTTAATACATGTGTTGAATTTTCAAAGAGTGAAATTTAGTGGTGTACATTATCAATGTTACTTCAAACACCATAATAATGTATGACATCAACAATACGAAGTACAATATCATGTCTATAGCAGTTTTATGAATTGATACAAGGAATATTTTACCAGCAATGCTGCAACATCAAACCTAAAAAGTACCTTTCTACTCGTCGGCTTTTCATACACGAAAATTGTAAAGAACAACAATCCCTTGTTGGCTTCTATCAACATCAGCATAAACCCATGGCTTGTTTGTATAACATAAAATCATTTCTATTGCGACTATAATTGGGGTGAAACCACAAATTTTGTATGCATAGTATACAAGTCACTATATCATAGTTATACTAGAACTAAACTATTGTGACAACAGAAGATATATCATTTACAGAATGCTGATAAATTCAGAGCAACCTCTGCTGCATAAAGTCCTACAAACTTTCACAATGGCAATCAAACACCCAAAATGCTTGCTGACGGTTATATGTTATTAGCAGTTTGAATGTTTTTTCTTTCTCCAAACTTACTTTTGGTGAGAAACCGAAGGACAAAATAATTAACGACAAATTTAACTAAAAGAGAAAGAATAAAACTCGAGCAGTTACTAATCCTCCTGAAACCTGTAATATAACTTAATAAATCTACAACTTTTTTATGAGGCCGGGATGACTGCCAAAAAAAAAGTCATCGTACACACTCAGCACTTGTGTGTTGACCATGATTCTCGGATGCTTGACCTCCATTTTCCGCCATATCCAGAGCATGATCAGAATCATTATTAATGTTAGGGTTGGACTGGAGCTGGAACTAGAGTTAGAGGGTGTTGCATTTTCCGATCGGATTGGCATGAGAAAACTTTGCATTCTCGAAAGGTAACTTTGACTGATTGGTTGACTTTGGACTTGTTGAGATGCTGTGAGAGTTGAGGAACGGTTGGTATCGGGTGGGATATTAGGGAGATCATTTAGTTCAAGAGTTGGAAAAACTGAACACCGACATCGAGGACACTTTATGTTCAATCTAAGCCATTTATCAATGCATGCCATGTGAAAGTTATGTCCACAAGGCAGCCCAGGAACCTGAAAGTGATGTTTAAAAGGAAGGTAGTTGTGTTAATCATATTCTTCACTCAATTGTTATGGGGGTGTTTGGATAAATGACTATTTGATATTGAATAATCAAAATCACATAATCAGCTATAGCAAAACATGCTGCATGAAATGGTGCTTTGATTCGCTTCTCCTCAGATAGTCAGTTCTTCCGGTGTTTGGGATTTTTTGATTATTTAGAAAATATATATTATGACAAAAAGCGTCAGAGTTTTAAATATCATTGAAGTTTTGATGAATAAAACATGACATTTATCAAATACAATATATCTGACAATTTTTTTGAAAAACCATAACCCATATGCCAAAACGCAAGTAATTATATTTTCCTAAATAGTACAATTACCAATCAAAATGTGAGTTTAATCTTAATGTCAAACATAGTTACGCCCACGGTTAATTGTCATGACATGACGGTTTTGAATGAGTGATGGAACTTTGACCATCGTGCTTAGCTTCTTTTAACATAACAAATTAACAACCATGATCTATAATGCTAAAAGAACATTATAGTTTTAAAAGATTATGAGCATTTTAGTTGTAAAATCTATCTATATTCAATATAAAAAAGTGGCAAAATGTAGTATTCTTTATATGTTCGCTATAATGAGGTTTGTTTGCAATGAAGAACCCATTCATGACATTCTAAAAAGTCTGGAACTTGATTTTAAGCCTAGAATAGTTGCAATACTACAAGTTAAGGACAAATCTTACCTCATCCCCAACATGGAACTCCTCCAAACAAATTGGACAGTCGCTACAGTCTGTTGGAACAGCTTTCAGGGAGAACAATGGAAGTTCCTGAATTAATATCTCCACTGCTTGCCTCTACATGCCAATATAAAATAAACATGCATGAAAAAAGAGATGCAGTATAAAATTTTAAATTAAGAAAAAATCTAAAAGATGGAAAATAACTACAAAATGAGTAGGTTGGGTTAAAGTCAGACGAGTTTGGACTCTTTTTTCTTCTTTACGTTTTTTATTTTTATCTTTTATAATAATTTAATGTGTTAACCATCATTATGAGATAAATTTGATTATGTAGAAACCTAAATCTTTGAATAAAATGATTTAAGGTGTATGCATTTAATAAAGACTTCGGGCAACTTTCACCCCCATTCGACCCATTCTGTTTACCTGGTTTTTGGAAAAATATAATCCTGGTTGATGAGGAGTGGCAGCATGTTCAATGAATCTCATCTCTTGAGCAGCACTTTCAAATACCCAATCTGGCAGACGAATCATGTCGACCAACACCTGAAAAAATACAGTTGGTATTTAAAGGCTATATTTTTTCAATAGAATAATCATCTTTATATGGAGTTAGTTAAGAGAGGTAGAATCTTCAATCAAGATTCTATAGGGACCATTTGGGTAATAAATCATAAGTACTGAATCTTGTATGAAACATTACATACTCACTTATAAATTTACATGTGAACGCATTAAATAGTCAAGGTCACATTATGGCATTTCAACAATATGACGGCCCAAGTAAATTAGTCAAAATAAGATTCAACATGTCGAATACATCAACTAAACTGCAATGAGCAACTTTTACAGATTATATGTTGTTCATGCCTCAGCATAACACCCACACATACACAAAGAAAAAAGAACATAGAAACTATCCCATATTCTGAAATACCGGACATAGGGATCCCCGGTTGAGCACGTTCAAAATGAGCTTTTCTTCTTTTTAACCACTGCATAAGAGATCCGCTAATTAAACAAGATTGTAAATCTTACAAAAAAGCAGGCTCATCAAACACACTACGGAATCAGAAACAACTCAACAAACAGAACGAGATCATTTTCTAGAAACGGCAAAGATGCAAGTCTGAAGAGATCATACTGCACCTTATTTACTAAATATATGGCAAGACATGAGAGTCCACAGAAGCTGAAAACCAACCAGACAAGAAAACCCCATTTCTGATTTTTTTCAGACAACTGCAAGAGTTAAAAAATAAAACCATTAAATGTTTTATTTACAACAACCCAGTCATAAATCATTCTAGTTAATGGCAAGAAGCCAAAATAACACACATACACATTTATGCGCTTTAGTAAACCATATAGATCCTATAATACTCCACACCCATAGAAATGGATAGAGCACCGCATAGAGAATTGATAGAATCACTACTCTTCCGAGAAAATAAGCATCTCTTTGCTGCCGACCAAAATCCCTACACCATATAGAAATAAAAGCTTTGAAAATCAATTATGAGACTGAAAGTGCGTTCTTCATGAGCCGTAATGCAAGAAGACTATATTGATCAACTAAATAGATAAAGATATCAATACAAGGTAAAGCGTTTACATAAATGAATCAGATATGATTAAGTGTATGTTAATGTATCAAACTTTACCCAAAAGTCTTTGTATATATTCGACTTCAAAAGTTTCTATTGTACGTAATATACTTTCAATTATTGCTATTCTATGTATCTAACCTCTTATAATTTGTAAACCGTTGATGTGGCAACAGTTTTAATGACGTGCTAACTTATGTAGCTCAGTAGAAAAGTAAAAAGACTGGGTACATGATAAAGAAGTCATCCAATACATACAATTGATCTAATTATAAGTTTGATACATACAATATAAACTTTTAAAGTTGGATACATACAGTAGAACTTAAATAAAGTTCGATACATTTTCAGATACTTAATCTTAATATTTACCCTACTCCAAGAGAAAGGACAATGGTCTCCAATATACCATAATCAATTTATCGACTATATCAGGATTAAGGAGCCTCTATATATCAGTTTATAACAAGAAAATACCTCACATCTACATGAGTTACAGATCATATAAAACAATCATCCAATGAATATTACGTATATCACTCACCAACTAAAAACAGCAATAACTTGTAGCATCCACCAAGGCATTAATAGATTAACTAGCATGTCATATCTCTGTTGTGTAACCATGAGCTACAGTTTAGGGAATTAGAAAAAAGGGATCTTGTGAAACCAATATTCTGCTAATGTATAACATAAGTATATGATATTTTCAATTACCGTCATTGCAAAATTCAAAACATACTATTTTATGGATGAGGGAGAGAAGAACTTACAAGCCCATTCTAGCTGCAAGACCATTGTCTACAAACATTAAGAGACGAAAAACAAAGACAGCACACCATAATCAATCTAATCCAAAAAACCACATACATAAATAACACCATAGAAATGCAGTATAACAAGTAAAAACAGCCAAGATTTAACCAAACAACATCAAGTTTACCCACCACTATCCGTAGATGCAACAGGACTGTACAAAGATAGTACCGCTTCCAACGCAAGAGAACCATGACTCTGTTTTTGGTACAATCTTAAAGAAAACAACATAACATCCTTGGATGAATACAAATATCACAAGACTAGAATTAAATGTAAAGATTCAGATTATCATGTGCGGTTGATATACCTTCGATTATAACTAAAATATGTGTTTGAAGTCTAGTTATATAAAAATCATACATCCTGTTGGAACTACAAAGTCTCACACACCAATCATACACATTTAAATAAAATAATGTTTCAACTGAAATTTGAACCTACAACCTCTTGGTTGATGGGCCATCCAGATCGCTAGAGCAAAGGCCTGGTGGAAGTTATTAAGTCATACATTACACAATATTCCCTCAAAATTCAGTAAGACTTTTTAGTTATACTTTCACCAATGATTTGAGGCAAGTGTTTTTCCAGAGCATTAGCATCATTCGCCTCTACTAAACTTTCGATTGTCATCCTATATTATGAGTCATTATTATTAAATTCTTATTACATTTTGAAGTAATAGGCTTTTGTTTCATTACCAACGTATGTAATGAGCTTCTATAAAAATGGTGACGAACCACCAGATGTTTTACGGCATGGTGGCGTGGCAGCTCCCCATTCTACCTGGTATAGAAGGTCACTTACATACATTGGTAGTGGAATCAAAGTTTGTTATAGCAAAAGGTTAAATAATTAAAAAAAAAAACATTAATCAAAGTGTGTTACATTTTGGCGCAATCTTCCCTCGACAAAACTCAACCACTCAATTACTGTCCCTCAACCTAAATAAAATTGAAAATAAATAACAATAATCATCATTATATCCGAATCTCAAATTAAATCAAATAAGGATACATACTAAACGCAAGCATCGACAGAAAGAATCCATCGTACCTGAATAAACATTAAAAAGGTTAAAAATCAAAATTAATCAGATTCATTTCCAGAAAACATAACTAAATAACAGAACATATATGATTATTATAACTATATGTATATATATGATTAAGATTGACGAACCACTTGAAGTGAACGCCTCTGATCGCCATAGAAGATAAGATATGATAATTTAGCGGCAAAACCTAGAATTCAGTTCCAATAATCGATCAAATAGACTCATTCTTTTGTAAGATTTAAGGAAGTGAATCTGAGAAATGAATCAGTGAATTGAATTAAGAATAAATAAAAATAGAAAATGAGATAGGAATAAAAATAAAAAGGTTATATATATGATGATCGGGAGTGAAATCCCGAGGAAGTGATGACGATCAAAACTGAGTATGTAAAAGCGGGGGAATATGCGGAATCGGGTTCTGATAATAATAGTATATTGCGAATATTGTATAACCTAATTACAAAAGCGTGTTTTTTAAACGCACTCTCAACTCTTACGTAGTTACATAGTAGACCCGCACAATGTAACGACCATGCTAAATTATTTGAAACAACTTCAACAATCATTTTATAAACAACTGTGATACAAAATTATAGAAAGGCGAATTGAATTAAACAAGACACGGTGAAAGTCTCGTCAAAATCATAATATTTGTCGCTAGAAAATTGAAATAAATACCACGTTCACACAAGTCAAGTATAAAAACTGTAATAATCATATGTAAACGAGACGACAGAAAAGTGATACCTAAGTCGTTTAACATATGATACGAGTCTAACGTAATGTGGATCCGCTCACCTCTTCATTTTACAACCTACATATAAACATAAACAATAAACAATAAACAATAAAAAATAAAAGAAAACAAAAAATTCGAACAATCAGATATATAAAAAGTGTAGTAGTGAAACCGTTATGCTCTCACCTTCCAAGGTGTAGCCCTCCACCAAGAAGGCAATAATGAATTTACATGGTATTAAAGATATTATTGCATGTAAATTGGTACTGTTGTAATCTTTTTAAAGTCAATGGTAATATTTAATTTATTAACATGTTTTTCCTACTTACTCTTGATAGGGGATATATATAGTTTATGTAGATAGGCACCACAATCACTCTAAGTGTTGACGTATCATTATATTAATATGTATATATGGATAAACTATGATACATTCGTAATAACCATAAATAGAGATGTTCTTAAAGCAATTGTTTACGGGTAAATTAGACATTTTTCGTTGTTGAATCTAATATATTAAGACAATAACAAAAAATGCTTTATAGGTAGTAGAGATAGAGATTAGTGTGAAACTTTAATATTTGATATGACATATACTAACTTTTTGGTCATGTTAAGTTGTTTTTCGCGAGAAGAGATGAAAAGCATAAAGAATAAAAATAACGTTTTGTTTTCGAGCAATTTTATTTTGAAAAGAAGAAAACATAACTGAGAAAAATGGGGACATTTTTTCTCCCATTAACTTTTGACAAAAATAAAATGAGAGAAGACTAAACAAATTATAAGATGACATTTCTTCTAATTTATTTTCAACTCGAAAATCTAAAACATGTAAGCTTTATTTTTTTCCTTTCGAAACTCAAAAACCCAAAAATATTCTTTATAGGGGCGGTACGCATAATTGATTCTTGATAGAGACGGTGGGTGCAACTTTTACAATCGACGTATTCTTTCACTATTTAACGAAATTTTTTAATGAAGTTAGTCAAAAGAATTTACTCGTTCAAATTTTACAATGAGGAGATGTCAAGTGAAATTGGTTTTTAATAGGGGCGGTACGTGCAACTTTAAATAACCACCTGGACAATCTGAGTAATTTGCTCTCTTTTTTTATAATAAAAATAATAGGTATAAAGACAGGGGTGTAATATAACATATTCTGTAAGTACAAGATGCAAATGTATATACGTGTAATTAATTAGTTTAAGTTAGTTAGAGAGATTACAGTGACGGTTATGTTGTTAAACAGTGTATATAAACTCTATATCATTACATTTGTTAATCAATGGAATCAGTTCCATTCCAAACTTGTGTTCACCATTGTTGATCCTCACAAGACCTGCAAAATCCCACCTCTATGCACATGCAAGCAGTGAAACACTTGTTTATATACCTTCTCAATGCACCAGGTCAAGGTATTCTATTGACGCATTACTCTAAAGCACACTTAACTTCTTACTTTGATTCAGATTGGGCTAGTTGTCCAATGACAAGGAGATCTACTACTGGATATTGCATTCTGTTGGGAGACTCTCCTATTTTTTGGAAGTCAAAGAAGCAGGATGTAGTGTCTAGAAGCTCACCTAAAGCTTAGACCGTGGTAGGATAATACTTGTGAAATAACAAGGCTATTAAGTCTGCTGAAAATTTTGAGCTCAAAGATTTAAATCCTGTTACTCTTTCATTGTGACAATCAAGCTGCAATTGACATTGTAACTAACCCAGTCCTATCTTTTGACTTTTCTAACAACTTAATTTTCCCTTATTTTTGTCATCATAAACCGTTCTTTTATTTAATATGGGTAATGGGTATATATCTGCCTCAAACATGAGTTGGATGAATATGATTGTTTTATTTACATAATCAAATTCATGAACAAATATTTCATTCCCAAAAACTAAAAATAATACAAGCTAGGCAAATTAGGCATCATTTCACTTCATCCTGACATTACATTTTAATACAAGTAACTGTTGTTGTTTGTAGACGTTAGGCTTCAATACAATAATTCATCATTACAACTCATTAAAACTACATCCTCGTTTATTACCACTCTTTCAACAACATGCATAACTTAATAAGAATATTCCCCATAAAACTAATAAAACCATATCTACTAGAAATTATAAGGAACATCAATAAAAATTTCACATAGGTTTTATTAAGTTGGGAACTTGGACATTTTCTCTGGTTATGACCACTTTGGTGGCAAATACCACACTTACATACGCTATTAATTAGGATGACGATTATCCATCTCATTTCGTATTCGACTCTGACACCTTTTGCCACAACTAAAAACATATTTCGAGTGATCACACTACTAGAAAAAGGGGAATTAGAGACGATACTTTTAAGGACGACTTAAATGTCATCGCTAAAAGTCCACATAATGACAAAATTATTTGCTCTTTCCTTCGACAAAATCTTTTAGAGACGACACCTGTGATCTCTAAAGTCGTCGCTAAAAGTTCTTTTATTTTCTTTTTGATTTCCTTCTTTACCTCCAAAACGGATTCATGCAAACCTTTTAACGACGAACCGAAGTCGTCTCTAAAAGTATTTTATTTTTGTCTTTGACTTTTTAATTTGGCTTCAAAACGCGAAAAAAAATCCCGCCAACCTTTTAGCTACGTGCATAAGTCACATATTATTTACTTTTAATTTATTTTTTCACTTTTAGCGACGACTTCTTGTTGTCTCTAAAAGTTTTTTTTAATAATTTTTATCTTATCAGTTAAAAATACTAATTATATAATTTGTTATTAATCATATACTAATTATAATTTTAATTAGATAAATGTACTAATTTTGTATTTTAATTTTAGATTTAAATATTGTAAGTGTTGAATGTACTGATTATAATTTTAATTAGATAAATGTACTAATTTTGTTGTCTCTGTAATTGAGACGTGATTCTGACCTTTAGAGATGACTTTTTCTCGTCCGTATTGCTAGTAGTGTCACCTTAGAATTTTTCAACCGGCATCCATCCAATAATAATCACTAATCAGTATGTGGGAGAGGGACACAAGTAGAATCATATTGACGTCTAAATGTTGAAGTTGTGTACATCTCATTCCCAAGTGTGATCAGATTATCTTGTCTATGTCGACAAACTGTAGTCGCATGCGAACAAGGAAATCTATGAGTTTGTCATTTATCGCATGTGCACTTTTGTTCATAATAATAAACAATTTGCACATTTACATCATGACCGTTTATTTTTCTCCCTGTGATAATTTGGCACACTGCCTTTATGCAGTCAAACTCTTGTATTTGATGTCTTTAAACATGTGTATTGGCTTTCCTAATTATCTTCCATATGCTCGGTGGTAAAGATGTGTTTGAATTTCAAAGTTGTACGTTTTGAATAGTTGCACCATCCTCCTAAACGTTAGTTTCGTACAAGTTTCTAATGGGCAATTGTCTAGAACCTCGCACAACATTGTTCAAGCTCTCAGATATGTTTGTCGATAGTGAACCCCATCGAAGATTCTTATCAAATGCAAGACTCCATTGACTTTTATCAAACGCGTTGACTTTTATCAAATGCAAGATTCTTATCAAACTTTCAACCTTCTTTAGGGTTGAGTGCGTGAATCTGTCTCTTATACCTGAAGAACTTTCTTTCTTAAGTCGTGCTACTGATTGCCCAACAAAATCTTTTTAATGTCAAACTCTTGAATTTTGACATAAAATTACTTCAAATATGTCGCAAGCAAAACCGATATGCAAATGGCACGTTCCATTCCTCTAAATTTTTCATTGCATGAATTATTCCCCTCTACGCCTATCAGAGATAACCCATAATTGTTTATCTCATCCAATGTAACGCCTAAATTGCTCAAGAAAGTAACACCAACTATGGGCAGTTTCCTCATCAACTATGCATATGCCACTGGTAATATGCTATTGTTAGCATCTTTTGACACAGTCACGAACATTTTTCCATTAAACTCCCCTTTTGAATGTGTGCCATCCACACTAATAACGGCCTACCCATGTGAAATGCGCTGATTGACGGTCCAAATGCCGGCCCAAAATACATACCTGAATGTCATCACATTTAATTTGATGAGCTGTTTGGACGATGAAACCGTGTAACGACATATGTAAAGACTAGTGTTACAAGTAGACAGTTGAGAGAAACTAGAAAGCTATTAGGCAGAGAGAAAAAAAATGGTAGAATGCAAAAGAATTTCATTTGATGTTTCATATGGGATTTAGATGTCAGGTTGAGTTGTTGTAAGACTTGATTAATGGGGTACAGTAGAGATATTAATAGCTACTTTCTTTTATTAAGGAAGATTTTTAGAAAATCATTAATATGATTGTTATGGTACTTAATACTGAAGAGAAAGACGTATGAAATGGTGATAGGGATAACAAAGAAGGTTGAAAGTTTGAATGAAGATGGTGAACGTTGGAATGCAGTAAAGAGGAGAGGGAAACTTTTACTTTGGTACCTTTTGTCAAATTTATAAAGGAAAAACGTAGGCTGGGAGCTACATATCTAAAGAGTCATACACTTTTCCGTATTCATAACATTCCGAATTTTACGAAAATATAAATTAATATTATATTATATTATAAAGTATTATTTGACGATAATAATAATGTAATAAAGGTTATTATATCTTGGGATTTAATCATATCTAAAGTTCGATGAAATATGAGAGAATTTGACTAGCATTGTGCTAAAGCACCATAAACGAAAGCTAAAGGGCTGAAGTGTAATGATTGACTAATTGTAAAAACTAATTAAAAGGGATTAAAACAAACCCCAACCTCCTCATAACCTGGATCAGCCACGAATTGAGGAGAAGGAGAAGAGGGAACGATTGAGGGTTTGCAAAACAAAGACGATTGGGTAGCGATTTCAACGTAAAATATGCATGGATGATCGTGCTAAGCAATATACTCAAATATGGGAGAAAGGTCACGACTTTGTCATGATAAATAATGGGGTAAGAACTTAAGGAAACTCTAGGTTTATGGTTCTTATCAAATGATTAAGAACTTAAACAAAATACGGTTTGATTAGTATGATATACGATAGTTTGAATTATATAGTTTCGAGAATAGTTGTATTCAATGTTTTCTTTTCTTTTAGCCTACCAATCAAAGTGCCTACTTTCTCATGCTTAAAAAAAATAAAATAATAATAATAATAATAATAATAATAATAATAATAAAAATTCCATCTCCTCTCATCTTATAGTTCTAATAACAATAAATAAAAATAACAATAGATAATCCAACCAGTTTTGCCATTCCAATCCTCTTCATCAAAAGTTTCTCTTCAACCTCTAACTAATTTTCTTTAAAAGTTACTCTGCTATACTTTTCCTTCTTCTGAAAAGAAAAAAAAAACATCCTTATAGTCAATATTTCGTTCTTCCTATTTAGAGATAATATTAAGATTTATTAGTAATTGTATTTAGTCAATAGTTGTCTAGATTAATTTGATTTAGTTTCCTATTAGAATTAAGTTTATTGTTTATCAAGTTTGTTTAGCCTATAAATATAGAATCATGTAATTTAAGTTATTCAATAAATAATACTCTTTCAATATTTACGTATTCAAATATATATGAAATTTTACATCTATGAATGCTACTAATATTATATTTTAATATCATTAGACTATTTTATAAAATTTGTGAATTCTTTCATGATTTATTTTAATTTTATATATATTTGGAATGACTTTTTGTATCCATTTTTATTGGTAAATTAATATGAAATAAGTGTGAGTATTAAAATCATTTTTGTATAAATATTTGTGATTTTTGAGTTGAGATTGAGCATGTATTGTGAAAGCTCATCGAGTCAAGCTTGAATTTATCATAAATGAGTCGAGTCAAGTTCGAGCCCTGTGGAACTTGAATTCGACTCGACTCGACTATATTACAATCCTATAAATATCACCCTAGTTTTTAATTTGAATTATTAAAAATATATTATTTTTAATGAGGAAAGTATTTAATTTGTGATTTTTAACCGTATTTGATATTAAGTGTCATTAGTTAAGAGAGAAGCGTTGAATATCTATTTATAAGAAAATTATAACTAAAAAGTATAAAGAAAAATACTTATAAACATACCGGTTGGTCAATTGCAGATAATTATAGTGCTATTAAGAGTAAAAGTGATATTCTAGTTCATCTATACTAATATATAATACATTTTTTTTATATTTTTTTAAGAGAGAATTTACTAATCTACATCTAAAATTATTATTAATCTTTGAAAAACCTACTTGAAATTAGTAACATACCCCTACAAATATTAAAATCTCATTTACATTACCATCATTAAAACTTAAACTAATAAACATTATAACATAACTTTTAAACCGCAAGGAGTTACCGGACGTGTCAATTATGGACGAAAAGGTCGAAACGAGACAAACATGTTAAAAAATAGCCAAAGGCGGTTTGTCTACCGCTTGGAGTCAAATTTTGTCTCTAAAGTCTTCAAAATCAACTTTTATTCAATTTTACACATTTGAAGTGTTTATAAAAATTAAATACAAACTCTTATTGTGTCTTGTATATATCTACGCGTTTAATTACAATTTTAATTTTATTTCCATACTGTTAATTTGCCATCTGGCAATTAGCTTAATAATAGATGGAGGCTCATCCTTAATGATAGATGGAGGTTAATTAACGACCTCTTGTAATGTGCCTCCAAACAAATATGTGTAGGTGTTAGAAGTCTCGGAAAAGGACCACCAATGTAATTAATTAGTTTCTACAAGAAGACGAAAACTAACTTCCCTTTCCCCTTCAAAGCCCCCACTCTCTTACCCACCTGTTTCTAGCGGATATCCTTTTGCAACTCATAACAAACCCATTCATCGTTTTCAATATATTCTTTTCTTTCAAGCAAATTATATGCTACCAATATACTTGTATGTTTAATTTATTTCTGGTTTTGAATTTATATTCTTTAAAAAATCTACTTTCTGGTATGCCTTTGTGTTGTATAATAATACCGTCACTGTGCTAATATTGCAGGTGTGTATGAATACATGATTTATCATCGTAAATCATAAATCATAAAATGTATATATATATATATATGATATTCATGAGCATTATGTTTCTCATCAAGAAATTTTAGTATCTTTCAATACGACAAATATTTGAATATGATGACACAACCCCACCCACTATATCCTGTCGTTCTGAAACATATGTTACCAGAAATTTGGTAAATAAGTTTCATTTTTCCATCTCATTTTTAACCAGTAATAAACCAATTTTTAATAGCTTTTGACCTGGGCTTAGTTACTTTGTACGGAGTAATTATTTTGTGAGTTTTGTTACTGTCAGGGCTGTTATATTAGTAATTAGAAACTTCAAATATGTATAGAGATTGGATAAACTATCCATCATCACCTACTTTCAAAGAATTATGTTTTGACCGTTGTTGATTGCCACTGCAAATGCGATGGATAGTGGCGGATTCAAGATTTGATGACCCTTAGTACTAGTATCTATTTTTTGTTAACTCATAACACAAACAACGAATGCAACAAAAAGGTATAAGAAATTTACAGAATCTTCATCGAGCTCCACTGGTTCGAAAACTGACCCTTAATCATAATTACCCCTACTTTTAACGTGAATCCGCTCATGGCGACGAAAAATAGTTATCTAAAACAAGAGTTCTTTAAAATTAAATATGTAGGCAATGTCTATTTTTGAACTAAAATGAGAATGTGAATTAAGGGAAATGGATTATATATTTATCGGTTAACGATGAAGATAAAAGTGGAAATGAAACGATGATATTGCCCTTGCAAACATTATGAGAACTCCAATTTCTCATGAAAATATCCCTTGATCATGTCTGGACATAAAATCATGATAAAATTTTCAAAATGTTATGATAAAATGATGAGTTACTTCATCAATTGATTATAGGGTACGTAATATAATAACAACTTCTAAATTATTAATAACAATTTTTAAAATTGTTGTTGTCATACCTAGTCTGCGTAAGAGTATATAATTTACAACTAACCTATATTTGTATATATTGTACTTAAAACGTTTATATTGCGACTTGACCTTTTAAAACACACGCTGAATGTATTTGATCGACTATTTCAGGTAATTCGACAAGTCAAGTCGCTTACCTTCTTCTTTCATCAACTCCGACAACATTTTACCCGTGACACTTTTTCAATGTATGCACTATTTTAATGCAAAAAAATACACTATTTAGCGCAAAATTAAAAGAATCTTTGAAGGATATACTTATACTAACAAAAAGTTGCTCGAATATGTTAGCACTAAATCTTTATACTAAATTTTTTATAATTGATTTAAAATACAAAATTCATCGATATGGTTTTAGAATTTTTCTATAACCATTAACTCTCGTAATAAATATAGTAACAATCATTGTATTTAGTAATTTCAAACATATCAGTAAAATTCTATAATAATTATAGAGTTTCTTTTTAAATAAATGTGAGCAAATATTATATTTAGTAATTCCGAAGATATTAATCACTAATTTTTAATTAATCGATCATATTAATACATTTTATTTATTGTATATTATTGTTCAATGTGAATAGTGTTTAGTGCGACACTAAATTTGGTGCAACACTAAACACTATTTGTCATTGCACTAAAACAGATAATGTTTAATGCTAACATTGGAGTATATTTTTTACACGTTTGCGCTATTTTAGTGTAAAAATATACATTTAGTGCTAATATTGAAGATACTCTTAGAATAGCCAAAGAAGGGATATTTAAAGATCTTTGGAGTTGTTTTTGAGGATGCCAGAGTTTATTACGTGGCGTGGAGTTGATTTTGAAGTTGTTAGCGGGTTGGTTTTGAGATCGTAGGAGTTGATTTTGAGCTGGCGGGGGTTAATTAAAGGTTGCAGGAGTTGTGGTACTAGAAGAAAATCGGGAGGCCTGAAAATGGTGGGAATGATTCTTGTAAAGCTTTTATTTCATCGATATTTTACAAATCAGCAAAATCTTTTGCCGATGTTTTTTAAGTTTCGACATTGAAAGTAATTTGTGTCACTTCTTATTCAAAATACAACCTTTAGAATTGAAGGAGAAAAAAAAATATAAGATGATAGAACATAATTAATCCCCGACCCAAATTTATCAAAAACTTTAATGGGAAATGTTTGACAGATGTACGTAGGGTATACCCACGTGCCGAAATTAGTAACTTATGTCTTATTTATATGCATATACCTAGTAAGTATACTAGAGAATTATTAATCTCTTACGATTTCGATAATTTGTTTCCTTCTGTATCGATATCTCGATAATAGCAGATCGAGGGACGTACATCCGAAGGATGAAGAAATGCGACAATAGTTTTAAAAAAGTCGATCGGAAAACAGTGGAAAAGAACAGAAGAATTCATATGAAAGGTCTTTGTTGCAAGCTCAATTCTCTCATTCCTTCACTGTTCTATCAACCTTATAAGGTATAAATTCGATCAATTCCTTCTATCGTGCGATATGGTTTCTAGATGTCTCTAGTTTAATTCTTCTAAGTTCTCAACCGAAACGAAATTCCGTTTTCATTCTTTAGAAAAAAACAAATATACATAGAAAAAAAAAAAGACACTCCTAAAAAGCAATCAAAATTAAGAGAAAATAATCCGTACAACATGTATATAAGTTTCAATGTACTAAGACTATGGGATTTATGATATACATTTAAGGCTAAAACTATTTTGTTAATGTAGATAATTAGGTTTCTTCTTTTCGACAGTTACTCACACAAGAGGACCGGTTTGATCAATCAATTGCTTACATCGAGCAACTAAGAAAGAAAATTGAAGCAATGAAGAAGAAGAGGGATGAAGTTAACAATGGCAACATAAATGATGCAAGTTGTAATGTAAGAGACTGTCAACGCGTGGTAAGTCAGTCGACTATAGATGTGAAAGAACTAGACGGCAGTCTGCAAGTGTTTTTGACAACTAAATTACAACGAAAAGTTTCATTTTCTGAAATCATTAGTATATTGGAGGATGGAGGAGCTGAGATGGTGAAGGGTGGTTATACCACTGTAGGTGATAAAGTCATTTATACCTTTCATGCTCAGGTAATACATGAAACTTACTTGAATATATACACCCTTTATAAATAGTCGTTAAGATGCTCTTATGTTGATGTTTAATTAGCTTGATTATTTAGGTTTGTCAGTCATTTCTCTTATACATAATTTAATTTCTGACATATTTATGATGCATAATCGTTCATTGTAGGCAAGAGTTACGAGGATTGGTGTAGATATAACAGGTGTGCGTAAACAATTGCAAGCGTTAATCAACCGAAGCTATTGAAAAAAAGGAACTACAATGAGAATGAGAATGAGAGAGATGAGTATGAAAGCATGTGAAAGGGAAGAAAATGAAAACGAAAGATCGTACGTCATAAATCATGAATAATAGTTGGGGTTTTGTCCACGTCATTATTAATTTTATTTCATTTATTTTGACTAGCAAATTAATATTGTGTATTTAATATAAATAAATTATATAAAATCAAATAGTATTTTATGAACCTTTTACTTGTAAATTAATATATGCAAGCTTTTTGATTATATATAGGATGACAATAATGCATGGGGTTAAAGATCAAATGAATTAAACGTGCGGGAATACTACGATCCACATGACACAACTTTACTAAACTAGGCAAGCTACGGTCGGTAGATTTGTCATTCAATTCCTCTAAATTAATTTCATGACAGGTGATTTGTTAAGAGTTAAAATTATATTAAAAATAAAAGCTTATAGTGATTGCACTTTTTTATGTGTGTCCGGAGATTTATAGTAAGAAAGGGCGTTAGTGCACTAATTGACACTCAAAATAAAAATAAAGGCTTACAGTGAATACAATCATTTTACGTGTATACGAAGATCCGTAGTAAGAGAGAGAGTCAGTGCATTAATTGACACCCAAAATCAAACACAGGGGCGGCTGATAACTTTTAAAACATAACTTTCATACATTGCGACAAACCTAGTTCACTAGGCTAAAGTCTAATAACTTTCATATGTACATCGTATATATCTTGACTTGACATGTTTGATTCATTATTACAATTACATAAAAGATTCTTTTAATGGAAAGTGATATGCATATTTATACTAAAAAAAGGAAGTACGACACCCATGGGCCATGGCGCTCACTTGCTGGCCAAATGACCACCGCCCGATGCTCCGGCAACCACCGCCAGTTTCTCCGGCATTGCTCGATCTTCGGTGGGCCACCCTAGTGACCTCAATCCATTTTTAATTGAATATTCTTTCTGAACTAAATGCTGAATTATATTTAATTTGTCCGAGATGCGCAAGCTCCATGGGTTCTCACAAGAGGCAACTACCTCAACTAAATGTTGATGGCATTAATTGTACACTTCGATCATAAAAGTGCTAAACTTTGTAATATGTTTGTTAGAATTGATGACTGTAATTTATCGTTTTACAATGAAACGATAAATTGATAAGACCATCAATATTGAATTTATTTATTGCTTTAGAAACTGATAATAGAATTAGAATTGGAACATATCGAAGTATTATTTGTAAGACTTTCGATTCTACTTTTTTTTCTTTTTTGTGTGTACTTGTTTAGCATGATTAAAAAGTAAGAGTTATTGTTCAAGGGTAAAATGGTACTTTGTGTCATTCAGTTAACATATTTAACATAAAAGTAAACAGTAACTTTTTATATATAAATTATTACATATAACCATCTATATTTATTATTCTATCTATATCCACTTAGGATTTATTGGGGGAAAAAGTAAACAGACCTAAGATTATTAGTCTTGAAGTTGAGACACAATTCTAAGGTTGAAAGAGTATATAGTTGGTCATCCTAGTAATCTGTGGCTATAAGTCCTCGCTTTAATCTGTTGTCGTATTGACATGATAATATATTCTTTTTTTTGGGGGGAGTCGACATGATTTATAATGAAATTCTATTAATTTGTCAGTGTTTTTTAATCAAATTATAAAATAAATTATTTTGTAAAGATACACTTCACTTATCTTTATGATTGCTAAGGTGATTAACATAGTAATTATGTTAGTTATTAGAAATTTTATTCTTGCATTAACATCACATAAAAAATACAGGTTAAACTGACAAGAGAACGAGTAAAAGTGCGAACAACAAGCCCACAGTCCCAACACAGTGTTCCTGCCGGAACATTTTACTTTGCCGGGTCAAAGTTCAGGTCAATCAATCGTACTCTCGTATCTCCGCTTCATCGTTTGAGTTAATATTAGTCAACTCTTAGTTGCTTAATGATATTAGTTTGGTTACTATTTTTATAAATGTGCAACATGTTGTAAAATCAGAGTTATTTTATAAACTTTGTAAAATATTATATAAAACTTTAAAAATTATAAAAATAAAAAGCTAAAAGGAATCTTTTGAAAGTCTCAAACCTTTGAACAAAGTCAAATAAGAAAAACACAAAATGTAATACTCCAATTTTCACTTAAAATATCAACAGTAAAATTTCGGTAAAGTTCTCAAATAGATAAATGTCTAGAAGAAAATTGTATAAATCATTGCAATGGAAGTTTAATCTTACAAATCTAGTCTATCGTAACACTAGATTCTCATGGGTGTTACACAATACTAAAAGACAAACATATATTTATCCCGTGGATAAAGTTTCATAGGTTATTATAAAAGTACTTGATCACTTGCACTCCAAAATATCTTACAAGCCTTCGTGCTTTCTAACCGCACCTATGCTTACCACGAGACTTCTTGCTCACACCACCTTCGAAATATCCTAAGATATACATCACATATGCGTAAGCTTTACGCTTAATGAGTTCATGGGGTGATATAGAAAACACACGAAAACGTTAAATGAACACTTTGTATAAAACAACATGCTATTATTTAAAATCATCGCATTTGAATAATCATGACAATTATAACCATATTCCGAAATACCAACAATTTAGTCTTTCTTTCTTTTTAAAATTATTTTGGTGCCACCTAACCGACACCACATACATCATCTAACCGGCGGGAAGCCTCCACGATGACCTACAATGGGGGTGCCCCATGCCTAATCTCAACATCGATAAGGGATCAACTCACCGACCGAGTACATTAGGACTTGGATGATGAATTAATTCACTTTACCACAATAGACTCAATTATCAATAACAAGAGCACCTAGTCGATATCCGACATTCATGCCCTCCCAACAAGATTTATGAAACCAAGGCCAATAAGTATATAAATAACTTGTATTTAGCATTCTATAACATTTAAGCAACCATTATCAAAACTATTTGCATAAAATCACAATTTTGATGTATATCCCGTTTTGAAAATCCGGATGACTCACCTCCCGCTAGATGAAGATCTAACGATAATCAAACTCCTTGAACAGGTCTTAAAAACCTAGACGAACACGAAGATGTATACAACATATCAATAACTCAATCATTAATATGATATCTCCAAATCTCAGTTAGGTAAGTCCAACTAAGTTCAACATACCATAATGGACTATACCAAACCCATTCTTGCATCCCTACAATTTAATCTCAACTTTTTATCATTTATGTATTTTTATAAATCAATGGCTATACTTATTTACTTTCAAAATACTCAAATCATACAACTTTATGATTATCCTGTTATTAAAAACACTCTCACATATCAGTATTGTATTTCATAGGCTAAATTTGGTTTAAAATGTACACATATACTCTTCAAAACACTTACGTACTTAATTTTATACTCATTAAACGAAATAAAGCATAAAATATCAATTCTTATAACTCCAGGGGTATTTTTGTAATTTACAGAACCTAAAAAGAACTGAAAAGAGACCAAATTATGCTTTATAAACTTTAAAGTCAAATATTTTAACTTCAAAACTTTTGATAGTTAAAGATGTGGCTTATACTGCAACATCATATAGTGCAGGGGCTGTTTAAGCAATTTTCAGAAAGTAAGAAAAGGCTAGCAGGCCAGGCCTGCTCATAAGCCCGTTAGAATGAGCCCACCAACACTTAGTTCTGATTTATTTCAGGCCCATTTCACACGGTCTTTTTTCTTTCTTTTTGCATTTTATTGTACTAAATGCTTCTACTTTTCAGATGACTTAAGAATCATAGTTTTTCATCAATTATAACTCTCTAATTTTGATGTTAAAGCTCTGTTTTTAAACCGAAATATATAACAGTCGTATCTTTCAATATTGAATTATACAAGTATATAATCCGTGCATTGTACTACCGTAGAACTATAGTATCACTAAAATGAAACTAACCATATAAATTAATCGACTTTTGGTTTAGTAATTCACCTGAATTTCGACGAAGGACCGAAAGAACTTGCTAACCAGCATCTAAATTCTATCTCTCAAACTTATATTTTTCTGACATCTTTGAGGGATAATGTTAGAATGCGTATGTTAGGCTATTTGTAGGCGAGAATTCGATCAAAAATGAAGCATAGTGCCCCGATTTTGAGCCAATTCCGATGGACACCACCACCATGCTTAACCCCATTTTGATTGTGATTTACTGTTCACAATCAGACTTTCTGATTTTGTCAAGAATGTCCCTCCACTCAAGGAACTTTTCATCCTGCCAACCGCCTATTCTTTGATCCAGAGTGAAGGGGTAATTTTGAAGAAATGAAAAATTTAATTTGGACTGTCCATAAACATTCTTCGTGATGAATGATAACTAATATTTTCCGTGATGAATGATAACTAACATTCACCGTGATGAATGTTAACGGACAGTCCAAATTTGCTTCCCCCTTCCCCTAAGATTACCTCTTCCATGTAGATCAGCCCCCTATATAAATATATAACCATACTAATACATATATTTACATTGAAGTACAATAACAACAACAACAACAACAATACTCAATGCCGTCATGGGCGGGGTATGGGGATGTAAGATGTAGACAGTCATAGCTTTACCTGAGAGTAAAGAGACTGCTTTCAAGGAGACCTTCGGCGTTCGGCAAACATGATGTATATGTAGTAGTGCAAAAATAGTATAAGTGAGAAAAATAGATATATGTCAGTTAAGCGTATGTATACTAGCGTATAATATATAGGTATCACTATAATATCAATATATATAGGCATAATGGATTCGATATAATATAAAATATAGAGTAAATGGTAGTGAATAGGTATATGTAATCGATATACGGAAATATATAAGAATATATAGTTATAGTAAATATAAATGTACTATATATATTATACGTACATATTAGAGAGTACATAAATCACCAAAGACATTCTGGTCTAGCGGTATGGAGGTTTTACCTTCCTAGGCAAGGTCTCAAGTTCGAGTCTTGTCTAGGGCGAAGGGGTTTCCTCCCGCGTGTGTAAAGGGAAGGGTGTCATTGTCTTCTGGGCTGGATCCAACCTGGTTGTGTGGGCTCGCTACGCCTTATAGGCTAGGGACCATGTAGCCACAATTGCCGTTAAAAAGAATTAAAGAGTACATAAATCTAACTACTTAGATGTATATTATACCCAAACTATAAGAATACATATAGTATATATCAAACCATATGATTATAGTATAGATTAATGTAGATTAATAAATAGCGATAGAGTATATACTGCTACAACGGTATGCCTAGGTACTCTAAAAGATCCTAAACCGCCTACTCGCCATATTCTTCAACTATAATACTAATCCTCCACGCGTTCTTATAAGAGGTCATGTTCTTGGACAACTGCAACCCCTTCATATCGAGTTAAGCCTATTCTGTCATCTAAGTTTTGGTCTACCACTCCTTATATTGAAGTCCAACTTAGTATTTTATAAACTATTTATAATTCATATATCTCCAACACTTATAGTGATATATAATTTTGTCTTTAACATTTACGGGTTTTACAACTCTCCCTACTCAGAGATTTCGTAGTCGAAATCGAAATATTAAAATAAAAGAAAATCCTTGGATCTAATCAAAACAAAGTAATCGTTGAAAATTCTTCCATCGTTTTCATACCATTATCAAAGTCCAAAATATAGTTGACTGATCCTATAACTATGGTCGTACTTAGTTCTATACTCAACAATCAAAGTATTTGTAAAATCTGAAGACACACAAATTTTAACTTGAAAAATATAACATGAACAGATAGCAAGTTGTTTATGAAGGTACCCGACGCACTAGGCGACTTCCCAACTTCAAACACTAAACTCAACCCTTATCAAAAGATTAAGCTTGAGAAGCAAAATTATCTCAATTTTCACAAATGATGTGTGTATGTTATCTGCACCCGGCCATGCATGTGTGATTTGTTTATTTTTATTTTTATTTTAAAAAAGCTCATTAGAACTAACTGATAGATCCCCAAAAGTGATCACAAACTAACCCACAAGAGCATGGGAGTGGGGCATTCGTGACCCAACATATTTGATATTTGACTTGTTTGAAAGGAAAATATATGGCAAAATTAAATGGGTTTATATTTGAAATTATATGTAATTCTATATAATTTTGTTGTTGTATTTATTCAACTTTGAATTCTTCTATTGTATGTATTTAAGTTTTAAATTATTTTTTACATGCATTTAACTTACTATCGTGTGTACATAACTTACAAAATACACATCAATTTATGTAGTCGAGAGTATGCAAAAAACATACAATAGACAGGTTTTAAACTTCAAGACATATAATAGGAGGTTTCGAAGTTAGATATATACAATAGTAAAATGTATAAAGTTCGATACACTACAAAACTATAAACCCAAACTAAATTCAAATACTTCTTCCGTCTTGTTCCGTAACATTAATTTTTATTTGGTAAACCCAAAGAATGATCCATGTGACTTGTTTAAATTTATGAAAATTGTCTCTCAACTTTTTGTTTTCTACTATCACTCCAAAAAGTTTAGTTTTGTCTCGTAATAGTTCATCCGCTATCTAAGATGACTAATATACCCTTAGCGTTTTCATTGATTATTTTGTACTGTTTAGTTGTTTTCCATTTTAACTAATATGGTAAAATTATTACTGAAACTAATAAAATACATTAGAATCCTTATAAACATCTCCCTATTCGAAATCCTTTTTCATAAGATCCACTTCTTCTCCCACTAATTAGGGGTGTTATTCAGTTAAATTGTCCGGGTTTTGGGTTATTCGGATTTATCAAGCTTATAATTTATCAGTAAACCGAACCGAGTAAGATTTGGATTATTTGGATTCAGTTCGGATTGCTCAAACTCGGGGAATGTGTTTTAAATCGAAATAGATAAAATCTTATATTTTCGTGTCTTGAACATAATGTGAACTTTAGAATATAACTTTAATAGTTTTATATAAATCATTAAAGGTGATGTATATATGTATTGTATATAAATAAACTCATAGAAACATAAATGTTTACTCGGGTTTGGGTTATTTGGATTTTATTAACCGAATAAGCCAATCCATTAAACCCGAATCTAATTAAAGTCAAGTCGATTATTTAGGTTCGGTTATTCTGGACTCCCCCACTGCTAACCTATGATGGCCGGATGGCCAGAAATTATAAGCAACTGGACAAAAATCCAAATCTAATTTTGTGGTGTTGAACTTGAAAACAAACTACAACAACAAACACACTCCATATTCGTACACATGCATTACGCTACAAATTTGGTGGCAACAAATCTCCGATTCATAATCAAGCAAATTAGTTTTGGGTTTATAATCTAGTTCCTTTTAGTGATAATGCATAATCATGTTAGAAGATTTGGGCTTATAAGTGATAATAGATCATGAGTGGGTGTGCTCAAAACTAGTAAGAAACTATGATATAACAAATTGGATGAATACCGTTAGTAGCATACACAAAATCAATAAAAAGAATTGGTTTTTAGTACTCTTTTGATATGATACATGTACGGTCCTTGACAAAATTATTTTTTTAGTTAAACAACTACGTTTTACTGAAAATTTAAGCTAATATCCCTAGCTTAAATGTTTGAATGTGATTTCATCTTACGTTTGAAATTAAACATGTTAAATAACAGTACCGTATGGATACATATACAAAACCTTTGCTATATAATACGGCATTATCTACACAGATTCTTTTACTCTTTGATGCCAATTTGATATGAAACGATATCAACACGATCGAGTTTAATACCATTGCATCACTCAACATCCACCAATTTAACCCTAAACTTTCCAGAAACAAAAAAGCAAAAAACGTACTATAATCCATAGTCAAGGGACCATTTATGTAACTTCGATCAATCATAACTATATTAACAAAAAATAGAAATAGAAAAATTACAATACATCGTGTATATCCCGTTAGTATAAAAAAAGAGGGAAATAAATCGACAAAAACACCCAATTTGACTCTCACTTGAAAAAACTCGCTTCTTCGTGTTTTCACAAAATTAATCACAAAACATGAAAGAAAACAACAATAACAGTAATAATGACGGATTCGTAAGAGCAGATCAAATTGATCTCAAAAGTTTAGATGAACAACTTGAAAGACATCTTAACAGAGCATGGACTATGGAAAAGAACAAGAAAAAACAGCCTGATTTTGAAGATTCCGTCACCGCCGCCGCCGCAGCTTCCGCCGTCACACTTCCGTCGAAATCTACTAGTAGAGAACGTCAGGAATGGGAGATCGATCCTTCTAAGCTTTTAATTAAAGGTATTTTAGCTCGTGGTACTTTCGGCACCGTTCACCGTGGCGTCTACGACGGCATCGATGTCGCCGGTGAGTCTACCGGAACCCTAGCTTTTCAATTTCCTCTCTCATTTCTATTTTTACATCATGTTAGTTAATTCCAGTTCGTTAGATTCTGTTAGTTAATTTCAGTTCATTAGATTCTGTTAATTAATAGTAATTTGAACATTTGATACTAAAAATCTTAAATTACTTTCAACATTGTACAATATATACAATTATACATACATGTTGGGTGTGTGTGTGTGTATGTATGTATGTATTTGTTTGAACAATGAACATTGGTGGTGAGTGGTGGTTGAGAGGCAGTGTGATTGTGATTGATATAAAAAGTGAAAATGTTGAACATGTAATCCGTGACCTACACATGATAAGGTTTGAAAATTTTGTACAGGTGATACCCGTAACTTCTATTGATGATGGATGATGTTGTCTTTCTGACTTTCATGTGATCCACCCTGTTTTATATTATATAATAATAATAATAATACTATATAATATAATTTGATAATAATATGAATAATATTTTTGTTTGCTTTTATATTGTATGAATCTACGGCTACAAATTAGGATCTCAGCCTCAACTTTATTAAGTTGAATTATTTTAATATAAAATCTATGTATGCATCACTTTTTTGTATGCATTATTGTCTTTTACTTTTTAGCTTTATTTGAGAAAGAATGTGAGCTGGGATTATTTAAAGGTGGTGGTTTTCTTTTTGTGATTATTAGTTAAACTGTTGGACTGGGGGGAAGAGGGTCACAGGACAGAAGCCGAGATACAATCTTTAAGGGCCGCATTTACACAAGAAGTTGCGGTTTGGCATAAGCTTGATCATCCTAATGTCACAAAGGTCACATTTCTATTATCTAATATTTTTTTTGGAAGTATTGTTGCAACTTGACAAAAATGAGAACTTGGTTATCGGATAAATCGGTGTTTGGTTATTTCACATGTCTAAACAGTTAGTTTTTATACAACAACTCTTTACTCGCTTCTCCAAATTTGACTTCCTTGACTCTAGATAACCAGAAAATCAGAATTATAATAGTTTTGCCAAACACTTTAAACTGACAATTGCGACACTAGTTTGAAACTAAAGATATTAAAGAAGCATATGATCCTGCCCATTTCCTGTAACATGTACTTCTTCCCTTGCCACTAAATCTGTAATTAGTTATTCGATCATTAATGCTTTGAATATTGAATTTATGAATAAGACCTTACTGAACACTTAAGAAAATGTTAGTTTATTAGATACGTAACCCTGTTTAGGCTATACATTGGAGCACAAGAATTTTTTTTAACATTACCAGAAAACTCTTACAAGCAACATTTTATAATGACACTTTTCCCGTCTCATGCTATTTCTGTACAAGTATTTACTGTTTAAGGCGATAATATTTTTTTATGTATGTAATGCTGAATTCACGGATTATATAATAAGAAGCAACACTTATGGATGTACTATTAAAGTTACTAAACCAAGTAAACTTTTTGCAAGTATTGTTTAGCACATATGATTATTGTATTTAACATATGATTCATTTATAAGCAAAAGTTACCAATCAGGCATACCCTATTTTTTCCTTTCTTCGTGAAGGCAACCAGGCATACCCTAAGATATACTAATCTTGCATAATTGTAGTTTAGCACGTAAAGATGAATTTTCTTGTTAGTTGTTTGCACCTTTTAGTGGCACTCAATTTGTATTTCTTTGAGTTGTGGATTTTGGCTGGCAATTTCTACCATTTAGTAGACTAGTCTCAGGTCATGTAGAATTTCAAAGTAAAGGTTATCTTCAGATCGATAGTATAATTTATTCTTTTGGGCAATATCCGTTCACCACTTGAAGGATTCCGTGGTTCAACTTTGCACGTAATCCACAGCACTTGTGTTCTTTGCTGGTACTCCCACCCTCTTATGAACGTCACAACATTGTTCTTTTCTGGTAATCTTTATAATACTTGCCTCTTGTTGGCACTTCATAGAATTGCTAATATTGATTTGGGGCTAAAAGAGTCCTTTTTGGTAATTTTATAGAAGGACATAGAACAGATACCTTTTTCATATACGTTATCAAATCAAATCTTTGATACCTTTTTCTTTCTCTTTTCCCCTAACTATCAGTTATGCTGTCTCATTTGAGGAAAGTTACAGTTTTCACTTCACTTTTCTGAATTCGACTAAAATCCACCAGCACAAGGTTAGTTCAGGTCATGACTTTCTAGGTCATTGTAGCAAGTTCCAATCAACAATAGATATGAAGGAAGTGGGTCAAATAGGTTGAAAGTTGTCTAAAGGGCAACCACTTTCTGAAAGACTTACTCAATCATTCTATTTCAAGGAGACTTAGGGGCTGTTTACTTTTTCCCATTAAGTTCTTTATGGGTATAAATGGCAATATGGATATGGAACAGCTATATGCAGCGAGTAGTGAATGAACAATGTTGTTTACTTTTATGTTGAAAGAAGTGTCTAAATGATAAAAATGACAAGTTTACCCCTAATCTAAATAATTATTTGTTTTTATTTGATCAAAAACTTGGTAACTCTATAACCCATCCATAGATGAAAATATCAACCAGTTTAAAATTCAAAGATCAAGTGAAATAAAAATTGCTTAACTAAAAACAATTGATGACAAACTTAATTTTTTTCTTTTTTCTTTTTGAAAAATAATATAGTAACTGAAAACAAATCAAAAATAGAATTCAAGAACAAAATGGGTAGTTAGAAGCAGAATGCCGAACTCATACATCAGTGACTACTGCTAATATATATGTATATCTATATCGAAATTTGAAGAGCACTATGCATACATAAATA
This sequence comes from Logfia minima, assembly GCA_963921325.1. Taxonomy (NCBI): domain Eukaryota; kingdom Viridiplantae; phylum Streptophyta; class Magnoliopsida; order Asterales; family Asteraceae; genus Logfia; species Logfia minima. Next base: position 3,110,215 of record OY992773.1, read on the forward strand.
TATGAAAACTTCGTAAACCCTAAACACTAATATCACCAATATTAGAAAAGGTACTTTACGCTGTAAAATTGAATTGGGGATTCAGCTGGCAACCCAAAATTTTTCGGTAAATTTGGCATGATTGATCTCGATTTTGTTCTAGTATTCGGATTAACTCAAGTATGATCAGCTGGTGAATGAGGATTGTTGACGGAGCATCCAAAGGAGGCGGAGAGGGTTGTTGATGGAGCAGCGAACAAGGGGAAGGGGGTGATGGCTCAGTCAATGGTGGGGGTTGTTGACGGAGAGAGGATGTCAACGAAGGAGACATAGTGGTCATGGTGGGATTTGGTTTTCAGAAGTATACATTATAGATGCAGATGATAAAATGTAGAAGACGGGGTAGTATTGGAAAATGCACCAGCTAGATGGGGATGAGTATGCTTTTCAATTTAACCGAATTATCCTTCCAAGAAAGTCTTAATATTTAAGTTGTAAGTAAACATCTCAGATGTTTGACCGAATAAGCTTGCCGTTTAATATAGCCCGATAAGCTGTTAATAAACAGGCCCTTAGATTATGAAAAATGATAGATGCGCCTAAATTACATGCCTAAAGATGTGTTAAAACGTATAAAACAAATGTCAAACAATGTACGAATCAGGTACATATTTAGGTATATATTTCAAGCATATATAGCACTATTATATTATTGTTATAATAAATTTATGATTGATAATTACTCTTAATACATTAATTTGTTTGTAAACTTCAAAAATTCAGTTTATAAGGTTTAAACAATGACAAACAGGTGTTGCGGGGTGAGCGGGTCAGCCTAACCCGCTTTGACCGAAGTTGAAGTGACCCATTTTGACCTTTTACCTTGCTCACTCATTAATACATCCCTAATGCTGACTATCATCTGCATCTGCCATGTATATAGTTCATAGGTGCGACAATGGGTTCTTCTGAGCTAAATGTACAAACTGAAAATGGTCAAATCGGCATGCCAAGTAATATCTGTTGTGTCGTTGTGGAATATCTTCCTGGGGGTGCCTTAAAGAATTACCTTATTAAAAATAGAAGAAAGAAGCTGGCTTTTAAAGTGGTCGTTCAAATGGCACTCGATCTTGCTAGAGGGTATTGATCTTGTACTTCGTTTGTTCTAAGCACAAGTACACTTTGACAATAGTAGACTTAAAGGTCAAACGAAGTAAATTCAGTTTAAATTAAGATCTCAAAACACATTTAACACTAACTGTCTCCTTTTTAAAGTAAATTTCAAGATGTTTAGTACTTCAAGTAACTACTGAAAGTTACATAATTACTTAAAAAATTCAGGTAAATTTAGTAGTTGAAAATATGAACATTTGATCGCTAGATGTCAAAGTGTACCCCTCTTATTGTTTTTCTTAATGTATCTGTTGCTTACTAGTTTATATAACAAATGGACTTTTTACTAGATTAAGCTACCTGCACTCACAAAAGATTGTACACAGAGATGTGAAAACTGAAAATATGCTCTTAGACAAAACTAGAACCATTAAAATAGCCGATTTTGGAGTTGCTCGTGTTGAAGCCTCAAACCCTAATGACATGACAGGTGAAACTGGAACTCTTGGTTATATGGCCCCTGAGGTATGTTCTTAATCGTCATTTTGTCAGTCCCAAATATGTTTGTAATGTTTTCTTTGTTTTACTGTTATTAATTTTTATTTGGAACATTGTGCAGGTTCTCAATGGTAACCCGTATAATAGGAAATGTGATGTTTATAGTCTTGGCATATGTTTATGGGAAATATATTGTTGTGACATGCCGTATCCCGACCTTAGTTTTTCAGAAGTCACTTCAGCTGTCGTTCGCCAGGTATAACTCTTTTTTAGTCATGTGTTATATTGTCAAATGTTTCTATTGTTGGTACAAACCTGTAAGAATCTTGATTTTGAAAGTATATTACCTAAAATAGAAATTGATCTAAAGCATGTTCCTTTTATGTGGAATTTCCCCTTGTTCTTGTGGGTCTACCACATTATCTTATTTTATCTTTGATGAAGTTGATTTCCGACATCTAATTAATGGTCAAACATTCTCTTGTAATAAGGGCTTACGGAATTAAAACTGCTAAACATTATGCAGAATTTGAGGCCGGATATACCTAGATGCTGCCCAAGCTCTCTTGCCAGTGTAATGAAGCGATGTTGGGATGCAAATCCTGACAAGCGGCCTGAGATGGATGAGGTGGTGACGATGTTAGAGGCCATCGACACATCAAAAGGTGGAGGTATGATCCCTGGTGATCAACCTCAAGGCTGTCTCTGTTTCCGTAAGCATAGGGGCCCATGAAAATTTTAGAATTCGACCCCTTTTTGGAAACTAAGATAAAATTAACAAAATTTACTAGATATTGGAATTTGTGATTCCTAAGTCTGGGAATATATTAGATGTTGTACCTGTACTACATATTTCTTTCTTTGGATTATGTAAAGTTCTTTTAAATTTTTTTAAAAATAGTTTACATCTTATTCGAGTGGTATTATTAGCTATTAGTCTATTACTACCATCATGTCGTGCACAAGTTTTATTGTATGTGATGGGTATCTTTGATTACTTTTGGGCATCTTCATCTTTTCATATAACTTTTTATAAACATTGGAACCTAGTCAGACCATAAACATGTGTGAAATACGTGATGAGACTTCAATAAAAGGAAAATAAGAAGTGTTAAAATTGTAACTTTTAAGTAATTTGAATTGAGATTGCGTAATTGGACCTACCCTTGACTCCAATTACATGTTCTCAAAGTGTAAGAAATTCTTTTGACTCCAATTACATGTTCTCAAGGTGTAAGAAATTCTTTTTTGAGCATAACTATACATGAACAAAATTCACAATTTACACAAAAAAATCTTTTCATGTCATATGCCTTGTGAGAACTTAAAATACTTAATATGAAGTTGTTACTACATATCATTTGATTGAATCGGTTTTAACACATATATATTCTTTCGTTCGGTCTCCTAAAAAAATTGATCACAACAGCCAAAAGACTTTGGATTGGGATATGATCTTTTTATCTTAACATGTAAGATCATGTTTGGGGGCGATTCTATATAGTAACAAGGTGGGTCGAATGACCCCCCCCCCCCCTCTTTGTACACAAGAGAACTCTTAACGGTTCGTCGGTTTAATTGTCGGTTTCAATCAATGACATCGACATCGATGGCACAGCCCCATCGGTTTGGTCCTTCAGTTTTCCGAGAGCTTCAGTTTTTTTTTTCTTTTGTCCGTTTTGAAAAAAAAATATATTTTCTACCCAACGGCTCATTCAACTGCTAATTTTTTTTAAAAAAAATTAATTTCATTTTACCCACTAATTCATACACAATCATTACTATTGTAATGTTTTTTATTATAGTGTAATTTTTTTAGGAAATATAATATTTTGTACAGGGGAATGCACCAAACTTTTGTGCGAAATCTATAGTATGTACCCTGCTTTTATTTTCTGTATTGTGTGTATCCGACCCGAAAAAAGATGCATTTGATGGGATGTACCGGTTAGCAAATCCATGTCACCGGTTTTCTGCTACGTAAGCGTACACATGGCGCAACACGTTGACGGTACATACAATAGACTTCGAACAATAGTTGGGTACATACAATTTCTTCGAACAGTAGTACCGAATGTAAGGCCAATAAACCTCCAAAATAGTAAGCTACATCTTGAATATGAATAAGACGGCTACTCTAGCTCAGATCAAAGGTAATCCTGAATATGAATAAGACGGCTACTGTAGCTCAGTTCTATTGTTCAAACATCTAAAATATCTTATGGTTAATCTAGCATTCTTCATTGGACTTATTTTAATAAGTTTAAGTAGTACTATATAGCAAAAGAAAATAACTTCATTTTTCCTGTTGTGCTCTTCAAATTTGTCGTTGCTTCTTGCTGGAACTAGAAAAGTCAAAATATGAACAGTCACTCGAGACTGTAAGACACTTCATTGCTATTGCTGAGAAGGAACTAGAACTATATCATAGGCACATTGCACTTTATGGTGACTCTGCCGATCATAACCTGAACACTATAACTAGTGATGCAAGTGATGGCACGAGAGACCCCCAAATAATTGTAGCGATTGACAACTCTGATGACCAATTTTCTACAAATGAAGATGATGAAATTGATGATGATGATACGTCCCTTAGTGATATGAACTGCACAGATGAATCTAGTACTGAATTGGGCTTGTGAAGTGATTCACAAATGGTATATGTATGTGTCCATCTGAATGTCCAAGGTACTGTACTCCACCTTATGTAAGTATGTAACCATGTGTGCTTGTGGACCAATGTCATAATCCATTTCTTGAATCAATTAGATTCAGGATGTACCAATGCAGTCATGTTTAATGAATGAAAACAAATAAATCTCTAAATGGTCTGGTATTAATCCAACCCATACAAAATCTACATGCTGCAACTGTCCCATTATGGTAGATACATCAACAAGGTTAAAATAATCTCTTTGGGTACTTCTATGGCGTTTTGAAACAATACAGGTGTCATCTAAGATTCAACCTTCAATATAACGAGACACTAGTCATTAATCTCACTTCCCAACCATCTTAAACATAAAACTGCAGCAAACACATCTTATGATTAGACTATCTCCAATATATGGTATTTGTAACTGTTTATTTCATTTGTATGTGACATCTAGTCGTTATACCTATTTTGTGACTCATATTCGATCAAGCTACACCTGTTATTAGATAGATATCTTTATTTGTATATGGCCGTAGAAAACTAAAAGTGTAAAAGTGACAGTGGAGTATGTTGATAAAATGTCTGTGAAAAGATGGGTTCTGTGTTTGTTGTTCGCAAAATAGGACAATTAGTTAGTTATATCTTTTTCAATCATCTTATTTATATTGATACCTTTAAGCATAACTCATTGCCACTTGCACATGCCAACCTAATTTTGGTCATCAAAGCTGCAAAGAAGGTGTTACTCCGACAGATGGTTGGTCGGAAGACCGTCGGAAAGAGAAATAGTGGTGGTTTATGATGATCGGCTGAAAGTTGCAGGTTTCCGGCGAAGGTTATGGTTCACGACGGACAACTATTGTTCGAAGAATTATATGTACCCAACTATTGTTTGAAGTCTATTGTATGTACAGCTAACGTTTTGCAGCCGTGTGTACGCTTACGTGGCAGGAAACTGGTGAATTGGATTTCTTAGTCGGTACATCACATCAAATGGACCTTTTTTCGGGTTAGGTATACACAATAGAGCAAATAAAAGTTGGATACACACAATACATTTTCGGTAAAAGTTTGATACATTCCCCTGCACTATGTCCATTAATGTAATATTTTTATTTTAATAAAATGTGTTTTATTTTAATTATTGTGTTTTAAATATGTAAATTAAATAATGTGTAGGGCCTAGAAATAAAAACTGACTAGTGACTGTTAACAATGGTCAGTCAATTATTAGTCATTTTCAGCCAGTTTTGAAAAGAGTTAACGTGACGTTGAGTTGGAGAAATTGATCAGTCAATTTTCGTCACCGTTGCAAGAGGTTTAAGGTTGACTACCCTGGGCTTAAATTTAATGCTTAAATTTAATGTTTAAATAAATAGAGACATGTAACAAACCATTGACTTAAAAAAATGTTTAACTTTTGTCAGGTACTATTCTTAATTACTCTTCGTATAATATTCTCATCCACAATTATTGTGTACCTTTGTTTGGTTTATGCTATTTCTTTTCATTTTAGTTAAATTGGATACTTTTAAGTTTAAAATGTTTGAAACTCTACAACATATGAAACTTCATTAGGAAAAACTATACAATATTAGAATTGTTATTAAACTTATGATTAGTTATTTACAAATCGAATTAACAACATGACCTAACCCACACAGCTTGCTTAGACTTTTTAGAACATATATTTAACTTTTTTTCTCTCGACTAACTTACGGACTCACGTAACTTTGAATCCTGAATCGTCACTGATCATGTTCTATCACACATCAAAATCGAGTTTTTGACCAAAATGGTGGGGATGAAAAGCCTATTTTTCAATATGGTGTTATCTTGAAAATGTTTATTAATAAGGTGTTTTGTTTAATAAAAATGATATATTATTTTTTCTTTTTAAAAGTAAAATACAAATAAAATAAAAATGTTTCTTTTCTAATGAAATTTTAGTTTCCTATTAACTAATAATGATCAATAGATTTTAATTTTTTATCAACCAATAATGAAATTTTAGTTTCTTATTAACCAATAATGATTAGAAAGGTTTCTTAGTAACTATGTTATTTGTTGCTAATAATTAAAAGTTGAAAATTATTATGGTTCACATTTGTCTATAATATTTGATGTTATTTGTCGCTAATAATTTACCTAGTAATTAGTTTGTTTGAAACTATTGTACACAAAATCCAATCTTGTAATTTGAAGAAGTTGATAAAAAAAAGATATTTCATTGACATCCAGGTATCAAATATAAATATGTCATCATGCAATCATATTTTTTTTATACAATTGAGAACACGTATTTTTTTAAATGTTAGAAACATAATATGATTTATAGATTTTTTTTAATTCATATGAAATTTTGATTTACGTAAAAAATGTATATTTTAAAAAATATATATAAAGATAAGTATAAATCTTAGAAGAATAAAGAGATTTAATTGATTAATAAATACTTTAGTTAAACAAAAGTTTTGATTGACTAATAATAAATTAAAATTTTATTAGAAAATAAACCTTTCTATAAAAAGTTAATAAGAAATTAAACTTTTACTCGAAAAGAATGTTTTTTACTTTATTATACTTTAAAAGAAAAAACACATCATTTTTATTACACAAAATATCTTATTAATAAATATTTTTAAAATTATATCATACTAAAAAGATATGTTTTACCTCATTATTTTGATGAAAACTCCATCAAAATCAAATAAAATAGATGACTCACATTTTTCTAGAGCAAATTGCTCATTTTTCAATATGGGACATAACATTACCTTTTAGAGCACAGGGAGTGGAAGCATTCCCTGACCGGAACGCTGTCGGGAATGCCGTTTTTTCACTCCTGGACGGTGTTCCGGCGGCAGCGTCTCCCTGGAGACGTTGTATTCCCATTTTTTTTTTTTTTATCTTTTTCTCTTTTTTCTTCTTATTTTCTTCTTTATTTTCTTGTTTTCTTTCTTTTTCTCTTTTTTTTTTTGTTTGATTTGAAGAAAAAAATCGAATTTGTGTGTGTGTGTGTGCAGATTTTGTGTGCAGGAAGGAAGAAGGGGGGAAGAAGAAGGGGAAAAAAGGAATTAGGGTTTTTTAGGCTTGTTTTCTTTAATGGGCTTATTTTTTGAGCTTGTTTTTTTAATGGGCTTATTTTTTGGACTTATTTTTTCTTAATGGATTATTTTTAAAATGAACTTATAATTTTAAGCTATTTTAATTAGGTTAAATATGTTAAAATGAAAATGAACAAAGTTAAAATGGATTATGTATTTTTTGTACTTGTAATATTTATTTTTTTCTAATAATATTTATTTTTTTATTGAATTTATTTTGTTATTTATCTATATTTATTAAATTATTTGAATTTTCTAACAAATAAAAAAATCAAAAAAAAATTCCTGAACACTGTTCTGAACACTGTTTTCACTCCCACCTTTTTCAGCAATAATGTTCCCGGGAAACACTGTTGCTGAACACTGAAACACAAGGGTCACAACTCCTTGTGCTCTTATATTAGGGTTTTAACACATATGTTTAAATTCAGAAGCATAACATAAATTGCCAATTTTGATCATGTGGGGTAAATCTTTGTGTTTCAAAAAGAGAATATATGTTTTTTGAGATTTTAGAGAAACATTGAAAAAGTATATAATAAAAATACTTGACACCTCTTTAATCTTGACAATTTGAGTTTTTTTTACTCACTTTAAATGTAAGAAATTAGATTTATGATAACTTTTTTCGAATAAAATTTTTTATATACGCCATGTCTTTTATGTTGGCATTTTGTATTACATTAATTTTATAGTCTTTTATTAATTTATAGTTAATATTCATGAATTTAACTATCTCTTATTATTATATATGAGCGATCACAAACAAATTTTTTAATATATATTTAAATTTTGCAAATTTCAGTTACATTTATATTATTTTTTATATATTGAATGCTAATCATTTTTTTTTTCAAATGATTATAAATTGCTTACGATTTTTTTATATTTGAAGTGTTGCTCATAGTATTACGTTATTTTTATTATTATATGAGTGATCTAAGACATATCACTCTAAATCAGTTTTACTATCATAATTTTTTTACTGATTTTCAAATACTATTCCGCCGGACTGTGCGAGTAACCTACAAGTTGTAATCCAATCTGTGACATATTTAGGTTCGTTTAGATTGTTTAGAGTTGCATTTTTTAGTTGCTTTTTGGTTATTGAAGATTAAGAGTATGTATGTAAATTCTTACACTTAAATTAAGAGATCAAAAGTTTGAACCAAAATGAATTATTTTGTAAAAGCATTTATAATGTTAGCACTAGATTTATATTTTTTTATTAAAATAATAGAAAAATGTAAAAAATTCACTTTAACTTTAACATTAAACGTTGTACTATTTTAATGCAATGATAAATATTGTCTAGTGCTGCACTAGATTGGTACAACACTAAACACTGTTCATGTTAAATAATAATATATATAATAACTAAAATGTACTAATATGATGTAATGATCATAAGTTTTCGAGTAATATTTTTAAAATAATTAAATATAATGTTTGATATCATATTTATTATAAAGTTTATAATTTTTATAAAATTGTCATTTATATTTTGTAATTATTACATATAATGGTTGTCATTACATTTATTACAAGGATTTAATGATTATATAAAAACTATAATACTATATTATCGAATTGTGTATTTTAAAATCAGCTAAAAAAGTTTTGGTGTCAGATTTTAGTTATAACATGTTTGAGTAATTTTTTTAGTGCAAGTATATTTATTTTTTTAAAAAAATTATATTAAAGTAGTACCTTTATTAAACATGATATTATGATGTTAGAGAATGTTTTTTCGTCACCATGGTGCAAAACGAATTGCTCGTGATATATATTTGAAGCACCACATCTTACAAAGCATGAAAAATAAAAATGCAAGTTTAATGTACTAATCAAATTTATTAGTTAATATTCACGTGACAGAATTTTCAATAGAATATGTCAATTTTCAGTGGAGTGTTACAATTTTCTAAAGACATCACGTATGACACGACCCGTGGGGGCTTTACCCGATTCTTCAGCCGGTACACGCGCTTCAATTGATTAATGCGACGCTCGCTAGCTATACAATATTGTAGTGAGAGATGGTGCGCGTGGAAAAGGACGCACGTGGATACGGAATCTTTCTGCCCGCCTCTTGCGCCAGAAGTCTTTTCGTATGAAAAATCGGTGCACCGAACCACTGGCATGGCACGTGAGCTCGTGACATCTTATTCTTGTTTAATATTTTTTAATTAATACTCAATAATTGTATTTGTTTAAAACTATTAACTCTAAATCTAATCCTCGAAATCCCCTCCTTCTTTCGACCGGGAAAGATTCCCTTCGTCAGTCTTAACAAAAAGACTCCTACCTTTTGTTTTATTCTTCGGACGAACATTAAGGTCTTTTTATAATATTTTCAGTGTAACCTCAATAATTGAGTAGTAATTAAGTATCAGTAGCACTTCACAACACAAAACTGACCAAATCGTTCAATTATAACGTCTCTAGTGTCTTTCGGATAACGTTATCTTTCAAAAAAAGGATGCTATGATTCATAAATTTAACGTAAATGAGACCTACTCGGAACCAAATAATTTACAAGTTAAATTATGTAAGGAGTTAAATTGCAGGTAAGGGTGCCAAGCTACTCAATTGGGCCAATACCCGCTCGTTCCCACCAAAATAATCAGATAATATAAAAATAGTGTGCGTCCGCTAATGGTCGCACCTCTTTGTGAATGAGTGCGTATGTATCTTAACTCATCAACTTTTAACTGCCAAAGCATTCTAGGTAACAAAATTTGGTCTTCATTCTGAACACACCGAAAAACTTAACATAATTCCTTTGCTTTTGGTTACTTTTCCTTGAAAAGATTGTAACTTTGTCTTTGTCTCGTCACAATCAAAATTTCATGACTCCAAACAGTAGAAAAACAAATACTTACCTAATCTAAAGATGATTCATATTTATCGTCACACCTTTAAAAGATTCGTGTTATCATGGTTGGGTTGATCGTCTATAGGCGTCGATAAGCCAGATTTTAAATGTTTGGATTTGGGTGTATTCTCTATACTTTCTAGCGTCCAGCTTCAATTGCTATAGTAATATAACTTGTTAAAAAAATTGTTATGTAATAATTTTCGGTACGTATCAAAATTGTTTCTTGTATTGTCACAGGCAGGATGTGTTTTACTAGTAGATAATAAAGAGTAAATAGCATGGGTCACCTCTAATAGTTAAATGGTCATGTACAATTCTTGGATGGTTTTATTTACCCTGGATTGTATTCTTGGGTATTTCGTATAATGCAGTTGAACAATCGAGAGTATTATGCAAAATTTGTCACTTTAATTAAACAAATTTGAAGCATCAATGTTGAACCTTTCCAGTGAATAATATATTTGAATTTTATATCAATATTTTATGTATTTTTCACGTCAAAAAGCACATAAATTGTAAAATCTTTGTTACCCTCAAGTTCTTATTTACACTTCTAAAAGTGGTATAAGATACTTTGAATAATTAAATCTTATACAATTAATTTGTAGTTTCTCATCACCAATATGTGTTTTTTACTAACCAAATGAACACAAACTTATCGAAGATTTTTTTTGTAACAACTTAAGCTAGTTGACTAGTCAAAGTCTCGAAAAATAGGTTATTTTGACCTAGCTACATGCCAATTCCCTCCCATTTCGGTTCCTAGTGACATATAACCGTAAAATAACATATATTTTATGCATGAGAATCATCATTATCGAGACAATGACAGCCTTGAGCATTACTATCGTTTTCTAATTTTTATTAATTAAAGTTTGTGCTAAGATATACACCTTAAAAGATAAACTTTTACGAACTTATTCAATGAAGTAAATATTGGATATAGTGTCTATGGTCATCAAATGAGTTGATAATATTTCATATAATAATAGGGTCCTTTTGGGTTGTCCTTAAAACACAACCTAATGATTGCTTAAGGAACTACTTTGTCATTAATTAATAGTTTAATTTAAATTGGAACAAAGTACAAGAGGTTAATATATAAATAAATGAATATGAATTCTATCCCAACTAGGATTCTAATTTTATTCTCTATAAATAAAGGCTTAGGGGTGAAAACCTTAATTGCTCATTCATTATTTTCTTCCTCCCCTTTGTGGCCATTGCCACTCCGTTCCCTTTCTTGGTTTGATTTATTTCATCCTCCTCTAGGGTTTGGTTTAATCAATCAAGGTTAGAGGCTATACCCGGTAATCTAAGGTCTCGTTTGGCTAGCAGAATGTTTTTGGAAGGAATGAAATCTGTCAAAGGATTTGAATTATGAAGGAATTAGATTATGAGTAATTAGATTTTGTATCCCGTTTGGTTGTCAGAAAATGGGATGGAATCAAATTCAATTCCTTTGCTGTTTTCTGTTTGGTTCGTCAATTTGTCAAAGGAATTGGAATGTGATTACGTGAATTGACAAAAATACCTTTTTTTGCAATTATTTGTTTTTTTTTACGTTTTCTTCATTTTTCTTCTTTTTTACGTCTTTTTCATTTTTTTCATTTTTCTTCGTTTTTTTACGTTTTTGTTCCTTTTTTTACGTTCTTTTTATGTTTTATTCGTTTTATTATGTTTTTCTTTGTCTTTCTTCATTTTTTACATTTTTCTTCGTATTACATTTTTATTACCGTTTATACTTTTTTTTCGTTTATTTACGTTTTTTCCCCTTTTTTCTCCTTTTTTTTTGGCTCTTTTTAACGTGTTCGTTTTTGTCATTTTAAGATATGGTGCATCATGGTACTATAAAACGAAGCAAAACGAAGAAAAACGTCAAAAAAATGAAGAAAACAATGAAAAATGTAAATAAACAAAGATTAACGTAAAAAATAAAGAAAACGTAAAAAAAAACGTCAAAAAACACGAAGAAAACGAAGCAAAACGATGAAAAACGTGAAAAAACGTAGAATAGCGTAAAAACGAAGAAAAACGTAAAAAAGCGTAAAAACGTAAAAAAAGGTAAAAAAAAATGAAGAAAACATAAGAAAGACGTAGGTTGAGGGTAGTTCAGTCTTTTGGAGATTCAAGGGAGGAATGGAATTAAATTCCATCCCCCCCCCCCCCCCTCTGAGGAATGAGAATCCTTTAAATGAATGAATGTAAGATTCGTACAGAATTCAATTCCTTTCATTTGGCCAACCAAACACCTACGGAATGAAATTCAATTCCAATTCCATCGGAATTCTTCAACATTCTTTCAACCAAACGCGACCTAAAGGTTGTCGTTTTAGGTGTGATTCCATTAGAGGGTGTAACATTCTGATCCTGCGATAGTTGAGACTGTCGCAGGTAGCGACAGTTTGAAGCCTGCGACAGTCAGGAACTGTCGCATGACGGGGCTGAAAGAAAGAAATTGAGGAGCTTGAGTGTAATTAGCGATATATAAATATGTATATTTCGTTCAAACGTCTAAACATTTCCATAAACATAAACCAAGTTCCTGTATGTGCGATTTAGAGAGAGAAAGTGAAATAGGAGAGAGAGAGAGAGAGAGAGAGCAAGAATTAAAGTGTTTTAACATCAAATTGAGGTAAGTTTCGATTGATTATGTGTTTTAAACAAAATTAACGCGATTTGGACGGATGAAAATGGTTTAATTTGATGGAAAACGTGAGAAATCGAAGTTTGAAAGCTGGACTGTTCGTCCTGCAACAGACATATGACTGTCGCATTGACCGCCTCTGATTTAGCGACAATCAGATGATTGTCGCATGAGAGCGACTTGAGACTGCGACAATTGGAATTGTCGCATGGTGCGACACTTGTGAGACTGTCGCAAGTTGTAATGTAGCGACAGAAATGTAACTGTCGCAAGATTCATAATGGTGACAGAAGTGTAATTGTCGCATGAGTAATTTCAATATATGCAACTAAATTGTAAAAAGAGTTTAATTGTATCTGTTTGTGTACAGACAAGTGTTCCGTTGCGAGGAATCAAAAGTTGACACAGTTGCACAATATTCGAGGTAAGTAATAGGAGGATATAAATTGAATAAGAATATTCAGATTACAGGAGTACTTGAGTGTACTGTATTAATTCAACGATGAAAGTGAATATTGACCATCTTTATGCTGAGTGATCATAAATGGTCTAGCCGTGTTGTTATTGACCCTCTTTATGCTGAGTGATCATAAATGGTCTAACAGTGTTATGACTGGCCCTCTTTATGCTAAGTGATCATAAATGGCATAGCAGTGTGATTGTGAATCGTAATTGAGCAAAGTGATTATAAGCGGTTACAGTGTTTTATAAGATTTTTATCTTAAACTGTTGACGTGGTTCTGCTACTTACTAAGCTTGTGTGCTTACCCATTCTGTTGTTGCTGTTTAATACAGGTGGGTCGAGTAAAGGGAAAGAGGGACTTGGGAAGCAGCCGCAGCGAGAATAGTGGTGTGCTTACTATTGCTGGTAGTAAGTGTTACTCCCGTTAAATCATGCTCGGATATTGATGGAGTCTTTTGAAAGAGAAAACTTACGTTTGTAATAATTTTACACAATGTGTTGTTTATATATATATATATATATATGAAAATGCTATTTACATCGTTGGATAAAGTGTTATAAAAAAAAAATCTGGGTGTTACAGAGGGATTCTCCTTTGGATCCTTACATTCAAATCAAAGTGGCAAGGACAAGACTTCAAGCAAAGAGATCTTTGGCCAATAGAGAGGTATGTGTTCCTAATCTTTCTTTTAGTTACAACAATAGAATAAATATAGATCCTTTTAAGTTTTAATATGAACATGTTAACAAAACTTACTTTGTTTCCGCTGCCATAGAATAGTTGTTAATATGCATAAAATCTAACAGTAAATATTATACAATTTGACAATGCAAATTATAAATCTATTTACATTAAACCATGATTAGAGATACCTTCCACATGCTGGTGATCACATTCATAACCACATGATTCAAGCAACTGCATATATTTATAGCTACAACTTATGTGTAACTATATATAAATGATGATGATACAATAATTTTGTTAAATAAGCCTATGACTTTTTATCAATTGCTATATTATAAGGTCAATATTGTCAATAAATTTAGTAGAGTTAGTTATATTCGTTGAAAAAATGGGAAAGTCACACATATAACCCAAACCCAAGTAGAAGTTATAAATAACTTTATTATTTGAAAAATTAAGTGCCTAACACAACAATTAATACCTGAAACAAAATCTAGCAAACTTCTTAGATTTTTAATAATATCTAAGCAAGAACAAGGTGACTAAATTAACCATCGATAACAACATCACTACTCAATTTACTAAGACAGTGTACGAGGAAGGTGACCAAACTGACCATACCCTACAAATTTCCTCTATATATAATAAATGCTCAAGCTCAATATACTAATCAAATTTAATAAACTTACTAGTCAACACTCACATGACACAGTTTCAAAATGCAGTATCACAATTTTAAATGTGATATTCCATTTATTAAACTAGTATGTTTAGTAATATCCTTGATTGTATTTAACTATTTTGACCAAATTAAGTAAGCTATCATGTCATGTTGCAAGACCTTTTGGATACATCCCATTTAGGTATTTGGAGATTTTGATATAAAAGCTTGTTTTTTTTCACAAAAAAAATCAGCTGAAGACTCTACTCTTGGGATATAATTTTTAGCCTTATAATTTAAAAATATAAAATATAAAATTTTTCTTGAGCAAAAAAGTAAAACTATATCGATTCATTAAGTGTTTCGTATTTTGAATCTCATTGGGTGTGTCAAAACACACAAAAGTGAAGTATACATATATATGGGGATGTGGATGATTAAGAGAGAAGCCCTAGATTTTGGAGAAAGAGAGAAGTTAATGTATCACCGTTAATTTTATGTTTTTTTTTGCTTTTTGCACCCTTCTTTTATTATGTTTTCTGTTTTGTCTGTTTACAGGGACGAGGTTATAATAGTCATTTTACATTGCATTTTTCAATTTAATTAAATAATATTAATGAAACATAGGAATCAGTATCTGTATCTGATAGTTCGTAAACCAATTATGATTTCAATTCTCGTTACTCTCATTCGCGATTAATCTATTCGTTCTCAATTTGTTACACAATTGAGTTGCTAATTGTGATTTCAATTGTTACTAATTGAGATTTTTCTTCGATTTCAATTGTTTTTGGTTTTTTCTCGATTCATCCAGTTTTGATCGTACATACACTCTTTATTTTGTGTAATTGATTTGTATCGTTCGTCTTTAGATTATTCAATTGAAATCATCAACAATTTTGGACTCTTTCATCATTTGTTCTTCAGCTTCAACATTTTTTATAAACTTTGGAGGATTTGCTTGAGCTTTGTTCTGTTTAGAGTCAATTACATGAATCAATGTAATAAATGTAACATTAATCTTAGAATTCATATTCTTGTCTTTGCCTTTTTTAGTCTCAGTCTCTGCTCCAGACTGAGACCCTCTAGAACTGTAATATTCATCGAAAATGTTATTAATAAAAAAAGATGACTTAATATTATGCAATGAATTATACTCCTTCTTATAAGTAATATACAATCAACAAATGTTCATTAATTAACATTTGTCACTTAGTGATTATGTACAATGTGCTTAAAGAAGTTATATAGGTGCTCATTTGAATAGAAAAAACGCACCATTTTTATTAAAAAAATACCTTATTAATAAATAAGTTCAAAATAATGTCATATTGGAAAATATGTTAATATGCACCGATGAATGTTAAGATATCAACTTAATATCTTAACATTCATACAGGTGAATTTAAGTATATCTATATTAATGTTAAGATATAATATTCATCTGTCCATATTAATATACAAATGAATATCTAGTAAAATTGTATCAATGTTAAGATATAACATTGTATGAATGTTAAAATATCACTTAATTGTATGAATTGTAAGATTTTAAGCTGATATATTAACATTCATCATGGTGAATGTTACTCCTTTAAGTATGTGAGACTCAATCTGTACAATTAACTCAGTCTTTAGGGCTCAATCTGTGATACATTATGAAATAGAACATTCAATAATAGATAAGATTCATTATGATGAAAATTAATATGTACTGATGAATATTAGTCTCAATGTGTACAGTTAACATTCATTATGGTGAATGTTACTCCTTTCAGTCTATGAGAGTCAATCTTTACAATTAACCCAGTCTATTAGAGTTCAATATGTGATACATTGTAAGATAAAACATTCAATAACAGATAAGATTCATCATGATGAATATTAATATGCATAGATGGATATTAGTCTCAGTCTGTACAATTAATATTGATCATAGTGAATGTTACTCTTTTTACTCTATGGGAGTCAATATGTACAAATAACTTAGTCTGTGATACATTGATAAAATAGAACATTCAAGAACAGGTAATATTCATCATAATGATATGAATATTAGTTTCAGTATGTACAATTAATATTGATCATGGTAAATGTTAAGGACTTAAAAAAAAGCTTATTATACACTATCTTTATCTACAAATATCAATTAATAAACATTTTTTGATTGTACATCCACATACTTAGTTATTCCAATTGAGTTAATTATAAAATCAGTTCATGTACTTTCTCAATTTGTATACACAAACTGAAACCAACATAAATTATTATTTTTAAAAGGTAAAAATTATATTAATATCAAATCTATTAGCATATAAAAATTCTAAAAGTTGATTGAGAATATTCTTTAATTAACTAACAATACTAAAACATATATATTAAAGTGCATTACAGAGACAAAACATTCTAACAGTTGACTTTGAATGAGAATTAATTAGAAATATTAGAGCAGAAGGAGTGGTGACCTTCTCTTCACATTGTTCAACAATATTGTTCCTTGGGAACACTGTTGCTGAAAAAGGGAGGAGTGAGAACATTGTTCACGACAATATTCATAGTGTGTTCAGAAATTTATTTTTGATTTTTTATTTTTTTAAAAATTTTAAAAATAATTTCTTTTTAATTTAATCTATTTTAATTTTAATGGATTTAATCCAATTAGAATAATTTTAAAAGATAATTAATTTAAAAAATAAACCCATTTAAAAAAATGAGTCAATTTAAAAAATAAGTCCATTTAAATATAAATGGGCCTAATTTTAAATATAAATGAGTCAATATCTTTTCTTCTCCTTCTTTGCTGCACACGCACATGCCCAACACATACATAGCAAACCACACAACACACACATACAAAGCACACACTATACATAGTTTTACTCCTTAAAAAATAAGAACAACAAAAGAAAAGAAAAAAATAATAATATGGGAACACAACGTTCAGGGGGGACGCTGTGCCCTGAACAATGACAAAAATACTGTTCAGAGCGCAGCCCAAGAGTGGGAGAACAGTGTCCCCAATAACGTTTTGATCAGGAAATGTGTGTGTTCCTTCTCATTCCGCGTATTCTTGAGGATTTAGTAGTAGGTAGGTATTACGTATGTCAATGACAATAAAATAAAACTAAAATTCTTACGATGGAGTAACTGTGTCGTAATCGCATAACCGACTTAACATTCATGAAAGTAGCTAATTGATTGGTTATGAAGTAAAATCAAATGGAATAAATGAAACCCTTTAAAGAAAAATAACTATATAAAGGACAAAATACAATATATTAGTTTGAAAATGCATTAATGATTTTATTTATTGCAAAAAACTTACCTTTTAATTAATTTGTTGTTATATATCAATCATAAAAATTAATTTTATTTACTAATACTATTCGCCACAAAAACTATTTATTAAAAAAATAATATATTTTAAAACCCCATATTACGCATATACTGCTCTTATTTATTGCAAAATTAGTTTTTGTACTCGTATTATATATCATAAATTTATATGTTGTATTACAATAAAGTATATTAATTACGTTATTTTATACATATATTTATTTTTATTTACAATAACTATATGATTTTACTATCAGTTTCGAAGTTTTTAATCATAATATTCAACATCGTTCTCATTATCATATCTAATTAAGGTAATTAGTAGGTTTAAAATACTTATTATTAGTATTGAAACTTAAACAATTTATAATTATTGCATAAAATCCGCACTATACACCGGTAGATAATATTTTATTGTAATTTGCAACTCCACTATATTTATATATCATGTTTATTATTTGTCGGCGAATCAATAAAAATAGTTTAATTTCTAGAGTTCGATATTCAAAATACAAAAATTAAAAATAAAAAATATGAAAAGGATTGAATTCGTACAATATGAAAATTTTACAATGTAAACTTAGAAATGTAAATTTAGAAATATTGAGTTTTAGTTTCAAAATTTTCAATATAATATATTATATTATATATAGTGTATTATTATTAAATAAATTTCAGTTACGATAAATCTTAAATTTATGTGTAGTTATAATAATATTTAATGTAATTAATCTTGACATATTTATTTACAATATAAATATATTGAAGAAGAACGATATAGTAAAATCGTATCTTTTTCTAGTGAAATATTAAAGTTAGAATGTGAATATGTTATAAGAGTTTTAGATAGATGGATAATTAATAAACATTATTCAAAAAAATCTATAATTTCTTGATAACTAGTTAGTGTAATACTTACTTTTTTTAGTAATAAATCTTCCATTTATAATATTTATGTCAAAATTCTTTCATAAATATATTCATCATTTATTCATTCACAATGCCTCAATTACATCACTACCCCTTCAATTCTCTTCTATAAATCCCACCGCCCTTCACCCCCACAATCCACAACAACTCAAAATGCCAACACCTGCACCACCACATTTCATCCTATTCCCATTCATGTCACAAGGACACACCATCCCTCTCCTCTACCTCGCCCGAATCCTCGCCGACCGCCACATCACCGTCACAATTATCGTCACCTCATCCAACCCCTCCACCATCAAATCCATCTTAAACCACCACTCCATCACCACAATCAACCTCCCATTCCTACCAATCATCGAAAGCGCCCCACCAGGCATAGAAATCATCGACAAAGTTTCCTCCATGTCATCATTCATCAACTTTGTTGAATCCACAAAACAACTTCAACCACAATTCGAAAAACTCATCCAAAATCTCCTTCCCATCACTGCGATAATCTCGGATGGATTTTTATGGTGGACACAAGATTCCGCCGAAAAATTTAATATTCCCCGTTTGGTTTTTTATGGGATAAACATATCCTCCATGACTATGTGTAACATTATGGCACAATTTAAGCCACATGCGGCTGTTAGTTCAGATGATGAGGCGTTTAATGTACCCGGTTTCACGAGGTTTAAGTTGACGGCTAATGATTTTGAGCCGCCTTTTAGTGAAGTTGAACCGAAAGGTCCGTTGTTGGAGTTTTTGTTAAAGCAACAAAAGGCAATGGTTAGGAGCCACGGGTTGGTGGTTAATAGTTTTTATGAGACTGAACATGAGTTTAATGATTATTGGAATCAGAACTACGCACCAAAAGCATGGTTAATTGGACCATTTTGTGTACCTAAGACCTATACATCAAACGTGATGGATTCTGAGTTATCGACTAAGGTATGCAACCATCATAATAAAATGAACTTAAATTCGGATATTTTTATCAAAAACTATATTAGTAAAGCATGTTTAATTGTTAAGTATTAGATTCTTAAATAAAAATTAAAATTATTTATTTGCACCTCTTAAATTCCTAAAGTCACTTAAGAAAGTTTTATTTTAAATATAATTCCTTACACACTTATTAGTGTCTAACAAAATTATTTTAACAAATTACAATATTATTTTAAAGTAAAGAGAACAAAAATGTCATATATCACTTGACATGTAAACATATACTTACACGTAGCAAAAAATGATAAGTTGAGATTACTGTCGTATTGCGCAGATAACGTGCTATAAATTAACAATAGTTCTATAAATAAGAGACAAATTATCCGTATACCATTTTTTAAAAAAGTCATTTACAAAATATGATTCAATTTGCTTTGAATAAAATAACACTAAATTTTGCAAATCATTTTGAGAAATACAATTATTTTATTGGCCCCTTTATTTTATTTTACTTTATTTTGAAGATTTCATATTTTTTTGTGAAGTTTCACTTTTTGTGGATGCGACTGTTTTTTGCGAAACTGTTGACTATATTTTGTTTTTCTTTAAAATTTTCTTTTTTTATTTTGTTGCTCAACGTAAAAACTATAATGGATTGTATATATGTAGATTTGTTCATTCCCAAATTTTCTGAATAAAACAGGTTGAGGAAACACCAACATGGATCCAGTGGCTTGACACGAAGCTTGTAGCGAACGAGCCGGTGCTATACGTCTCGTTTGGAACACAGGCAGAGGCGTCTACAGAGCAATTACACGAGGTCACCATTGGTTTGGAACGATCAAACGTAAGCTTCATTTGGGTAGTAAAACCGAAACAGATGCAATTAATCGGAGCAGGGTTTGAAAAGAGGGTGAAAGGAAGAGGCAAAGTGGTGGCAGAATGGGTGGATCAGATGGAAATATTAAAACATGAAATTGTAAGTGGGTTTTTGAGTCATTGCGGGTGGAACTCGATGTTGGAGAGTATCTGTGCCGGTGTGGCGGTGCTAGCAATGCCATTGATGGCAGAGCAGCATTTAAATGCGAGAATGGTTGTGGAGGAGATTGGAATAGGGCTACGCTTGTGGCCGAGGGGTATGGTAGCGCGTGGGATGGTTGGGGCGGAAGAAGTTGAGAAAATGGTGGTGGAGTTGATGGAAGGGGAAGGTGGAAGAAGGGTGCGGAAAAGGGTAAGCGAGGTTAAGGAAATGGCATACAGTGCAATGAAGGAAGGAGGATTGTCATCAAGGACGTTAGACTCATTGATCGATCATGTTCGTGGAGCCGTTTATAAGATGGTTTGAGCGTGTGTGGATATGCGTTCTGGATGTGATTATTGTAGTAGATATAACTATAAGTAGTTGCAAGATGGTGATGGAGTTAAAGGATGATTAAATAATTTTAGAATTATCTCTAAATTCAGTTTTGCTTGATTTGTTTATCTGCTTGGACTATGAGTAGTTGTAAGATGGTGATGGAGTTGAAAGATCTATCAAATTTATATGATGCAACTTTATGAGCTTAAGTTATAACCAAAAGTTGAAACGAGTAAAATAGTTCATCGTTAATCATTTAATAGTGATATAGTTTTTTACTCATTAATACAATATAATAGTTTATTAGTGATTAGTCAAACGGTAAAAACAAGTAAAATTTATAAAACATCAAAGTCAGTTTACCACTATCAATCAGAAACTATACAACTTACAAAACTCATTTACAATATATCATTCACCTGACTTTGAGGTTGATCATGTAGAAACCGTTTTTTACCATAAATTATCTTACAAAGACTATTGTTCAAACACGATTTATGTTCTTGTCAAATTAAGACATCAACTGTTTTAAATATGAGACGTATATAAACATAACCCAATGATCTCTAAAGTTAGCTCTTTGTTTAAGCTACGACCCAAGATGACCCCAAAGGCAGACGAAATAACAGTTGGAAAACTACCATAGTTGTAAAATGCAGAAATAACATAGGAATTTTTTTTTTGACTGTCAAGGTTGTATGCTTGTATAGAACATTTTATGAGAGTTAACAGAACAGCATCAAACAACTCGATTTGACTAAAAAAGGTATCGAGATAGAATGTAATTAACAATCGACTCAGTTTTTGACAATTATAACACTAAACTAAGATTCTAAGAATCGTAACACTTAGAGGTGTCAAAAAGGGCCAGTACTTTTTACAGGTTAGGTCTCGTTTTGTTAATCTGAAAACACTTCATATTTAGGATTACTTCTTCAAAATTACCGTCAGAAATACAACCACTAAAGCTATATCATTACAATAACTAACTTTCCACATAAAACAACTTGGAAGGTTGCATACGTTAAAAACACTCTCTGGACAACTTTCAACTCATTTTTAAGTGTTCCCTCTTTTTGCAAGATCCAGCCCATTTTATCCGTTAAAGACAAAATATAACAACAATCGACTCACAGAAAATGGGTTTCAATTGTTACCTGTATTATCAACCTTAGATGCAAGTACCACTAGACATCAGTTTAAACACAAAAACGGCAGTTCTACAAAATCAACGACAGAATACATGCAAAAGTCCCAACATTTTTATACTGAAGAGAAATGCAAGTATGTAACACAAATAGAAAAGCAAATTCAGGTCCAAAAACATTGCTATTTACACGCCGTCAAATCGATGAATTGACGTTTGATTGGAAGGATTGGAAGACTGTATTGCTATTTATTATTATTTTATTAATTATACATTATATTATTTTATGTTTGTCCAATAATTTTTAGTAAAAGAGAATAAAGAGCAAATATTCTATCGTATGAATTTAAATATATTGTTAATATTAATTCAAGAGTTGATCATGTATATTTATTAAAGTTGAACTGGTTTAAATATTTTCTTTGTGTCTTTCTAAAAAGTACAACATAATCTGCATTTGTGTTTTTCATTAATAATTTTTCTTATATGTTTTTTAGTTTCAATCAAATACCATTATGATCAGTTTATTTTTATTTATATTTCGATATAAAAAAAGTTGATTTTGAGACTAGAAAATACATTCGTTAAATAAATATCGTATGACAATAAAATTTATGTCGATATGTAGATAAAATTATACTGATCATAAATATATATTCATATTTATTTTACTGCATCGTATAAAAAAAATTATCAGAGAAAAATTACATAATACATAAATTAAATAAAATAATATTATAATGTTAAAACTACTCTTCCATCGAGTCCATCAAACAGGGTGGTGTGTAAAGAGCACTTTATTCCGTACAAAGAGAAATTGCCGCCTTGCATCAGTAGACTTCACTTACTTTTTCTCAACATTGTTTTCAAGTTCTCTCTTAAGCTGCAGAGAGAAATCATCAGTCACATCATCGTCATCCCAATCATCTTCCCACTGCTGACAAACTTCTTTCCCTTCTTCCTTACCATCCCACACTGCCAGTTTTGTCGTCATTAATAACATGTGATTTAGAAGAATAGGCAAAAAAATAAAAAAAATAATTGAATAAAATGGTGACCAAAAGCCTAACCACATTCAAAGAAGTCAATTTACAATCGGTTATTCGGTTTTACCATGTCCCAGTTATCAAATTAGTGACTTAACCTTATATGTTTACGAATTACGATCAAGGCTAGATATCAAGTTAGTTATAGATAGAGGTGACCGTTTTAGCCCATTTACATTTACATAAACATCAGGTCTAAAGTAGTAAAGTACTCTAACTCGTATTTTAAGCTTACAACCTCTCAAAGTGTTTTTTTGCCAAAAAAAAGTCCGTTACTTCAAGAATATAAATCCTGGAATAAATAATGTGTAAATAACTTGCAAGGGTTCATATCTTTTCCAATTCTTACAGGGTTTCCTATCTTTTCCAACCAAATATGATACATAGCCTAATTGTAATAGAATCTGCTACAACTCAAAATAACTTGCAGTCTTCCTACAGACCATGATAACGATCATGTTAACATTTGATGAACATTTGATGAGCATTTGAGTAGAGAAAAACAGCAAGCATGACGAAGACGAATAGCAATAAAAAGAGAGAGCGGCAGATTCATTGACACTGACCAGATGAAACCTATTAGATGGCACAAAGTGGATCCAACCTGTTTTAAAGCTTGACAGTAGGTATTGTTTTTTTGTGAACTTCATCCTTTTCGACCTATTTATTTGCATTGCAATCTTTTGGATAAGAGTTTTTCCTCCTCAAAATCAGTGAGCCCCTTTTCTATCTAGATATTTTTCTTGCAATAATATATGAAGGTCTGCTAGCAAAGAGATCAACCAAACTTAAAGAGGACTGTGAAAAGGAGAGCATGAAGAGAAGTACGAAGTTATGCAAAAAACAACACGAAAAAGGAACTACTGATCCAAGCTTCGTGACTTTCCCGACTAACAAATAAGCAATGAAATCTATGCCACCATAACAGTAATCATAGTCTACTCGGCGGTAGAAGCTCTCATATGCCACATGTGATGGGCATTTTTGAGTACTTTTGGGCATCTTCATCTTTTCATATAACTTTTTATAAACATTGGAACCTAGTCAGACCATAAACATGTGTGACATACGTGATGAGACTTGAATAAAAAGAACATAAGTGTTAAGATTGTAACTTTTAAGTAATTTGAATTGAGATTGCGTAATTGGACCTACTCTTGACTCCAATTAACATGTTCTCGAAGTGTAAGAAATTCATTATTTGAATATAACTATACATGGACAAAATTCACAATTTACACAAAAAAAGTCTTTTCAGTCTGATGAGATTTTAACATTTTCATGTCAGATGCCTTGTAAGAACTTAAAATACTTATAAACCACTCCCGACTGTTACCGTGTCACTTTCGTGTCAGTTGTGTCACCTCAGCGCCACTTCACCACTTTTCAAACCGACACACCCGTACAAACCGTAGGTGTGTCACTTTATTTATGAGTTTCACATTTACTAATATACCTCCATTATCTTACACTAAACAAAAAATAAAAGAAAAAAGAAAAAAAAGCGACACACTCGATTTTGAAATCGCCTTTTCGACGCAAACCAAAGTGACACACCAACTGATTTGGTGGTGCCATTAATGTCAGTTTATTGACTTGCGTCGATAACCAAACCGACACACTTATGGGAGACGCCTAATGAAGCTGTTACTACATGTCATTTGATTGAATCGGTTTTTTAATGCATACAAATGCTTTAACAAGGCCGACATGTCAATCACAGCAGCCTAGAGAATTCCAATTGGGATAATGATCGATTATGTTCTATCACACGTCAAAATCAAATAATATAGATAACCAAATGGCTCATTTATTAACGTGTGAGATCATTTGAATTAACAAGCATCACATAAATTACCAACTTTAATCACGTGGGTATGTTAGGTTTTTGTGTTTCAAAAAGTGTATGTTTTTCAGATTTTAGAGAAACATTGATAATAATAATAATAATAATAATAATAATAATAATAATAATAATAATAAAATACTTGATATATATCTCTTTAATCTTGGCAATTTGAGTTTTTTTTTTTTTTTTTCTTTTCTCACTTTAAATGTAAGAAATCAGATCCGTGATAACTTTTTTCAAATGAAATTTTTTATATACTCCATACTTTTTATGTTAGCATTTTGTATTACATTTATTCTACAGTCTTTTCTTAATTTGTAGTTATTCTTTAAATGAAAAATGTAATGTGAAGGTTGAGATAGAATAATGGGTCCTTTATGACTTTATACATGTATGCTGTATGCATGGTCAAATAATAAAGAGTAAATAGCATGGGTCACCCCTAATAATTAATGGTCATGTACAATTCTTGGATGGTTTTATTTACCCTGGATTGTATTCTTGGGGTATTTCATATAATGCATCAATATGGAACCTCTCCAGTGAATAATATACTTGTCATTTTAATTAAACAATTTGAAGCATCAATATTGAATCTCTCCAGTGACTAATATATTTGATATAATTTATTCTATAACAATATTTTATGTTATTTTCACATCAAAAAGCACATAAATTGTAAAATCTCTGTCACCATCAAATTCTTATTTACACTTCTAAAAGTGGTGTAAGATACTTTAAACTATTAAATCTTATACAATTAATTTGTAGTTTCTCATCACCAATGTATTTTTTACTAACCAAATGAACACAAACTTATCGAAGATTTTTTCATAACTTAAGCTAGTTGACTAGTCAAACTCTTGAAAAATAAGGCATTTCGACCTAGCTACCTGCCAATTCTCACCCATTTCAGTTCCTAGTTACATATCAGTTTTACTTGCATCCATCGAGCAGATATAGGTTCAATTAAAATGAGCTTCTTCGGAGATTTGCTACTAATGCTCCTCCTATTCTACTTCTTGCCAATTTCTTAAGAAGAAAGCTTAATAAATTATGAGTGCAATATTTTGAAATCTGCTTCGATATAAGTCGAATGGATAGTTTTTTAGATTAAAAAAGAATAAAATAGCAGCAAGACTAAATGGTTTTAAGTCAAATAAAGAGTCCTAAAATAACAAATAGTTTATGCATGAAAATCATTGTTATTAGAGAATGACAGCCTTGAGTATTACTATCATTTTCCAATTTTTATCAATTAAATTTTGTGCTAAGATATACGCCTTAAAAGATAAACTATAACTATAACGAACTTGTTCAATTAAGTAAATACTATACAATTTGTCAATGCAAATTATAAATCTATTTGCATTAAACCTTGATCAGAGGCACCTTCCCCATTCTGGTGATCACATTCATACCCACATGATATTAGCAACTGCATGCATCTTCCTCCTATTTACAGATACGACTTATGTGTAACTATATATAAATGATGATGATGATACAATAATTTTGTTGAATAAGTATAACTTTTTATCAATTGCTATATTATAGGGCCAATATTGTCAAAAAATATAGTACAGAGTTAGTTATATTCGTTGAAAAGATGGGAAAGTCACTCATATAACCTAAACCGAAATAAAAGTTATAGATATATATTTAAAAATCGAGTGCCTAACAACAACAAAATCTAACAAACTTATTAAGTTTCTAATAATATCTACGCAAGGACAAGGTGACCAAACTGACCACCAATGACAACTACATTATTCAATTCCGCAAACAGGGTATGAGAAACATGACCAAACTGACCATACCCTACAAATTTCCTCCGGATATAATTCGTGGTGTTTAGCTATTTTGACCAAATGAAGGAAACTATTATGTCATGTTGCTAGACTCTTTGGATGCAACCCATTTACGTATTTGGAGATTTTGATATAAAAGCTTGTTTAGAAAAAAAGAAAGAAATAATATATATGTGTATATATAAATATGAGTAGGTTGAATGGAGAAGGAAAATTAGTAGAGAAGAGCGAATTAAGAATTTTTTAACTCTTTGATTCAGCAAATTAATAATATTTATTTTTTTTATTGAATCATATGTGCTTTTTGCTTAATCATAATTATAAATATATATTCCTCCTCATTCTTTTTTTAAATTTCTTCCTTTTTAGATTCCTATACTATATATATATATATATATATATGTATTTTGAATACTACTCTTGGGATATAATTTTTAGCCTTATAATTTTATAAATAAAAAGTTTATTTTTTTCTTGAGCGAAAAAATAAAATTATAGTATTTCCTTTATTTTCCGTATTTTGAATCTCATTGGGTGTGTGAAAGTGAAACACAATTATGGATTCACCCCGTTACTTATTTGGTTTCTTAATAGAACATTAGAACGTCATGAAGCTTATATATTGAACTTGATTGATGAGATGGACTAAAAATATTTATATGAAATTTAAGTATCAATTTTCATTTGTGAATTTGGATGATAATTAATTAGAAATATGAGGTATTCAAGTATGTCAATGCTAATAAAATAAAGTTAAAATTCTTACGATGGAAGTAACTTTGTCGTCATCGCATAACCGACTAAACATTGATGAAAGTAGCTAATTTAATTGGTTACATAGTAAAATTTAGATGGAATAAATGAAACCCTTTCTAGAAAAATAATTATATAAAGGACAAAATACAATATATTAGTTTGAAAATGCATAAATGCTTTTATTTTACTTTTTAATCTTTTTATATATTAATTATTATATTTACTAGTACTATTTATTGAAAAACCCATATATTTTTCTTTGAACGGTTAACTTTAAATATAACGAGCTAGAAAGATACTATTAAAAATTACAAATAATTATGCAATAATGAGTTTTGTAACCATAATGTTCATGTAATGTTACTTTTATTACATCTATGAGAATACCAATCAAATGAATGTATAACAGTATATTAAAAAATATGACTCTTTTTCAAATTCGGATACAGAAACACAACTCTATATCGGAAGCGCCATATCATCCAAATGGTAGTATAGACAACGACCTCAATTACCCTTTTTTTTTTTTTTTTTTTGAATATGCTACATTTGAATTCACTCATGGAACTCTATATCATCAAACATATGAAGTCAAATATCTACCCAATTAGCCACCATACCCCATATTTGGACTGCTACCTCACATTTGACAAAAATATATTTTGTATCCTCTACAAAATCCATGCACGTAGGACACAAAATCAATGGCATATCAATACCTTTTCCTGAAGTTTGATTCTAGTGGGTCTATCCAATGCAATACGCCACCACATAGTATTAATCTTAATTGGGACTAACTTACATCATCTTGTCATCATGCTACTTTCCGGAAGCAGAAGGTTATCAATTCTCTGTCTTGTGTCTTGTGCTTCTAACAGAGAATTTATCATCGACCTCTAGCTTTCATTCCCACTGATCCTTCCTATCGGACAATTGAACGATTTCTAACATATTCATAAACCCATTAAATTGTTGAGCTGTTCAACCCCGTCTCGCATTTCTCGATTCCAAGACAAATTCCATGTACCATCAACCTTTCGTTTTGCAAGCATGTATTACGCATATTGAGAATACTTATTACTAGTATTGAAACTAAAACATATATTTTAAAACCCATATTACGCATGTATTGCTCTTATTTATTGCAAAATTAGTTTTTATACTAGTATTATAGATCATAAATTTATATGTTGTATTACAATCAAGTATATTAATTACGTTATTTTATACATGTATTTATTATTAATATTATTTCTTTACAGTAATATATGATTTTACTATCATTTTCTAAGTTTTTAATCATATTCTAAAAACCATAACTTCTCATTATCATATCTAATTTTAGTAATTTGTAGATTCAAAGTACTTATTATTAGTATTGAAACTTAAACAACTTATAATTATGATTAATTAATAAACATTATTAGTTAAATCTATAATTTCTTGATAATTAGTTAGTGTAATACTTATTCTTTTAGTAATAAATCTTCCATTTATAATATTTATGTCACAGTTCTTTCATAAATATATCCATTATTCATTCATTTACAATGCCTCAATTAACATCACTACCCCTTCAATTCACTTCTATAAATCCCACCACCCTTCACCACTACAATCCACCACAACTCAAAAATGCCAACATCTCCACCACCACACTTCATCCTATTCCCATTCATGTCACAAGGACACACCATCCCTCTTCTCTACCTCGCCCGAATCCTCGCCGACCGCCACATCACCATCACAATCATCGCCACCTCATGCAACCACTCCACCATCAAATCCATCTTAAACCACCACTCCATCACCATAATCAACCTCCCATTCCTACCAATCATCGAAAGCGCCCCACCAGGCATAGAAATCATTGAAAAACTTCCCTCCATGTCATCGTTCATCAACTTTGTTGAATCCACAAAACAACTTCAACCACAATTCGAAAAACTCATCCAACATCTCCTTCCCATCACTACGATAATCTCGGATGGATTTTTGATGTGGACACAAGATTCCGCCGAAAAATTTAATATTCCACGTTTGGTTTTTTATGGGACAAACATATCTTCCATGACTATGTGTAACATTATGGCACAATTTAAGCCACATGCTGCAGTTAGTTCGGATGATGAGGCATTTAATGTACCCGGTTTCACGAGGTTTAAGTTGACGGCTAATGATTTTGAACCGCCTTTTAGTGACGTTGAACCGAAAGGTCCGTTGTTGGAGTTTTTGTTGAAGCAACAAAAGGCAATGGTTAGGAGCCATGGGTTGGTGGTTAATAGTTTTTATGAGACTGAACATGAGTTTAATGAGTATTGGAATCAGAACTATGCACCAAAAGCTTGGTTAATTGGACCATTTTGTGTACCTAAGACTAAGACATATGCATCAAACGTGATGGATTCTGAGTTATCGGCTAAGGTATGCAACCATCATAGAAAAATGAACTTAATTTGGGTATCTATAAATTAATAATAGTATTTTTAAATAAGAGACAAATTATCAACATACCATTTTTTCAAAAAGTAATTTAACAAAATATTATTCAATTTGTTTTGAATAAAATAACCCTAAATGTTGCAAATCATTTTGAGAAATACAATTTTTTTATTGGCCCCTTTATTTATTTTATTTTGAAGATTTGATATTTTTTGTGAAGTTTTACTTTTTGTGAATGCGGCTGTTTTTCGCGAAACCGTTGACTATATATTTTTTTCTTTTAAATGTTCATTTTTTATTTTTTTTTCTCAACATAAAAATTATAATGGATTGTATATATATAGATTTGTTCATTCCCAAATTTTCTGAATAAAATAGGTTGTGGAAAAACCAACATGGATCCAGTGGCTTGACACGAAGCTTGCAGCAAACGAGCCGGTGTTATACGTCTCGTTTGGAACACAGGCAGACGCGTCTGCTAAGCAGTTACAAGAGGTCGCCATTGGTTTGGAACGATCAAATGTAAGCTTCATTTGGGTAGTAAAACCGAAGCAGATGCAATTAATTGGAGCAGGGTTTGAAGAGAGGGTGAAAGGAAGAGGCAAAGTGGTGGCAGAATGGGTGGATCAGATGGAAATCTTGAAACATGAAATTGTAAGAGGGTTTTTGAGTCACTGTGGGTGGAACTCGATGTTGGAGAGTATGTGTGCCGGTGTGGCGGTGCTAGCAATGCCTTTGATGGCAGAGCAGCACTTAAATGCGAGAATGGTTGTGGAGGAGATTGGAATGGGGCTACGCTTGTGGCCGAGGGGTATGGTGGCACGTGGGATAGTTGGGGCGGAAGAAGTTGAGAAAATGGTGTTGGAGTTGATGGAAGGGGAAGGTGGAAGAAGGGTGCAGAAAAGGGTAAGCGAGGTTAGGGAGATGGCATACGGTGCAATGAAGGAAGGAGGATCGTCAACAAGGACGTTAGACTCGTTGATCGATCATGTTTGTGGAACCGTTTATAAGAAGGTTTAAGCGTGCGGATATGCGTTTTGGATGTGATTATTTTAGTATATAGAACTATAAGTAGTTGTAAGATGGTGATGGAGTTGAAGGATGATTAAATAATTTTACAATTATCTCTAAAATCGGTTTTGCTTGATCTATTTACTTGTTTTTCAATTTATATGTTTATATTTATTTTTTTTCGTGAAAATGGAATCAAATTCGACGAACATGCACTTAAATAATTACAAGAATTTGGAGGAAAGAATTATACTTCAATATGGTTTGTTAAAATTTTGACTTGATAGTTAAAAGAATTATATGCCACCATAACAGTAATCCTAGTCTACTCAGCGGTAGAAGCTCTCATATGCCACATGAGAGACAGCTTGGGATAAATTCATGGAAAGAACAATCTCTAAAGAAAGTTTGCAATTAGTGCAATCAGAAACATCAAGTATCACTATGACAAATAGAGAAATGTGCCAGACTTGGCAATTGATATATACACTTAACATATGAATTAGTCAACTGCAGCTACACCTTTGTAACATATCCAATCTCTCCTCATGGTCATTTTTGTTTCCACTTCAAGATTAAATGTAATGAAAAGGGACCAATAAAATTGTTCAGTAATCAGGAAACTTTTCGCTTAAGTTTCCTAAACAGAAGTTTTAATTACTAAAATCAGAAACATAGGTAAGAAATACACCACAATGCAAGAGTTATTGAATTCGCTCAACGCATAAATAAAAAATCATCAATGAGCTTTCAATCTTTCAGAACTTGAATCAACAAAATTGTAGAGTATCTATGACTATGAGTAGAGGGGCCCTTCTATGTCATGTTTCTTCGCTAAAAAAAAGGTTACAGAAGAGTAATTGATTAAGGGTATCTCAATCTCAAGAGCGGTATATACTGTAAACTTTCCCTTATCATTTTGGCTGCAATCTAGCTAGTTGCACATTCTATGTAATAACAGTCAATCTAAGTTTATCCAGCTTATAGGTTACACTGTGCTTTCGGTCAATGTAATTTTACTTGACTAAAACGTTACATAATCCAATTTTGTCATAAAAAAATATTATTTCAGACACGTGACCCTCGTGCATAATACTATTATTATCTTTGTTATATAAAAAATCTGCTTATACACGGATGACACATGAAAGTCTAGGGGTGTCACTTTTATCCGTATCCGGATAATCATTCCGATCCAAATCCGAGTTAGGATAAATCGACTGCGGATTAAACAGATTATGGATTGCTTAATCGGATTACGAATTTCTTAAACGGACTCAAAATTAAAAAATTTAGATATATCTGAATAATCCGAATAAGGTTTGAATAAATTAAATAATATAGTTTTACTGATATATTAATGTTTGTTTAGATAATTGATTAATATTTGTTTAGAAGTTAATATTTGGAATTGGAATTTGATCTTATAATCTGTATTATATCTTATGTTTGTTTAGAAAATTGATTTACTGCAACTTATTTACAACTTGCTCAATATGGGTTTGTAGTTTCTACATGTAACATGCAAACTTACAAAGCATTGAAATGGACCATAGTCCACAATATCATTGGATGGACCTGAGTCTCCAATATTTTGTTGAAAATTAAAGCTAATGATCTATTTATGCAATTTTATAGCATAGAAGTATGTTTTAGAAGTTTGTAGTAAAAAGTGAATATAGTGTTTTTATAAAAATTTAAACGCAAATTTTTTTGTTATTAGTCATATATGATATCACACACCCAACTTAGCAAATTAGGATGAAACCGTGCAATTCGAACACTAAACCGAAACCGTATTTAATCCGTTTCTTATTCGGTGTGACTTACGGGCTAACTTGAGATTGTCCAAAATCCGATTAATCGGAACCGAATCACACCCTACATGGAACCACTTATTTATATTACATATCCACCGATTTATACCAACTAGCCAAACTCTCTAACCACTCTTGCAATCTATTGTAAGGCTTTGCTCTCTTGTGCCTTTGAACCACCTTATTCAAAACTTAGTAGAGGTAACAAACATACCACATTTCTGGTGTACGTGATCTTGAAAAGGACGTAGCCTCCACGCAACCTGTATTTGTTCTTTACAATCTTGAGTTGAATATCTATTAACACATTCAACTGAACTGAAAGTGCTAATGCAGCAAGACGTCTTTAGTAGGGATATGAGTCTTTAGGATCCATTGGCCCTACCTATTGACTGTTCTGCCAATGAAGGTATTT
Source organism: Logfia minima (assembly GCA_963921325.1). Classification (NCBI taxonomy): domain Eukaryota; kingdom Viridiplantae; phylum Streptophyta; class Magnoliopsida; order Asterales; family Asteraceae; genus Logfia; species Logfia minima. Next base: position 3,143,761 of record OY992773.1, read on the forward strand.
GACCAATTATTGTTATTGATTGGAGAATGTGAAATTTTTGTCGAATATCAGTTTCATGTAATAGGGACACCTTTTGACTTTGTGGCCGTCTAAATATCAGTTGGTAGGATCGCATTCATCTGCTGAAGCAGAGTAGCGACTATTGAACAATGGTTGAATGTGAACTAAGTTATCTAAGTTATTAGCTCAGTTATCTTAGGGAAACGGACATTAAAAGCTTAACTAAATTGGATACTGTTCAAACAGGACGAGGGGATTAATAGTAGCCCTTTACATAATCAATTTTGTGTAATCTCCTACACTGTTTTATTGAAAGAAAAAAAGTGAATCATATTTTTAATAAATTAGTTATTTATAAAATTCACGAAAAGGAAATAGAAAATGTTATCTGACCCCTTTTAACCATCTAAAACCTTTACCCGTTTTGACCCCGTTATCTCCAAGTATTTCCAAAAAGTCGAAAGGTAATGCTTAGGAGCTCATAAAAAGGTGTCATCAGATACACCAACTGCATATACAAACTGGGAATATAGTTTACAATAGGACGGAGGCAATTATACAATTAATATAAATATTAAATAAAATAAGTTTATGTACATTGAAATGGCCACAAAGCAAATACAGATGAACAAGAAAGAACGATGTAGACAGACCTGATTCATGGTTTCCAAGGGATGTTGTGGTCATTCAACTCCTGAAGGATCTTTGCTATCACCAAGGAAATACAAGGCATGTTCTTCAAGGTTCAACTAAATGTGCATTTTTTATCTTCTGAAATACATCAGTAATTCCAGAACACTTGATTACTCCGATACTTTTTCTTAAGATATACTGCAATCAATTCCTTATATGTCCATTTCTTCTGCCTTCTAAATTCCATAAGTGCCTCTGAGCTAGAGTGAAAATCCCTTTTTCCCAACACCTCAAACACAATCGGGTCGGTTAATACAATAGCAGAATCATTCACATTCATTTTTCTTAAAGCAGAATCCAAATTCCTCTCTAACCTCCTGTCCAGATATGCATCAACAACACAACCATACGTAACACGATCCGGGTAAATTCCATTATGGTTCATATGCTCAAGGCTTAAATGGAGATCCCAAAACAACGACATCTTTGAGAAAGCGACAGCCCGAATAATAAAAGTAGTGAGATCGGGATAAAATCCAGCTTCCACCATATTTATAAACTCTCGTTGTAAACTCTTCATTTTAAAATTGGCAGCATACGATAATAATAATAGGTTCCAAAGCAGATTCCAAGAATTTCTCCTACGAAGACCGACTTCCCTTAAAAGTTACCCAAATTATGAAACTTTTTATCTCGTATATAAGCATCAGACACTGCCATAATCCCGTCTTTTTGAATGAGAAATCTTGCACTTTTCAGACGCTTGTAAGCATCTTCCATCATGGGTATCGAAATAAAATGACTATAATACACGATATAAGCATTACCTATAGCAGAATCAACATGAAATCCCTTTGAGACCATTTCTTTCAATGTACTATCCATTAGCTCAAGCTCTCCCATCTTACGAAAACAAGATATGGTGTGTGCATACACTTCACGTTGTAATCGCGGATGCCTAAGACTCGCCTGACGTACAGTTTTGATTACTTCATCGAAAACTCAACCATCATATAAGCATCTATAAGTTCTGAAACTACATGAATATCAAGATTATAAGAACTATTTATAATGTCTTGCCATAACGCATCTGCCTGAGTGAAAAATCCGTCATTGGCATAGTACACCATCAAAGTTGCCAGGGTAGAATAGTCGAGAAGAAAACATACATCTTGCATTCTGAGAACTAGCTCATTAGCAGTACGGTGTAATCCCTTTCCGGGTAAACTTTGTAAACCAGAAGTGTAATCTTTAGGACTATTAACCTTCTTAAAAGATCCATACGGTTTAGAGTCCTGAAAAATCAGTTTGAAAGAATCAGGTACTCAATAACCACATCAATATTGAACATCTCCAGTGAATAATATATTTGATATAATTAATTTTATATCAATATTTTGTGTATTTTTCACATCAAAAAGCACATAAATTGTAAAATCTTTGTCACCCTCAAGTTCTTATTTACATTTCTAAAAGTATTATAAGATACTTCAAATAATTAAATCTTATAGAATTAATTTGTAGTTTCTCATCACCAATATGTGTTTTTTACTAACCAGATCAACAAAAACTTATCGAAGATTTTTTTCTAACAACTTAAGCTTCTTGACTAGTCAAACTTTTGAAAAATAAGATATCTCGACCTTCCTACCTGCCAATTCCCGCCCATTTCAGTTCCTAGTGACATATAACCGTAAAATAACTAATAGTTTATGCATGAGAGAAAAGTCGTTATTGAGAGAATGACAGCCTTGAGTAAAACTATTATGCGGTGGGTTTAAATAAGAATAATAAAAAAGTTAAAGAATGGGAGAATCAGTAAGATTGTTCAATTTCATTACAAAACCCACTTCACTTCAACTTTTAAAATTAGATATCTCAAAAAGCCTATGTCAATAAATTATAAAAATTACATACTCGGAATTAGCGTTTTTGTATCTTTAATTAGAGATCCCACAAGCTATACTTTTGACAAAAAAAAAAATTACGGCTCTTAAAAATATAATCACATGTGATTTATGATAAAACGTTGAACTTTGTACACGATTATTTATTCATGGTACGTTTTAATTAACACGTGATTACAAATTAATATTTATTCACATGAATATTATAAATAAAATTTTAGAACTTGCTTTTGTTTTCAGTAAAAATCACATGTGATTGCTAGTTTGATATTTAATCATATATGATTTGACATATAATCACATATGATTTGGTATATAATCACATGTGATTTTCAATTAAAAATTGATCTTTGATGATTAACTTAACGATCACATATAATTTGGTATATAATCACATATAATTTGGTATATAATCACATATGATTTTCAATTAAAAATTGATCTTTGATGATTAACTTAACGATCACATATGATTTGGTATATAATCACATATAATTCATATATGATTATTATTTAAAGTCACATGTGATTGGAGATATAATCGTGTGTGATTATTATTTATTGTTTAAATCACATCTGATTTAACATTATAAATTTTTAGAACCTAAAAAAATAGGAAAAAGAGTTTATCGAAAATATATCATGTGAGATCTCTAATTAAATATAAATGACGTTGATTCTATAGTATAATTTTTATAATTTATTGACGTGCGATTTATAAGATATTTAATTTAAAAAAATAATGAATATTTGAAATGAAATAATCCTATTAATTCTTTTATTTTTTAATCTTTTAACTTTTTTAACATTTTCATTTGAACTTTTCTCGATTATCATTTTCTAATTTTATTAATTAAATTTTGTGCTATATATGCGCTTTAAAAGATAAACTTTTACGAGCTTGTTCAATGAAGTAAATACTATACAATTTGTCAATGCAAATTATAAATCTATTTGCATTAAACCATGATCAGAGGTACCTTCCCCATGCTGGTGATCACATTCATACCCACATGGTTTAAGCAACTGCATGCATTTTCCTTCTCCTATTTATAGATACGACTTATGTGTAACTTTATAAAAATGATGATGCTACAATAATTTTGTTAAATAAGTCTATGACTTTTTATCAATTGCTATATTATAGGGCCAATATTGTCAGAAGATTAGTACAGAGTTAGTTATATTCGTTGAAAAAATGGGAAAGTCACACATATAACCTAAACCTAAATAGAAGTTATAGATAACTCTATTATTTGAAAATTGAGTGCCTAACACAACAATTAATACCTGAAACAAAATCTAACAAACTTCTAAAATTTTAACAATATCTACGCATGAAAAAGGTGACTAAACGGATCATTGACGACGATAATATTACTCAATTTCGTCAAAAATAAGGTACGAGGAAGGTGACCAAATTGACCATACCCTACAAATTTCCTCCATATATAATTAATGGTATTTAGCTATTTTGACCAAATTAAGTAAACTATCATGTCATGTTGCTAGACTCTTTGGATGCAACCCATTTAGGTATTTGGAGATTTTGATATAAAAGCTTGTTTTAAAAAAAAAATTAGTTGAACACTCTACTCTTGGATATATTTTTTAGCCTTATAATTATAAAAATAGAAAATATAGACTTTCTCTTGAGGAAAAAAATAAAACTATATCAATTCATTAATTTTTCCGTATTTGAATCTCATTGGGTGTGTGTAAAACACGAAAAGTGAAGTATAGATGTATATTATATAAAATGAAATATCTATATATAGGGGTTGATCAAGAGGGAAGGGGGAAAGCTAATATGTACCGTCCATTAATATTCATCACAATAAATGTTAGTTAATATTCATCACGACAAAATATTTTTAAATTAAGCATCATTGTCGAGGTCATTGCTCTCACAACCGTATGGGTTCTCTGGATTTTCAGAAACAGTTTTTTCTTCCAATCTTCGAAGATGAAGAAAAGTCAAATTTTTGATTATATTATTCTTCACTCATTCAATTGGTATTCGTTTAGATGTAAAAAGAATAAATTACATGGACATTGTGGCTTCAAAACCCAATGTTGCATTTTGTTGTGTAATTTGGTAGGCCCTCCCTAGCTTTGTTCTTTTATAAAATTCTGTCGTTAAAAAAAAAAACATTCATTATAAAGAATGATAACCAACATTCATCATAATAAATGTTAACGAACGGCCCAGATTAGCTTCTCTCAAGATTACCCCTTCGCTCTGAATCATCCCTCTATATATATATATATATATAGGTATGATCGAGGGGAAGCCCCAGATGTTGGGGAAGGGGGGAAGTTAATCTATCACCGTTAATATCCTGCTTTTTTTGCTTGATGCAAGCTTCTTTTCTTCTGCTTTTTGTTTTGTCTATTTACAGGGACGAGGTTATAATAGTCATTTTACATTATATGTTTTAATTTTATTAAATATTATTAATGAAACGTACGAATCAGTATTCGTATTTGAGAGTTCGTAAACCAATTGTGATTTCTATTCTCGTTACTCTAATTCGCGATTAATCAATACGTTCTACTAATTTCAATTTCTTTCTCAATTTGTTACACAGTGAGTTACTAATTGTGATTCAATTGTTACTAACTGAAATTTTTCTTCGATTTCACTTGTTTCTGGTTTTTTCTCGATTCATTAAGTTTTGATTGTACATACATTTTATATTTCTTTTAATTGATTTGTATCGTTCGTCTTTAGATTATTCAATTGAAACCATCAACAATTTTGAACTCTTTCATCATTTTTCTTCAGCTTCAACATTTTTTGGTAAACCTTAGAGGATTTGCATGAGCTTCATTCTATCTAGAATCAATTACAGGAATCAATGTATTAAATGTAACATTAATCTTAGAATCCATATCCTTGTCTTTGCCTTTTTTAGTCTTAGTTTGTGCTCCAGATTGAGACCCTCCAGAACTTTAATATTCATTGAAAATGTTATTAATAAAAAAGAGGACTTAATATTATGCAATAAATTTTAATCTTTCTTATAAGTAGTGTACAATCAACAAATGTTCATTAATTAATATTTGTTACTCAGTGATTGTGTACAATGTGTTAAAAGAATTTAGATATGTGTTAATTTGGGTAGAAAAAACACACCATTTTTATTAAACAAAATACCTTATTAGTAAATAATTTCAAAATACTACCATATTGGAAAATATGTTAATGTGCACCGATGAATGTTAAAATATCAGCTTAATATCTTAATATTCGTACATATGAATTTAAGTACATCTATATTAATGTTAAGATATAACATTCATTTTTCCATACTAAGATAGATAGCTCAGTCTGTGATACATAGGTAAAATGTTAATACGCACTGATAAATGTTAAGAGCTCAATCTGTACAATGAACTCAGTCTGTTAGAGCTCAATGTGTGATACATTATAAAATTGAACATTTAATAACAGTAAATTTTACCATGATGAATATTAATATGCACAGATGAATATTAGTCTCGGTCTGTGCAATTAACATGGATTATGGTGAGTGTTACTCTTTTCAATCTGCGGGAGTCAATTTGTACAACTAATAAGTCTGTGATACATTGGTAAAATAGAAAATTGACGAACAAATAATATTCATCATAATGAATATTAATATGTACATATGAATATTAGTCTCAGTCTGTAAAATTAACATTGATCAAGTTGAATGTTAAAGACTTAAAAAAAATTATTGTACACAATCACTGTCTACAAATATCAATTAATGAACATTTATTGATTGTACATATACATACTTAACTATTCAAATTACGTTAATTACAAAATCAGTCCATGTATTTTCTCAGTCTGTGCACACAGACTGAAAGCGCACGACGACCGAGATTGACATAAATTTTTTTTTTTTAAGTAAAAATTATATTAATTTTAAAACTTATATATATATAAAATTTCTAATAATTAATTGAAAATATTTCATAATCAATTAACAATATAAAACTATAAAAACTAAAGTGCACTACGACATGGGCAAAAACATTTTGACAGTTGAATTTGGATGATAATTAATTAGAAATATTAGAGATCGAGTACTAGGTAGGTATTTAAGTATGTCAATGATAATAAAATAAAATTTTGAAATTCTTTCGATAAAAGTAACTTTGTCGTCATCGCGTAACCGACTAAACATCGATGAAAGTAGCTAATTAATTGGTTACGTAGTAAAATTTAAACGGATAAATGAAACCCTTTCTAGAAAAATAATTATAAAGCACAAAATACATATATTAGTTTGAAAATACATTAATGATTTTAGTTATTGCAGAACCTTACCTTTTAATCAATTAATTATAAATTATAATTATATTATTGTATATTATAAAATTTAAGTTTATTTACTAGATCTTATTGAAAAAATCATATATTTTAAAACCCATATTACGTATGTATTGCTCCTTTTTATTGCAAAATTAGTTGTTATACTAGTATAATAGATCATAATTTTATATGTTGTATTACAATAAAGTATATTAATTACGTTATTTTATACATATATTTATTATTTTTTTACAGTAATTGAATGATTTTACTATCATTTTGTAAGTTTTTAATCACAATTTTCAAAATTGTATTTATATTCTAAAAACCATAACTTCTCATTATCATATCTGTTTTTAGTAATTAGTAGATTCAAAATACTTATTATTCGTATTGAAACTTAAACAATTTATAATTATGATTAAAAAACATTATTAGAAAACCTTTAATTTCTTGATAAATAGTTAGTGTAATAATTACTTTTTTAGTAATAAATCTTCCATTTATAATATTTATGTCACAATTATTTCATAAATATATCCATATTCATTCATTCACCATGCCTCAATTACATCACTACCCCTTCAATTCACTTCTATAAATCCCACCACCCTTCACCACCACAAGCCATCACAACTCAAAAATGCCAACATCTCCACCACCACATTTCATCCTATTCCCATTCATGTCACAAGGACACACCATCCCCCTCCTCTACCTCGCCCGAATCCTTGCCGACCGCCACATCACCGTCACAATCATCGCCACATCATCCAACCACTCCACAATCAAATCCATCTTAAACCACCACTCCATCACCATAATCAACCTCCCATTCCTACCAATCATCGAAAGCGCCCCACCAGGCATAGAAATCATCGACAAACTTCCCACCATGTCATCATTCATCAACTTTGTTGAATCCACAAATCAACTTCAACCACAATTCGAAAAACTCATCGAACATCTCCTTCCCATCACTGCGATAATCTCGGATGGATTTTTGATGTGGACACAAGATTCCGCTGAAAAATTTAATATTCCCCGTTTGGTTTTTTATGGGACAAACATATCTTCCATGACTATGTGTAACATTATGGCACAATTTAAGCCACATGCGGCTGTTAGTTCGGATGATGAGGCGTTTAATGTACCCGGTTTCACGAGGTTTAAGTTGACGGCTAATGATTTCGAGCCGCCCTTTAGTGACGTTGAACCGAAAGGTCCGTTGTTGGAGTTTTTGTTGAAGCAACAAAAGGCAATGGTTAGGAGCCATGGGTTGGTGGTTAATAGTTTTTATGAGACCGAACATGAGTTTAATGATTATTGGAATCAGAACTATGCACCAAAAGCTTGGTTAATTGGACCATTTTGTGTACCTAAGGCTAAGACATACGCATCAAACGGCATGGATTCTGAGTTATCGACTAAGGTATGCAACCATCATAATAAAATGAACTTAATTTGGGCATCTATAAATTAATAACAGTTTTTGTAAATAAGAGACAGATTATCTACATACCATTTTCTAAAAAAGTAATTTAACAAAATATCATTCAATTTGTTTTAAATAAAATAACACTAAATTTTGCAAATCATTTTGAGAAATACAATTTTTATATTGGCCTCTTTATTTTATTTTATTTTGAAGATTTGTTTTTTTTTTTTTTTGTGAAGTTTTACTTTCTGTGAATGCGACTGTTGACTATATAGATTTTTTTCTTTAAAATGTTACAATTTTTTTTTTGCTCAACATAAAAATTATAATGGATTGTCTATATGTAGATTTGTTCATTCCCAAATTTTCTGAATAAAACAGGTTGTGGAAAAACCAACATGGATCCAGTGGCTTGACACGAAGCTTGCAGCAAACGAGCCGGTGTTATACGTCTCGTTTGGAACACAGGCAGACGCGTCTGCAGAGCAGTTACAAGAGGTCTCCATTGGTTTGGAACGATCAAACATAAGCTTTATTTGGGTAGTAAAACCGAAGCAGATGCAATTAATTGGAGCAGGGTTTGAAGAGAGGGTGAAAGGAAGAGGCAAAGTGGTGGCAGAATGGGTGGATCAGATGGAAATCTTGAAACATGAAATTGTAAGAGGGTTTTTGAGTCACTGTGGGTGGAACTCGATGTCGGAGAGTATGTGTGCCGGTGTGGCGGTGCTAGCAATGCCTTTGATGGCAGAGCAGCACTTAAATGCGAGAATGGTTGTGGAGGAGATTGGAATGGGGCTACGGTTATGGCCGAGGGGTATGGTGGCACGTGGGATAGTTGGGGCGGAAGAAGTTGAGAAAATGGTGTTGGAGTTGATGGAAGGGGAAGGTGGAAGAAGGGTACAGAAAAGGGTAAGCGAGGTTAGGGAAATGGCATACGGTGCAATGATGGAAGGAGGATCGTCAACTAGGACGTTAGACTCGTTGATCGATCATGTTTGTGGAACCGTTTATAAGACGGTTTAAGCGTGTGGATATGCGTTTTGGATGTGATTATTGTAGTACATAGAACTATAAGTAGTTGTAAGATGGTGATGTAGTTGTAAGATGGTGATGGACTTGAAGGATGATTGAATAATTTTACAATTATCTCTAAAATCGGTTTTGCTTTATCTATTGACTTGTTTTTCAATTTATATGTTTATATTTCTTTTTTTTTCGTGAAAATAGAATCAAATTCGACGAACATACACTTAAATAATTACAAGTATTTGGAGGAAAGAATTATATTTCAGTATGGTTTGTTAAAATTTTGACTTGATAGTTGAAAGATCTAGTAAACGTAAGCTTCATTGGGATAGTAAAACCGAAGCAGATGCAATTAATTGGAGCAGGGTTTGAAGAGAGGGTGAAAGGAAGAGGCAAAATGGTGGCAGAATGGGTGAATAGTTGGAAATCTTGAAACATGAAATTGTAAGCGGGTTTTTGAGTCATTGTGGGTGGAACTCTGTTGAAGAGTATGTGCGCCGGTGTGGCGGTGCTAGCAATGCCATTGATGGCAGAGCAGCATTTAAATGCGAGAATGGTTGTGGAGGAGATTGGAATGGGGCTACAGTTGTGGCCGAGGGGTATGGTGGCACGTGGGATAGTTGGGGCGGAAGAAGTTGAGAAAGTGGTGGTAGAGTTGATGGAAGGGGAAGGTGGAAGAAGGATGCGGAAAAGGGTAAGCGAGGTTAAGGAAACGGCATACGGTGCAATGAAGGAAGGATGATCGTCAACAAGGACATTAGACTCATTGATCGATCATGTTCGTGGAGCCGCTTATGAGACGGTTTAAGCGTGTGTGGATATGCGTTCTGGTTGTGATTATTGTAGTATATATAACTATAAGTAGTTGTAAGATGGTGATGGAGTTGAAAGATCTATCAAATTTATATGATGCAACTTTATGAGCTTAAGTTATAACCAAAAGTTGAAACGAGTAATATAGTTCATCGTTAATCATTTAATAGTGATATAGTTTTTTACTCATTAATACAATATAATAGTTTATCAGTGATTAGTCAAACGGTAAAAACAAGTAAAATTTATAAAACATCAAAGTCAGTTTACCACTATCAATCAGAAACTATACAACTTACAAAACTCATTTACAATATATCATTCACCTGACTTCGAGGTTGATCATGTAGAATCCGTTTTTTTACAATAAATTATCTTACAAAGACGATTGTTCAAACACGATTTATGTTCTTGTCAAATTTAGACATCAACTATTTTAAATATGAGACGTATATAAACATTACCCAATGATCTCTAAAGTTAGCTTTGTTTAAGCTACGACCCAAGATGACCCCAAATGCAGACAAAATAACAGTTGGAAAGCTACCATAGTTGTAAAATGTGGAAATAGCATAGGAAAAAAAATTGACTGTCAAGGTTGTATGCTTGTATAGAACATTTTATGAGAGTTAATAGAACAGCATCAAACAACTCGATTTGACTAAAAAAGGTATCGAGATAGAATGTAATTAACAATCGACTCAGTTTTTGACAATTATAACACTAAACTAAGATTCTAAGAATCGTAACACTTAGAGGTGTCAAAAAGGGCCGGTACTTTTTACAGGTTAGGTCTTGTTTTGTTAATCTGAAAACACTTCATATTTAGGATTACTTCTTTAAAATTACCGTCAGAAATACAATCACTAAAACTATATCATTACAATAACTAATTTTCCACATATAACAACTTGGAAGGTTGCATACGTTAAAAACACTCTCTGGACAACTTTCAACTCATTTTTAAGTGTTCCCTCTTTTTGCAAGATTCAGCCCATTTAATCCGTTAAAGATAAATTATAACCACAAAAGACTCACAGAAAATGGGTTTAAATTGTTACCTGTATTATCAACCTTAAATGCAACTACAACTAAGCATCAGTTTAAACAATAAAACGTCAATTCTACAAAATCAATGACAGAAGACATCCAAAAGTCCCAACATTTTTATACTGAAGAGAAATGCAAGTATGTAACACAAATAGAAAAGCAAATTCAGGTCCATAAACAGCCTTACATCAGTAGACTTCGCTTACTTTTTCTCAACATTGTTTTCAAGTTCTCTCTTAAGCTGCAGAGAGAAATCATCAGTCACATCATCGTCATCCCAATCATCCTCCCACTGCTGACCAACTTCTTTCCCTTCTTCCTTGCCATCCCACACTGCCAGTTTTGTTGTCATCAATAACATGTGATTTAGAAGAATAGGCAAAAAAAATATATAAAAAAATGAATAAAATGGAGACCAAAAGCCTAAACACATTCAAAGAAGTCAATTTACAATCAATTATTCAGTTTTACCATGTCCCAGTTATCAAATTAGTGATTTAACCTTCTATGACGAATTACGATCAAGGCTAGATATCAAGTTAGTTATAGATAAAGGTGACAGTTTTAACCCATTTACATTTACATAAACATCAGGTCTAAAGTAGTAAAGTACTCTAACTCGTATTTTAAGCTTACAACTTCTCAATAGTGTTTTTTTGACTTCAAGAATATAAATCCTGTAATAAATAATGTGTAAATTACTTGCAAGGGTTCATATCTTTTCCAACTCATACAGGGGTTCCTATCTCCAACCAAATATGATACATAACCTAATTGTAATAGAATCCGCTACAACTCAAAATAACTTGCAGTCTTCCTACAGACCATGATAATGATCACGGTAACGTTTGATGAGCATTTAAGTAGAGAAAAACAGCAAGCATGATGAAAATGAATAGCAATAAAATGAGAGAGCGGCAGATTCAATGACACTGACCAAATGAAAACCTATTAGATGGCCCAAAGTGGATCCAACCCGTTTTAAAGCTTGACGGTAGGTATTGTTTTTTTGTGAACTTCATCTTTTCTGACCTATTTATTTGCATTGCAATCTTTTGGATGACGGTCTACTAGCAAAGAGATCAACCAAACTTAAAGAGGACTGTGAAAAGGAGAGCATAAAGAGAAGCACGAAGTTATGCAAAAAACAACACTAAAAAGCAACTACTGATCCAAGCTTCGTGACTTTCCCTACTAACAAATAAGCAATAAAATCTATGCCACCATAACAGTAATCCTAGTCTACTCAGCGGTAGAAGCTCTCATATGCCACATGAGAGACAGGTTGGGATAAATTCATGGAAAGAGCAATCTCTAAAGAAAGTTTGCAATTAGTGCAATCAGAAAAATCAAATATCACTATGACTTTCTAAATAGAGAAATGTGACAGACTTAGCAATTGATATATACAATCAACATATGAATTAATAAACTCCAGCTACACCTTTGTAACAAATCCAATCTCTCCTCATGATCATTTTTGTTTCCACTTCAAGATTAAATGTAATGAAAAGGGACCAATAAAATTGTTCAGTAATCAGGAAACTTTTCGCTTAAGTTTCCTAAACGGAAGTTTTAATTACTACAATCAGAAACATAGGTAAGAAATACACCACAATGCAAGAGTTATTGATTACGCTCAACGCATAAATAAAAAATCATCAATGAAATTTCAATCTTTCAGAACTTGAATCAATAAAATTGTAGAATATCTATGACTAGGAGTATAGTTATCCTAGTAAATAAGCGTATTGAAGATTTAAAAATTAATGGAATTAGATAGTAAAATGTTCTTAACTAAGCACTACAGTACCACAATATGCAGAATTTATTAATTAAGCTCAACGCACAAATTAATTTGTTAGCTAATAACAACTGCGCATGTAACATATACGAAATTTCTCAAGCAAAAGAAGAAATGAAAAATGTACGGTTAATAAGAAACTTGTTGTGCAAGCTAGGGTTCATAGATCACCTCGATTAATATCAAATTCCTCAAATTCATCATCATCTTCAAACAAATCAATCTTAGCTTCTTCAGTTACTACTTTAGGTTGCTCAGTTGTTGCCATTTTTGCCTCAATTACAAACACCCGTGTCTAATTGAAAAAAATAACAGAAATACGGTCAGATTTAACATAAAACTTATTGAATAAACCCTAAATAATGAACTTAATGAAAAATATGACATGAATTTAAGGAATTATAGGAAAGAAACCGAAAATAATTTTACACAGAACCAACTTACGAGGATTCACGAGAGATTAATTGATCGGAAAGGTACAGACTAAAGATTGTATAAGTATGAATGAAATTTGGGGGTTAGGTTATAACGTTTATTAACTTGCTTTATAAACTTAAAATGTAGATTTTACATAACTTGCGTGTTTGTATTTCTTACTACTAGCGAATATTCAAATAATGTAATATTCAAATAATGTGAGAGGAAAAATGTTTATTAGTTTTACATTAATTTGATATATAGATATTTTTTAAAATATTTTATAAATTAAAAACTATATGACGATACACAAATAATATTATTTTTAAGTGAAAAAATCAATTTTAATAATCTTTCACAAAAAATAAAAAATTGTAATAAACTAACTCAAAGTTAAAAATATCATAATACGTCATTGCAAACTCGATTGTCGGGTCATGAGTTGTGAGTGTCGAATTTTGAGTTCTTAATGGACATGTTGCGAGATGTGTAGTCTTTTGGTGAGTATAAAAGTTTAAGTTTCACTTATTTTTTATTTGTTTTTTTGTATTGTGGTGTTAAACATTATCAATATTAAATGTTAATCGTAAAAGTTGATCAAAAATGTGAATTACTCGAAGATAAATGTTGATAACATAACAATGAAAAACATATAAATAAAGGTGTAAACATAGAATTCCATTAAAAATACATTTAAGAGTTTGTTTTTGTATTTTTTAAAACTTACAATACGTATAAAATTGGTGGAAAATTAACTTTTAAAGGATTTAGAGGCGGAATTTAACTACGCAAGATGGACAAAGTGTCTTGACAGTTTGCTAACGCTTTCATCTTGTACTAACATTTCCGTTCATAATAGGCATGTCCCCTATGTCTTTTCCGGAATTCCTCGTCTGTAGTTGTTTCTATCTTAAAAATATCTCAAATGTATCATATAATAGTATATAGTTATAGTAAAGTTTAAGTTAAAATTAGATGTCATATATTAATTAGTTTATGGTTTAATAACGTTTGTACTAGTGAGAGTTTAATAATTAGGGGTATATTAGTTATTTTTATGAATTTTCAAAAAAAAATTAGTAATTTTGTATGGGTTAAATAGTCATTTTCTATCTTAAAAATGACATCTCAAATGCATCATTTAATTTAAATTAAAATTAAATGTCATATATTAATTAGTTTATGGTTTAATAATGTTTGTATTAATGAGAATTTAATAATTAGGGGTATGTTAGTCATTTCTATGAACTTTTAAAAAAGCTCTTAATAATTATATGAATAAAATAGTCATTTCTATCTTTATAAGAAATATCTCAAATGCGTTATATAACAGTATCATAGGCTAATTTTTTAACTCATTTTCACATTAATTCGTTTGATTTTATATAAGTTGTCCGAGTCACAACTTTCTGTCCAAAATTAAAGCCATTCAGTGAATCACTTATATAGACACTCTTGAATTGATCTAAAACACTTGAAATAAAAAATTTGTTGTATTTATTGTGTTAAAACTACATTTGTTGTTGATCGTCCATTAATATACGCTAGTGCTAGAAAATATATGGGATGGTACACTTATAATAGTGAATAAGACGAGCAGTTTTGCACATGACTTGATACAATTCATCACTTATTAGTAGAGGGGCCCTTCTTTGTCATGTTTCTTCGCATAAAAAAAAAGGCTACAGAAGAGTAATTGATCAAGGGTATCTCAATCTCAAGAGCGGTATAAACTGTAAACTTTCCCCTTATCATTTTGGTTGCAATCTGGCTAGTTGCACATTCGATGTAATGACAGTCAATCCAAGTTTATCCGGCTTATAGGTTACACTGTGATTTCGGTAAATGTAATTTTACTTGGCTAAAAGGTTATATAATCCAATTTTGCCATAAAAAATATTATTTTCAGGCATGTGACTCTCGTACATAATTATATTATTATCTTTGTTATATAAGAAATCTGCTTATACACGGATGACACACGGAAGTTTAGGGGTGTCACTTCTGCCCGTATCTGAATAATCCATCAAATTCGAGTTAGGTTAAATGGACTGGATTATACGGATTATGAATTGCTTAATTGGATCATGGATTTCTTAAATGGATTACACGGATCAATAATGAATCAAAATTAAAAAATTTGAATATATCCGAAGAATTCGAATAAGCTTTGAATAAATTAAATAATATATTTTTACTGATATATTATTGTTTGTTTAGATAATTGATTAATATTTGTTTAGAAGTTGATAGTTGGAATTAGAATTTGATCTTATAATCTGAATTATTATTACATCTTATGTTTGTTTAAATAATTGATTTACTGCGACTTGTTTACAACTTGCTCAAAATGGGTTTGTAGTTTGTAAATGTAATATGCAAACTTGCAAGGCATTGAAATGGACGAGTCTCCAATATTTTTTTGAAAATCAAAGTTAATGATCTACTTATGCAATTTTATAGCATAAGTATGTTTTAGAAGTTTGTAGTAAAAAAGTGTGTTTTTATAAAAATTTAAACGCGAAACATTTTTTAAATTTAGTCCTAACATCACACGCCGAACTTGAGCTAATTCGG
Source organism: Logfia minima (assembly GCA_963921325.1). NCBI lineage: Eukaryota > Viridiplantae > Streptophyta > Magnoliopsida > Asterales > Asteraceae > Logfia > Logfia minima. The sequence continues at coordinate 3,159,735 of OY992773.1, forward strand.
ATGAAACTGTTCAATCTGAACACTAAACTGAAACCGTTTAACCTATATCTGATTAATCCATTTCTCATTCGGTTTGAATTACGGGCTAATTTGTGATTGTCCAAAATCCGATTAATCCAAACCGAATAACACCCTACATGGAACCACTTAATTATACTACATATCCACCTATTTACAGCAACTAGCCAAACTCTCTAACCACTCTTGCAATCTATTGTAAGGCTTTGCTCTCTTGTGCCTTTGAACCACCTTATTCAAAACATAGTAGAGGTAACAAACATACCACATTTCTGGTATACGTGATCTTGAAAAGGACGTAGCCCCCACGCAACCTGTATTTGTTCTTTACAATCTTGAGTTGAATATCGATTAACACATTCAACTGAACTGAAAGTGCTAATGCAGCAAGACGTCTTTAGTAGGGATATGAGTCTTTAGGATCCATTGGCCCTACCTATTGACTGTTCTGCCAATGAAGGTATTTGACCAATTGTTGTTATTGATTGGAGAATGTGAAATTTTTGTCGAATATCAGTTTCATGTAATAGGGACACCTTTTGACTTTGTGGCCGTCTAAAAATCAGTTGGTAGGATCGCATTCATCTGCTGAAGCAGAGTAGCGACTATTGAACAATGGTTGAATGTGAATTAAGTTATCTAAGTTATTAGCTCAGTTATCTTAGGGAAACGGACATTAAAAGCTTAACTAAATTGGATACCGTTCAAACAGGACGAGGGGATTAACAGTAGCCCATTACATAATCAATTTTGCGTAATCTCCTAAACTGTTTTATTGAAAGAAGAAAAGTGAATCATTATTTTTAATAAATTAGTTATTTATAAAATTCACAAAAAGGAAATAGAAAATGTTACCTGACCCCTTTTAACCATCTAAAACCTTTACTCGTTTTGACCCGTTATCTCTAAGTATTTCCTAGAAGTCGAAAAGTAATGCTTAGGAGCTCATAAAAAGGTGTCATCAGATACACCAACTGCATATACAAATTGGGAATACAGTTTAAAATAGGATGGAGGGAATTATACAATTAATATGAATAATAAATAAAATAAGTTTATGTACATTGAGATGGCCACAAAGCAAATACAGATGAACAAGAAAGAACGATGTAGACAGACCTGATTCATGGTTTCCAAGGGATGTTGTGGTCATTCAACTCCTGAAGGATCTTTGCATTCGCCAAGGAAATACAAGGCATGTTCTTCAAGGTTCAACTAAACGTGCATTTCTTATCTTCCGTAATACATCAGTAATTCCAGAACACTTGATTACTCCGATACTTTTTCTTAAGATATACTGCAATCAATTCCTTATATGTCCATTTCTTCTGCCTTCTAAATTCCATAAGTGCCTCTGAGCTAGAGTGAAAATCTCCTTTTCCCAACACCTCAAACACAATCGGGTCGGTTAATACAATAGCAGAATCATTAACATTCATTTTTCTTAAAGCAAAATCCAAATTCCTCCCTAATCTCCTGTCCAGATATGAATCAACAACACAACCATACGTAACAAGATCCGGGTAAATTCCATTATGGTTCATATGCTCAAGGCTTAAATGGAGATCCCAAAACAACGACATCTTTGAGAAAGCGACAGCCCGAATATTAAAAGCAGTGAGATCGGGATAAAATCCAGCTTCCACCATATTTATAAACTCTCGTTGTAAACTCTTCATTTTAAAATTGGCAGCATACGATAATAATAATAGGTTCCAAAGCAGATTCCCAGAATTTCTCCTACCAAGACCTACTTCCCTTAAGAAGTTACCCAAATTATGAAACTTTTTATCTCGTATATAAGCATCAGACACTGCCATAATCCCGTCTTTTTCTATGAGAAATCTTGCACTTTTCAGACGCTTGTAAGCATTTTCCATCATGGGTATTGAACCAAAACGACTATAATAAATGATATAAGCATTACCTATAGCAGAATCAACATGAAATCCCTTTGAGACCATTTCTTTCAATGTACTATCCATTAGCTCAAGCTCTCCTATCTTACCAAAACAAGATATGGCGTGTGCATACACTTCACGTTGTAATCGCGGATGCCTAAGACTCGCCTGACGTACAGTTTTGATTACTTCATCGAAAACTCCAACCATCATATAAGCATCTATAAGTTCTGAAACTACATGAATATCAAGATTATAAGAACTATTTATAATGTCTTGCCATAACGCATCTGCCTGAGTGAAAAATCCGTTATTGGCATAGTACACCATCAAAGCTGCCAGGGTAGAATAGTCGAGAAGAAAACATTCATCGTGCATTCTGAGAACTAGCTCATTAGCAGTACGATGTAATCCCTTTCCGGGTAAACTTTGTAAACCAGAAGTATAATCTTTAGGATTATTAACCTTCTTAAAAGATCCATACGGTTTAGAGTCCTGAAAAATCAGTTCGAAAGAAGCAGGTACTCAATAACCACCTCATGAATTGTCCCCATTACAAAAGGAAACCTTAAAATCCTTGCAAAAGGTACAATGACTTTCAACCCAATATCTCTGAAAATTATGAATAAACATGATTTTTCACCATAAAATAGTGACATAAAGTAGTTACAGTATTATAGTTTCGGTGGGAAGCAACTAATGGGCACAAAGTAAATCAAAAATTAAAATTGGAACTGAGAGACTCGCGATTTGTTTGGAAGCAACTTATCTAATCAACTCCGTTATAATGTGTACATGATATGGGCCTTCTAAGATCAAATCACAGTCATCCATAAAGTATAAATTTTTGCGGGGCACATCTATAAACCTAATCCTATTGCATAAAACACTCACTCACACCCGCTTTTATAATTTCAAAAAGATACAATCCTAGTAATGTATTCAACCGAAGTTATAAAGAAAACATCAACTTCTATTTTCATTCTTGTCTACCATTATGTTTAAATTTCAGCTGAATAGCGGGCATAGGTGTTCCAAAATAAATTATAGAGAGAAAAAATCAATGCTTTAATTAGTTAGACAGATAAACATATGCAAAAACATGCGGGCACACACAAACAAAAAGAGGATGGAAAATGGGTTACCTTGTTGAATGAACCTCTTGTAGTCTGTGAATCGTTGTTGTTATGGGTGCAGATCAACTTAAAAGGAATCAATTTGGTCTTAACGGAACAAGTAACAGGGATAACCTCCATATCTGAATGAATAAGTGATGAAAATATAATCTTAGAAATCGTGTGTCTTGTTTACACATGTGGTAATTGGGAAATTAGGGTTTTGTAATTTTGATAATCAATCGAGCAATATTTGCTACACTCTTCTAAGCATTCCTCTGTCATAGTTCTTAACTTTCTTCTTCCTTTGTTAGCTTAATGCTTGAGAGTTATCACAAGGGGTGGTAAGAGCTAGGAGCTGACATGGTTAGCTTAGAAAGGTCTAAAACCGTGACAATATGTCGGCTAACCATTTTTAGTGCACGGTTTAAAAAATCAAGTATTCGTTCTCCGTATTTGTTCATAGTTGAGCAATACTCCTATATTAATATACACTTCTGTGATTAACATTTAAGGTCTAGTCAACTATTTATTAAAAATATTGAATTGTAATTAAGAATGTTTGAAGATTAAGTCAAAATAAAATAAAATAAAATTATATGATGTTTGTAATTGTGATTTTTTTTGTTTGCAATAAGTTAACCTAATAAGATGCAATAAAGAAAGAAAAATAAGAAGAAAAATGGTTACACATCGTCTCACCATAAACATTATTTTGAAAATATCGTTTCGAAGTAGCAGAATGCCATCAGATAAATAGCGACAAAAACATTCCCTGTCTTATTATCAAAACTTAATATTTAAGAGGGTACTATTTTTGACCAAATCTTTTGAGCTTATTATGCCCATCTAAAATAAATATATAAAAAGTAAAATACTAATTCTAACAAAAGGATTACTAGCTTAATATATTAAGTCTCCATTCTTTCGTGCTATCCACCTTGGTTCGAATATAAGTAAGGTCCTTTTTTTTTATTTGTAGTTAGCATTGGTGTATTAACTTTTCTTTATTATTATAATTCTTATTTTTTTTTATTATTCAACGAACCATAATTATTTTACCACATTTTCTTTTATAAAATTTGGATGCTAACATTATAGAGATTAATTTGTAAGAATCATATAATCAAATCTTGATTTTTTGAATTTAATTTTGTTTTTGAGTAAAAAAATTTTGTCATCGATAATCGGTGTAACTAAAAAAACTTCAAAATGTGTCGAAAATGCGAGAAAACAAGTAATAAAATTCAATACGATTTCAATCAAAGTAACACACTTATGCTTATAACCTTGCCGCAACACGCGGACAAACAAGATCCTCTTTACATTCAAATATCAAAGAAAAATGACTACTTTTGAAAGACCGACTTTCTTATTTATACAAAATGACAAATTTTTGTTATTAATTGTATTTACCATCAAAATTTGTTATTTATGTCCTTGTTGGTAATTTCATATTCTAACTACAGTTATTGCTAATATGCCAAACATATATATAAGGATGATGCAGACGGAAAGGGTAATTTTGGGGAAAGCTAATCTCGAGCGTCCATTAACATTTATCACGGTGAATGTTAGTTATCATTCTTTCTAATGAATGTTAATTTAATAATATTTTGTTGTGATGAATGTTAACGGACAGCTCATATTAGCTTCCTCATTCCCCTAAGATTACCCTTCCCTCTAGATCAGCCATATATATATATATATATATATAAACTTAAGCTTCTAGCCAAGGTTGTAACATTTGATAAGCGAGGAGTACGGGGTTGTGACCTTGTAGTGAGTACCTTGTCTAGGTAGGGAGTACTAAAGTTGACTTTTTTTTTTAATTTAAAATAATAAATTTCAAAATTATATGTTTAAGTATAGACAGAGAGTGAAGAACATTGGTGAAAAGCGGTAAATAGTGAGACTGAAGAACAAGAAAGTGTCTCAAACATTTAATTGAACTAAAAACCCTAATTTAAAACATAGTAATATGTTGATCGAGTTTGACCTTGATCGAGTTTGACCAACTTATTTTTAGTTTTTACGAGTTTGACTGAGGTTGTAGTCCTAGTCATACTGAATCGCCTTTGACCACCCATCAAGTCATAAGTACTCCCCGAGTACTCAGTCAAGTTGATTGAGTTTTGCAATCAAAATAAAAGTTGCAGCTACAACTTTCAGCTTACAACTACAATTTCCATCTAATTTTGCCTACTATACTATGTGTTAAAAAATATTCTAACATTTTATGTGTGTGACAATACAACCAGTTTACTCCTTAACTATAGTATTATTGTTACATATGTCTAATAAAAAATAATATAGGTTTAAAAACATGTTAAACAATTTATAGTTTGACATATTAGTTCTAATATTTTCTTTATGTTTAATAGTCATTTGACATATTCGTTATACTATTTATTTTCTTTATATTGAATAGTCATTTTTACATATATACTCATCATTTCACTACATATGTAAGGCCGTTTCCCGTGTATGCACCAAAATATTAAGAATTTGGTTTTTTGGTATAAAATTCATCTCCAATTAAGTTAGCATATTTGATGCAAATTATAGTGTACACCAAATTTGTAAAGATTTTGCATTAAATTTAGTGCAACAACAAATTTTGCACCAAATTTTTCAATTTTCATTATAAACCTTTTGATTGAAATAATTTTATTATGCGAGTCCAAAACTTTAGAAAATAGACATATTTACTTATACTATTCGTTTGAATACATTATGTTTTTTCTATAATTATACTCGAATTCATATACCAAGTTATGTTCATATACATTATGCATTTGTTTCCAATGAATCTTGAAACATATACCATATCCAATGCATCATTCTTTTAAATACGTTGTAAGTTATACTATATCAAGTTTTAAACATATCATTCAAAATTATACGTATATATGAATCGTCTCCGATGATACTTGAATTCACAAGTCACAACCTCTAGATTAGTTGGTTCTTCTCATATAACAAGGCCAAATGCCCATTGGTGAAATAACTAAAGACGTAACATTTATCAATGAATTTTAATAACGAGAAAATTACGTCAATGGTCTTTTATGTTTGCTTCAAATTTCACTGGCAGTCCTTTACAAACTTTAATTACACCGATGGTCCTTTATTTTGAAACTTGTTACGCCAATAGTCCTTTAGGCTAACGATCGTTAACTACTCCGTTAAAAAGGACCATGTATGATATAATTTTTTCTTTTAATTTATTTCCCTTTGAATAAAATATAAATTATACAATTTAATATATATATATATATATATGTATACATTATGAGGTGCAAAGAAGATCATTTCATCTTCCTAAAAATTTATCACCAAATTCGTTCTTTTTCTCTACTAAAACATCAACTTCTATAGTCCACCACTCAAATTCACTTAAACATACATTTGTGACTTAAAATTTGATGTAATGTGCAAAAATCATCTTCAGTCACAAATGTATGTTTAAGTAGATTTGGTTGGTGAATTACAGAATTTGATGTTTTAGTGGAGAAAAAGACCAGATTTGGTGATGAATTTCATAAGTGAAATGAGAAAGATGAAACTGATGTTCTATGCACCTCATAATGTATCTAAATATATTTTAGATTGTATAATTTATATTTTATTCAAAGGGAAATAAATTAAAAGAAAAAAATATATCATACATGGTCCTTTTAAACGGAGTAGTTAACAATCGTTAGCCTAAAGGACTATTAGCGTAACAAGTTTCAAAATAAAGGACCATCGGTGTAATTAAAGTTTGTAAAGGACTGCCAGTGAAATTTGAAGCAAACATAAAGGACCATTGGTGTAATTTTCTCTTTAATAAATGTATCCTTGTATTGATATTCGTTATTGAACATGTGAGATTTATCGTTATAACAATATTACTTATTTATTTTTAATATCAGTTACTTTATTTTAATATATAAACTTATAGATAAAATAATAATTAAAGTGAGTTTTAATATAAAAATAGTTTATGGGATAATATTTAATGTTGATTATTAGTTTGGTGCGAAAATTTAATGCATACTTTGGAGATGAACCACATTTGGTGTAAGCATATTCTCTAAAGATTTTTTGTTTATACCAAATTTGATGCAATATTTGATACATACGTTGAAAATGTCGTAAGAGGCATATATTTTAGAAGTGTATTGTTATATATCACTATCTATATGCCTAAAAAATATGTCTAAACATTCATTATTTGACATGTGAATTTTACTCATCATTTCTTCTTACATATATTAATTAATCTTATATGTATACAAATAATATTATTAGACTAATTTAAACATATATTTTAACTCTTCAAATTATTTTCCATTAATTGAGAATTGAGAAGTATGGATGAATTTTCTTAGTCGGAGATAATTTTATTTGCTCAAATAAGACCACTAGGAGTGGTTCGTGGTGAGCCTCCCGTGCAGCCACCATGGTCTACCGCGATATTAGTGGGGCCGTGGTGGCCCGTCGTCGTTAAGAAAAACACAAATCAGGACGAAGCAAACGCGGGACCCACACTCTTATTTAATTATTTTTTGTTTTCTTTTTCACTTTCTTTCTCTATTTTTTATCTTGTTTAAGAAAAGAAAATGAAATGAGGTAGATGAAGTGCAACAAGATGAAGACGAAGATGAAGTGTTCAAATGGCTACTCTTCTTTTGTTATTTAACCTAATAGGCTTTCAACAGGCTTTCAACTTTTGGGTTTTTTATTTTTTGGCTTTTTAGTCCAACAATTAGCCCAATAAGTTAAATATATGAAATTAACTAGCCCAATAAATTAAATATATAAAATTTAATTGTATGTTAAAAAAATTTAACATCTATAATAAAAATAACTTGTATAGAAATATTTATGTTTTTTTATTAATTAATAAGTAGTTTTTAAATTAATAAAGTAATTGTATCATTTTTATTTTTAGTATTGTAAAGTTTTATTTCTAATATTGTAACGTTTTTATTTATATGAAATATATTTTTTTATTGTAATATTTTTTTATTAATTAAGTAATTTTTAAATTAATTGTAGTGTTTTATATTTAATTAAAATTAATTGTATTTTTAAGAAAAATGTATGATAAAAAGAATAATGATAATCCGTCATAGATGACGTGGCACCCACTACGAATCATGACACGACGGATGTCATAACTCTTAGGTTGCGTTTGGTTCACAGAATTGATTTTGAATTTGATGGAATTGAAATTGAGATTTCATTCATCAATTTGTTTGGGTGAATAATTTATAAAGTTAATTTTCATCAAAAATTTATAATTTAATTGATGAATTCAAATTCCAAAAAAATTACTTGCACCAAACACAACTTTAGTGGTCTGAACATTCCCGCGGCCCACCTGTTCCATGACCCGGATCCGACTTTGAATTTGAAGTAAATTACTCCGTACTATAAGCGAATCTGTCAGAAACAATAAATTATACAACTTGATTAAAATAGTACTCCGTATATAAACAACATATGGAACATCGACTAATATTCATGAGATCAGATCTATAGTTTGCGTCCATTCTAATGAGTTCCTCAATCACATTCAGCAACATCTATATGGAGCGATTTAAGGAAATCGGTTATGTTTGGTGGCAAGAACAGAAGCTATGCCTTATAAAGAGCCATGGCAGATTTAAAACACCCAAGAAGAATGGTGATTCTAAAATGTAGGCAGACAATACAATGGTGCAGTCGAAAAGATCAGATGCACTTGTCACGATTCGGATCTATGATTTCCTTAGTGACGTAACTATCGGTGAGTTGTTTATATCCATTTACACAAATTCAGCAGAGTATATATTTTTACTTGCTCTAGGTTAAAGTTTAATCTATAAATATCTCTTTGTTTGATATCCATGTTCCTGTTTTTTGTTTTTCTCCTTTTACAGTTGATGTATGTTGATTTATCTAAGTAGTCTTATCAATCTATTGCTTTTTTGTAACTTGGATCAATATTATCTTAATTATAGGTCGATCATGATGTTCTTAAACTTATCAGTTTTCATCCAAATCCAAAATCAGAACTGATAAATCACGTTCTCTCGAAAAACGAATTTATGAAGTGAAACCGGGATTGTCGCAAGATCACTACCTACTGAGTGATGATTTGCTTTTTGTTGGAGAAGGTGATTTTGGACTTTCTTCTGACTTAGCACTTCAATTCGGACCAGGAAATGCGTGGAGGATTATAGCAACGAGTTTACATGACCATAGTATAAAATTAAACTTCTATTATTTGTAGTTATAGTTAAATAAGAATTAAGTAGAGTAACAAAAGGAGTTCAGAGCAGAATCCGAAGGGTGGATGAAAACAACAGCAGATTCATACACGATTATAGCTGGACTCATCATTATTATAATAGTTTAGAGATTACTCGGAGTTGAGAAAAGAAGGTGATAGTTCATGACTAAGTATGTTCGATATTTTAGAAGTTGATAATCATGACTTAGTATGTTCGATAGTTTGTCATGAATTAGTTGTCGTAGTTGATTTGATATGTAAGATCAATAAAATTCGCTTCCTTGATTGCGTGTTTAACAGACCGAAACATGCTTATGACAATTATGGGGTTTTACATACGTTACGAGAAAAGAATACAAGGGGACGAGCTTGATAAATAGAAAGAAAAATAATATATGTGCTAAACTCATGCCTCAAAGTATGTCAAAAAATTGGTAACACTTATTTGACATGTGTCATCGATTGTCTGAATCATTCATGTGTTTTACATTACTCAAAAAGAAAATCTCGACTTGCAAATTATGTTGGGAAATCATTCTTCATCTTAATGATTGATCAAAGTTTATTAAGACTCGTCTTATTAAAGTGTGATCTTTTGTACTATACAAGATTAGAAAGGATAACAATCTACCATTGCTACAATCATCATGCGTTGAACAAGATAACATTCTCCCTTCTAAATCAACAGACGTTTCAATTTTGAATTCCACCTATTTGTGAACAAAATAACCCTTTGAGGCTAAATAACAGCCAATTTAACCAAAAAAAATAAAAAATAAAATTCCACAGGTCGTACACTCATATGAATAAGGTTCAAGCAATTTCCTTGAGGCTACACTTTTTTAAAAATCTGAGCTGCTACAATCTTGATTTGGGAGCACAATATTTCTCCCAAAATTTCCATCCAAACTCAGCTGCTGCACTTCTTGAGGAGACAAAATCTTGATGCATTTTACCCAGCTTACAAACTCCCCGAAATGCACAAGTTAAATTTGGCCAAGCCGCGAATATATGATATCATGATTAGCACAAATGCACGTTAAAGATGTTAATGAGTATCAAGATTGATCCTTAGAGGTGGCAATATTGATCCATTTACCTGTGAATGAGTCAATATGGGTTGTCTTTTCATTACATCAAAGGGTCTAGCCAAAATTTTAGGTAAAAGGGTAAGCACCCAACAGTCTATTTTAAATACACACAACGTAGTAAACATTTTGACTGCGATAAAATTGCTTTTATGATCAACCATCAGTATTGATACGACTCTTTTAGAAAATGGACAAAATCACATTAGCAGGTCAACCCGACCTGCCTGTCCGTTTTGACCCGCACTAAAAGAGAGAACCCATTTCTACCTAAACCTGTTTTTACTTTTGACCAGTTACCCAAGTACCCAACTCAACCGACCCGTCTATCTTGCCACCTCTTGGTTATAAGAGAACTGTGGACTACTCCCAAGGGTCGTCCCCTGCCAAGAGAACATCATTCTCATGATCAACATACACAAGTTTCCAGCCAACTCTTTGCCAACCCTCCAGTTGACCCTCTATACTGAATCACCGAGCCAGGTCATGTTTGAGTTCCCGATAGCCTGAATAAGCTGTAACATCAATTGATCTTCCAACTGCACCACGCTTATATATCTATACGTACACAATCAAAAGTAAACTCCTATGATCAACAATAATCGAATATGAATAATTTATAATGATGAAATTTAACAATGGACCTTAGTATATGTCTGTATCTGTTGAAATGGTTTTGGTGTTGGACCCCACACATCACTATTCAACAAAGAACTACCATTTATTGAGGAATCAATGGTGTTGAAAGTCATATCTGGAACGCCAAACGAGAGCTATGGATGACCGTCACTGTCGTTGGTGGTGTTCTCGTAAATAAGATCGTTTTGGAAATCTTTACCGGATCCCATCATTATTTTGGCAATTACACCTGAATTTTTTTCATTGTTTGTTTCAAATGGAATGTGAGTTGCAGGAGCATCTTGAATCGTGTCCCAAATGGCATTGGTTGAGCACCAAAAAGAAAGTGATTGGAGTTCTGACGTTTCAATTGAACATCGTTTTGAGAAAGACAGACTGAAGTTCCTGAAGATGAACTGTCCAAATAATCCATCTAGGTTCCAACAACATGATGCAAGTAACATTTGTGGGGTTAAAAATCCATTGTTTTGAGTCTAAGACGTTGACCGAAGACTTCAGATCAGATTTTTGCTGCAAATCTTAACAAAGTCAAGTTTTCGTGATACAGTTTCTAAACCACTGGTATTCATTTGAGTGATCTCTTCACCACCCATACTTTTGCGCTGGTGGTATCTTCCGTCAATCATAGATGGTGACGTGGAACACGATGGACCATCAGTTACCTCAGATTGACCTACTGCGCCTGCAGTCCCAGTCAATAAACCGTTATCATAAGTCAAGAGTCAATTGGTTGGTTGCTATGTACCATGGGAAAACCAAATATTTGATTGACTATTGTTTCTTGGTATCTGAGATGGCAATTCCATCCTTTGGTTGGTTGATATTGGCCTTGAAAAGCTTTGAGATACATTTGCTAACTGTTCTTGCTGATCTTGGGGCAGTGCAGGTTCGTGTACTAAAAGTGATTGTTGTTGCTGATAAAGCTTCTGTAGAAGTTGAACTTGATTCTCTGGCACCTGTAACTGTTGACTGGATTGTTGTTGACCAGGGAACTGGGGTGGCAACAAGCTTTTCTGTTGACTTTGACTGAATTGTTGGTTATGGTTTTGAAGTGATGACTGCTGCTGGAGAACATTCTGAGATTGAATTGGGGACTGATCTCGACTCTGAGGTAATGACTGGTTTAGCGCATTCTGTCTAGAAGTTTGCAGACCAAGAGTAGGCATCTGTTGCTGCGGTTGTATCACAGAGGCTAATGAGTTCATGGTAGCAGAAACAGCTAGCTTTTGTAGCTGAGCAAGTTACTTTTATACTTGTTCGTCTAATATGAAGAGAGTAAATATATATATATATATATTTTCATATACACCAATTTTAAATGGGTAAATTGTCAAAAAAAAAGAGATAACTAATTCACTTTTTTGCATTTTGGAGTATCGACTAATTCTTTGTGTTTAAAAAGGATAACTAACTTAAAAACCCACATTAAAGGATATGTTACCAATTATGAATGGTAATATACGGCTAAATACCAATTTTAATGTAAAAAAGATGATAATGTAAAGCTAAATGTCATTTTTCAATGTTTAATTGTAGTTATTTGAAGCAATTGATGTGCATATATTGGACATTTACTTTTTAATGTGTGGTTTTAAACTAGTGATTCCTTTTAAACATAATGCATTAGTCGATACCCCAAAATGTAAAAAGGTGGATTAGTTATTCATTTTTTTGACATTTTACCCAATTTTAAACTATCTATAAAATATAGTCTTAGTTATAATAGGTAGCGATGAACAATTTGTCTATAGTGGCTACCAAACTCTTACATAGGTGTCATTTAGCTGTTGTGACTATACCAAGCGCCAAAAATGCTATTTAGCTTTCTAATCAGTTTTTAGTTTAGTGCAATTTACCATCCTAAATGATACTAATGCAGAATTTTGACAGCCTCCTTAAACATGGAAATTTTGTGAGCAAAAAACTAAAGGTTCTCGAACTAAAGTGGCAATTGACTTGATACAAGAAACAAATGAAATTAGAATTGTTAATAATTCACCCAACGACAAGTAGAAGCTTTCAAACAAGTGAAAAAATGTACATAAGATGCATGCTAAAACAACCAAAAAAGAAGTTGGACACAAGTGAGTAGCCAGGAATTTGCCTAGGAACCCAGTAAAGCGTTTATAGCTCAGTTGGTAAAGGGGATACCTTTTGACTAGGTGCTCGTGGGTCAACTCTCATCGGTGGTTTTCTTATTCAGAATACACTTATTGGCTAAATTATCAGGAAAACAAAAGCTACAAAAGACCTCATATTCCTTTTCCTCTTAAAGTTGATTCAAAGCTCAAGCTTCATAATAAATGCCTGGGAAAATGGAAACGGATAGTTTAGGCGAATTAAAGAAGCAAATGGAATGTAAACCAAAAAAAATAAAAATAGACACATTTTAGTAACATTTGTATATAAAGTTACTTGTTCATTGCCATCACTACAAGAAGTTATGGTGTTAATTTGTGGTTAACAGTCAGACGATTCTATTAGCTATATGCATAGCCAAATGTTGCAATTGTAATCAGGACAGAGGGTAGTATTATAAATGAAATATCATGTATGACTTTTAGAGAGCTAAGACAAGGAGAACATATGCTACCTTTTGCATAATTCATTGAGATTCTGGTAACCATTGTAGAATATGAACCACATCAAGACAACAACCAAAGCATCTATCATGAGTTAAGTCAGTCAGAAGACTCGGAGAAAGGTAAATGACACAAACAAAAATCCATTATATATTGGGGTATTATGAATGTTTATTGCATTCTTCAGGCAAGTACGTCACATGGGTCATCGGTAGACTCTTGTATGTAACTAGAGGTGGCATTTTGACCCATTTGTTTAAATATGAGTTGATCTGGCATGTGCTGTCAAGTCAAAATATTTAGCAAAAAGGAGAACACGTCAAATGAGTTGAAAGGGTGAAAGTCACCCAAAGTCTACTTTTTACGCGTACAACACCCTAAATTGTTTCATCCAAGAGATCAAATTATTATTGTAATAACACCAATTTTCTAAGCATTGACTACTTATCAAAGAAAGATGGACAAAAAAGTGTATGCAGCTCAACACAAAGTGACCAAACCTATTTTGTCCTGTACTAAAAAGTGAAACGTTTCAACTCAACCAAGCTTTGACCTGTTGCTCAACCAGCCTATCTTTTTACTTAAATATGTAATTGTTATTTCTCTTTGCAACTTTGAACTTTGTATGTCTACATTAAAATAACCAAAACACAATATAGCAAATTCAATCTTGGATGAAAAGGATACTGAATAAATAGCGCTCCCATGGGTCCAACATGTATAGTCCGAAAGTGACATTGTAAAGGTAGATTTTGCGCTGAGTCCAGTTCATAGACATAATAGCAAACCTAAAAACATAAAATGCACACACGCAATCATCTAGAAAGAAACAACTGTAAGAAAATGTCATAAGTATTTACATGTGATGTCGTCAAGCTTGAAAACGCGTATATTCAGCCACTCATGTAGGTATCAAGTTTAATTCTATGACTGAATAATAAACCTATATGTTAGACGAATATAGTAACAATCCTGATTCCTTATAGCAACATCCAAATATATTAACAAGTTTTCTTGGTGCAAAATTTAACTTAAAGGATGTATTTTAAGGTATTTAACATGTCAATTTAGCGTATCTAGCTTTATCCGAAAATCTCAGTATATATCATACCTTAAAATTTGTTATTGTATGTATTAAACTTTCAATTATTGTTATAAACCAATGTTGTGGGACCGGTTTTTATGAAGTGGCAACTTATATGACTGTTACATCATGAAAAATATCGATTACCTACAAGCAATCACGATACACACATACAATAGCAATTATTGAAAGCTTGATACAACAATAGAGATAATTGAAAGCTTGATACATACGATAAAAAGTTTTAGAGTGGGATACATACAATACATTTTCAATAAAGTTAGCATATTTTAAGATTTTAAGGGCTTAGAGGATTATTGAAAATTGAAAAGGCCGATTAGCTCATTTTTTACCAACTTATGAGGAACGTATAAGCTTGGATAAAACGGTTAGAATAAACTTATTAGTTTTCTAAAACTTCAATAATCCCATAAAATAAACTGATCCAAACACCCCATTAATCAGATTACAAAATATAAAATTGGAGATCCAAATACACAAACGACAAATCTAACATCAAACTGGAAACAACGTTATAAGAATCCAGATCCAAACTGCCACATATACTTACAAAAACCAAATGTAACTAATTATGCAATAAGAACACAAAGTAATACAATCAGATCAGATAACAGATTATAGAAAACATGTTGGATTATAAGCAAACAAAATGGAAAACTCTATAATTTTGATAAAAACGAACCTGTAATGGAACAGTACCGTTTCGCTTGAATTTCGAAATCAGTCGGTTAAGATGTAAGAGATTGATTTGAGGATTTTTGATGGCACAAGTAGAAATGGGGATTTTATGTTTCAACATATGAGTGAGCTAACATAGTTTCTTTATGTTGCCATGTTACTCCCCTTAACTTTCAAAAACTTTACTACCAGGAGAAAATGAGAAATGTTATACTTAACCTCATATTTTAATCCATTTTTTGTCTTGCATCATCTTGTATCATAATTTTATGTAAAGTTTTTGTTAGTGTAATATTCTTTTTGGGAAGTATGACATAATTTGATCAATTATTTTAAAAAACTTTATTATTAAAATGTCAAAGGTATATTCTAATAAGAATAACATAACATATTTTGAGTACTTACAATTATAAAGAACAAATGATTTGACATGATAACAACACCTATGTTTTGATGTTATTAAGAAAAAGTTAAGGATTAACTATATATGTATGAGAAAGTTGAAGCATAAAATGAACAAAAATAAAAATAAATGTTTGTTTCATACTGCATAGGTGATTGATTAACATCACAAACTATATCCTCATACTGTAAACTCGTGGTGATATTCCGCTTAACTTGTAAATAAACACGAAAGACGTCGTATTATCTAAAAAGGTTGTCAAATTAACGAACAAAATTTAAACAAGAATTCTAAGAAACTTAGAAAATGAAGTGTAATAGTCTTTATGTATGTGCATGTTTTGTTTAAAAAAAGATTTCTAACATTCTATGTTGTTGTTAAATTGAAATATGTAAACCGCTTTAAATCTATTAGTACTTTCTCCGTCTTAAAATAATTGTCCACCAACAAAAAACATACAGTTTAATAAAAACATAATCATTACTAATTTTTCTTTCTTATTTTTTGTAGAAAGACAGTTTTACTCTTCACTAATTAATTACTGCTTTCCTTAAAGTTGGTAATAATAATTTCAAGTAAAGGTAATATTGCAATTTCGATCAAACTTCCCTGTTTATTTTTAATAGTGGACAATTAATTTGGGACAACCCGAAAAGAAAACATGAACTATTATATTGGAATGGAGAAAGTATTTTTATAGTTGGTTGTGATATAATTTAATATATTGTTTCGATTAGTTTGTATTTTGTGTATAGAAAGTGATATTTACTCATAAAGATAAAATAAGAAATTAAGTCGATTAAACCCATGGATAATAGGTTAAGAACTAAACATGGACTCTTTTGATGGGAAGGAAGGAGTAATTTACACAACAATAATTGGCTTCACCTCCTTATATTCTCACTCTCACTCCACAAATTTAAACTTTTCATCACTGCCAAAATTTGACTACAAATTTCACCGGCAAAATGCACCTCCGATCACAGCTCTCCGTCATCTTCATCATCGCCACCGCCGCCGTCTTCGGCTTCTCCTCTCCATCACCGGTACATTTTACACCTAAAACTTACTATTTGAAACTATTTTTATAACTTTACTCTCCGTCCGTACAACTTAAACCTAACTTCTCATATATTATAATTATCATTAGGTTTCAGCTCGATCGCAACCGTTAATTTCATCATCGTTCTCCATTGCACTGGAGACACTGCAAATACATCTCAAGTAAGCAATTAAAATATAGAATAAAATAAACATTTGATTTTTTTATTTTTTTTTTACTTTGTAAAAAAGTCAATGATACAGCTAACATAGCTTAGCTAATATATGTACATGAACATCACACATTTATATACATGCCTCCCTACCTATATATGTACATGAACATCAGACATTTATATTCATGCCTCCCTAACCCACGTATTATGTACATCACACACATATATACGTAAATAACTCCCGGGAGCTCAAACCCATAACCTCTTGATTGGTTCTCTACATACCGTTAGGCTATAAACCCTTTGGTATAAACATTTGATATTTAGGGTTGTATGTTTTCAAAAATGTATATGACTTTACACGAGAATTTATAAACATTTGATATTATGTATCGATTTTTCAAATTAGTGCTATTGTACGTATTCGTTGACATGTTTATCTGTATTTGTGATGACATAGCAGCCAAATAAGTTGCCACATCATCTAATTTGATAAGAAGTCACTGATTAGAAGTTACAGAGGTCATATGCGTACAATATAAGCAATAAATGTTAGAATGTGATGCATACAATAGGTTGTTGAGTAAAGTTTAATACATTTAATCTTGATTTTTATATGATTCTACGTTGATTTTATTGTGTTGTTATATTGTTTAGATATGAGTTCAAAAACATTGGTTATCTACGCCGTGCAATGACACACTCATCTTACTCTGAAGAAAACAACAAAGCGTTTAGTTTGTTAGGTGAGAGTATAATCGAAACAACTGTTGCACTTAAATTGTTAGTTAAAGATGTGGATATTTCGTCGAAGGATTTGAATGATAAGATATCGGAGGTATCGAAGGTGGATACCTCGTGTGCTGTTGATGGAATGAGGTTAGGGTTGCAGAATGTGGTTAGGGTTTCTTCGAGTACAAATTCTTCGACTTCCTCGATTGTTTGTGGTGCTTTTAGGGCGATTTTTGGAGCTGTTGCGCTTGATACAGGGAAGTCTGATGATGCTGTTGATGTGTTCTGGACTGTTCATAGTGGTGCTGGTAGCGCGGTTTCGATGTAAGAAGTAAGGACTAATTCCACTTGATATTCGCCTTTGATGTTTGTAAATTTTTCTTTGATGATTACTCATACTGATCTACATTGTGGTTGTTCCTGAATTCAGTAATGCACTGCTAGCATGATTTGAGATGCACTGTGATATATCTGATTCTAGTATGGCTTTTTTCTGTTAATATTATTACTTGTCTGTTTGAGTGTTTTTGTTGATTAAAGACTTGCCTTGATGTCTGGTTGGGAATCAGTGGAGGCTAACAAGGTATTAAGGTAGGTGATTTTGCCAATTTGACGTTTGTCTTGTTTATTAGGCTCTCTCGAAGCATAGGAATTTTGACGATCAACTTCAGATTCTTAGATCATGTTAGCGAAAAGTGATCCCGTACCTTTTATTGGTGTATGATGTTTGTGAGTAATGCACATGGAGTGATATTCTCTGATGTTGCTAGACTCTGCTTTTGTGTTTTAGAGCATAAGCTCGATGAGGCCAGTAATGTAGTAATGGCACTCTCTATTGACATAATAATTGCTTATCTGGCACATCCATTTTTGTTCATAGCTGAAGTGTCGACATCATTTAGATGGGATAGTAATATGTTGGAAGATTGGTGGTTGTTCCGTTTAATGTAGCATTTTAAAGCATTGTAAATCAATGGCACACTCCATCACTGATAGTACCTTTGATATTGACTTTCTGGTTTCAGCTTAATGCTTTGTGACAGTCACCGAATAAATAATACTCTGTACTTGTTTCTGCAACTGTATACACGAGACTTTTGCGCCAATAAGTTTTATGCAAAGTGTCCCTGTTCTAGGTCTTGTGACCATTGGATATGGTATTTCACCTAGCAAGTTTTGAACCTAAACCTTATTTCACATTTGAGGGAAGACTTTACAAAAGGGAGAGGGTGTTAATAACTTCATACGGTAGTAGTACTTTATTCGCTTGGTAAAATTTGCATTTCCTTGATAGTTTGGAGTCCTGATGATCTTTTCGAATGGCTGGTTTGATTAACCTGTTCATTGGTTATTCGGTTTTAATAACTTACTTCAACTTGTTGCTGAACTTGTTTACTCGTACTGTTTAAGTATTCATACGGAGTATTTATATTTATTTTGGTTATAATAAATACAGTAGTAACAGACTTCAAGCTAATTCCCAATTTAAGAATGTATTTACAAAGTATCAGCATACTTTAGTTTTCGCCCTTTTTACACATAACAGCAATCTACTTCAATTTACATCCGTTGATAATAACATTATATGTATCACACCACAATTTGATGCTGGCTCCCTCTTATATCAAGTTTCAAAGTAAATTTGGTCCTAACGAACATATAATAAAGTATGTTATCGTTTTACGTAGTACAAGTTGCTGTAAAATATGGTATTTGTTGTTTGTATTGAAATCTAACCCTGTTCGCATGTTATAGTACTCCATGTCTTATAATAAATAGTAAATGGCAGATAGTGTTTTGGACACATAAGGCACATAACTACATAGTGGGGTATCTTATAATATATATCATGATCATTATTATTATTATTTTCATATAGATTATAGAAGACTATTAGTTAGACCTTATTGGGGTATCTTTTAGTTTTTATCTCCCTAGACTCTCACTCTCCTAGGAGAGGGAAAGTTGATAACATCTACTATATAGATTAGACTCCGTACTATGTATTTATGTGCCTTATGTTTTCAAAATATCATTTGCCATTTATTATTTATTATATTATATTATATATATATATAATATATATATATGTGTGTGTATAGTACTCCAAATGATCATAATATTGACCAATCTCGTATTAACAAATGTAGTGTTTTAGTTTTTCATATAAAATTGTGAAACTTGTTTTCTAGTGTTATCATTGACACATCATTGATCATTTTACCCAAATAACAGTGACAAAATAACGATTGATGGGGTTGTAATACAGTGAAATTGAAGATAACGTGACACATTTATACTGTTCCTTAATCTCGAAAAGAGAACGAGTAAAATGCCTTATAATACGTCCCTTGTCTAATGTTTAAATTTAGGTGTTCGTTTTTTTTTTTTTTTTTTATAAAAAGTAATATGTCGGACTATTAAATAGTATGTAAAATGAAGGTAAAAAAGTGTAATACAAGTAAACTAATAACCGTGTATTCGTGCAAGCTGATGGAAGTAAAAAGACAACTGGATGAATTTAATGTCATTGTTTATTTTTAATTTTAACTAATACTAATACTAATACTAGAGGTAAGATCATTAAAGTATGAGTTTTTTTGAAAGTATGAAAGTACCAATAAGAATGCGTCACGTGACAAAAACCCACTTTCCCCTACTTTTTTAAAAATTAAATATCTCAAAAACCGCTAGTCAAAAAATTATAAAAATTACACCATAAAAATCAGCTTTTTCTCCTCTTCGATTTAAGATCCCACAAGGCATATTTTTGACGATTTCTTTTTTCATTTTTTGTGGGCTAACACATGTGTTATGATGGATTAACAAAAGTGTTACCCGCGGTTATCACATGTGTTACAATCGATAGTCGGTGCTAACACATGTGTTAGTCGCCCGTAACACATGTGTTATTTGTTTATAACACATGTGTTACAAATTTTCAAAACCCACCAAAAAGTGAAATTAATAAAAGTATCACCCGTAGTTATCACATGTGTTATCAATGACTATTACATGTGTTACAATCGATAGTCGGTGCTAACACATGTGTTAGTCGCCCGTAACACATGTGTTATTTGTTTATAACACATGTATTAAAAATTTTCAAAACCCACCAAAAAGTGAAAAAAATAAAAATTCGTCGAAAATATGTCTTGTGGGATCTTAAATCGAAGAGGAGAAAACGCTGATTTTTTATGTTGCAATTTTTATAATTTTTTGACTAATGGTTTTTGAGATATTTTATTTTAAAGAATGTGGGAGTTTTGTTATTTTGATCAAAATCAACGGTTGAGATTTATACTTCCATACTTTCCAAAATTTTTATACTTAAATGAATTTTCTTCATTAATACTGATAATAATAATAATAATGTTTTAGTACTTCATTTTGATTGACGGAAAGTGGAGGAACAGTTTGTACCTACCAAAACAACTTATGAATCGTAGTGTGAGATTAATAAAAGAGAAAGGGACCCTTTGATTGAAGTTTTACCTAAATGTCAGTATGGCCGATGTGAATTCTTATATAGAATCTTAGGTTTTGATAATAACAAGGGTTATAGTGAATAGTGTAACTCATAACCATTAAAGGATTACGATCATTAATTAATATTAATATATATAATATAATAATTATTTAAAGATGATTTTATACAATAGAAAATTGACATGTGTTTGTAGCAGCACGTAAAATTATGGGCGACTACTTACTACACAAGATAGTATAATCTATATATCAAAAGGTTAATAGACTGAATATGTAAATGTTTGTTGTAAATTACCTTGATAACATTTAACTTAGGTAACTAACATGTCAAATATGATAATATTGTAAGTGAATGAAAAGGATTTTCAAACATCTAACCATCTTGAAATAGCAAATTTTATCTATCGATAATATCTTTTACGATTATTAGAGCATACGAAGTGGTGTCGTTTTTTACAAAGTTAAAGGGTTTTAGCGGCAGGAGTTTGGCGTTAATAACTCCCCATCGAAGTCAAAGGTCGGCGTTAAAAGACCACTATTAAGTCATAAACATTGAGTTAAAGGATTTGGTGGAGTCTTTTTCTTTTCTTTTCATTGATTTTTTTTACAATAAATATCTTTGTAGATAACTTTTAATACCATATTTAACACCGAACCAATACCCACAAATCTTATTTAGTATTAAACTCAATGTTAGAACTTTAACATAAAACTTAACATTGTATCACTAACTTTTATTTCATAAACTACCTTTGGAAATAGACATTAAAGAGATTTGCCGATCAAATCATCTGAGTTTAGCAAAAAAACTTTACACAATTAATTTGTTGTCTTGACTCTTTCCCCATTTTGCTAGTTTTATTTTTATTTATAGCTATCAACGATTAATAACATTTCCTTGTCATGATAGATGCAAGTGTGCTACTCAATATGTTCACGATTTTGTTGCTTGTAAGCATTAAAACATATAACTAAAGAGATTCAATGGCATCAAATTATACCTAAAAAGGGGTCTCATAATAAGACATACCCGTTTTGGAGATTTAATCTCTTATCAGCAATCATCATAACATGGCTCATAGTTTTCACTAACCTTTTACACAATTTCCTTACTAAAAGATATCACATACATTTCAGTAATTTATAGAAAAACTAGTCATATACGTAATATGTACATCAAATGTAACTTCAACTATCAAAAGTTACAATTTATCTTTAGTTCATTTAATAGATCAATTGATTTGAAAGTTAGTAGTTCACTAACAAAAATTGTATACGTTGTTTACGTATTTTGAAAATGGACACTTCGACTGTAACAAAACAAATAGTAACGTAATATATTAAAGTATAAAAAACTTTTTAACCATTAAATTAATGAGTTTTTTTTTAAAATAAAAATATATGAACCTCTTACACAAAAATTGAGAAAAAAAAAATATACAAAAACCACCATTGGAGATTAAAGATAAAAATAAATTTTATAATTCCGTCTCTAATTTTCATACATTAATAACTTTAACTTCTCAAAATAATTTTGATGCACCTAACATAATATAATTTGTTATACATACTATTTTTCTCAAAAATTTAACAATTATTCACAACTATTTATTTATAAATGCAAAAGTAATGGAAATAGAAATGTACTTTTATTACTCATATATTACAAAGTAAATGCCATAAAATTATAGTTGTCAACTCGTGACTCGATTTGTAACTCAAAATCATAGATTATAACTTGTGACTCGTCTTATGACTCGACTCGTAAGAGTCATAACACGTACACATATCTAAAAATTAACCATTTTTATGTACATTAAAAGGTTAAATTAGATTAAGCATAGTAGCATAGTGAATGATACTATTGTAAGAAATTGACTACTTAATTAGCGATTAACCCATCCGATTCCTTATTCAAAACTTCTTATAGTGTCTATAGTGTTTTTAAAATGTCAGTCAAAGGGACAATACTAGTCAAAGGGACAATACTGGAAGATTTTGACTCTCAAGAGAAGTAGAACAGTATAAGAATCGTTAGTGAAGTCGTGGACTAAGAAAATCGCTACTGCTTAATTCAAAACATAGTAATTTATTTTTCTATTTTCTTCTTTTTTTGATATTACACTAAAAATTATCTTATTTTCTAATTCATAAGAGTCATAAGTCGGCATGACTTGGAAGAATTGATGGATGACTTAGAAGAGTCAAAGCCATTTGAGAGTCATGGTTTGAGTCGTCTCGTTTTTGAAATTTTTGATTTGACTCTTAAAAGTCGACTCGTAACTCGTGAATATCAAACAACTATGCTATAAATCTTAAAGCTTTAACAAAATTTTCTTTTGTTGGTATTTTTTTATGAAAGTATTATATAACATAAAAAAAACTGGTGGTTTTTAACTATACGTGACATGGCGTACGTTTTTATTTTAGAAATGATTTATTATGATTATAATTATATTATTATTATTATTATTATATTATTTGACAAAACATTCCATTTTTAACATTAATTACCGGGTACTTAAATTCTTGACTTTTTAGACCGATAATAAAAAAGGTCGCCGTTTTAAGATACAACCACCGTATATGCCAAACTTAAATATCTTTAATACTATTTTTACATATATCTTTTCATTTTAGATCTTTCATATTCAGTAGGTGGTATTTACATTATCTTTAGTAATAAATACATACATGCAAATAATAAATTAAGTAGTTATACATAATAAATAGAATATATATCATCTAAAAATATCAAATCCTTTCGTATTTAACTATCTATGTTCCATTTGTATATGTATTAAAAACAATATATATTATCTATATTATATCTATCTATCTATATATATACTAAAGGAGAATAAAATGTTGTTTTATATTTTGTCAGATAAGTAAAATAACACGTGGCTGCCTCTCATAATTTAAAAATAAATAATTATTTAAATTAAAAAATAATTTTAGATAATATTTGAATGTAATATTAATTAATAAAAAATCTATGAATTTTACTCAAACACTCCTAATTAAAAAATAATATTAAACTATAAAATCTATAATAATTATAAATATAAAAAATATTTAATTTAAATTGTCATGCATCGTAGAGTTTAAATTTAGTTTATATAATACGTGCAATTAACTATTTATATTCCGTTTGTATGTGTACTAAAATTAAAAAATTAAAAAGAGTAGATACAATGGGCGAAGGGTCTTATTCTTCACCCTTTATAAAAACAAAAGCTTCACAACTTTCTACACCTCACTCAAAACCCTCGTTCACACAATCCTCATGTAATATTTCAATGGCGATTGAATCAAATCATGACCTACCGTCACCGTCAGATTCAATCATCATCAACCGCCGTTGCTGTTTCTGTATTTCGTACACCTGGCAAAAAGTTCGTCCATCAGATTACAATTACTCTGAACAACAAACTATCTGGTCACGTGGAGTCACCGCTTTAAAAAAGCTACGCGAGTGGTCCGAAATCGTCGCCGGTCCACGCTGGAAAACGTTTATTCGCCAGTTCAACCGGAACAAAAGTTTCGGTAATAAATCGTCTAAGTTTCAATACGATCCGTTAGGTTACGCGCTTAATTTCGATGAAGGACCGTTGGAAACCGGCGATCTAGAATTGGAGAACGAGTATATGATTCGTAATTTCTCGTCACGCTACGCGTTACGAACGAATATTTCGGCGAATTCTAAATGACGTCGGATTCAATCGGACCAAATTTCGTGTAATTAGCGGTTTATCATCACAATCAGTTCTAAAACGACGTCAACTAAACTGAACTTAGTTGTGATTAGCGTTGAATTTATAGGTTTGTTCGGATCACAAACGGCGGTTTCTGATCAGTTACCAAACGACACCGGATAACGGTACGGATGCAACCGACTGAATTTCGTGTGATTTTTGGCTATTTCGTTCGTGATTAGCGTTGAATTATCATCGGTTAGATAAAATTTTAGGTTATGTTTGATTGAATTTTATTTATTTTAATTAGTAAGATATTTTTATCAAGTTTTGCAGCATAAAATGGATAGGACCTGTTTGTGAATAAATAAATAAATGTAAGGGGAGAAAGTGAAAGGTGTAAGGTAACGTGAACGGCTGTGTCACTTGTCTTTTATATGTTTATTTTTAATTTTTAATTTTTATTATTATTATTATTATTATTTTATTAAGTGTATAAATATAAATATACTTAATATTTACGGTTCTTAACCGTTTTGACTTTCGATCGTCTCAAATGACAACTTTGAATAATCAAGTTGAGAAATATATCTATTTTTTATCATTATTTTAACTTTGAATAATTGTTTTGTTGGGGGTAAAGTCGTCTGGATAAACCCAAACACTATCTTATTTTATGTTTATTTTTTAAACATATGAATATAAAGAGTCTTAAGCAATTCCAAGCACTCGTATTGGTTGCTTCAGTAATTCAGTCTCGTAAACAAAATCATTAAGATTAAGATGCAAATACCGCATTCCTTGAACTCTGTTTAACTTTATTTTCTTACATATTATAAGTGCAATTGTGCAAATATCAAGAGAAACTTTACATGTATTTAATATTTTAATATTACCTTAAGAACACATTTGAGCAAATTCCTTCATTTGGTTAAGTACTTGAAAGAGAGAGGTAAACATTTTAATGCTATGTGGCTGTCTAGGTATAGCTTTTATTTGTTTGTTGGCAATTTTTAATGAAGAATTGGTAGGATTCGTTCATTATTCAGACTTACTTTTCTATTATTATTCAGAATTAAATACTAACAAATGGCTAGTACATCATTTGATCTGATTATAGTATTACTAGTAGAGGTGTTTATAAATATCTGTATCTGAGTAATTCGAATATCTAAAAATTCAAATCGGAATTATTCAAAAGTTTGAATACCAATTTTGGATATCGGAATTTTTAGATTCAAATATCAATTTTCATACAGTTGTGATATGTCAGGATATACGAAAATCAAAAATTTCTTTCAATTTTTTTTTAATATCATAAAAAGTATAAAAGATAAATAAATTATACTTATTAAATATCGATTATAATGATTTTATGTGACTTAGTATTCTCTATTTCTAATATATAAACTCAATAATTCAACATTTTGTTACATCATGTGACATTTTAAAAGATTTAAAAATTAATTATTATAGTTTTTGGATATACAAATATTTGAAATTGTAAATTTGAATTTCAGATAGTAATATTCACTATTCGAAATTTTGGATATCCAAGTGATTTTGAATACCCCAACCACAACAAATGTGTCTCTAAATTATTATTTTTCAAAACATGTCATAACTATTTATGTAGAAACTTTAGCTCTAATGATAAAAAGTTTTTGATCCACCTAAAGTAGTAGGGACTCAAAATATCCATGTTCGGAATAATCCATAAATTATGAGATTCGAAATATGAGTATTCGAACTTTCCGTTTCGGACATTTGAATATCTAAAGAATAAGTTTTATATTTATAATTTTTCAATTTTATATTACTAGTTTAATCTAAATATTGTAATTATTTAGTTTATTACGTAAAGAAATAGTTAAATAAGCTCTAATTATATATTTAAAAACGGAACTGTTGTGTATTTACGAAATATTTTGTGTATTTTCAATAATGAGTTTCACTGAATTGTTTTATTGTGCTCTAATAGTTTAATTTAAAGAAAACTTGTGTTAAAAATGTTATGTCAAATTTTTATAAAAACATGCTTTCGAGAAAAAGTATTTGTTGAAGCTGCTCAGTTAAAAATTTACAATGTTCTCTAAGTATGATATGAATTGAACCTTTATTTGGATTTAATATAGTTTGCATTCCTTTAATATCTCACTTTTAATATCAAGGGCAAGTACTGAGCTCTATTATCCAATTAGTTAAAATCTTCTCAAAATGACATATAGTTTCTATATTTTAAATTTTAAATTTTAATATCTTCTATTAAAGATTTTACCATCATAACTTTTAGGGGTGTTAAGTATCTTGTTCGTTTTTTAGGATGGACGATATGATTGACTGTTTTGAGCCTTAGAATTATATGGGTCTTAAGATGTCTGTTTGTTTATATGCGTTTGGTGTATGTATTTATACATATAATTTAATTGTTAAATTAAAAAATATATATATTTTGTTGTTTCAAAATTGATTGACCTGGAATGAAAAAACTAAAAAACTTAGTTAGATATAGAGTCTTATTTTAACAAGTAATCAATTTTTGTTCAAAACCGTCCTTAGTTTTTCAACACGGCTCTGTTAAGTATTAAAACATATCATATTTATACACCTTCCATAGTTATAACCAATCATTTTCATGAATATAAGATATTAATACGTTTAATTACGAGAGATGGTCCAGAAAAATACGTTTAATTACGGAAATTGAGTATGTAGATATAAAATATAATTACTGTGTATTAATTTGAGTTAAGTTTGATCGAAATTTTGAAAATGTTTAACCATAACCGTAATTAAAGGCTATTGTTAGCAAAGTGCTTCTATTAATTACCAAAAAACCAATAAATACGTCCCTTTCTATTATGGCTAGTTGGCTACTGGCAATGGAGTATTGCGTTTGCCAAGCAGCTTTTAGGCATATTCCTAGATTAATATTCCCACCATCATTTTCATAAACAATTATACAACTTTCAATTAGATGAATATGACACAATTAATCAACTATACTTTTACCAATATGTGATCACAAATAAATATCTTATACATATACATTATCTGGAACAAATAGGATAAGTTTAATGCTTTTTTGTTACTGTTATTAACTACCCAATGGGGCTTAGACATGTTGTTAAGATTACTATATGAACTCAAAAAACTAACTAAATTTAAATATTTTTACTGCTAGAAACATGCTCCTTATACTCGTTACGATCTGATGTTAACGATCATGGATCAGAAGAGGTCATTGATCGCTCTTCTTCTTCCTTTAAAGACGATATTATAGTCGCCACCTCACCCATTACAGGTGGCATTGAAGCGTTTGTGCACTTCAATGCCACGTGTAATAACCCTACCATCCTTTCTTCATTAGCACCTTCAACTATCAACGCTTTGTCAAACACCTCACCGGTCCATTCTTCTTTGACCACTGAGCTAACCCACTTAGCCAAACCTGACCCATTGTCTTGGACCGGCTTCCCTGTGAGCAACTCGAGTAGAATCACACCAAATGCATACACATCGGCTGCGAATGCAGTGGTGGTGCGGTCATTGGTTTGGTCAGGGTCTTGGTGGTCAATTGACATTAGCCCGTACTCGCTTAGACATGGTTCCATGTTGTTGTTGAGAAGTATGTTTGATGATTTTATGTTTCCATGGGGGATCGAGTCGGCTTGAAGCTCATGATGCATAAATGCTAGTGCTGATGCAATGCTAGACGCGATATTAAGTCTGCTTCCCCAATCGAACATTTGTCCATTTTGTGATCCTAAAACAAGAAAACAAAGAGCAGTTTAATTGGTTAAACGATTATATTAAGTTTCCTTCGAAAGAACTAAGTTTCATTTTCCGACAAATACAAGACAAAATGCATTAAAGCTTGAAAGACTTATCGGTTTTGAAGATTATCAATATGTATGTGAAATCGATTGTTGTACTTTTGTTCCAAAGAGTCCACGGTTTTTCTTGTGCATTTATACAGAAAGGATGTTTTCGTTGCAACAAAAGGCCAATATTTTCGGATCTACTTATAAAAATTGGTTGCTTTGGCTTATGTATTATGTTTAACGGGTCAACTTGGTAAGATAAAAGAGAATAGCTTGAAAGGTAACAGTTCAAACAAGTCAAACGGGTCAAGATCACCAAAGCGTATTCCTATTACATAAAATCTCCAAAATCATTACATAGAAATTTAGTAGATATCTTAGAAACCAAAATAATAATGATAACCACAAAAATTATCGACAAAAAGAACGAAAAGAAAAAAGATTAAGGAAAGTAACTTACCATGGAGAAGCCTAAAGAGACTGCCATTCTGCTGATACTCATAAACAAGAAGCTTTTCTTGTTTTGAAGAGTAATATGCAACAACCGGCAGAACATTTGGGTGCTTGATTTCATCGATTTTCTGCATTCTTTTCTTGAATTCGTCTCTCGAAATCTTCCAATCTCTAATCCGCTTGACTACAAGAGGAACACCGCCGTCCGGTTTGACTTTATACAAACTTCCATGCTTACCTCTTCCAATCAGTTCAGCTGGAGCTTTAAGCAAATCTTCAAATCTCAGCCCGTTGACCACCGGGCTCGATAAAACCACCATCGAAGAAGAAACTCCCCCACTATCTGCAGACGTTAATGAGAATTCTGACCGGACCCGGCTGTTTCTTGACCCACTATCCGACCCGTTCTTCTCAACCTTTACATCTTTATTTTGCTCTTTCTTGAATACTAAAAGTGCAATCAGAACCACAACTATGACCCCAAGGATCACATAACCGGAATAAATAACAAAATCCCGAAACTTTGGCTTTTTCCTTTTCTTGACGGGGCACGATACAGGCAATTTTTTCCCACACAACCCTGGGTTGCCCGCAAAACTATTTGCATCAAAACGGCCCGTGTCATCTGGGATGGGGCCACTGAAATCATTATTGGCAACGTTGAAACCTTCAAGTTGGTTATAATTGAACCTTGAAAGCTGGCCCGTGAACCCATTGTTTTGAGCAAAAAACGTTAACAAGCTCGTGGTTCTTGAAAAATCGGGTAACTCACCCGTAAACTCATTATTGGATATCACGATTCTATTAACGCTAGGTAAATCCGTAATGGAATCAGGAAGTTTTCCCGAAAAATGATTCCCGGTTAGATACAAGTGAGTAAGTTTTTTACAATTTGATATTTCGGGCAGTATGTTTCCGGTTATATTATTGAAGTTTAGACTTAGTACAAGAAGATTATTTACCTTGCAAACCGATTCAGTGTCGAGAGTACCGGATAAATTGAGCTTTTCAAGAACTATTTTCTTAACAGTTTGTTCATCTTTATCACAAGTAATCCCGACCCATTTACTCGTACAAGGATCCGAAGAATCATTCCACCCCCAATTTGGGACGTTCTTTATGCTTCCTGGAGCAAGTTTATCCATGAAAACAACCAATGCATTTATCACATCTTTGTCTTCAGTTCGTGCTCCTGGAAAAAGTAAAAGTAACACTAAGAAACTGAATATGGATCGAATTCGATCCATTTTTGGATGGCAATATGTATTTTTTATGGTTTTGATCAAGTTATATGGTGCAAGTGAAGGAGCTACTGAAATGTACAAAAAATTGAAGCCAAGTCAAGAGGAACTTAGAAGTTTTCAGCCGGCTGGAAATAGTCATACTAGAATACTGTGGCCGGCTTTTCGACATATGTGTATGATTTATCAACATAGGAATATTGGCTTGGTCTATGCAGGCTGGGTAGCTGATGTTAGTAAATAAAACTCGGGTTTGTTATTTCTATAAAGTACTTGCGACACACAATGCTGTCCATGGTAGACTTTAATTCTGGGATTGTTATTACTAAAAAGTACTTGCGACACACAATGTTGTCCATGGTAGACTTTAATCGTGTAGTTTGGTATGTAACTATGTATTGTAACGGTATAGGTGGGTCGTGTGGGCTTGGTAACGGGTCATTTATGGTTCGTGTTTGTTCCAGTGTATATGTATGTATATACTAACAGTGTTGGATTGGGTCAAATTGAAACACATTCTTTTTAAATTTTTCGATTTTTTTAGTAAATGATATGTGCATAATGTTTTACGTGGTTTTATGCATGGATATTTTTAAAAGTCTATATTATTGCATTAATAATCCAACGTTTTGAATAAAAACGATTTAGGCGATTTAACGCATTATAATTACTTTTTGTCTGAACTTTTGACCCGCTTAACCATTTTTCTCTTAAATCAGTTGTCTTAATTTTACTTGTTATCATGGTTAGAGATAAACATAAACTCAGCAGACTCGTCCATAAGTAAGTCGGTCGACATTGCCGTTTCTTTGTGATAAAAAATTGATAATCGACAACCCATACTGACTGTCTGTTCATAATATGTAAGCATATCAGACACACTCAACGGTTGTGACTATAGGAATATTCGACCTCGACTCATAACCTTGTAATATTTGTAACAAAAATATCTCCGCATGTTACCACTTAAACCATACGCTAATACTAAAAGGTGTGGGACGGTGATAACCTATCACCCATGGTCAAATATGATTATAAAACCATCTCATTATAATAATCATCTAATCTAATATTTCATATAGAAGAAATTAAGAAGTGTTGTAGAAGACATTTTGAGCAATTTTCCATCCATATGATATATTTCCGATAAACTAGATTTCACCCGTTTGACAAATTAACAACATAAATTAACCCAGATTGATTCAATCGTCACTATTATATTATATGAGTCAAAATTTCGATACCTACCAAGAACACGAGGGAAAGATACAAATTCCAAAAATTATGTTTCTATTGTAAGTGACACCATAAGAATTAGAGGGGTTTTACACCCACATTGAGTTCACTTCCACTATAACTACATTTCAATTCCTAACACCCTACATTGGCAAATTTCGTTATCTTATACAATTTAGAAGAGCATTTCATGATCAATTACAACGTCCATGATTGGGAGTTGAAGCAGGATAATATTTATTAGTTATATAACCATTATAATACAACTTCTCTGAGTATGGTAATTTGTGAAGGAGCCTAACCAATGTATATTTATCACTCATAAATCTGCATGCCCAGGAATCTCATCATCACTTGAAGTATATTGGCCATCACTTATATCTTCTTCTCCGCTCTCTTCTTCTTCTTCAGCTGCAGATTTGTTATTGTTCTTTGCGTAGTACTCTGTCAAACGATAACAACATTAATCACAAAGACCATGGACAATTATGGGGACGTAATCAGGTCGCATACTTTGACCTGATTTTTAAGAATTATTTATTTCACAACCCGTCAATTCTTTTCTGACAAACATGTTCTTTTAAAAATAATGATATATAAGCCTAGCTAAATAGATAAAAGTTAGACCTAATTCACTTATTGGTTGATTTTTTCTCTCTTTATCTTATTTATTAATTGTGTTAGTGTCACACTCTCCTTATTAGACCCATTTTTTGGCCTATTTAATTAGACATATCTATCATTCTTCTATATTTTTATCATATTATCTATTCATTTCGTAAATAATTAGAAATTGCAAACACTCAAACATCTGAACACTACTTACTATGAACCTTTTTACTACAATACTACATCGATACAACACGGTTGATCAAAGGAAAAAAAATGATTTCATTATCACATAATTACTTTAACGAGAAAGTATGAAGCATGAGAAAGCACCGATCTTTTTCTTCATACTGCTTCTTGTCTTTCATCATCAGTGAAGCAGCGTCACCATTGAGCGGATCTGAAGGGTTTGGGTAAAGCAAAAGTTGAGGAAGAAAAACCTCAAAAATGCTTAAAAGATATGCAATTTCAGAATATCCATTGTCATATACGAAAGAGGAAGCATCAATACATATGAAGAATGAACTCAGGATGAGGGACAATACCCAACATTGGACTCCAAGATTGGTTTATGACATCCAGGCAAACAGAACCAGGCCTGAAAATTTAAATAACAACGAGCAACAATAAGCAAACGTCAAGTGTCAAAAAAGACAAAAAAGTTACATATATAAAGATTATTCACCAGCTTTAGTTGCTTTCCAATTTTCCTGCCGCTATAATACTCAAAAAATACTTTTAATTAGAGGTGACAAGATGGGTAGATCATATAAAAAGACGAGTCATTCTAAATTGCATTAGTTCAAATTAAAATGGCAAGATTAAATTGACCTGCAAACACTTTCGGTCTCTATTTTAGAAACTTTTTGATAAATTTGTAATTAGGATTAAAAAATAATTAATATCTTGAATAAACAATCTAAGAGGTCATATGCATTATAAAAAGATTTTTTTAGCTAAAAAATTTATTTTACCGGTTCACACACATCTTGAATTCTTAAGCAGGGTAAGTGGCACAAAAAGATATGGTTACCAAATTTCTCGAATTAAGTACTCAAAATTTGTTTGACCAATTTAAGGTATTTAAGTTTTTTAATATAACGAAAAAGGTACGATTCTTTCACCTTTTGAAAGCGTCACGACACCAACAAATGGCAAATGCATTTTACCTTTTGGATGGAAGGTTGGCTGTGGAACTACATTTTAATGTCTTTATCAATAAGGGATTTTATTTTTTTCTTATGAAGCATCGAGACATACAAACAAAATCTTTTTTTTAACATAAATGAAGCTTTTAATAAAGTTGAATACATTTTTATGCCATTTGCCTTTGTAAGTAAATGATTTCGGTCAAAATTGTCACGTGTAGTTTTCTATTTTAATGTTTTTATTTTTCAAAATGACAAACTTAGAACTTATATCACTTATTATGTACAATAATGCATAATATATATATACCGTCTCAAATGAGACTTGAACTCACAACTTCTTAGATAAGTGAGTTCCTCCCATACTACTAGATTAAAAACCTTTTAGCGTCACCTCTACTTTCAGTCATGTGATATGAATTACTCACAGATCATCAACATTAGGGTATTATATTTGGTTAGGAATCAAATCGAAGGAGACTTGTACGGATAAGCATCAGGCAATCAACACGAACTTTCCTAACACCGCCCTCATAATAGCCTAAGGTTGAATAAAACTCAGCATCCTTAGAGCATACAGACTGGTAACAGTGTTCGAGAAGTATTTAGCGGGAAAGCTGTTGCTGAAAAATGAAAAGTGAGAACAGTGTTTAAAAATTTATTTTTTATTTTTTAATTTGTTACAAAATTCAAATAATTTAAAAATTAAGTTTTATATTTATAATTTTTCAATTTTATATTACTTGTTTAATCTAAGTATTGTAATTATTTAATTTATTATGTAAAGAAATAGTTAAATAAGCTTTATTTATATATTTAAAAACAAAACTATTGTGTATTTAAGAAATATTTTGTATATTTTCAATAATGAGTTTCACTGAATTGTTTATCGTACTCCAATAGCTTAATTTTAAAGAAAACTTTTGTTAAAAATGTCATGTCAAATTTTAATAAAAACATGCTTTTTAGAGAAAGCGAAAATGCTCGGTTAAAAATTTACAATGTTCTCTAAATATGATATGAATTGAACCTTTATTTAGATTTAATTTAGTTTGCATTCCTTTAATATGTTAATTTTAATATCAAGGGCAAGTGTTGAGCTCTGTTATCCAATTAGTTAAAATTTTCTCAAAATGACACGTAGCTTCTATATTTAAATTTTTTATTTTAATATCTTCTATTAAAGATTTTATCATCATAACTTTTAGGGGTGTTAAAGTATTATGGCTGTCTTCGAGAGTGAACGAAGATGGTGGATTGTTCCCTTCTAATTATATAGGTTTTAAAATGTGTGTTTGTATATATATTTATATATAATTTGATTGTTAATTTAAAAAAGTATATACTTTTATTGTTTCAAAGTTGATTGAGCTACGATGAAAATAAATAAAAAATTTAATTAAATATAGGGTCTCTTTTAGCAAGTAGTTGAGTTTTGTTCAGAGCCTTTCTTAGTTTTTCTAAAATGCATTAGTTCAAGTTAAAATGGCAAAGATCAAATTAACTTGCAAACACTTTCTGTCTGTATCTTAGAAACTTTTTATAAATGTGTAATTAGGATTACAAAAATAACTAATATCTTAAATAGACAATTTAGGAGGTTGTATGCATTATAAAAAGACTTTTTTTGCTAAAAAACTTATTTTACCTGTTCACACACATCTTCAATTCTTAAGAGCAGACGGAGTGGAAGTGAAACCTGAGTCAGTAAGCTAATTTATGATATGCAAAATCAACATGCACAAAAAAGAAAAAGAAAAAGGACTTATAACTTCATAACATCCATCCCTCTCCTTGCCAGGGGAAGACATCTTAGGCAAGCGAAAGTTAGTCCTGAACTATCAAATTCAAGTTACATGGTTAGAGTACACTGCAATGGACTGATAGAAAAAAAAAGAAAAAGAAAAAAAAGGTTACTAACAAAATTGAACAAAAGTACTAATTTGGAGGTGGATTTAGAAAGGGGCAGTGGGGCAGCTGCCCCCTCAAGAAATCTTAAATTACGCAAAAAGAAAAACAAAAACATTTAAAGATATTAATGGTGTACTAAATTTTTACCCTCACATAACTAACGAAGAAAAAAAATAACTTTTTCTACCCCCTTCATTTAAATTTCATAGTTCCACCGTGTAGTCTTTTGAGTCAAACATTTGCAAGAAGTGAGTCAATTTTAGTCATTGTATCTCTTCCTTCTTAAAAAATCAAAATTTGCCAAACACTTAAACACTATCATCTAGTGATACTTCAAAGTTGAAACAATAGAAACACTCATCCAAACAGTAGTATTTACAACCGTTTGATTGCTAATGGTATATTATTTAATATCTCACAAACACTATCAGAACACACATCCAAACACCCCTACACTAGCAATAATCTTTATATGAGTTTTGCATATGAAAAACACAATGGGTGGTATCAAACTATTTAAAATTAAAATGTGACTATATTTCTGTAAAAAGGTAGCATCAATAAGATATATCTCCGATTTATTTAGATAATAATATTAAAATAAACACAAAAAATTTGCATCCCAAGTGATATTCACCCTTAAAAATCCCATAATTGACCAATCCCACATTTGACATTTTTTAGAGTCAACTGAATTTACTTACATGACTTCAAAATCGGACAATTTTCATATGGGTTAAACAAA
The DNA here is from genome assembly GCA_963921325.1 of Logfia minima. Classification (NCBI taxonomy): domain Eukaryota; kingdom Viridiplantae; phylum Streptophyta; class Magnoliopsida; order Asterales; family Asteraceae; genus Logfia; species Logfia minima. The sequence continues at coordinate 3,195,832 of OY992773.1, forward strand.
CTGATGATTAAATTCAACTATTGATAACCAGTATTACAAATGATCATTTCAAACACAATAAAACCTAACAACACGTACTCATATTTCGATTCTCATAGTACAAAACTTTTAATACCCAAAAGTCAAAACTGGATTCCAGTTATAGGATCAATGAGCGCGATCACAGTAATACTTGAAATGATACAAATAGCCCAATTCATTTATAATGTCCCAAGATCAAGAAAATCAAAATTGAGAAAAGAACAAATCAACCCCTAATCTTTGTTCTACAATTTAAAACAATGTACGATCAAAACAGTAATTTGCAGAAGAAATTAGGAAGATCGAAGGGGGAAAGAAACAAACCCAGAAATTTGAGTGATATAACTTCTGCGAAATGTGAAAGATTTGTTGAACAAAAACTAGTACGAAATCAAGATTGGAAGAATATGGAATTTTTAAGAGTGGATAAACAAAATATACGGCGAATTGAATGTGCTTTGTGTATATTTATTTATTTATTTTATTAGGAAGTTATTTTCCACGTATTGAAAACAGAAAAAAGAAAAAGAAGAAGAATGTGTCAAAGAGAGAAAGATTTGGAGCGTGTTTTGTGTCTGATATATCCTCGTGAAAATGGAAAATGTGAAAATTATAAATTTGGACGCTAAATTGAAGTGTAAGAAATTTTACTCAAATGTTCATCTACATAAATTAATATTTTTGTGTTTGATTGTATGAATTTAGTTTTGGAACCTACTAAATTTGTGATTGATGTCAGTTTTACCGATAAAATGTACACGTGTCATTTATGTATGACAAATAGGTAACTAAACTTTGCGAAAATATTCAGTTTGTGAAATTTTTTTAACTGATGTCGGTTCCACCGGTAAAATTACAAACCCTCAGTATTACATCAAAAAATAACATGTTTATGTTTCATATCATTTACTGGTGATGGGCTGACCAAATGGGCCTAGGCTTGGTCTAGGTTTTCGATAACAATCAAACTAGGTCTGAACTCTCAACTAGAAATTGGTTAACAATTCGACATATTTTGACAAGCAAAAAAGGTTCAATGTTGCTTCCGGGTCCGGTACAAAACCCGGTTCCGTATTGCTAAAAACTGAATCCCGAAGTCACCTAAAATGAGAACTAAATTTCGAACCGTATATATTTAGTTGGTACCGGTTCGGTATGGTACCATTATGGTACCGGTTCGGTTTCAGGATTTTGGTGCGCATGCTCATCCCTACCTACTGGGTATAACAATATGCTCATGTAATACAAATGAGAAATTGAAATTAAACCCGAACGAAAAGGAGAAAGGGCTGAAGATGGTGAGTGGTTAAGGCCGTTGACTGGATAAGGACGACAACAACATCTATTGGCCAAGGATGGTAACAGAGATAACACTAATCTGACTTTGAAGGAGCACGATTTTAAGCACAAGTCATATAATATTAGAAGTGATTTTGTTGTTGCTGGCATTGTTGAATAGTCATTCAGAGCTTCAAACACATACGAGATCGAAAGTTTAAAGATGGTAGAGATGGATTAATTATGAAATAACAAAGTTACCTCCTCCCCTTTTTAATTACACATCTAATATAATTTTTGATGTTAACTTAGGAATAAATGTGATCCATTGATTTATTTTGATCAATGGTCAAAAATTGTGTTCCCATTCTCACAACAATTACCTATTCTCAAATAAAACTTACTAGTAAATAAAAATAAAAGTATTATTTGAAATATAAGTTATTAACCCACTTTTATGGTTTTTGTTAGATTCAACAAGTATATAATTATTTTAAAAAGTAAAAAAATTTAATAATAAAGAGAAATGGTATTTAAGTCCTTTCAATTGGAAGATGGACCGGACACATGACAATCTTGTAAATATTTGAGCTACCAATTTAAAAAACAAAATACAATAATTAACGGTGCGAACGTGTGTATATCACATGAACAATCATGCAATTAACTTTAAACTTTTAAACATGAAACTTCACAAGAGGGTGTTTGGGATTGCATTCTTAAAACATATTTTGCATTTACAAAACGACGTCTTAAAAAAATATGTTTCAATTTGCTTTTTCATAACTGCATTTTCTCTTTAGCAAAATACAGATAATCACTTTTTTACTAAACAATTATTTTCTAATCATTTGTGTTTTGTAAATACAATAACTAGATACTCAATTCAAAATTCAAACTCCAAAACCCCTTTAGTTAGAAGCTAAACTCCCAACTAAACAATCACAATTGTTAGGTTTCAAATTTCAACTATGAAATAATTTACTAACATATCCTAATCAATCATTCAATCAATAGTTATCAATTATTAAGTATGCAACTAGAGAGAAAAAAATATTGGTCTAAACTAGCACGACACCTAGACAAATGAAAATGACGTCGTTAGAACTCTTATGCTCCAAGTTCGGTGCCCTTTGTGTTTCTCACTTCATATAAACAGAAAATTGGTGTTTACCTTTATGCTTGATAAACAACCTGAATGATACAAAACGATTAACATATCCTTACTATGAATAACTCATTTTTTAAAGTTCGAAGTTTTTAAAAATCATATTTTATGTATCATTATTATTAATGTTTAATATAATTTCAAAACATATTATTATTATAAATTAAACATGACATCGTAACTTGTAATTTCAATGTGTTTGTTCTTGCTTTTAATTTTCGAACTCTTTGGTTGAAATCATAAATTTAAATTTCACATATTCTCTCATTCTTATAATATCCAAAATCATAAGCATTTAACCAATTATTTCATTATTTGTACCATTTGTGATCCGACATCTACTATATATTACTGTTCACTAACACAACATAAACTCATCGTAACAATATCATTTTTAATTTCATGAATGCTAACAAAAATAATAATAAATTTTAAGCCTTGATTTCATTTCAATCCCAAACCTCTTTAATTTTCAAATATGCAAGTCAACTTGGTTTCAAGCCAACAAAATTTAACATAATTAAATTCAAAAGTCTTTACTGTACACGAAAGTAAAAGAAAATAAAGAAGCATAAATCAAATAAAAATATAAGAAATTGAAGAATAAAGAAGTTAAAGATAATAGTTTTTGCATATTTCGATTCAGAAGTAGGGTGTTAAATTAGTAATTCGTTAAAATTATATGATAATGTACTTTTTATAATTTTTATAGGTCTCATATAAAATATAAATTAATAATTTGTTATAAACTTAGTATTACATTATTGATTTATAAAGGTTTTTTGAAAAATGACTTAGTTGTTTTTTATTTTTTTGTTGAAATGAATTCCACTTTGAATGTCGTCTCTAATTTTCTTTATGATTGTAATAATTCTTAAAGTTGTTTACTAATAGTTCAATAAGAAATTATTACATATGATTGTCACTTTCATAGCCTCTTTTCACGAATGAAACTCCGTGATAAAACTTTCATTATTAACTTCTACATTTTTATCTATGCAACTACATTTTTCCTAGACGGGATTAAAACATCTTTTACATCACAAGATTGTGGTATATAAATTAATTATTAATATTTTATGGATTAATTAATAATGCTTTTAATTTATAAATTTAAATGATTTTATAAATATTAATTTATTAATTTATTTAGAGTTTTTATTATGTATAATCTTTAGAGGGTGAGCCGAAAGGTTATTGGGGGCAGTTGGGCTCATTCAATAAGTTCCAAGTAAACAAACAATATTAATGTCCAGATAATCTCTCCAGCCAGTTTAGTTCATGAAGCTATAAGTAAACAGACCTAAACTCGTCTGTGGAAACAAACAACATAGAGACAGATATAAACACAAAAATAAGATAAAATAGGAGTAATAAAAAAACAAAGTATATTCAACCAATTCAAAGATTCTTCACATTCTGTAATCCAACAAGCCAAAATAGGTAAAAATAGTAATTTTGTAAACATTGAAGAAAACCTTTCAGCTTCATCAATCTTATTTCACCCTTTTTTCATGTACTGAAGTAGTGTTTCTGCAGAAAAAAAAAAACCCTTTTTTAAAAGTTTTAACTTTTGAATGAGTTTCTAATTTTATCACTTTTTATGAACTTTTTCTTTGTGGGGTCTTGAAATTTTCTCCACTTTCTTGATTTTGCGTACAAGTTCATATCAATTATAACCTTTTCTTGATAAAATAAAACTAATATTTTTTATTTCAAGGTTGTAGTTTTCTTGAGTTTATTATTACTCCCAGTACTTAGTTCACAGTCTTTACATTTCAAGGTTTACTGGGTGCTTGCTTGCTACTTAAAATGTGGGTTTTCTGGTTGATGTATCTTTATCATTTGTTCTTACAGGATTTATGAGAAAATTAACCTTTTAGCTTATTAGGTTAAATTTCTAGATTTCTTTTTTTCTTTTTTTTTTCTTTTTTTTTTCTTTTTTTTTTCATATGATGATCGTGATGAGACACTAAAGCATCTGGGATCTGGGTTTGTGTTTATTTTTGCAGTTACAGGGTTACAACAGTAATTTAACCATCGAAAAAGATGGCTGGAGGTGGTGGTGGAGCGAAAGCTGATGAACCGGCACCCCACCCACCAAAAGATCAGCTTCCAAATGTTTCGTATTGCATAACAAGTCCACCCCCATGGCGTTAGTTTCTTGTTTTTTATAACTTAATTTTTAATATTATTATATGTTTTTAGTATATTCTGAGTTAATTTATTTATGAATCTTATAGTTGTGAAAAAGGTTGTTCTTTGATTCTGTATATGATTCTAAAAAAATGTTTCTTTTAGGGCACATGGTATGTGAATATTTTTAAGGTTAGATACTTCGGTATTAATTCATTCTGATTCTTGTGCAATCTTTATTCAGTTTCTTTAATTAATTAAAGGTTTAAGGTTGACATTACCTTTTTGTATTTTTTTTGTGTCTGTGCATCTTACATTTCATTTTCTTCTTTACACTTACCTTAACATTATTCTTTATATATTTATGTTTGAAACAGAGTTTGGATGTTTTAGTTTCAATAACTTAGTGTTAATTTAGGTGACATTTAGTTAAATCTGCCTTGTGGAATCTGCATTGTTATTTGTTGCATATGCTTTTTGGGTATTTCTAATTATAAATTGAGCGCATAAATGGGGTGTTTGGATATGCATTTTCAAAGTGATTATTTCGACTTGAAGAAGCATAATCATAGAATGAGATAGTTTGTTGATTAAAGCTAGGGGTGGTTCCGTGGTTAGGAAATTTTACATTTTTCTCAATTATCTGTTTTCTTACAAAATTTTGCTGGTTTTCCAGATTTGATTATTCTACCTATAAAAGAGCATAATACTTTTTAGGTGATCACTGAAAATTTATACGTTGTAATTAGCTTGCTAATAGAAAGAGTTTTTGGGAAGACTCTAGAATTACCCTACAAGAATAATGACGCTCGTTCTTGGAGACAGTTAATTTATTTTGAATTGTATGCGATTGATAACGTGTAATCGTCTTATGTGGTTTGCAAAGAATGGTTTTCAACGAACTTAGATAAATTGTGCGTTATTTTATTTATTTATTATTATTATTTACAGCCGAAGCCATATTACTCGGTTTTCAGCATTATATAGTAATGCTTGGTACAACGGTTCTCATTCCTACGGCTTTAGTTCCTCAAATGGGAGGTGGCGATGTAAGATATCAAATGTGGTTTCAATAATATATTTGTTATCTTAAAATGAAAATAAAATTTTTATTTTTATGATTTTATTAGGATGAGAAAGCTCAAGTTATTCAAACTCTGCTTTTTGTTGCTGGGTTGAACACGTTGCTGCAATCTTTGTTTGGAACTCGGCTACCTGCTGTGATTGGGGGTTCATATACTTTTGTTGCACCTACAATCTCAATTATACTATCGGGTCAATGGAATGATCCAAATCCTGTTGCAGTTTGTGAACTAATTTTTTTCTTTTAGTCATTTTTTGTGTGTTTTGAATCTAGAAGGGGTCTTAGATAATAATCTTGAAAATATCGAACTTCTCTATTCAGAAATTCAGGAAAACAATGCGTGCAATCCAGGGTGCTATGATTATCGCTTCAACACTTCAAATTGTTTTAGGATTCAGCGGCCTCTGGAGAAATATTGCAAGGTTGGTTAAGAATCAAGTAAGGGTAAATGGCACAATAAGTTATCCCACTTTACCAAATTTCTCATTTCGGGTACTTGACTATTTTAATTAATTTAAGGTATCTAAGTTTTGTTTTAATCTCCAAGAGAAATTATTATTATTATTATTATTATTTTAGTCTATTAACTTATTTTTACCAATTTGAATATTTAAGGTAAATAAATTATTTTATGTTGAGGGATTTTTTTCGGGTGTCGTGGTGCTTCAAAGGGTACAAAAGTAATCCCTTTTTGGTGGTAAAAAAACTCAGGTACCTTGAATAAGTAAATAAAAGTTTAGTATCTGGAATGAGAAATTTGGTAAAGTTGTTTACCTTTTACCCTTCGAGAAACTACACCACCAAGTCACTAACTAAAGGTGGCACTTTTGACCATTATACTTAGAAATGGGCTAATTTTGCGTTATATATCTAATGGGTAACTTTGATACTTAATTGAAAATGAAATGTGTTGAACAAGTTGAAACTTACCAAAATTGAATTTGAATGCTTACAACTTTCTAAATCTCTTGAATAAATTAGTTGGATTAATATCTTAATAACATAGCTATAGCTAGCTATTTAAACCTATTTAATACAGCAAGTATTTATAAAACTCAAGGAGAAATGAACAAAAAATGTTGGGAGGTCCAACCGTTTCATTCCGACCTGTAAAATTGCTTAAATGTCATTTCAAATTTCTCTGTAGGTTTCTGAGTCCACTTTCAGCGGTTCCATTGGTTTCTCTTGCTGGTTTTGGGCTGTATGAATTTGGATTTTCTGGGGTGAGATATATTTTAAACAAAATCTTGAAACCGTTCCCTCATGGCTGCTTGTATTTAAATATGTTTTTATTTTTCAGGTCACCAGGTGTGTTGAAATCGGGCTGCCTCAGCTCATAGTTCTTATTATTCTGTCTCAGGTAACATTGTTATAGCCAAAGATTAAAAGCACAAGTTAGATTGAAAATGGTTCTAGATTACGATTTCTATCATACATGTGTCATTATTGATAGTCACACGTATTGCTGAAGTATGTAATTTATGTGCATATGATTGTTTCCTGTAGACCCCCGTTTGTGAATAAATGGGTCGATTTGTTCTCAAACTAAAATAAAATCTAAGATAAAACTGGAAATGCATCAAACGAGTTACATGGGTCAAAAGTCGCTCAAAATGCATAAAATGCTATCATAAAAAACCTAGAATCATTGTCACCATATTTAACACATTAACTATTTATAAATTTAAAATAATGAGAAGGCGATAAAGTGCTTGTTGGTCAATACTAATTTACCCTTTTTGACTAGTTAAACCACCCACCCGATCCACACATTTTCCACCTCTGGTTTTCTGCAACTATTAATGTATGTGAATAATCGTTCCTAATCACTTTCTTGACAACTTATTTTTGGTTATGTGCAGTATCTAGCCCATCTGGTACATTCGGGAAAGAATATCTTTGATCGTTTTGCTGTTCTGATCTCGGTGGCAATTGTTTGGATTTATGCTCACCTACTTACAGTTGGTGGGGCCTACAACCATACGGCACTGAAGACCCAAAATAGCTGTCGGACTGATCGTGCTGGACTAATTGATGCTGCTCCCTGGTTAGACGTTGCCCTTTTCTTCATTAGTAATTTATGGTTTATGAATTGGTGGAGTGGGTTATGTTTTATCAACGGATCAAATGGGTTAAATGAAATATTAGCTACAACGGAAACAAGTCAAATGGGTTGAATGGGCTGAAATTTGGTAAATTTTTTTTTTTTTAATTTCATACAACTTCCTAAGTTGTTTTGCTCTGAGAATCATTTTATACTGAAAAGGGTGAAGGCCACAAAAAGGTACCCATATTAAACAATCTTTTCCTCTCAGGTACTTTATTTTTTATATCAATTTGAGGTATCCAAGTCTTTTTACTACCATAAAAGGATCTTCATACCTTGTAAAGTATCACAACACAAAAGAAATTATCTTTTTGCTTTTTGGACGGTTGTAGGACTACAATTTCATATGTTTTTCACCATAAAAAAGAGATTTTTTTACCCTCTAAAGCACTGCATGACAAAAAATCCATTTTTAACATAAAAAAGAAACTTAAATACCTTAAATTTTTTATACTGTTAAAACTTAACGGAGTTCCCTTATAAATGAAAATTGGATACCTTAATTTGATAAGAATATAGTTGAGTACCCGAAGTACAAGTTTGATAAAGTTTTGTAATTTTTTGTTCCATTTACCTTTCCAAAGATAATGTAATATCTGTAATCATATTTAACATTCTAGTACTATATTTATTTGTAAGAATTCTACATCTTCTATGGATAAAAGATGTTTCAAGTCTAAGCAACCAGACCTGACCCAATCTGATCCCCATAGAATTACCCATTTTGCCACCTTTAATGGGGATCATTGCTTCAGTTGTGTGTTATCTAATGGCTAGTTTTGAAACTCTTACAGGATAAGAGTTCCTTACCCCTTTCAGTGGGGTGCTCCCTCATTCGATGCTGGTGAAGCCTTTGCTATGATGATGGCTGCTTTTGTTACTCTTATAGAGGTCCCTTGTTTTACCTTCTATCGAACAAGTTAATCCCTTTATGGCTGTTAACCAAGTGGCAAGTGTACCAATTTCAACCCGTTTATGTTTTAATTTTAAATGGGTCATATGGGTTCGGGTCAAAAAAATTGTAAAAGGTTATGTAATCATAATTAACACGTTAGTTAGTTCTAAACTGTTAATGGGAAATGATGAATAGAAAAGTGTTTTCGGGGCAACCCACCTGAGCAGCCCATTTTGCTACTTGATGGTGTCTGTAGCTACAACAAATCCCAATTTTTGGTTAGCGGTCCATCTTAAAGTCTGATTAGATATCTTCTACATGTTTCATTTGTACCATCAGTCCACAGGCGGTTTCATGGCGGTTTCCAGGTACGCAAGTGCAACTCACATGCCTTCATCTATTCTAAGCCGTGGTATCGGTTGGCAGGTAATTACCCTTATTTTTCACTTATTTTTTATTTTTTTATTTTTTTTAATTTTTTTAATTTAGAGATAATTTAAGGTTTCAGATATGAGATATAAACTGATAAAAGTATCCTTTTATTGTGCAATATATTGGAAAAGAGTATAAAGGATCCGCATAAGAGTACAAAGAGGTGCAAGTGAGAAAGTTACCTTATTGAGTAGTATACTAAATGTTTGATATTTTCATTTTGGGTTGTCTCATGTAGATTGCAAAATTTCTTTATTTGCAAAATTTTAAGGTTATAATTACCTTCTTTTTCATTTTATTAATTTTGTTTTAAATGGAATTTAAAGATATTCAAATTTTACAGTATTTTACTAATATTTAATAAAATTTCAAATTGTATTTATCAAGTCCAAAGTTTATATCTATATGCTAGAGGACTTGCAAGTTTACCATTTTTGACTCTTTATCCTATTTAAGCCTGGTTACACCCTTACTATATGAATTGTCTTCGTTGATAGGGAATTGGGATTTTATTGTCTGGTGTGTTTGGAACAGTGAATGGGTCTTCAGTATCTATGTAAGCCTCTACATTCCGAATCACAGTTTTTGTTGCTTTGTTTGACACGAATTCATCTCACTCACGATGTTTTTGCAGTGAGAATGCTGGTCTTTTGGCATTGACCCGTGTGGGAAGTCGAAGAGTGGTGCAGATCTCAGCTGGTTTTATGATATTCTTTTCGATCCTCGGTAAGAACTTTTTATAAAGATAACAAAATGAAGGGGTAGGAATATTTGCTAATTGGTTGAAATGGATACTCTTTTGCTATAGATTGAAACAGGTCTGGTTGGGTTTGACTGATATTTTTTTTTTCAAGAATTTTAGTCCTCTTTCTTAATTATTTGTTTACTTTTGTAAATAGTTAGTGTCGGGATGATCGGGAGATTGATATTGTTTAAATAGTAATAGAAGAATTAAATATAATGATTTAGGTCTATGCATTATAAATAAACTTTAGGTGAATTTTAACATGTTCGACCCATTTGAAGAGTTTCTGAAGCAGTCAAAGGTGGATTACAGGTGGGAAAGAGGATAGAGTGGGAGACAAGTCGAAACAGGGTTGGGTCAAAATGGGAAATTGTAGTATGGGTTGGGTGGTGTTGACTTAAAACACATATTTTTTTATGCTATTTAATTAAATCAGTAAGATGATTTAAAATCTTATTAAAGCGAAATTAATAACGAAACTATGGAAAATGGGATTTATTATTTAGGAGGTTGTAATTTTGTATACCTAGAAAGGTACACAATGGGCAACACCCCACATTATCTTTGTTGCTAAATATTTGAATTCTACCCATTTGGCCTATCAGGCATTTAACATAATGCAAATCAACCCGATCATAAGTAAATGGTTCGAAACTGCTAATTGGTAGTTATATGCACAGGGAAATTTGGAGCAGTTTTTGCTTCAATTCCAGCACCAATTGTTGCTGCTCTATATTGCCTATTCTTCGCTTATGTGGGTAAGTGCAGTTTCAAAATTTTGCAACTTTTTATAATTTGAATTAATAATTTTGTGCTTATTTGCAATATATCCTTTTATTTGTGCAGGTTCAGCTGGTCTGAGCTACCTGCAATTCTGCAACCTGAACAGTTTTAGGACAAAGTTCATTTTGGGATTTTCATTATTTCTGGGCTTGTCTGTGCCCCAATACTTTAACGAGTATGAAGCTATTAATGGTTACGGACCTGTACACACGTCTGCAAGATGGGTACGCAATAAAAAAATCAATTTCTAGAATATCACTTTATTTTAAACTTTAAAGGAGGCAATCTCAACCCATAAACTTAGATAATCAGGCAAGATGGGATGTGTTATATCGGAACGGGATCTTTTAGCTACAAGTGGAACGGGTCAAATAGGTTAGAAGTCGCCCAAAATCTATTTTTAATGTATACAGCTTCCTAAATCGATTTATTCTAAGACTTAGAGATTATTATTGTAATGATAGTGTTTTTGTAATCATGACTAACACATTAGTAATCTACATAATATTTTTGAAGAGCAACGAAAAAGTTCTAGCAGGTCAAAATGTCTCAACCCATTACCCATCATACCTGACCCACACATCTTCCCAACTCTATTAGGTTGCATTGACTTTCTCAGCCTCCTTTAAGGAGTATCTTCATTATGCATGATTGACTTTTAAGGTCTAACATATTGATTTAATACATAACAATGGCTATATAGTAGTAATATACAGTATATAATGATGGCTGCATATTGAGTAATGTTGCTGTGTAAGTTTGTAAGACACTTGTATCAACCTGAAACTTGAAAAATAGAAGGCTTGACCTTCAAAAGTCAAATTGAGCTTCTTTGTATGTATACGCATGGATAGTTGGATTTAAGTCTCTTTGATTTAGAATTATGTGACCCTAAAAGCATTTTATGTTTGCCATTTGACGTCTCATTGACCTTGACTCACACTTGTTTTCTTAATTTGTAGTTCAACGACATGGTCAATGTTCCTTTTTCATCTGAAGCCTTTGTGGCTGGAATTTTGGCCTATTTTTTGGACAATACAATTCACAAGAAAGACGGTTCGATAAGGAAAGATCGTGGCAAACATTGGTGGGACAAATTCCATTCCTTCAAGACCGACTCACGAAGTGAAGAATTCTATTCATTGCCTTTCAATCTCAACAAATACTTCCCATCTGTTTGAGAAATCAAAGAATGTTAAAAGGTACTTCATTATTGTTGTTTTAGTTAAATATGGAAGCAATCATATGCTAAAGTAGTACAAGTTCAATCCAATTCTCGAATGATTGTCAGTAACACTTGTTAATTAATTTTGTTTTTGTTACTGTAAATTTGTCCGCAATATCTATGTTAAAGAGAAAGGATTGTTTTTTTTTTGTTTTGTTTTTTGTTTTTAAGTATCCCTCCCGACTTATGTGCCAGAATTAATGATGCACGGGGTGTGTTTATTCTCAAATGGGACAAATTATATAACTAGCAGATTGTCAAACAGGCTGAATGTCACCAAGACTGTTTTTCTTTTCTTTCTTTTATATGCATACAACTTTCTAAATCGTTTGATTTAATAAGATTTACACGATGGGTTTGACTTCAGTTGGCTGAACCTTTTGACATGCACTCCATTAAGTTAGAATACTATTGTATGGTACAATAGGTTGCATTTAACTCATATTTGTGGGGCAATTTAGAAGGAAAGTGTTACCTTTTTGCTTAGAATGAAGGAGCATGGTATGCTTGACCATCTTAGAAATATACTCAAAAACTCATTAAAAGCATAAAATCCAGCATAAAGTATCAATACATTTATTTCCAAAGTTTCTTAGAAAAAGGTGATAAAGTAGAGGTGCAAATGAAATTTTGAGCTGGGACTTCTAATAATTGGTCATACATTATATAAAGGAGCGCCTATAGAATGCACTTGCATATGTTCTTTTAGGTTGATTTTTTAGTATCATGCATCATAACTCTTATCAAGTAAATTGGTTTATTTATCTTTATTTATGTTCATACCATAATACTTGGATAAAACCTCCTAATTGGGCTTTGCTAGAATTTTTCAATCTTGTTAAGAGTAACTTTAAAGTCTTGAGTTTGAAAGTTATTCTTATTCTTTATGTCAGAGGATTAACCAGTTAAGTTGAATTCGTTGTCCCGGGATCCTAAACAACGAATTTTGGGGTTCAAATATTTGGATATGCACTCTAGACCGTTTGGCTTAATGTCTAGATCTTTCTTCTTTCTGGCAAAGTTATCATCTTCTCATGCGTTTGACATTCTTATACTATCTCATAAGCTTATTAGCTACTTTTTGTGTAGATCACAAACTAATCACATTGGTTAATCATTGAAACCATATGTACTTTCTAGTATTATAGTTACTGCTTCATGTGATACAACTGAATAAAGGCCTAGCCTATTAAAGGATACAGAAGTGAACAAATGAAGCTTCTTTATCAACTACCAATTGATAAAAAGGCTAACCAAAAGAGGTGGAGTAAGTCAACATTTACTCAATAGTACCTTTAGAAACCGTCAATGTGTAGGTGTAAATGTTGGCTCAACGATCATACAAGTGTTTGGTAGATGTGCTTTTCATGGACCATTCCTATTACATCACTCATTATAACCTTAAAGACTAGATTTCCCTTTGATATAAAGGAATTATCAAATTATGGATGGGCCCATTACAAAATATTGAAAGGAACCCATCATTTCCATTATTGCCAAGAATATTATTCCCATTGTTGTCAACAACATTGTGTGTGTTATACACAATTACATATTTAAGACTTAAGTTCTGGCACAACTTATAGGACATAAGACTAGATGTGGGATTTGGGGCACGTAAAATCGGTTTCAACTAGCTGGAACACTTCCAAGAGACATCATTGAATTTCTACAACTTCCAAGTTATTAGTTCAATTTTTTCTGGAAATGTTAATGTAGAAATTTGCTCTCCATCCCAAAAAATATGAACAATAAAACTTACCCTTAAAAGTATCAGTGTGTAGTATAGAATGTTCTGATAAGCAAAACCAGGAAACTTGGAGGGCACAAATATACAAAGGGATGTAGACAATATTTGCTATATGTTGATTAAACTTTCATTGTTGATCAAATAGAGCAAATGTTGATTAAACTTTCATTGTTGATTAAATAGAGCAAAACTTTGTTTTCTCTAATATGAGTCATTTTGGACAAAAGAAATCAAGTACATTTTATTTCTTCATATTTATTAAAATTGTTGATATTGGCATTTATAATATTAGTGGGATATATATATTCTAGAGAAAAATAATTTGTGTATATATTTTAAAATGATTAAAAGGAAGAGTTGTTGAATGCTACTCACTGCTTGGTTTTGCTCACATATTTTCAGATTTTTTCAAAAGTACTTTTTCTGTATTTGTATTTGTGTTTGTATTTATATTTATATATATATATATATTTACTCAACTAAGACCCATTAATTGCTGTACATAATTAATAATTAATCTAATATATAATTTTATAAGTTAATATAAATTGGATTTTGTTTTATTTTATATTTCATCCTGTTGTTGAATGGGAACGGTACATTTAAGTTAGGACGCTATATTCCTTCCTGACACTGTACACGTGTCTCTTAATCGTAGATGTCGTGACAGGAATACGGAGGATGGTTAATTAGGTACTCAGTTTCTGTTATATTCAGTTTCTATTTTGGTTTGAGGTATATTAGGACTTGAACATTGTTATTTATTCCGTTTTGATTTGATTATTTAGAGTTACATCTCATCTTCACTGAAGCTCTTCCGTTTGGACGTTGTTTGTCTTATTACTGGTTTCGTTTTGTGAAGCAAGAATGAACATATACTGTAATCACTGTATGTTTGGTTACATTTTGAGTTGTGCTTCATGTGTTTTATGCTTGACTATTTGTTACATTTTACATCATATCTCTTAATCATTTACTTCATCTTGATTAGTTGTTGAATGTTGATTATGTAGTTATTCCATATTTTTATTTGGTACAGATGGTGGAATAAGCACCATTAAGTATGTGGAGTATAAAAACTTCAACGACACTTACTGAATTAGTGAGCCGCTCAACAGATAAAATCTTCCCGTTCAAGATGAAGTGTTCCTGACTGCTGCTCAACTACTATTTTGATGGTACATGTTAATCAACCCATTGTATTTTATGTAGCATTTTTACTACACTTTTTGATGGATTGTAAGTACTCATAGTAGATCAAACCCTTAACTTTTAATAGTATACCGACGAAGTTCATACTGTTACCAACAAGCTAGAAAAATATGGATTTTTATACCCTGGAGATGGAGAAATGTATTTAGAACAGAACCTCTGGCTGTCCAAAGAGGATTCTTCATTTGGAGGGGCCTGTTGTAGAAAAGGTTGGAAGGATAGTCTCTCAGCGGGCCTGGTTAATAAAGTTTTGGAATATACTCCTCTTTTACATCCTTTTAATTAGCTTACTCTCTGTTTACACTGCTCTGTAGGTACCCTGCTGGCCTGCTATTAAAGAGGAAATTTGTGCGAGTGTTGTCCTGTTTGTCTTGACAATTGCAATTGTTAGGGTAGCTTGTGCGTTTTGCGTCTCAACAAGGAGCACATAAAAGAGAAACTGGTAAGAGACTGAAATTCAAGGTACCTTCTATCGGTTGTTTTACTAGCGAAACTAAATCAGTAGTACCATATAGAATAGATAAAGCAAACATCATGGTGTTGTTTGGAACCAATTGTGTCCCAAACCAGACCAAACCAAGAAACAGTTTTTTGTGATATCATGAACACGATAACTGATCTTTGAGTATGGCGTGAACCACAACTAATCTTTGAATATTGCGTGAACCAACCACTGGTATTGATTGGTTTAGGCTGGTGTTTGCCCCTACTTCTTGATTTGTTATCAAGTCGAGGAAAATAGTGCGAGTAACACTCCCTTGTTAATTCTTGTTGCTCAATTATTTTCCTTTGCTTGATAGTGAGTTGGGATGATAATGCTTTATGTTTGTTCTTAGGAAGAATGGGTTGAAAGAATAAGTATCAATTATCCATTATTCATGTAGATTACTCTACGTTTATCTTTATGGACAGGATGTGTTCTATCTGATTTACAGGGGATGTAGGTCTAATGAGCGCATGTACTGCATGCCAACTTAATCATTGTATAAATACTTATGGATTTGTTTTGTAATAAAGTTCTCATGTGATGTATGTTATCCTTAAAGATTGAATGCCTAATAAGCGAGTTCTGATTGAGTTTTCTTTTCAGTTATCTATCCCAATTGCGCGCAATCCTCTAGGGAGAATTACCAAAGATATTTTATGCTACTTAAAAGTGGATTGTGGGATGTCAAACATATGATCATAGATTTTGACCTTATGACAATCTTATTCCATGCATGACAAATTAGGAGATGCACTTAAGAGGATTTGGAAAATAGTGGCCCTTGTATGTGGGTTACTATGTGGTGCAGTTCCTATGGTTGGGTGTATCTGGCTTCGTAAGTTCATTGCTTTTGCCTTATCTCTACATATAACTACGCATGTGAAAATCATTAAGAAATCTTGATTACTTCTCCCTTTCTTACATAAACGCGTCTTTATGGAATATGTGAAGGAACACTCCCCTATTCAGTTTTAAAGGGAGTTCACGAACAGTTGGGTTTTTAATTTTTTATAAATAAACCACTGTTTTTGAGCGGCTGTAAGCATCCCATTATCCAGAGTCTTTTGACCATCTTACTAAGGGCCTCCTTTTTGTAAACTTTTGACTAGTTTCTTTTGCACAAAGTTTCTCATAAATCACCAAAATAATACTTGAGTAGATGACTGTATACTAGAGATATGTAAATAAACCACTGTGCGTACAAATAGCTCACCATGGAATATGTAAGTCTCAGTGAACATGTTTTATATACTCTGTGATAGCTTGCTCAAGTTTAATAGAGTCCGGGGAATCACTATTTATGAAGAGAATGTTATAAATGAGAAATATAAGGAATTATTCATTTGAAGAATTTATCACACATTATAAGGTTTGGGGCTTCAACGTTGGTGTATGAAGATGGAATGGCCCTTCAGTTAGAAATCAAGTCTGTGTTAAGGAGATTCCTGTTACACAACGGAGTACATCGAAATGAAGGAGTTTCGGTTAAGTCAAGTTTTTGTTTTGTTGATGTATCTTACTAAGAAACGTTGTATTTCTTTTGGTTTATTCCTGGAAAATCCAAGTATGACTGATTTATATGCACTTCTTATTTAGATTATCAAATTTGTCATCTTAGAAGTTGCAGTTCTCTATATTTACTTGTAAATTGTGACAAGAGAAAAAAAGCTTCTTTTGGTATGAAAAAAGTTGAGGGACATCTGTGATAGTGAAGAAAGTGAATTGAGACGATGTTGAAACTATCAAAAGTTTGTTACATAAAATGAATTAATGTCAATATGTTTATTAATTATATTAATTAAATTCATTACTATTACTATATCTTATTACACAATAATCTTATAGAATAAAAAGATCTGATGTTAAATCTGCACATGTAAATGATAATTATAACTCATATAAATATGATTTATACTCAAAAAGTTATAATAAAACAAGTAACAAAAAGCCAAAACTTACACATTTGATGTCTTGAAAGTAAATTACAGATGTAGCCCATGGTATATGCTCTATTGACACATCTAATCCTTTAAGAATTAATGTGACTAGTCTAATTATCTATTTAGTTCAAACAATTAAAATAAATTTACAAGTGAAAGAAAATTAAGAAAAGTCGAAAACCATTAAAACCATAAATCTTAAATTTACGCCGTGGAAACTAACATCGTGTGTACCAACAAAGATAGTTTTCACTCTAATATTAATGTACATCAAATTTAGTTTTCACTACAATATTATGCGTATTGTATTTTTAGCTTTTAAAAAATTGCATAAATCAATCCTTAATATATATATATATATATATATATGGCTGATATACATGGAACGGATAATTTTGAGGGAAGGGAGAAGCAGATCTGGACCGTCCGTTAACATTAATCACAGTCACAGTGAGTATTAATTAACATTCATTGCGACCAAAATTAATCATGATGTGTTTGTACGTGATAGTGTTTGTGTTTCACCAAATAAACGGGTAAATGGATCTTTTTCCTAATCTGGTATTTCAGTGATTATTTCTGACTATTTCTTTGGTCACTATCAAGAAGATATTTACTTACAGAGGTCTAAAATTAAAATCTTTTGACAGAATATTAAAACGCATAAGTTATCTTAGAGATGATTTTTAGATCAAACATGACACATATTGGTGTTTTGGTGACCAAGATTTTTTTGAATCAAGTTAGATGTTATGGTTTTATGATGCACACACGAAGATAGATTAAAGATGGAACTTAATTGCTAAAGAGCACATTATTGCCCTAAATAATCAAATGACCAACGAAATCGTCAGTTTCTCACTAATATCTAGGCAATTTATCAAGATTTTATCATCAACCACTAACATATGAGTTTATCATGATATATTCAAAGGCAAAATTGTTTTACTCTTTGACTTTTCTTTCCACCTAAAAGGCTAAAACCACATATATACCTTTAAGATGTGTTAGTAAGTTGTTGTTATCTTTTTAAATATCTGTGTATATATACTTGTACTTGAACTATATAGGTGAAAAACACAGCTCACTACCCTAATTAGTATAAAAAGTAATTACAAATATAAAACTAAAACATGCATGTAATTTGAATATGACTAACTAAAACGGAACTAAGTTTGCTTCATAAAGGTTAGTACAAAATAAAATCATCTACCAATAAGTAACAAGTTAATATTAAAAATTACTTGTTGGTCATAAACTATTTACATTTTGGCGATAAAAGTAAGTTAAATATTTTAACCTTTATTTAACTAAGTTCACAATATAATATAATTTTGAGGGACTAAAAACGTTCATTATATATAGTCGAGGTGCTATTATTGTAATTCATCCAATTTGAAGCTGACTGTTTTCGGCCAGGCTATACCAGCAAACATCAAGGGTATATTGTGTTCCAAAAAGTAGATCCCTCAAAGTGGATATGTTCATTGATTCCTTAATAATTGTTTTCGAACTAATAAAGTGCCAAAAAGTAACGATTAGTTAATTAAGTAGTCCATATCATTTTAGTTGAAATTCATTTGAGGTGTACATGAATAATACATACATAAAATGGTCCTAAACCTATTTCATACTTTTTGTACAATACAATAACCTTGTTATAAAGTATCTCCTTTAAAAATTACATACTCAAATGTTTTATTTTTAATATTGTTATGCAATTGCGACCAGAGACTAATTATACGAACGAACACAACATTTCCTCGATTAAATTATATTCAAAAACATTTAAATTGACACTTAATACGTTCAGACCTAATTTTGTTTTATTTTTTAATTAACAGTTAAATTATTTATCAAATTATATTTATGAGTATGGATCAAATAAGAATACTTCATAAATAAAAACGGTAAGAACGTTTCAAATTTGCACTTATACTTGACAAAATAATGGATTCACATTTGTATATCTCAAATATGTAAAGAAAAATGAATGCACATTTTTAAACATGTATACAATTTCAGAAAAACGATTGATGCACAATTCTACATTTTTCATCTAAAATCGTGCATCGATCCTTTTTTCAATTTTTATGCATTTATAAGGATGCACATCTATTTTTCTTCACATATTTGATATGTATGAATGTAAATCTATTGATTTCTGTGATACATATACGAATATGGGACGTTCTTATCCGTTCTTATTTTTAAGGTGTTCTTATTGGAACTCTACCCTTATATTTATATATATAAATATATATATACATATACGTATATATATATACTTTTTTGAGACTCCTATAAGTTGAAGGTCTTGAACAATCGATCACCTCGCCCACCTTCAATCCGTTTCGGGAACGTAGAATGTAAGAGAAATTCAAATGTTAGAACTCCAGTACGTATGGAACCAAAAGAAAAAAGACTACCCTCAAGCTTTCCCACGCGCCGCTCTTAGTTTTCAATGAATCTCAGGATTTCCTGCCATATGGGACTTCTCTTATTCCCCACACAGTGGAAGACCCTCCTGATTCCCGGGTATTATTTGATTATGTGGGCTTTTGTTAGGTATGCATGTTGTGTCATTGCGTTTTGTAAGTTGTCTCACTTGTGATCATGTTAATTAGTTGATTTGTCTATTATGATTAAAGGTAGCAATAATCCATCCATTATGTTTCTTGTCTTTTGTTTGGTGTAACAGAAAAATTCAATGTATTCTCCAGTTTAGTCATGCCGTGTATTTTTTGATTGAATCACTAATCACTAAAATTGAACAAGTTAAGATATTCAAAGTTTGTTTTGAATAATTTGAATGGTTTGTTTGCAAGTTTTCAGCGCAACACATTTGGCTGAAATACCACATTTTATAAGGTTTAACCGAACAAAAGACACATTACCCAAACACAAACATGTCAGTTCGAAGCTACCATGTGTAGCCGAGATGTAGCCTTTAGGAAACCGGTTCATCGGTTAATCTAATATTCGTTGCGGTTGTGTTCACTAGTGTTATCATTGGTTTCTCAACCCTTAAGTTGAGATATGTGAATTAATCTCACATTGCAATACAGTATATTTTAGGGTGAATGAAAAGTTTGTCGGATAGTCACCCTTAACCAAAAAACGTATCAATCCAAACTTTCACTATGGTCATTTGATTTCGGCTAACTCTTTGCAATGAAGTTAATAAGACATTCAAATGCAAATAATCTACGTAACTAGATGAAGTGACACATATGCAGCTGTTTTTGGCAATTAGAAAAACAACCTTTGATTAAGCTTTAGTGACCTAACGAGTAATAGCAGAGCTTCACGATTGACATTTATTTGGTGGGGATGGATATCAAATTTAGATATCAACGTCACAAAGATAGTTTTTTTTAAGAGCTAAAGATTTTATAAAATCACAACTAGTCCAAAAAAACTAGCAGGGCAACCAAAATAAAAAACAGATTATAGCATTAAGAATACTACAATATCTATTATTATACCGGTCAAAAGAATGAGTAACAATGTAATTAAACATTGACGCCTTTTTCATCTTTTGAGTCTGAAAATAGCACCATTTCTATACCTCCATATCACCCGTAATGTCACAAAGATAGTGGTTTTCTAAACCCAAAAAATGACGAGTTTAGCTTTTCATTCCCGTTCATACTATCAAATCCACACTTATTATAATAATAAAACCCAAATGCAAACCAAACGTACCCTTCAAAAGTGTCTAACCATTACCGCTCGACCACACCAAATTGCATGCTCATTTTGGACACAATTATTTATTGATTTATATGAACATTTAAACAATATTTATTAACAAAAGAGTCAAGGTCATTGGAAATGGAGATGGGAGGAATTTATTAAAGAAATCGTCCACATGAAGCTGTTGATTTTGACCACAAAATCAAAATATATTAGTTACACTAGTCAAACATAAAGCCCATATTTTCAACATGCATTTAAGAAGACGGTGGGAAACTATTAACGTCAGCTACGAACTAAATGGATGGCAGGGCGGTCATCAGTCAACTCTTTCTAGACTACTACTACTACAGTACTAGTAATTCTTTTTTGTGAAGGTTTTATTACAACTTGAGAAATAGAATACACGGTTTCTTTTTTTAAGTGGGTAGAATGTACTATACCTTCTCTATTGATCAAGCATTAAAGAGTAAACTTGTGCGACACGTTATTGACTTGTTTAGTGAATAACATGATAGATAGAAAAATAAAAGTTAGTTTTATTTATAAAGATTGTAAAATACAATTTAACAAAGAATTAATATTTGAAGGGATTAGAAGACATGACTTGTTTACATGTAAATTAAATAAAAACAAAATAGTGATTATATGTCTTGTATCAATTGTTGAAAACTCTACTTTATAAGATAGGAGTTTAGGACATGCTAACATGAAACAATTTCAAAAGTTGTCATCTAAAAACCTAGTTAGAGACCTTCTAGAGATGAAGTTTGATTGCCATTTTTGTGATTCATGTAAAGTAGGTAAACAAGTCCAAACATCTCATAAAAGTAATAATATTGTTTCAACAAAAAAGTGTGTTGAAATTTTATACATGAATTTATTTGATCAATTACATATACAAGTTTCGGAGGAAGCTTCTGTACTTTGGTTATAGTTGATGACTACTCAACATACAAATGGACACTATTTTTAAAACATAAGAATTAGGCTTTTGAACAATTTAAAATTCCTAGCAAAAATATCTAAAACTAATTTGATTGTACGATTATTTCAATTTGTACCAATCATGGTAGAGAATTTAATAATGAAGTGCAATTTGGAGCATTTTGTGATAACCAAGGGGTAACCTATAACTTCTCGGCTCCTCGCACTCTAGTTGTTGATAGGAAGAACCGAACACTATAAGAAATGACTAGGACAATGATTAAAGAATAATCAATCCCACCAAAGTTTTGGTGTGATGCGGTATCCACCTCTTATTATATACTTAACAGGGTATTAGTAAGACCAATTCTCAACAAGACACCATATGAATTGTTGAAAGGGAGAAACTATCACTTAGTCACCTTAGAGTCTTTAGTAGTAAATGTTACATACTTAACACTAGAGATTACTTGACTAAGTATGATCTAAAAGCCTATGAAGGAGTATTTTTGAGATACTCTTTGAATAAAAAATCCTATAAAGTTCTAAATAAGGACTTTAATGTAGTACAAGAGTTACTCAATGTCTCATCTGATGAAACACCACATTTACCTAAAAGATTGCATTTAGAAGATGATAACATAATTGAAGAAAATGTGTTAGACAAACAAATGAGTAATTTAGACATAGGTAAAGAAGATGAGGAAGCACAACCTAAATAACATAATCATCTAGCTCCTTTAATAAACATTAAAGAACATATCAGTCATCCTATAGAGCAAGTTGTAGGAGATTTAGGTCACAAGCCCAAAATGTAAGTACATTATGTGCCTTTGTATCTAAAATTGAACCTAAGACTATTAAAGAAGCTATTAAAGATGAATAGTGGGTAATGGCAATGCAAGAAGGGTTGAACCAATTTAAAAGAAGTCAAGTTTGGGATTTGGTACCAACACCTAGTGGTTGCTCAATTATAGGAACTAAAAGGGTATATATAAACAAACTCGATGAAAATGGTAATGTAATTAGAAACAAAGCTAGGTTGGTTGCTCAACGTTATAATCAATAAAAAGTATTGATTATGATGAAATATTTGTTCTGGTTGCTAGATTGGAATCCATAAGGATTTTCCTTTCTTACTCATGTGCAAAGGATTTCAAACTTTACCAAATAGATGTTAAAAGTGCGTTTCTAAACGGTGTACTAAATGAAGAGGTTTATGTGTCTCAACCTCCTAGTTTTGAAAACTTTAACAAATCAAATCATGTTTACAAATTAAATAAAGGCTTTGTGTGGACTTAAGCAAGCTCCTAAAGCATGGTATGATAGACTTAGGACATTTTTAATTGAGCATGATTATAAAATGGGAAAAATATATAATACGTTGTTAGTTAAGAATAAAGAAAATGAAATTATCATTGTTCAAATATATGTTGATGATATTATATTTGGTTCTACCAACAATGATCTTTGTGATGAGTTTTCTAATTTTATGCACGACGAGTTTGAAATGAGCATGATGGGTGAACTCACCTTATTCCTTAGGCTTCAAATAAAACAACATGAAGATGACACATTCATCAATCAGTTTAAGTACATCAGAGAGATATTGAAAAAGTTTAATTTGGAGAATGTAAAGCCATTGGATACTCCAATGAGCACAACCACTAAGATATCTTTGGACGAAGAGGTGAAACAATGGACAACACTAAATATCGAGCGATGATTGGTAGCTTACTTTATTTAACCGCAAGTACACCCAATATTATGTATAGTGTGTGCTTATGTGCTAGATTTCAAGAGAACCCTAAGCAATCAAATTATGAGCCGCTAAACGAATCTTTAGGTACCTTATAGAAACTATTAATTTAGGACTCTGGTATCCTAAAATGACTGACCTAGATACTATGTGTTTCACCAACTCAGACTTAGGTGGATCTTTAATTGATAGATTGAGTACGAGCGATGTATGTTATTTTCTTGGTTATATGCTTAACATCATGATTTTCTAAGAAACAAACCTCGGTTACTTAGTCAAAATTGAAGCTGAATATGTTGCTGCCGGTTGGGCATGTGCACAAGCACTTTGGATGAAATAAACCTTTGTAGATTATAATATAACCCAAAGTGAAATACCTATTTTGTGTGATAATATCATTGCTATAGACTTAAGTAATAATCTCATGCTACATTCTAGGACTAAACACATAGAAATTAGACATCACTTTGTTAGATATAATGTTTAAAAGAATAATATAATGATGGATAAGGTAGCCACGGAAGAAAAAATAGACGATATATACACTAGAGCCTTAAAGAAGAAATCTTTAACACCATACATTTAGACTTAGCAATGACGAAGCAAATCAATTGTAACAAAAAAACAGAGGGTTCACAGTCAACACACAGTAGTGCCTTGAATCAACTGTGATTCCTCATGAATTAAATGCTCCTTAAACAAAAGAAAAATGAAAAATAAAATTAAAATATGGTGTACAGTCGACACACAGTCGATCGTATCTAATCCGTAGTCCAGTCAAACATTAAAAGTTGAATGTAATTCCGCGGTCAATTCATAGTTGTGTCGTGGCTCGACCGTGCAAGGTCTCACTGATTCTTTTGCTTTTGAACTCACTTACACTAATACCTCCACTTACACACTCAACATCTTGTGCCTTAAAAGTTGTCAAACCTGCAACTCACTCTTCATAGTTCATGTTAGGGATTATGATGAATAGTGTATTGCTTCTCATAATGATATTTGGAGATCATGAAGAGAACACTACTTTGTCATCATCTTCCAACAAAACTCTTTTATACAACTTCATCATCTCATCATCTCATAATTCTCATCTCACCTCAAGAACATCATTCACATTTTACTTGAACCTTAAGCAAACATGAATGCTAACTCTTTTTTACCTTTCTCTAACCGATCTGGAAATCCATTTCCACATCAATGGATTAGTGAAGGAAAAAAGAGTTGATTTTTCTAAAATCAAAAACCTTAATATCTTCTCCATGTTTGAAAAGGTTGGATTGGAAACCATTCTAAGCTTAGATGATGGAGTATATCTCCTTGAGGTTCGAGAACTCTACAAGAATTTCAGCTACGATGAAAACACCAACAACATCTCGGCTTATGTTAACATCTACAAGTACCTGTGGAGATTAGAATCTTTTGGACCCATCCTCGGATTGCCCTCCGAGGGAATCAAATATTATTGTGACCACACCTCAATCTTTCATCTTGACGTGGGATTGAATTTCATGAAAATAATTAAGTCATTTGCTTACCCACTTTCAATGTGGTAAATTTTAAATCTTACTCTTTGTCAATTTTCGACCTTAAACCTGAATTACACACCATTCACCAAATCATCATTCAAAACATCACTTGTAGAGTAGAACCCTTTACGAAGTTATTGCCATTGAAGCATTTCTTCTTTATTGCATTCAAAATCAAATCAGATTCAACATCACTAATTTTGTATGCAAACTCATGCATTTATCCGCACGTAATCCAAATGCATATCTTCCATATGAATGTTACTCACAAAGCTTTTTAAAAGAATGGACCTTTCACGTAATGCATCATATCTTCAAAATCTTCATTCTCTTGAAGAATGTGACTTGAAAAAACTATATGGAATTTAAAGTCACAACATCATCCACCGCACCTCCATTAGGGAACATATTTCGGCAAAACCTTCAAGCTCGTTAAGGAATCTTGCTGTTATTGGGATTCACAATAGGCCTAACATGTGTCCTTCTTCCTTATCTCCTAATACTCATCAAAGGGAGTGACAATCTCAAGTGGATTAGTTCTTGTTCATTTGTTCTTTTGAATTCTCAAAAATAATTTCGATTTGGTTGTAACTTACATCACCCATGGGGTGAATAATAATAACTCTTATAGATCTAGGTATATGTGTGCCATAAAAGTTGCAGTTATTAGGATATGGGTTGTGTGAACTTTTCCATGATGATTGTCTTGATTGCCACGATGATATGTGGTATGTTGCGTGGTATTTTTTGTTTTCCACGCTTAGGAATGCATGCTAGATATTGGATATGGTTTATGTATCACATTGTTATTGCTAACCGTTGTTCACACAAAAAATTGCTATGTTTGGTTAAATTTTGTTATATGTATGTGTGTATGGAAATGTTTGTTTTGTAAGTGATTATATATAAGGTATAAGGTTGCATTATTAGTGAGAGAGCTTTCCAAGCAATTTCCTTTGTCAAGCATGTGGCAAAAAGAGCCTAAAGAAACGACAAAATCAACCATACATTTGACAAGGATGCCTTCAAATCTTGTCGGTTTCAAGACATCAATGGTAGAATAAGGAGGATGCTTTCTCGGTGTTAATGTAAGTATCGTTAACATAATTCTTAGTAACTGTTCAAAGCATATATCATTATATTAATGCATGTTTACCATCATCAAAAAGGTGGAGATTGTTAGTCCATTGTTTGATTTAAATTAATCGTAAATGATTATGTGGAAATGCACTCCACTTATTTTAATGATTGCAAGGTGATTAACATAGTGTTTATGTTAATTCTTAGAAATTATATACTTGCATTAACATCCCGTGAAAGATATGGGCCAAATTGACAAGAGAAAGAAGTTGAATTGTGGACCATGGGTTGATCGTGGTTCGATCATGGTTCTGCTGGACCAATTCCAATTTGTCGGGTCAACCATTCGAACACTCGTGTCTCCTATTCATCGTTTGAATCAAGATTAAATAATAGGAGTTTTATCACCATTTTTATAATATGCGTAACACGTTATAAGATCAAAGTTATTTTATAAACTTCGTGAAATTTACATAAAGGTTTTAAAAGTATAAAATTGCTTTTATTATAAATATAAAATGGCTGGAGAGAATCTTTTGTAAGCCTCCATTTTTTAAATTAAAGTCAAACAAGAAAACAAAAGGACTATTTGATAAGAAGATTAGTACCTTAATTGTACGTTTGTATTTACCTATTGTGTTTAATCTTTAACCATTTTAGTAAATCATTATTATTGTTTTGGTAGGGTATTGAGAACTGATTTATAGAGTTTGACTTTGGGAAAATGTTTTTCGAAATGATTTAAAATGAATCCATTTTTCAAACGTTTTTGGATCCTGGGTCAACTGTGGAGCTAACAAATTTATTTGGAAATCTTTGAAAGTTTCACTATAATAATCCAAAGAGTTAATTAATCTAGTGAGGTTATTGAGTTGATTTATGTAGTGATGTTATTAAGTTAATTTATGTAGTAAGGTTATTGAGTTATAATAATTTATGTCAATGTATCGTTGTTATTTATCGCAAGAAATTTTAAAAAATTTGTCCAAAAAGAATCTTACATTGTTATTGAAAGTTTATTCATAAATATATATAAAATGTAAAAAAAGTATAAGCTCAATCTACTCGATCAAATTACTTACTAATCAAATTTAAGTAGCTCAATAGTTTAAACTATTTGAAAAATAAAAATAAAAACAAATAGTATTAAATCATTGATTGCTGCCATGTGGTCCTTTTCAGGAGCTGTTATCTTCCATTTTCCCCATATATATACACTCACTCAATTAAACACACACAATACAAACTCACAATTAATCTCCGATCACCAACACCGCTGTCCACCTCCACCACCATAAAATGGGAAACTGCCAAGCTATTGATAATGCAAGTTTAGTAATACAACACCCAAACGGTAAATCTGAACGGCTCTATTCCACCATCTCCGCCGCCGCAGTTATGAAACTTAACCCCGGTCATTATGTTGCTTTACTTCTTACTACCACCTTATATTCTGCCCGACCACCGTCAACCACCGCCACTGCTGCTACTAAAGAAAAGAGCTCCGGTCCGGTTGTTGGTAACCGTCAGCCGCTCCGGGTTACTCGGATTAAACTTCTCCGGCCGACTGAGAATCTTACCGTTGGGCATATTTATAGACTTGTTACGACACAAGGTTTGTTGCTAATTTATGATTTTATTTCTGAGATTCTCGTTAATTTATTAAATGAAAAAACTATAGCTAGTTGTGTATTCACTCATATAAATTTTTTATCTTATATCTCATAAGTTATATTTAGTAAAGAGAATTAGTATAGAATACTGGTGACTCTATTGGTGTTAATTATTTATTTATTTATTACATTGATAACTTATTTAGTTTATGCTTGAATTTGATTCCTTGGAAACTATTAAAGTGCTTTTTATTATTTTTATATTCACAGAGGTAATGAAAGGATTAATGGCAAAGAAGAATGGAAAAACTCGTCATAATATCAGGAAAATCATGCCGTCCGAAGAACTCCCCGGGAAAAATGAACCGGCAGCCGGAAGATCTAATCTGCCGGAGGGAACTCAAAATCAGGTTTGAATCTTAATAGAAGTTGTGTGTTTTGTTTTTTAGTTAATATTTGGAATAACAGATGCTTATAAATCAAAGTTGGTGTGTATGCAGATAAAGAAGCCGGAGAAAGATCGCCGGAGGATGGTGGTTCCGGCGAACTCATCGGCCGGTGGAATGAAACCAAGAGGGTGGCACCCGTCATTAAATAGCATCTCGGAAGCATCAAGCTAGCTTTAGTAATTATAGTAGTTTTGTTTATATTAACCCTTTTAATCAACTTTTAGTTTTTTATCTTTAATATCTATATGTTTTTTAGGTTTTATCAGAGCTAATGATCAAAATGTCAAGAAAATGTGATTTTAGTGTTGATCATTTTTCCAAGAATTGTGATGAACTTGCAAACATCTCTACTTTATTGAAATAACATTTATTTATTTATTTATTTTTATCAATTATCTTACAGGTTTCGTTGATCATTCTTTTTTTTCTTTATATTTTCTAATAAATCATATATAATTTGAGTTGTATTTTATAAAATAATAGTTTGACGTTGGTGTAGTTGTATAGACATGTGTTTATTATAAATGTAGTTTGTTTTATTAAAAGTAGGGCGTGTTTGGTTAGTGGACTTAGCTTTTATGAAATGGAATTAAAATAAGAAAACATATTTGTTTTAGAAAGCGAGTATTGTATGCTTTAAATTTGGGTTTTGCAAAACCCAATCAGATTGTGTAGTTTTAGAAAGGGTTTATACATAAGTGAGTTTTATTATTATTATTTTTTTTTCCCTCTTTCAATTATATATTAAATTAAATAAAAAATAGTTATTTTAACTTTAAACACATTATATAAAACAAACATAATTTTAAAATACTATACTTTTTTTAAATATATAATTTCTTTTAAATGCATACCCATTACCAAACAAACCTTTAAAGCGACACATGTTAAAACATCCCTAGATCTCAAGGTTTACTTAGCTGTTATGGATGATTCTCAGTGAATGGATAAAGATTTTTCTCTTGTCCAGATCTTCTCCAATTATAAGATAAAAATAAAAATAGAAATAAAATTTTATAAATATATATTTTGTGAAAATATAATAAAAGAAAAGTAAAATTAGTATTTCAGATAATACGAATAGATGAATAATAATAATTCTATGATGATAAATAAATATTTTATGAATTTGTAAAATGAATTATTTAAGATTCTAGTTCTTAAAAAGATTTGGGATGTTCAATTATTGCCTAATTGGCAGTTCACTTAACCTACTCAAAGTACAACTCTACTAGAATATATGTACGAACTAGACTATTATATGTTTTATTTAAATATCCCAAATGTCATATAAACTATTCGCTTAATTTAGTTAAGATGCATATGATCATCGTAGGTAGGATGCATAGTTATTAGATATTTACGAGCTGAGGATTCATAAAATGAGATAATTAGACTTCAACTTTTAAATGTTCTTGATTCTGATTAGTTGTTTACTAAATTTTCTATGCAATTCTTACGAGTCAAAATATCACACAAACTTATAGTGTAATGTAACACAAAAGTTAAAAAGACAAAATAGAAAAAAAAATATGACTATAATCTATTTTATATTAAGCTCTTGTGTTGATTACCGATCAACGACTTATATCAATTCTCACGATGTTTTACTTCTCTTAATAACAAAAATATCTATATTATATATTATATATATATCTATATATATATATATATATATATACTAAAGGAGAATAAAAGGTTTTTCCATATTTTGCCACATAGGCAAAATGACACATGTCGGCTTCTCATAATTTAAAAATAAATAATTATTTAAATTTAAAAGATAAACTAAAAAATAAATTTAGATAGAGTTAGATGATATTTGAATATAATAATAATTAATTACAAATATATAAATCCTACTCAAACACTAAGGGTCTGTTTGGCATGAAGCTTTTCGGAACTTTAGCTTTTAGTTTTTGAACGAAAAGCTTCTATTTCGGGTCTGTTTGGCATGAAGCTTTTCGGAGCTTTAGCTTTTAGTTTTTGAACGAAAAGCTTCTATGAAAATAAAAGTTTTGTTTGTCATGTAAAAACTGTAGCTTTAGAATCTAACGAAAAGCTCAAATTCTCAAAGCTACTAGAAGTAGCTTTTCGCGAAAAGCTCCAAACTTAAAGCTACAGCTACAGCCTACAGCTACAACCTACAGCTACAGCTAGTTCACCAAACATATCCTAATTAAAAAATAATATTAAACTATTAAATCTATAATAATTACGAATATAAAAATTGTACAATTTAAATTTATATAAATATATGCTTATTATAAAATAATAATTCTTACGAGTCGACTCGAGTCACCAGTCACAAGTTAAAATTCAGAATTTCGAGTCACGAGTTAATAACTATAATAAGTTCCTTAATGATCTGATCTTTTAAACAAGCATAAATTTTGAGTTTTGATTCCTGCGAATTGGGTTAAACTTCCGCTGTAAAATTTTCTAATATGTTCGCAAGTAAATTTCACATATATTATAATTAAGTTTGGATTGGAAACGTAGATACTACGGATATATTTCGAATACTACGTATATTTTTATCCAACTTAATAACTCGATCCTGTGTAAACCGAAAACAGTTCTGATACAATATCAATCTTGGTAGCGCGTCTTAAGTCGTAATCTATCCCATCGTTCTCTTGAGTAAGATATTGATATTTCTTAGAACAGTGCATGTAACATACATATTTTAGTTACATTGTTTTCACCTTTGTAATAAATCATATATCTTTATCATATAATACTAATTAAGTACTTAAGTAAATGCATATAGACAAATAAACAACCTTTTTAGTTACATAATTTTCACCTTTTACCCTCTTTTACATGTTTTCTTTTACTGTTTCATCGAACCTCAATCATTTATATAAAACTAAGTAGACAACTTTATTTAAGATTCGTTGTAGGCATGCAATTGCTTTCATGTTGTAGCATTTAAATTCGTCCCACATAAAATGGGTTTAACTTTTGGTCCATAAAGAAATTATGTAATCTACAAACAGGTCGCAAAAAGTTGTAACATGCGAGACCATGTCTTTGGTGATTTGGCCCACTCATTGGGCCCTGATTTTATCTCATAATTTGATTGTGATGGAAGCTAGTATTGTGAAATTCTTGGATTTCATCAATCATAAGCCATCTTATAAAGTGAATTTAAGTTATTTTAAGGTTTTATTTAAGGTTTAAAATTCTTTGATTCAATATAAGTGCCGAAACCGAAACATAATTTATAAAAAATCATCTATAGCTTTGAAATACTTAGGCAATAATATAAAGATAAATGCTCCATTTTATAAATATTTTGTATACAAAATGATATGAAACAATAATACGAAAAAAAATAAGTAAATAGAGAAAAGTTAAAAACGGAGTTAATTTAATCGATTCACGTCATTTTGTATACAAATTTTAGTAATTTTTTTATAACGTGCCATTTTTTTTTCAAAAAGTTATGTCACAATTGTATTCTTCATCGTGCAACTGTTTATCCTTTCATTTCTATTTTATTTTAAATCTTTTTTGTACATTTTCTTATTCATATTATTCACAAATTTGTTAGTTAATCACGAGATCTTGTGTTTAACATCTGAATATGATTACTCGTGTTGCATTTATTAGTAAAAGGCATAGTTTACCTTTTTATGCAAACAAATGATTGAGGGGTTTGTGTGTTGTTTGAGCATGTATGATGCATGCTTAGAAACATATTCGAGTACGAAACATGGAGCAGGCTAAACAAAAAGGAAACACTTAAAGCAAATGTAGACAAAAAGTATAAGAATTGACCAAACATCATTCATATGTTTTCTTTATGCTTACATTCTTCTCTTTACCAACGTTGAAAGTAGATTTCGACATGAATAACAAGAATCCCAGTCATCTACTTTATCTGAAACATTACTTATATCTTATTTTTATTTTTTGGAGGTTGAAACTACTTATTGTTTCCGAAGGACAAATAGTGTTTTTATATACAAAAATGCAAAACAAACAAGAAGTTATTGATGAAGTAGTACGTTTCATTCGCAATGAAAGTTTTTATTTTTAAAAATGGGAATCAAACCCACCAATTTAGGTGTGGTCTAAAACCAAGTAAGACAGTTTGAAAATCAATTCAAATACCTATTAGAACCTACGCATATAGTGATTTCAAGTTTTAAACCAAACGCTCCCTTAAATACGAAATATACAATGCACCAGGAAGCATCTGAAATGCAGGTAAAAAAATATACAAATCTCAAAACAAACAATATCATAAACATAAATCACCACCAAAAAGACATGATGGATTGATTGTACTTGAGGAAAAAAGAGAAGAGTGTGTATATATCAAAAGACGATTGCAAAAAACTTATGTTGGGTATAGTTTCACACGGTCCATATACAAATGTGTCTCACAAAATTTTAACTAAAATAAGTTTGGATTACGAACGAATAATACACGAGTTTCAAGCTTCTATGGTCCAATTGATGTTTTCCTGCTGCTTGTTGTCTAATTGGCTAAAGTTTCCTTTTACCATGAACAGGCATGTGATGGTGCATACAGTAGAGCTTTTGGCCATGAGTTACGTAGTTTGATGGACTTATGACACATCCTCCATGGAAGCACTTGAAACAAGTTCTATGATATGCAGCTAGGTCAACACCCACCTGCAAACCAACAGTAATGATCAGTGTCAAGAAGTCTTCATTTGGGTCCAAGAGGTCGGGTGGGTTAGGTAGCATGTCAAAATGGTTATTTTTTAGAATGGGTTTGGTGGGGCAGACCTGCAGACACTTTGCTTGTCCTATTGATTTTAATGACTTCAAATGAGTAAAGCCTCAAGTAGACAAGTACGATGATGAATTTTATTATAATGATAACCTAAGTATTGAAATAAGGTGATTTATTATATGCAAGTTAAGAAAATTTTGGTGACGTTCCACTTATTTTGACCTGTTCATTTCTTCTCGCTTTTAAGTATTTTCATTTGACTCGTTGAAGGCAACACAGGACCTAAATAAGCTGTCTACTCATAAATGGGCTGAAAATGCCACCTTTAGTCTTAGTGACCTCTATGTCAGTTTGCGACCTTTAGTTTTTACTTTCTTTACCATCAACTTCCTTACATATATACAGTAACTTACCCCTCATTTACAGTATGAGATATACTCATGTCTCTATGGGCCAATAATCACTTTATTACAAGATACAAGAAAACCAACATCTTGATTGAATTCAACACCACATGGAGATATGGACCAACCCATATCTATCTAGCTAACAAGCCAATCACCCAACTAAACAAACAAAATTAATGAAAATTAAATGTAACATCAACTGTCCATACTTAAACCACACACAACCTGCCAAGAAACTACGCCATCAGCCAACATAACATTGCAAAAGGATAGATTGATAACTATCTCACTAATTCACATGTAAAACTTAAGAACACTACATGAAAACTAACTTCATATAAGAGTCTGATTAATCAAACTTACAAACATAAGCACAACTATCTAGGTAATTTTACACTAAATCACGGAAATAAATCTACTTCTACAACTTTCTACATGAATTCTGATATGTTTATTTCAACCTTAAAAAGAATCAGTCAATTTCAATTTTGAAGCGCATTCATACACCCGTACACAAAACAAAACAATATATTTCAAATACACGTAAATACTACTAGAAAGTCTTGAAACTACATATGGACCTAACCGTTGAACAACAGGAATCAACACCTAATCATAGGCTCCTTGACATTATAAGGCCGGAAAATGAAGACTTCCTATACAGCATTCCGTTATTTATTTTCATACAGGTTGTTTATGTAACAACCCATGACAACCTTATCACAAGGCTCATCACTATTAGTTTGTAGCTACTAAACTTGATCTCTTAAAATACACGATTTAGCTGGATTTTGAGATCTTTTAGTTGCTCATTGTGGTTGAAATGACAATCAATGTGTCATCATGACAAAACGTCATTCTCCTTCTGCGTACTTTTGAGATTATTGAAATCATCCTACCACACACACCACCATCTTCCATCTATCAACCTCTAAATCATTAAGATACTGTGTATGATCCATCTTCTGGAGTAAACAAATTTGAATGCTCCAAGTTTGAATATGCTTCAGTCCTTCTACTAGTACCAAGACTTGGTGTAGCGGGTCTCATTGGAAAATGATCATCTCTCAATTTTTTGGGGGATTTTGAGATAGAGTGTCCATATGCAGGACGTTTTGGGCTTTGACCTTGACCAGCTACACTAGCATTAATATATCTCCTGTTGGTTTTGTCGTTTGTGAAACATCCTACAGGTAAGATTGGTGTAGCAACTTGAGGAGAAGTAAGGCTTGTGTGATCATGTGTGTCGATTGTTTGAGGAATCGCCACATTAAGGTTATTAAGTAACGAGTTCAAGGTTTTGCGTGATAAGGGAAGGATGGTCGTTGGAAGAGAGTACTTCCTCCCAGTGATCAGATGCAGCCAATATCAGCTTCTGAGCATCAGCCTGTGTTAAATTAAATTAGTCTGACTAGGTATCATGAAAGTTCCCTCTGTATTTGTTCTGCCATTTCTACAATGGGAAATTTTGAGACGATGATTATCATCATCACCAATAATTGATACTATTAGGTAGATGTGGAAAAAGGGGCAGGTCAAACAGATTGTGTAACGGGTCAAAATGGGTTCGGCCTAAACAGGTCAACTGGTTCAACACTCTTTGCTCATCTTTCTTGTACTTCTTAAATAAATAAATAAAAAAAATTAATTCGATCACAAAAACCATTATTATAGATTAAAAGTAAATTCATTGAAATGAAAAGGTTTAGGATATTATAACATGTAAACGTTTAAATACAGTAATACACATAAGGTAGCATTTGACCCATTTGACCCACCGACCCATTTGACCCACCGACCCATTTGATCCATTACCAATATATTACAAGCCCAATTGACCCGTTTCTGCATATATTGGTTGAAATTTTCACCAAGATAATCTTACTTTGTCATTATTGAAATATATTTTCTACTTATGGAGAATGGTTTATAGCCTTAAAGGTGATAGACTAAATTGACGTAAGAAATATATCTTTCTGAAATTTAATAAAATTAAAGCGAGTAATGAACTATCTAAACAAAACATACCCTTCTGTTATCCGGAAGCTTATCACTCGAAACAAATTGAGATGCTACAATCAATCCCACCAATTGTCCGAAAACATTGAAAATCACGCCGTTACTCTTTTGGCCATCACTCGGATGATGATACAAGTATATTCCCTTATCATCCTTAGACTTCTGTGCATGATCCATGATGGTCTTCCATGTGTTGGGCTTAACATCAAGAATCTGCACATAAGATAATGTTTACATTGTTACGATCAGCAATTAACGCTATGGTTGATTACTAATGGATTAGCAAGTGTCTAATTACTTCTTTGATCTATCGGGATTGATAGCGTTGAGAGTAACGAGGTTCCTCACAATTTTTACGTTTGCTTTATGCAAACATTTGAAGCATTTACCACGGCTTTAAATTGAGTTTAAAAATATAAATGTTATCGTGAGGCCTTTACTCATTAACACAAAAAAAGTCATTAATCCTTGTGTGCATATGTGACCCTTATGTGTATATCTTGTTTGATTAATCTTAGGAAACCCGAATGTGAGTAAAAACCAATCACCTAACCATAAAATAACTAGATAATAGTCATCAACTCAAAACATAAAACCAGGCAACAGCATCAACTTCACTATATCTTTTAGAGGTGGTAATTTTGACCCATTTACTTATGAATGGGTTGATTCGGTTGTGTTTCATCTCCAACGGGTTTAATAGCTTATGTGAACCAGGCAACGGGTTTAAATGATACAGTGGCTGATGTGATGACTAATGGAACTTGGAGATGGCCAAATGATTGGGTTGGCACATTCCCGATTTTATATCAGCTTGAGCCTCCTGTGTTAATGGGCTGCTCATGAAGATACTCTTGTCTGGAGGTCAATAGATGGCCAAATGAAGCCGTTTTCTGTATCGCTTGCTTGGGAGTCTGTTAGACCAAGAGGTGATGAAGTGGCATGGTTTCATATAGTATGGCACTCATATTCTATTCCTAGGCATGCGTTTAACCTATGGCTTATTATGAGAAGAAAGTTGAAGACGCATGACAGAATGAGGCAATGGGATGTTGGCGATTCAGTCGACTTAAACCTGCTTCGTTGTTCGCTGTGCAAATTGCAACCCGACTCTCATACCCACCTATTTTTCGAATGTGATTTTTCTATGCAGGTTTGGGCATCAGTTAGATCATTGGCGGGAATGCAAAATGTGTCCCCTAAGTGGGATGATATCATAGCTTGGATTCAACCTATTGCCAGTCGAAATTCTATCAAGAGTGTGGTAGCTCGTTTGGTTTTAGCCGCTGCTACTTATGTTCTTTGGCAAGAACGGAACAATAGAATCCATGGTAAAGATGCAAGACGTGTAGCTCAGATTAGAGATGTCATTGTTGAAGTTGTAAGGTTAAAGCTTATGACTATTCGTTTCAAGAACAACTCTAACGTGACTCAAGTCCTAAAGTGTTGGAAGATCTAAAGTGCTGATTCGAGTGGCTCTCATGCATGAAGGTCGGTTATGTTATATCTTCATTTATGGCCATAGCACTCATGGTTATTTATTTAGCTTTTCTTGGTTGTAATGGTTCGAGTATATTCGAGCCACTTAGTTATTTTTTATTGTTGTTTGGTTTAGAGTGCCTCATCACCACTCTTCCATGTGTTTAACATTTTTCGTTTTATTTATAATATTCACCGGGTACAACCCTTTACCCAAAAAAAAAAAAAAAAAAAACCGGTTTAATAGCAAATTAGTTATTTATAATTTGAAAGTCTAGAGTTTTCTATATCTGTGCACTCAAAATTTTGATTCTGACTGTAGTAAAAATAATCATTATTAACACATTAAGTATTTAGAACTTCATTTTAATATAGGATGGAAACTTGCTTGATAGTCAAAACATCCAGCCTGGCCCGTTTCGACTCATACTAATTTATAATCTACAAACCCATACCTGGTTTAACCCGATACCCAACCAGCCCATGTCACCCATTATTGCCACCCCTAGTAATCATTATCAACACAGTAAGTATTTACAGCTCAATTTAAGAATTGTTGTTGATAACTAACAACCAGCATTGCTATATACTCTCTTAGAAGGAGGTCGATTTCTAAAAACTTACAAATTCTGCCAACTACAGCTTCCAAATTGCTTTCTTTAGTCTAGTACAGTCAAAAATATAAAATAAAAATGAAAACGTAAACAGAAATTCTTATTTAATGACAACAAACTTCACTTTTTTCAAATATATGAATAATTCATAATCATAAACCTATGAGAGAATTTTTTGAATTAATGAAATAAAGGTACTTACTTAAGCTGCACTTATCCTTTACAAGAAACGATTCTGTTTTTGCTGCTTTCACGTTAGTTGAAAAAATTGCATTCACCGACCTGGCACACAGCCTGCAGTTTCTATTCCCCTTCCAGGCTGAATTATGCATAAATGTAAATATCAAGAACAACAATACCTTCTTTCATCTTCACAAAAGTATTTCCTTGAAGCACATTTTACCATTCCATTTACTCATAACCTTATCATTAGATTCATCCGCATCGAAACACAAAGAAATATCATAATTTACTTTCATTAAACTAACTAAATTCAGGTTTAATCATCCAAAAATAAATTAAAATAACATCATCAGATAAAAACTCACACTCAATATTAATCTAAACATTCAATCAATCTTGAATGATAACAAACTGGAGCAAACCCTAATTTCTACAAGAAATCGATTACAGATGACTAGAGAGATAATAGAGTACACTTCGGTTAAAAAGAAGAATAAATAAATAAAATATTCCATATTCCGTTAAACTTTAAATTTTTGTAACTTTAAAAATTTATACATACTGTATGGTAACTTTTAAAATCTCCCTATTATATATTGGTACGGTTATAAGGAGAAGGTTAATTTTATAAGAAAGTAAAAGAAGTTAATGAGGAGGTAACAAGTGTCTCCTCATTTCCTCCCTATTTCTCTCCAATTCTCCTTCATTCTTAATTCTCTACCTTTATTCTTTTTATTTTAAAAATTCGGATTTTAATTAACATAAAAATTTTAAATTCGTTTTTTTTTTTAAATTACGTTTTTCTAACGTTTTTTTTGAGTTTTTTTGTTTTTCTTCGTTTTTTTTACCTTTTTTTCGCTTTTACGTTTTTCTTCGTTTTTGTTTACGTTTTTTTTTCGTTTTTTTCATTTTTTACGTTTTTCTTCGTTTTTTACGTTTTTCTTCGTTTTTTTATGTTTTTCTTTTTTTTTTTATGTTTTTCTTCTTTTTTTTCGTTTTTCTTCGTTTTTTACGTTTTTCTTCATTTTTTTACGTTTTTTTTACGTTTTTCTTCGTTTTTTACGTTTTTCTTCGTTTTTTTATGCTTTTCTTCGTTTTTTTACGTGTTTTTATTCGTTTTTCTTCGTTTTTTCTCCTTTCTTTTTACGTTTTCTTCGTTTTTTAACGTTTTTCTTCGTTTTTTTACGTTTTCTTCGTTTTTTTTTACATTTTTATTCATTCTCTTTACGTTTTCTTCGTTTTTCTTCCTTTTTTTACATTTTTTTTCGTTTTTCTTCGTTTTTTTACATTTCCTTCGTTTTCTTCATTTTTTTTTATGTTCTTCGTTTTGTTACGTTTATTTATGTTTTCTTCGTTTCATTTACATTTTTTTTTCACTTTTCTTCGTTTTTATGATGCACTCACACTTAAAATCTGATGCGTTGATTATTATCATATAAGTCTAAGTGCATCATAGTTACAGAATATGATGCACTAACTTATACTTTTATGATTCATCGTAGATATGAACTTTGTTATTTCAAAATCTTGGTGTATCATAGTTATAAAATATGTGGTATTGTAGATTTTGAAAATTCATTGCATCATATTTATAAGTTATAAACGTCCCCGATCGAGTAAATATACAATAAACATTATTATATAAGTATAAGTGCATCATAGTTATAGAATACGATGCACTAACTTATACTTTGACGATTCATCGTAGATATGAATTTTGTTATTTCAAAATCTTGGTGTATCATAGTTATAAAATATGTGGTATTGTAAATTTTGAAAATTCATTGCATCATATTTATAAGTTATAAATGTCAGCGATCGAGTAAATATACAATATCATTATCATATAAGTCTAAGTGCATCATAGTTATAGAATATGATGCAGTAACTTATACTTTTATGATAAATCGTAGTTATAAACTTTGTTGTTTCAAAATCTGGGTGCATCATATTTATAAAGTATGGTAGTGTAATTTTTTTAAATTCATTGCATCATATTTATAAGTTATAAATGTCTCTGATCGAGTAAATATACAATATCATTATCACATAAGCTTAAGTGCATCATAGTTATAGAATATGATGCAGTAAACAGTATTATCATATAAGTCTAAGTGCATCATAATTATATAATATGTTTCAAAACTTGGGTGCATCATAGTTAAAATGGGGGAAAACGAAAAAAAGAACGTTTAAAGAACGAAAAAAGGAGAAAAAAGCCAAAAAAATATAATAAAAATGAAAAAGAACAAAAAAACGTAAATAAACGAGGAAGATCAAAAACAACGTAAAAAAAATGTAAAAAGACGACGAAAAAATGAAAAAAAAAAAACCTAAAAACACGAAGAAAAAACGGAAAAAAAAAATGAAATATGATAAAAACGTAAATTTTTTGAAGAAAAACAATAAAAACGATAAAAAAAAACGAAGAAAACGATAGAAACGTAAAAAAACCGTAGAAAAACGATAAAATCGTAAAAAAACGAAGAAAAATGATAAAAACGTAAAAAAACGAACAAAAACGAAAAAAAAACGAAGAAAACGATAAAACGTAAAAAAAACGAACAAAAACGATAAAAACAAAGAAAAACGATAGAAACGTAAAAAAAATGAAGAAAATTCTTAAAAACGTAAAAAAATGAAGAGAAACGATAAGACGTAAAAAAAAATAAAGAAAAACGATAAAACTCAAAAAAACGAAAAAAGAACGTAAAAATAACGATGAAAAACGTAAAAAAAACGAAGGAAAACGATAAAAACGAAGAGAAACAGAAAAACGTAAAAAAAAAAGGAAGTAAAACGTAAAAAACGAAGAAAAATAAAAAAAAACGTAAAAAAAAAAAATTAATTCAAAAAAAATATTAAATAAAAAAACAAATTTTTTTAAAAAAAGTATAAAAAAAAAGGTGGAGAAATGAAGAAGGAGATGAAATATGAAGGGTGGAGAAATAAAAATGGTGGAGAAATGGGAGGGAAATGGGAGAGAAATGAGGAGGACATTTGTCAACTTCTTATTGGCTTCTTTTCCTTCTCTACTAAATTTACTTCCTTACATTAACCAAACCCATTATATATTAACTTGTTTTTTTTACATTTAAGAAAATAAAATTTTCCTTTTTTAAATGATAAAAGAAAAAAACATTACATACAATAGAGAGATTTTAAAAGTTTATCTCATATTTAAAAAGTTTTAAAGTTAGACATATATCATAAAAAAAATTAAATTTTAACGGATAACAAAACAATAAATCCAATAATTTACGAGCTTTTTATTTCCCTTTTAATTTCAAATGTACATAAGGCCCCTTCATCATTGCTCCTTGTACCTACAAGACCCTTTTCAACCTACTACTTACTATATAACCCCTTGAGTTTAGCGGCACATACAAACAAGCACAAAATAACAAGAAATAGATTTATATTTAACATGTTTTATAATAATATTAGTTATTTTCAACGGACTTGATAAGCACACAACATCATAGGAGTGGTTTAATATTAGAGTTTTGAGTTTCAAAGTTTAACCTCTAGTATAACTTTTGAGAGAATTGTTCAATGTTAACTTTGGAGGGAAAAAAAAGTCACAAAAACTGATTTTAAATCAAAAAAACTCAAAATAAATAAATAAATAAAATGTTTAACTATGAGCAACCAATGTTTGAGACTCAACTTCAGGCAGGAGTGGTTCCGACGTTGAAGTACCATTAACGCTAAGATTTGGGCTCCACTCCCCTCTCTTTATTTGTTTTAACTTGTTATTTTTAATCAAGAGTGTTAAGATCCACATTTTGATCTTACAGATATCTATCTATCTTGTATAAATTGAAAGCATCGAATCCTCATAAAACTTCAATTTCGACCAAAATATTGTAGGATCTCAATCACATCCTAATTGAATTAAATTAATGAGTTAAAAAAATATAAATATATTAGTCTATAACTAGCAAACACCCACACAATGGGAAAGTCCGCGTGGTGATGGTAGGTGACAGTGATGAAAGATTGAAAGTATATATATGTTTTGAAATTTTGTTGCATGTTTTTTATGTTTATATATATACATAAAATATTGAAAATTGACTTATATATAGTAATAATGATAGCTATTAATAGGAAGTATAAACGTCGAGATGATTAAGGGTAATATAGTCATTTCTCGTTATTGAATTGAAGATTAGATCAATGACTCAAATGCATTATAAATAGTTATACATATAGATAAACAAGGCTAACAGTGTAACTATTTTCAACTCATAAAAGTAAAATTATATGATGTTAGTTGTTGACTTTATTTTCTCTTTTAGTTAATTATTTAACCGGAAACTCTCGGTGCTTCCATTAATAAATTTGAATATGTATAGAATATGTATAAATTATTGTACATTCACCCAAAATTCAAGAGGTCTGCATAAATTCATGTGGAGATGTGGAATTTATTGTGGTCTTATTACAACTTTAGATGGATGTTAAAAGGTCTTAATGAAAAATTTAAGGGCTCTTATTGTTATTATTTTATAAAAAATATTATTCAATTATTATCCAATCAAAAGAAGTTTGGCTTTGATAGATGACAAACATGAGGTTTTGAAGGCGAGTACTTCGCTACTTGGAATACGATCATGTTAAATTGGTTCGTTACGAAGATTACTAAACCGAATTTTACGGTCTTATTTACAATTGAAAATGTTAAACCCATTAATCGAGATTACTACTTCTAAGTCAAGTCTAATCTTATCTAGTCTATCTATCTAGTTAATATATTAAACGACAACATATTTTATCCATCTCACTAGTCTCTTCCAAAACGTGTTGCAGTTGAATTAATTCAAAGTAAATAACAGCGTGTTGTTTGATTAAGACCTCAACAAGTTGATATCAACGATCATCAAATAGAACTAATTTATAAAGTCATTCACTATGGTATATTAACTTTAAAGTTTTTTACACGAACAATGCCTCCCATCACTTGAATCTTCATTAATGTTTAACTAGCTTAAGAACGAACAGTTGGTGCCACCCATCACTTGTACCTTGTGCATTTACAACTGTAGTGCATAGCATACCTCCTTTAAGTTACAGACAGTTGGTGCTGGATTATTCTTCTTCTGGGTTCTTCCTGGAAACAACAGACAGCGTACTTAGTTCATTAAGCAAAGAACGCGAAGCCCGTTACATTTGGTCTCCACAACCTATATTCAAGCCAAATGCTAAAGCAACACAGTTCTTTAAAAAGGCAAGAACACTGGCCCAGTTACATCAGACTCTAAACTTTATATTCAATCCAGATGCTAAAGTCACAAAATTCCTTAACGCAAGAACATCAACACCATGATCAGAGGCAGAAACTTCCACCTATATAATAATATATGGGTCTAATTAGATTTTGTTTTATCTCATGTTGGTCAATGATAATTTAGCTTAAAGAAGAATGAATTGAAATTCTCCAACAGTCCATTTTTAATGTATTAATCCTCCTAACTCCTGTTTATTTAGATTATTATTGAATAAAATTGTTTTTGTAAATCATAATTAACACGTTTTGGCAAAAAAGATTTTCAGGTCAACCCAACCTCACCTGTAACAAAATGACACGTTTTGGCAGTTGGCCGAACCCGACCTGTCCATCTGACCACATTAGCCTTGACATTTGGCTCTCTAACCTCTAGCCTTTATCTACATGTACTTCGCATGTTGGCTTGTAAAAACGCAAAATACAATGATTCCAACAAATCATATGTTGGCTTGATATTTGCTTGCATTGTCAATGGGTTGAAATCATATAAATCCGCTTATTTA
Organism: Logfia minima; assembly: GCA_963921325.1. Classification (NCBI taxonomy): domain Eukaryota; kingdom Viridiplantae; phylum Streptophyta; class Magnoliopsida; order Asterales; family Asteraceae; genus Logfia; species Logfia minima. The sequence goes on from OY992773.1 coordinate 3,239,363, forward strand.
GACATTAACTGCGATTAGTCGTTTGCCAATTTAGTACCAGCACCAAGACATGCAGTGATAAGTTGTACCTTTGTGCATTGACAGCTGTACAGTGCACCAATTTGCCAATTGGGCAGCCATAAAAAGGGTATGTTGTCATGGGTAGGTGACCCTTTATTTTGGCACACATATGAAATGGACCAAAGATGGCCTTAGAGCATACCTCCTTTATCTTTCTGGTTCTTCCTGGAGTGAACAAAAAAAAAAAAAAAAAACAAACATGAAGACGCTGCTGTGCATATGTAGGACAGCATACAAGTTTGGGATAGACTAAAAGACGGTGAACAATGAATACGTGTAACATATTGATATTCTACAGAAAACTAAAACTATTAGTTGTTTGTAAGTTAAGCATTTTAATCTATATATTCATAGAAAAGCATGTATGTGTGCATTATTGACATTTTCCACTTTTCACGGTTTACGTTCTCCCTTATTTGGGTCAGATGTCACTTCTTTCAAGGGAGGTTTATATTCTTAGATGCTATAAATCCGTTAGTTATATCGTAAAGTTAATATTCAATTCAGATGCTAAAAGAATGACGCAGTGCCTTAACGCAAGAACGCCAACCCCATTGACGTTTTGGCTCTCTAAACTCTATATTCCTCACTTGTATGTGGGCAATCCGCAGGCACCCTCAACTCTAGTCTACATGAATCCATAAACAATCAGTTAGTCACTTCTATTGTGATAAACCAAGCTACTATTTTAACTTCTTTTTTTGTCAAACTTCATCTCTTTTTCTCCAAAGAAAAGATTCCACGGTCTAACAAATTGAGCATCAGCTAGGGTTAGATAACTACAGTAAAATGCTAAATTTTTGTTATTCAGATTGTCCATTCATCAATCATCACACAAAACAAAGAACAATTTTTCATTCATCACTTACTCCTGATAGTCCTCCATATCCAAAGAACATGTGATGGGAAAAGAACTAGTCGTAATATCTTTTACCCTCCAAATTCACAACATGTAATAACAAAACACTTAATGGAACATGAAATCAACTATTTAAGACATAGCCTAATTACTATCTATGTCACTCTACTCAGTTGTGCTACCTATATAGACAAAAAAGTATAACTTACTAAAGTAACTAAACAACCCATATTTATATCATCTGTTAACATAGGTTCTTTTTTCACACTATTCACTATGACAATCTTCGTTTCTTGTGAGCATGACTATCACCCAAAACTTTTGTGAATGTTACAACACAAAATAGCATCCTCCGTATTTTGCAAAACCCATTTTTCTGAGAAGTTTCTGTACCAACCCATTTAGAGCCAGGCTCTAGTTGAGGTTGATTGGAAGTGCAAAGACTCTCAAAATCACTATAAATCTTATTATGACGTATTCTTAAGGGTTCAGGTAGGAACTGTAGGTTTGGATATTGCCCATCAGGAAACATGCTACCAATTAAAGAAACTTCATTAAACTCCAAGTCATGGCCTCCAATAATGCTTCCGTGAGAGGGTGTAACAACTTCAGTTTTTGCAGGTGCATGGTCCACAGGATTAGAACTAGAGCGGTTGTTGAGTAAATGAGGAGAGTAACATGAAACAAATTGGTCCTCGTTAACGGGTATTACATCCCCCCAGTTCCTAAATGCAGAAATTACCAAATTCTGGGCGACATCCTGCTACCATATATTTACTACAAAAAGTTAGAGGTGGCAAGATAGGCTGGTCAGTTAAATTGAATAACAGGTCAAAACAGGTACTTTTCTGGTCCACAGCGCGTTCAATTGACCTAAAACACCTTTTATCCAAAATCCTTATTTTTTATAGATAATTAGTGTGCACAAAAATAATATATTTTCAATAATAATCTAACAGGTACTTTTTTGAATAGAATGATTTTGGAGGTTTTGTGCATTGAAATTAAACTTGGGCAACTTTTGCCTTATTGTTTTTTGAGTTACCCAATCCATTCATATATGTTTTGAATAGAATGATTTTGGGTTTGAAATTGCCAACTCTAATAAAAATTCTTGAAGGCAGCAACAAATAGAAAAATAAATAAATTTTATTCTAGTGTTTGGATAAGAAGCATGCCTTTTGGGTCTCAGAGAGTATATCCGTAGAAATCAATTGGTCTTCCAGATACAATCCCAACACTTCACGCGAGACCTTGAAGACTACCTCAGTTTTTTGGTCAGAACTAGAAGAATGGTACTTGAGTTTAGCAGGACATTTTAGAGCATGTGCCCTAGTGAACTTCAAACTTTTAGAATGATTTGCACCTTCAAATATCTAGAAGTATCCCAACATATAAATACTTTGATGTTACACAATATCCATCTACAAAGAATTTACTTTCCACAGCATAGCAGAATGCATAGCTTATTTTCAAAAAATTAGAATATCAATTTAATGTCTATGATGACATATGATGACCTGGATTTAGTGAGTGCCTCTAACCAAGTTAGAAAGCCCAGAGCATTTTATAAGTTGAGCAGCAAAAAATAAAAATAAATAAATAAAATAAAAATAGGATAGGCTGACAAATAATCAAAGTTACCTCATCGAGACATTGAGGGTTTACAATCAGTCGATCAATAAAATCTCTCACGGTCCTAATTCCTGCCTCTTTCAAACTTTTCGCCAAAAGACCCGTTTTGCGAACCTTCTTAAGTCGCCATACATCGTCATCTAGAGATGGGATCTCATGCTTATTGGATGCTGCAAAACAATTTTTTTAATCGTAAATTTTGCACATATTGTACCTGCTGTTTTTCAGACCTAAACTCAAGTTGCATCTACTGGTTCTCACACATTAACGGCCCAACATGATTGGATTTATGCATATAAAAGTTACATTAGTTAAAGATAACAAACTTTATCATGCACCAATAGATCTTCATTAATTACTCCAGCTACCTCAAATATAAGTGCACATAAATCCTTTTTATCATATATTTCCTTACAGTTCATATTAGAGATGGCGATTTCAACCCGGTAACTTATGTATGGGTCGATCCGAGTTGGTTTGATCTTTACAAAGGTAAACCAGTAATTCAAGTAGATTCGCCAAAAAGAAAAAATCTCAAAATAGGTGGACAATAGTCCATCGTGTTTATAACCTTCTAAGTCCATAGATTATATATTATAGGAATAAATTATAAATATATAATTTTTGTGATCATATCTTGTACAATATTTATCTAAGAAATATGTAAAATATTTGGACCGAAACTGTTTCGAGACAGCACGATCTGACCTGGCCTGAGCATACATAATACCCGATTTGACGTGAACCCATTTTAATCAATTACTAACCACCCATTATGCCACTTATGGTTCATATTTACATAACACATTCTTGTTTAAAGTAAGCATCAAATCCGAACAAATGCAATGCAGAGGATGAAGAAAGTAATATCACATCTCACCTTCAATCCGGCGATCCTTGAGAATTAAGGGCTCTGTTCGTGCTTCTTTCACTTGAATCCCTTTGAAATCATCCATGAAACTTGCTTGTAGCCTAAGCTTGGATTTCTTCATCCACTTCTTTTCACGGACAAAAGAAACAATAGGTAAAACAGCAGTACCTTCGATTAGCTTCAGACATATCTTATCCAAACGAGATCTGTTTGCTCCATTATGGAGGATAAGTATGTTCTTGAGATCATTTCTTCTATCATCAGCTTCTGCTTCAAAAACTATTATTTCCACCTTTCCTGAAGCTTCAGGCCCTGACTGCACTACTTCCTTGGTACGACTGTCAATTAAAGTTACTTCCACAGGCACATCTCCTATGCCTTTTATGTGGTCGCCAGTCGACAAAAGGGAATCGACGTTTGAGATAGCTAACTCTAAGTTTCTTAATTCACTTTTACTGGACCTATTTGCTCCAGAAGCGAAAGGTTAATGAACAAATGTCAAGAAGTCAATAATGGTAAGTCATTTAGAACCTTCCACTGAAAAAATATAGATACTCACATGGGCGTGATAGTTTTTGAGTGATTTTTATGTGACAATTCAATTTCTTCTTTTACCTGAAAAAAGATTAAGGAACAATAAATAACAAAACTACTACGGTTTTGGCAACATGAAGACCAATACTTGAAAAAATCATATGATGCACCTACCCTGTCTTGGCCCATGTACTAGATTATTAATATGCATGTATGTTCAATACCTCAATAGAATCATTTATACTCATTAATACCTGAGTACAAAGAATAATTCATATGCTTAAACTATATAAAGTAAATATAGATTAGCAAAAAATCTAAAACACACTCAAGACAACTTACTAATAATATATTTTAGAGAAATGGCTTTCATCTTTGTTATGAGGTGGAAACAAGAGAAGGCTTGCACATTGTTCTCTTGACAAGTGGTATGTCCAAACATCACCGCACACATTAACAGGCTCATAGGAAGCTTATGTGTACCATAAGCATCCTAACCTTTAGTGATTGCTATGATTCGGGAATCTACACAACTACACAATAGGCGGTGTGTGTTTGTAGGGAGTTGAATAGATCTGAGAAATTAAGCACAATAATTATTTTTAAAAAGATCGGTGAGCTAGAGCACCGAGTAGTTAGAGCTTAGAATATTAGATCCACGTATTACTACATAAGAACACGTTACAACTTACAACTAGCAAAATACTTACATATCTACCAAACAACCTACAATCACAAAATTCACAATTTATCACTAATTCACACTAAATGTGAACCCAAATATGACATATATACAACTAGAGGAAGGGTCAAATGAAAGGCACCCACAACCAAAAAAGCATAAATTATCAAAACTGATAAACTGACCCAAAAAATCAGGGCCTTGTTTTCGGTCTGTTCATCAATTTGAAAATTTCTGCTTTTTACAGGATTTTAGGGGGTACAAATGGCATAAATTCAAATGTTAAATTCTTGCATGTAAGCAAGCTTTTCACATGATAAACAACAACAGGAACTATATATACCCAAAATGTAATCAATCAAAGTAAATAGACTCACAAATAATCGAAACCATTGATCATTGAATTTAGGGCGAAATTCATGTGGAATAGCACTCAACATTTCCTTCAATTTTTCCCTGAAAATCATAAATAAACAAGTAATAATGCATAAAAGATCAGTCATAATATCACACTTCAACCGAAAAAAAGTTTAAAAAATAATAATAAAAAAGAAATCTTGCTCTTTGTAAGGAGAGAATCTGATTATGGAATCATCATCATCCTCAAAATTGCTGCTTTTTGGTAATCCGCAATCATTCAACATTTTTCTTCTTTAAAAAATAAAATATAGAATCTTTAATTATAAGTATAGATAAAAAAGGAAAAAGCAAGATAGATAGATAGATAGATAGATACAAGTGCGATTGATTGCAGTGACATATATAGTTGCGGCAGTAGTATGAACATTCGACACTGGTTCTTGGAAATGAGACAGATTAAGACATGATTTGAAATGAGTCATCCTTTGTGGTTTTGTTTTTAAATTTTTATGTTGAAAAGCAGAAAATTGAAATTGTTTGCCGACCAAATCACTATGTCTACTTGTACAATCTTACGTTATTTTACGGAGTAATTTCTTAAAAGAAAAAATAATAATAAAATGATACTCGATAGTTTACGGCACATTAGCATCTCCGATGATATTTCGGGTGTGTTAAAATTAATTTGCAAGCCGGTAGTTAAAAGCTTAAACTTACTTTATAAAGTCTTTGATAAATAAGTCGTAGTCTGAAGATTTGGATTGAAATAAAAGACTAAAAAATATATTTATATTATATATTATAAATAATTATAGAAGGAATATTTATATTAGTTTTTTATTTTATAAGATTTGAGTTTATTTTTAGAAGCTACTTATACTAGCTTTTTTAAGAATATATTTTTCTAATAAGCTTTGAAATTTTTATATACCAAACAAAGCTAAAAACTTGAGTTTGTAGAAAAAATAAGTTTAAATTCTTAAAAGCTCCAATAAATTATTATGCCAAACACAGCCTTCGTATGGGAGGTAGATGCTTACATCAATGGTAGAGGTGATACAATGCCGTGAGATGACACTCTGTCACATCAATACATTGTGACGTCCCAAGACAATCTGCATTGCAAACTTTCACAACACTGTGTTGTGGTGAGCTAGGCCCCACTAATTTATTTAATTTTATTAAAAAATATATTTAATTAATTACTTACAAGAGAACAATTAAAAATAACATCAAATAGATTACATTTTGAATATAAATTCTTTCACAATATATAAACTTATAAATAAAAGTAAGAGAAAAAAACTCCACTTTTTAAAAAGAGTCCAACATTTAAGAAAAAAAAACCCAATTTATTGGGTTAAACTACATCTCACACTCTTTTCCGGCCACCTTTTTCTTCTTCATCTTTCTTGCAACTCTTTTTGAGAAAAGTTTCCTATGACTTTTTATTCTATAAACAAGCAAAAAAAGAAAAAAAAAAAAAAGAAATTGAAGTTGGGCTTCACGTTTGTCCCATTCTGAACCGCAGTGAATTGACAACGCGCCACAACGATAGTCCGCACAAATTTTACTCTTTTAACCCTTTCAAAATATCTATGAAATTTCATATAATAATAAAAGTTATTTATTTACTTTTTAAATAAATTCTTAGCATCAAAATTGCTATAAGACGAAATATTAACGATTAGGTCTCAACTCTCAGGTGACTAAAAGTTATTTAAAATTACATTTATCTAAATGTTGTATTGTTCTTCATTATATAGCTTCAATTTCTTATTATCATCGAACTTTATCGTGTATTAGATTTAAAGATTGTTTTCTCCATCAACTTTATTATGATTGATCGCATTACTTTTTAATCGATTTTGAAAAAACCTCACCGCATTACATGGATATCTAACTAATTACATGGATATCTAACTAGTTTCTTTTTGTAAGGTTAGGATTTTATGCAACCATGAATATATCTGTGAGGGATTGATGGTGGCGATGACTGATTTTGCAAGTTTAAGGGATTGAAAGTTTCAGGGAAAAAGAAAAGGAAGGGGGTAGCTGTGATTATTTAATTATTAGTAGTGTGTGGTAATTTTCGAAGCTCCGAAACCTTACTTGGTGTGTGGTTGCAAGTTGTAAGTCTTCTTTTCAATAATAAAGTAATGTTCTTGATATTAACAGGGATTGAAAGTTTCAGGGAAAAAGAAAAGGAGGGGGGTAGCTGTGATTATTTAATTATTAGTATGTGTGTGGTAATTTTCGAAGCTCCGAAACCTTACTTGGTGTGTGGTTGCAAGTTGTAAGTCTTCTTTTCAATAATAAAGTAATGTTCTTGATATTAACAAAAAAAAAAAAAAAAAAAAATAGAGAGAGAGAGAAAAAAGAAAAAGAATTAATGCTACATAAACATGAACCCCGTCTATTAACTTCCATGGGAGAGAAAATATAAGACGAAATATCTATGAAATTTCATAATAAAAGTTATTTATTTACTTTTTAATAAAATTCGAAGCATCAAAATTGCTATAAGACGAAATATCAAAAATTAGGTCTCAACACTCAAGTGATTAAAAGTTATTTATTTACATTTTAAATATTTTATTAATCATAGTCAATCTGGTTATCAATAATGTATTAACTATCAATATCAACATTCTGCGTATCAACTTATCACAACCAAATTAAGGGAATAACATTTTTTTATTTATAAGCCTAATTTGGAACTAATCTAAGTATCATAAAGGTCTTTTCTTTGTTTACAATTAAGATAAGACTTTTTTTCCATTTATTAAATTTTGTTAAGAAAGAGTTTTAATGACTATTATTAATTAATAATCTTATATATATATACAAATATTATAGTACTTTAACAAATATCGAGGGTCATTGAGTTTGTTATTATCTGAATACAAATTTATTATATATTTTAATATATTAAATACAATCTTAAATACCATTATCATTTTCTTCGTTCTTTACCTACTAATAAAATTTTTTGAGAAAATAATCTATCTATTTTTATATAGATGAATAGATGTCGTACATTTCATCTATCGTATCTCATCAATAGCAACGTTTTGTATTACTGTTGTTGCATTTTCCAATACCAAAGTGTAAGTGAAGTTTTAGAACAACCATGATAAGTATGTATGATGACCCACCTTCCCAAAAGTCCAGCTAGTTATATCACTAATCTTTTCATAAAAAAATATAAAAATATAAAAAGGGACCATCATTAGTTTAAGAAGTTACATTTAAATTTCAGGATGTGGAGCAAATCAAATCAAGTTTGAACTCTTGAAGCATGCGAATTGATCCCGGTAGACATGTTGTCTCTTGTGAGCTCGAATAATAAATTCGAAATAGTGACCATATCACAATACGCGGTTATTTACCAATAATTTACCGTCACTAATTCTTTCGTTCTATCCATTTTTCTAAATTTTAACCCCAATCAGATAAAATATTAAGATTGTTAACCATTTGTTTTGCTTAAACAAAACGTCGTCTCATTTATTGGTTAACCTTTATAGGCAAAACAATTGCCAAAAAACGTCATCTCTTTTTTTAGATGGCAAATTTCACACTTCACACATTATTATAGATAGTATTTACAAATGTATATTTTACAAATAAATAACTATGTTTGATTTAATTAAATATGAGTTAAGAACATACAAAAAGTTGTGGGCCTTTTCCAACTTTTAAGAAGTAGCGCTTGATGGATTAGCCTTTAACTAATGATTTGAATTAGGTTAGATTAGATTCTATTTAATCATATAAAGAGTTATGTGTCATATTCTAACTTTTAGTAATAGCAGTTTTAACATTTATGATAAGTATCATCAAGGTGAAAGGAAAACTCCAGAATTTTTATATCGATTTAGATGTTATTTCTATAGAAAATAGATTATAATGTTCAAGCGCAGTTGTGAATTTAGAGTCCTTTCAGGTTTTAAGATTTTAAAGTTTTAAAGTTCTCATGTACTTACATTATAAATATCATATCAATTAATAAACCATAACATTTACAAGGTTCATTATTTAACATGTTGGTGATTGTGTCCATTCTTGGATTTGAGCATACGATGGGTGCTCGACTGAAACAGGACTTTCAATTTTCAAAGACCCACATCTCAAAATTTATTAATCCATTTAAATTGTTTTTTGGATGATTTGTCCTTGGTAAATGAAGTTGTACAAAAGTGATTATACGTTTTATAGTATTTTAAACCAATTATTGAAGCAAAGGTACAAAATAGAACTTTGAATTGCACTTTAACGATAGAAAATTAAAGATATGGCTTTTGTTTTGATGGGAAAGAAGATGCCCCTAAACACCCCATGTGTTTTAAACCTTATTCCCTTTTATTAAAAAATACTTCTTTGGTATCACTCAAAGTTACCAATTAGCCCCTCAGTTATATAGCATATTCAATTATCACCATGGCTGTGCCGCCTCCCTCCATGTTCAACCACAGCCTTTAGCTGTTCTAACCCCGTCAAATCTATTTTCTTTAAAATATCTCAATTTCCCCATCTTTCTATCATTTTTCGACAAAACCATAGCCGCCATTTATCTACCATTCTCAATAGAAAAAGAAAAAAAGTTATACACTTTCCATTCAAATTTTATACGATCTAAATTTTTGTTCGAATCATCATCTCTCTATGTCCAACCACCTTTGCTCCCTCAAATTGAACCACCCATCAAATCATGTTCATTCTACAACATCTCAAAACTCAAGAACTTGCATCTCGTCCGCGAGTTTCTATACGTTTTTTTTCTATCTTTTCTTATTTCTAGTCCATTTACCGTTGGTGATTTTTGATGCTATTTGCTTTTTCTCCATTGCAAATAAATGAAAATTGCTAGACCAATAATGTATTCTCGTCGTCATCTATTTTTGAAGAGGATTAAAATGATCCCACTAACCACTTCAATCTTTTCTTAAAAGGTGTTGAGATTCATACACCCCTTTTTGAGATTTACACCCCCATCATATCACCATTATTTTATTATTAAAATTAATTTTCAACTTATTTGATTTTTCTCTTATATCTTCTAAAATATAACTTTTTATAAAATTTCAAATATACCATTGTGACGTACTTATTTTTATTAACGTTTCGATGAAAATTTTATTCAAAACTAAGTCGGATAAAAAATTATTTATTTTTTAAAAAAAAATTTCAAGTTTTCGGTTTTCTTCTTCTTCTTTTTTTACATTTTTCTTCTCCCTTTATACGTTTTTTTCGTTTTTCTTTGTTTTTTTCCCTTTTTTTTACGTTTTCTTTGTTTTTTAACGGTTTTTGTATGTTTTTTTTAGTTTTTTATATGTTTTCTTCGTTTTAGTTTTTTTTTTTACTTTTTTCTTCGTTTTTTTACATTTATTTATAGTTTTTCATTTTTCTTTGTTGTTTTAACGTTTTTTCCGTTTTTTCGTTTCATAAATGCTTTTTTCGTTTTTCTTTATTTTTAAAAAAATGAAGAAAAACGAAGTAAAACGAAAAAAATGAAAAAAAAACATAAAAAACCATGAAAAACGTAAAAAATGAAGAAAAACGTAAAGAAAACATAAAAAAATGAAGAAAAACAAAAAAAACGTAAATAAATCGGAAAAAAACATAAAAAGACAAAGAAAAACGAAAAAAATGTAAAAGAACGAAGAAAACCGAAAACTTGAAATTTTTAAAGAAAAAATACATTATTACCCGACTCGGTTTTGAATAAAATTTATATCGAAACGTAAATAAAAATAAGTACGTCACAACGGTATATTTGAAATTTTATAAAAAGTTATATTCTAAAAGATATAAGAGAAAAATCAAATAAATTGAAAATTAATCTTTATAATAAAATAATAGTGATGTGACTAGTAGTATGATGTGATACCTTAAATTGAGATTCTTACACCCTCATTAATAAGGTGTGTATGAATCTTGCTCCACTTTTGTAACATCCTCTTCTGCGGTCTGGTAAATTCTATTATTTTAATCGATTATCTAAATGTTTTAGAAATTATTTAATATTATGTGTTTCATTGTGAAACGTAGATAAATAAGTCCTTTGACTTATTGTGACTAGTGAAATATTAATCGTTTTAAATTATTATAGATGACGGTAAAATAAAATAATATTTCTCGCAAACGGTTTTCAGGTTCCAGACAAAAGATTTAGGACGGGTATAAAATTATACCATTTATTCATAAGCCGACCTTGTTATCTCATATATATCTCATATCTTCTTCTTGTTTCCATTTTTAAAAGCTTGCAAATTCAAATTCAAAAGAAACCTTAGCCAAACTTTGATTCAATCTTGTTTCTGTAAATTCGAATTCATAGCATCATAATCATCAGCATCCATATCCTACTTGTATCAGATTAGCAATCCTTTTATTTTCAAAAAGAAAGAAAGAAAAAGAAGTAAGCTTGATTTTGAGTGTGTAAATCGAATTGAAGCTTGATATGTTGTTATTAGGTGTTGTTTGATGTTACTTGAAGTATTAGAAACCATAGAATTGAGTTTTCTGAAGTTTTGGTGAGTTTTGGTTCGAAAAACTGGTAACAGCGGCTCAACTCGCAGTTTTCAGTTCGTCCTGCGAGTTGACTCTGCGAGCCGAGTTGACTTGTGAGTTGACTTGCGGTGCGAGTTGACTTGCGAGTCGAGTTGGCTTGCGAGTTGACTTGCGAGCCGAGTTGCGAACCGAGTTGACCTGCGAACCCAAATTTCTGCGAACCGAGATTCCTGCGAGTTGACCTGCGAGTTGACTTGCGAGTTGACTTGCAAATTTTGAAAATGTTTTTGAGACGCGGTTTTGTAAAAATCTCACTAACTCGGATTTAGTTGAAATTTGCATGGTCATTCGGAAACGACCTAGTAATCAAGACTATATTCTAATAGCCTAGGCAGTTTTTGGCCATCCGGGGTCATCTAGGACCCGAAAATGGCATTTTTCAGTTTTAAGCGGCATTGCGAACTTTTTCTGAGTTTATTTCTTATTGAACTTTTGTTTGCCTAGACTTCAGGGATTACCTGATTGGATAATTAGACTATAATGATAATTATGGAACGAACTTCTGACTTGTTTACGATCTTCTGTTTCAGATCAACCTAAGACTCAGTGATATAAGAATCCTGAGTGTGGAGAAGTCAGAGGTATCGGTGAGTGGATTCAGAACTCATCATTTGATTTAGTTGTAACTATTTGGTTACAACAAGTAAACGTAGATGTGTATTAGACTGTTTAGTCTTGATTATTGATTATTGATCTACGTGGAATGTGAACCAATGTGTATTATGTTATTGAGGTCAACGTGTAGTTGGACTTCTGGTTATTATGTGTTTTACACAGGTTTTGATTCATTTGTTGTGTTTGAGACCTGTGTATGTGTTTAATAACCAGTAGTTATCGTTCTATTCTGTATTGGCCATACGGATTGACGGTAAGTGTTCTTGGGGGAATCCCCGGGTATTATGATATCCCCAGAGCCACCGATCCTCATTGAAATTATGTGTGTTTACGATTATTTGGTGTAAACAACTGGTTATGCTAAGTTGAATGTTGTGTGATGAATCTATTCACTTAGCTTCGTGCTAACCCCTCATTTTACTTCCTACAGGATATGTTTTGTTTATTGTGGGTGCAGGAGGTGAATGGTTGATCAAGGAATGTTTGACTGCGTTTGAGGACTCTGATATGGTTTTTGTAATAAACCTTGTTTGGAGAATTTTTATAATACCCCGACTTTTGTAGTTTTTAAAAAGTTTGAAATTGGTGTAATTTTGGGAATTGTAAACTGTTTAATGTATTTTAAATTCATACTTCCGTGTTTATTAATATTATATTCTTATATTGAAAGAGGGGTGTTATAACTTTCTTTAAATAATAATAATAAGTCTTGTCATCAATCAAATCTTACCTCCACATTCTTCCTCGGCTTAAAGATATTTTTCCGTATTATCTTTTATTTATTATATATTAAATTATTTATCTATATGTGTCTTAGAAATAACAGTCACAATTTTACTTAAGATTCACGACTTTCTGATTTCCCAAGCATAAAAAGAAAGAAGGAAAAAAAAACGCTAAAAAGATGAAAGCTTTAAAGAAAGTCAAGATTAAAGAAAATGACCAGAGTAAAGAAAGTTGGCTCTCACATCTGCTCGTTCAGTGGCGGAGCTAGAGTAGGGGCAGTGGGAGCACTCCCCCCTTCAAAAAAATTGAAAATATGTAAAAAGAAATTTTTTAAAAGTGTTAATAATAATTTTAAATTTTCGCCCCCACAAAATGTCACACTCCCAAATTTGACATTTATAGTAAATCATGAGGAAGCTTTTGAGGCGTGACGAGGATCGAATAACAATACCTCGAGCGTATGATTATCGCAGAACATCTAGATTATTAGGATGCCAAAATAGTTTTACAAACATTTCGGCTCATCGAGCTGTCCAAATGTCAAAGTTATCAAATACATCGTTTTAAATAAAATACAAGTTCCGGGATTTAATAAAACTACATCAAGTCAATATTATAAATAAATCCCGTTAGTTTAAAATTGGCATCCTAATCGTCGTAGCAGGTACGGTCCCAAATATGCATGTGTCTTACGGCATATCTAATTCCCATGAAAAACATATTTTTAAAAGGTCAACATAACGTTGAATGAATTCACAGGTTTTATGACTCGATCATAAACCATCATTTAGTAATCATTTCATCAATAGATCAAAAGTGGCATCAACGGCCTATTGTGCGATTATTCTCAATTTAAAACAATAAAAACTTCTGACTATGAATCCCCCGAAGGTTAGCTAAACCGTCGAGTTAATATGTCGAACTAAGCCTATAACCAAACCACAACACAAATGAATCGTTTGCCTTAGACCGGTTAAGTATACTTCGTCCCCAAAAACATGCGAACAAGGTCGCTAGTTAGCGCGACTAACTAAAACATACGTGGGATGGGCTTGTCAAACCCGATAGTACTATATGTATACTCAGTGGTTAGCGTCATCTAACTAATGGTTATAGTATTGCATGCTAGGACTTCGGCACTACAACTTATCCAACTTAGTCGCTCATAAGAGCACAAGGAGTCGTGACCCTTGTGTCATAGTGTTCAGCAACAGTGTTCCCCGTGGGAACAATGTTTAGAAATTACTTTTTGATTTTTTTATTTGTCAGAAAATTCAAATAATGTAATAAATACATATAAATAACAAATTAATTTAAATAAAATAAATAACTTCATTGAAAATAAGAATTACAAGTCCTAAAAATTAAAAGTTCATTAAAAATAAAAATAACGATTACAAATCCTAAAAATTTAAATGACGATTACAAGTCCTAAAATTATAAAATAAAGATTACAAGTCCTAAAATTACTTCATTAAAGATTACAAATTAGGTTTCACGAACGAATCCTCCAAATATGCTCAACAAGATCGGATCGAAGGCCCTCGTGCATTTCTCGATCATGTAATTCTCTACTTTTCCTTGCATATGTGTCACATCTCTCGTGCCAAGTAGTTTGCATATTCCCAACATGCACATAATACTCTTCTGATTCGGCAATGTAACCGTTATCTTCTGTAATCATGTTATACAATATGATGCAAGTATACATGATTCGTTTTATAGCGTTTACGCTATAAGCTCTTGCCGGTTGTTGTAGTATATGCCATCGGCCTTGGAGGACACCAAATGTCCGCTCAACGTCCTTTCGGGCAGCCGCTTGTGCTCTATTAAACCTCACCCTCCGTGCATCAACAACACTTGAGAACCTGTTAACGAACGTTGCCCATGATGGGTATATCCCGTCAGCAAGATAATATCCTCGTTCGTAATCCACATCAACCACTTGATACGGGATTTCGGGAGCGGAGTCATTTAGTAGGTTGTTGAACAATGGAGACGAATTAAGGACATTTAAGTCGTTTTTGGAACCCGCAACCCCAAAGTATGCATGCCAAATCCACATGTCATATGAAGCGACGACTTCAAGCATTATCGTCGGATAACCGTGATCGCCTCATGTGTATTGCCCTTTCCATGCATTTGGGCATTGACTCCAAGCCCAATGCATACAATCTATGCTTCCAAGCATCCCTGGAAAACCATGAATCTGTTCATGTTTTGCATACAACCGACAGATGTCTTCCTCAGTTGGTTCTCTCATGTAAACATTTGCATATAAGTCTATCATGCACCTTGTAAAATTTTGTAATGTTTCACGGGAAGTTCGTTCCGACATTTGCAAATATTCGTCAAATGCATCCGGTGTGGTGCCGTATGCCAATTGGCGTAGGGCGGATGTCACTTTTTGAATAGTGCTAAAACCCGAAACACCACGTGCATCGGGTCGTTGTCGAAAATACATAAAATAATCGGGTATAAGTTCCATAGAATAAGAAGTGATACCTTCAACAATTCGGAGGAAGAGTCGTTCTCGCACCCAGAAACGACGATTGAAATACTCCTTGGGGTATTTCGAGTTTTCACCAAAGTAATCGGACATTAACCTTTGGTGTGCACCAACCCGATCTCGATGTATATACCGACGTGTACGTCTTTGGTTGGAACTTTCGGCTTCTTCTTGAGGAATTAACACTTCATTACGATAATTATGAGATTCGATTAGGAGTCATAACGTTGTTTCGTCGTCGGAAGAAGAATCGGAAGATTACTAGCATAAACATGAATTTAAACTAATTTAACTAGGGAGAGTTTCCTTACAAAGCTTAAAAAGGCGATTTTGAGCAAGATGAGAGTTCGGTTCCTTGGTGGATGACTTCCTAGCTTCGATTCCTTAGGTTTAGCTTGTTTTACCCATGAAATGAAATGACACTATGATATGAACGTGATTTGGAGTTGAAAGAGTGTAAAATGATGATTTTAGAGGTGGTGGTTCATGGTGGTTGAGTGGTCGTTGTATGGTGGATGAGTGGTGGTTGTATGGTGGCTTGTGGTGGGTGTTCTTGAGCAAGAAATGGAGGTTTGGGCTGCAAAATTTCGTGGCTTAGAGAGAAGGAAAAGGGGAGAGAGTTATGTGTTTGAGTATGTAGAAATGAGGGGAAAATGGGGGCCAAATGGTGGAGACAAAGCATGGCCTTTGTTCCTTGTTTCGTGGAGGTCAAAAGGGGTCCCTAGGGCCCCTTTGTGGACGATTTTAGGAGGAGGAAGCAAGGGGGGCCCCTTTGTAGGTTAATTACATACTTAGTCTAGATATTTAGGTCGTTAATCGTTAATCTCGATTAGTTAAGCGTTAATTGCGTTATTAGGTTTAATTAGGATTATTAAGGTAGTTTAAGGTTGATTAGGATAGATTAAGGTCATTAGGTTGTGATAATGTTGTTAATTGATTGAAATAGTCTTCGATTGATTTTCCGATACTTTGTTCGATTAAAGTCACCGCTTAGTTTTGTCGTTTCACGTTTCTTAGATCACGTGAACGTTAATTGAGTTTCAAAGGTTGTTATGCTTATTCATTAGCATAATTATCATAATAATAATAACTACTATTATAATTGAATAGATTTACGTTATTTTCAAAAATAGATCAACAACGTTCGGGCATTTCGGTCTCTACCGATTGTTTCAGGTAATTCTCAAAGATCATATGCGAACACGGGCTTTGTGGTAGACTTTATTTGGTAAGAACGAATTCACTTTAATTTAATAAGAAATTAGCCTAATATGCACGTAATGATAATATACGGAATTTGCCATATTTTTAGGGTTGTCACACAAAACTATAGAAGAAAATAATTTTTTTTCGCTTCCTCCATTTGCATTTCCTAGCTCCGCCCTTGTGCTCGTCTAAATTTTTTTATTATTTTATTGTAATTTTTTAATTTTCCTTTTATGTTAGTACGTTTATGCACTAGTTTGAGCGCCCATTTTATTCCCATTCAAATTATAAGGACATATTAGAGTATTGGATCAGATTATATTAGTATACCCAGCTTGTTTGTGGGTCTAGGTTTTTAGAGTTCCTCTGTAACTATTATAAAACTTGATAAATAATATTCAACACCTAACGGGGTTTCATTATTAACACTATTAGATGGTACCAACGCTAGCGTCTTCACGGGCATCTTCGGTCGTCCTTCTCGTCTTGGGTTGGCACGGCCCGTCTTTCGGGCATCTTCCGGCTTCCGTTTTCCGTTTCCATCCTAGCGAAGAACCCCAAAGACGGAAACAACGTAGGCCCAACTTATTTTTTTATTTTTTTATTTTTTGTTTTGTGTGTGTAGTAAATGTATTTTTGATAAATGGTGGAGTCCAGTCTTTCTGAAGAAGTTTCTACAGTTGGCACGGTTCAATCTTTGTTCAGTCTTTCTGAAGAAGTGTTGTTGTGGCGCTGAGGTGACACAGAAGAAGCTTGGAAGAAGCTTCTTCCATTGGGAGAGGTCTTAGAGTATTGGATCAGAGTAGATTAGTAAAGTCTAGCCCATTTGTGGGTCTAGGGTTTCTATAGTTACTATATAACTATTATAAATACTTGATGAATAATACTCAACACCTCATGGGGTTTCATTATTCAACATGGTATCAAAGTGTGTTTGATCCCGAGACCTAGTCGGCCGCCATGAGCCGCTGCTTCTATATCACCCCATTAAATCTCTTTATCTCCCTTCACAAGTCGTTGCCACTATTATCTCTCCCTAAAAGAAACAAAATAGAGCCAAAACCATACCGCATATTGTTTTAGCCGTAACTTCTCAACCGCTTGAAGATAACTGACGCCGTCAATGTCATTCTCTTTGTTTCAATTCTGCAAAGAACCCTACCAAGATCACTGCCACTGGACGTCGATGCACCGGAAAAATAAAAAATAAAAATTGTATCCTCTTTGCTTTTGTAGCATGTGTTTGCTTTGGGTGCTGTTATTTGAAGATTTGCTACATGTTGTTTGAAGATTTGCTATCTCTTGTGGTCATGTGTCTTCAACAACATATTAATTATTGGTTTAATGTTTTCAATTTTCAAATCCAATTTGAGCTTTCACAATTTTTCCGCTCGGAGTGGGAGAGTATTAGATGATAGATTAGAATGGCCCAAATCCGGTTGTGAGTTTTGGATCCTTTAGGGTTCTAAGATTCTTATGTACTTTGCCCTATAAATATTAGATCAATAAAACATAAAAACTATGAGATTTAATTATTCAACAATTTGTTTTTGCTAAAAAAAAAAAACATCTTAAAAATTTCCGACCTATAATTCGGTGAGAGGTATTTCAAATTAAGTGGATTTGTTTTTTTTCTAGACATCATAAATTGAAAACTTTTAAAAACCTCTTAAATTCTTCAAACATAAGCACACCTCTTATAACCTCTTAATAGCTTCTGCTCCACATTCCCGTGCATACCCGATCTTGAGAGCCTCTAATAGTCTCACCCTCAATCTCCGACTACCCACAACCACCGTCACCACCACAAATGTCGTCAGAAGAACGCAAACCGTTTGCTTCTTCAAAATGCATTAAAACGTTAGGTTGCCCAACCTAATCAGTAGCAATGCACATTTTTGTCCTCCTATTTAGTTTCATTAATAATTAGTTTGTTAAACGTGATTATAAACTCGATGAGTATTGTTAACAACTAGTGTTTAAATGCCCCTCGCGATGCGAGAGGGTTCATTCAATATTACTTTTCCTCCATTTATTCAATATTATTAAATCAAAGGTTATATAGAATACATTTAATTGAATATATGATAATTATAGTATATCATTATTGTAAATAATCATAAAAATAGTGATGGTGCAGTTGATTAGTTGTTATTTCCTTATATCAACTGCACAGTGAAATATAGAAGTGTATTATATATATAGTCGATCACTAGTCATACTTTCTTAATGTTATCGAATATTTTGCTAAACACAACTTCTACCGCTGTAGTTAAAAGTGTCACATTCACGAAAAAATATAATATTATGAAAACACCAATAGAATACGGTTAAATAGTGAACATCAACAAATTAATTTTTTAATTAATAATTAATCTACCAACTACCCAAAAGTTTTAATTAATTATTAATTAAGCAGTTAATATGAGGAAAAAAAATAATAGTAAAAATAATAATAGATTGAAAACAACGTCAAGCAGTTAATGTTAGAAGTTCTGTCAAATTAATTTATAATTGAAAATCAGAATCAGAAATAAAAATAATACGAAACAACCAAATACCCAAATATATTCATGAGGAGTGAAAATCTGGTGCTTTTTCAATTTTAATACGGAATTTGCTTAAAATATTGATTGAATTTATTATAGGGAAATTTTTTGAAATAGTAAGTCAAAGAGCCTCTTTGCATCAAGTGGTCAACGTCAGAGGTCATTTCAAGGTTTTAGACGTCATTCCCGCGGCCAAGGGCAGCAGGATAGTGGGTATTAGCGGTCCAACTAGATTCCGCTACGTGTATCAAAATTCCCGCTGGTCAACTATAAAACCCGCTGGGCTTCTCGTTCCCCACAAATACGCAAAGATACCGCTGGAAACTCAAAATACTCACTGTCTTCGGACTAAATACCCGCTATTCGTCGATATGTGTGCCAACGGTATTATGAAGGTTGGACCGCGGTAGGGAAAACCCGTGATAAATAAATAATGGTTGGGGGGATTTCCATGTTGAACCCCGCGATGATAAAACTCACGTGCTGTGGGTTCAAAAACGGTCTCACGAATGCGCGTTGCAGATGGTAGCATTACTTTATTCCAACTTGTTATGACATCCTCATCAATCATTACCTACTAGTAAAAATCAAATCAAAAACACAACATACTTGAAAAATGATGTTAAATATGTAAAAAATACTCACTTCATCGTCACAACTTTCAAGACACCTAATCATATCTTCGTCAGTCCATTGGTCATCAGGTTTATTAAGTAATGCTTGTGTACTAATAAGCAGTTGCTCTTTACTAAAAACCAGTTTGTTCATTACTAGTTACCGGCTGTACATTACTAATAACCGGTTGTTCACCACCAACGACTGCAAATATTTGATCGAGCTCTTCTTCAGTAAAATCAAAATTATGCATATTATAATCCGGATATGCTTTCTTCCACAACACCTATTATATGGAAGAATATATATTTGCCGTCAAAAGTCATTAAATTATAAATATGTTCAACGCATAGGTGATATATCACATACCGAAAGTAGCTTCTCGATGTTACCAAACCGTCTCTCTTCTTGACTACCCTCCATATCATTGAAACGCCTTTCAAACTTCGCCAATAATGAATTAACATCTTCCTTTGGGCCCTCAAGGAACCGCATTGTATCCTGATACCAAGGCCTTCGCGTCTCAAAAGGAGTCACCTTAATATCTTTCGGTGTAAATTTGGCCTAAAAAGTTCAAAATCTATAACAGTAACTAAACAAGTTCAAATAACATATCTATAATGTCGGTAAAAAAGTTGTCAACGTTTACCTCCCTAGATATCATATCGAACTTCACACAAACGGACCAATCAAAATCTTTCATTTTGGTCCAACCAATACCTCTTGGTACACGTAAATACTCTTCATTCTCATAAAGCATTCTGGAACACGGTAGCACTTCTAAAATCCATGTCTATTAAATCACAATATACAAAATTAAACACAACTCGTATATCGGTACTAATAACGCTTAATAGAATAATAGCACAAATAAATTGGAACCTTGAAAGCAAACATGAAACCTCTAAGTGAATACTTTGGAGCCTTTTTCTTATTCTCTAGACAATACGTTAATTGGGAGTTAAGATCTTTACAAAGTGAATCGTACGTGGGACGCCAAACATAGGAACCCCATGGAAAATTATTCCAAGCATCTAAATCTTCAACCAATCGTAGTAACTTGTCATCAACAACAAAGTACTCATTCCTATCAATAAATCCGATATGCAACAACTCTAATAAACAAATTCGTACAACATCCAAATCTGTATGGCTATAAAGTGGGTTTCTAAAACAATAATGGAGATCACGCACACACACACATAACTTGTTCGTTTCACAATCTTCCCAAATACTCTCTCTCTAGACGAACCCCCGCCCGTTCCAGGTATTCGTGGTAAAACACCAAACTTCATCCCTGACATCAAGCAAAATTGCTCCGGCCCAAAATGTAATTTGATACCAGCTATATCAAAAATCAAAACCTCTTTATCCTTATTCACCCCAACAAAGTTTAAAAGCATAAAATGAAACAACTGGGTTGTTGTGTACAATCTAATGTGAAAAACCAATGCCCAAAACATGTTATACTAAATAGTCTATGACAATCTTCCATTTCCTTCAATTGCTTATCTATATCTAGGATAATATTAAAACGGGTCTTTAACATCACATCCGCATAATAATATTTAGCCTACACAAAATCAACAAAGTTACTGACTAATATACTGCAAATGAATAACAATTTCACTAAATAATCACTAACGACTTATCACATTCATTGTTGATGTCATCTCATACTATTTTCTTCAATGCTCTACAAAGCCTTATTGACCGAAACCATTTCGAGAAGATCCTATCTAAATTAACCAAGAATAAATCAAATGTGAACTAGGAATTCATCATCACCAACATTCTTAAAAGAACTGAGAAGAGCCCTCGTATGATTAAAGCACAAGTTAGTCTCATTTTTTAGTGTTTAAACATTATTTATTTAATGTCAATTATAGATTAATCTTTACTGTTATTTAAAGCCATAAATGATCCAGAGTGACTATTGTAAATTCAAGAGTGTTTATAACAAAACCAATTGTCAAAATAATCAAAGTTGAAGAATGATACATAATATTAAGATACTAACATCCTATTTAAAGCGACTACTACATGTTTTTAACCAAGCCACAAGAACAAAATAAACGAACGAATAAATTAACAAGAGCAATAATTGTCCCAATTCATCAAACATGACAATTGACAAAGCTCAATGAATCAACTAAACCTTCATTTCTTACTATAAACATACCTTAATATAATAGTAATAGTAATAATAATAATAATAATAATAATAATAATAATAATAATAAGAGAATAAAGTAATGGTAATGGCCAAGAATAGAACATTTTGGAAGAAATTTTAACAACATTTCAAACATGTAAGCAGGTCAAGATTGATCAAGCTATTTCATATATATTACAGAGAGTGTGATTACCTTTTTGTTTGCGTGTGTTCGTTCAACCCACAAAGGAGAGTGTTCGCAAAGAAAAAAGCAAAAATTTGGCTGTTCTAATCTAAAAGCTGCACATTTCCTCGAAGATTCAAAAAGCAGCGGGTTTTTAGCCCAAAAAACGTGGGTATTTTCCATTTCCAGCGGGATTTCGCGTATTTGTAGGGAATGGGGAGTCCAACGGGATTTATAGTTGACCAGCGAGAATTTCTTTGACCTGCGGAAATCTTGATACACGTGACGAGATCTAGTTGGACCGAAAATACTCGTGATCCCGCTGTCCAAATACCACAGAAATCGTGTCTAAAACCTTGAAAAAACTTCTGACATTGACCACCTGATGCAAAGAGGCTCTTTGAATGACTATTTCAAAAAATTTCTCCCTCTTATACTCCCTCTTTTGAAATCCGTGTACCGTTTCCTTTCACAAATACAATATCTATCTGTATCATATACTAACGGACGGTCTGAACTTGCGTGATCAAGGCCGCTTTTGCTGCTGTGGTTAGTAGCGAGTGGGGAATAAAATCGAAATTGAGTTTCAATTGCAAAACATGATGTCATTGTAGGGTTTTAATATGGTAGTTCGCTGTATCTCGTATTTTTTTTATTGTTTATTAACGTTCGCCAGTGATCGTTGTACATGTGTTGATCGTATAGGTCTGCTAGAATATGTATATAAAGTGGTTTTTTCATTTTCTTTTTTTGCATTAGTTTCCATCTTAACAGGTTCCCTTTCATTTTTGCTTTCTCATTTTCTCATATTACATTGTTGTTAATGTTTTTATTTATTTATTTTTTTGGCCTTTTTGTTAACCGACTTCCCTGCTGCTTTTAAGAATTACATTTTCGTCTTGTTTTTTGCTTGTAATTTCAGATTTAAATATATTATTCTTTTTTTATTTTTGATAATTGATAATCCAACGTCTTTTGCTTGTATCTGAAGTCAAAGGCAACGTTTTTTTATTTATTTTATGTATGGTAAAAAATAATTGCACACCAAGTGTTTGATCATTTGCCTAAAAGAACCCTTGATAACTAAATTCTTTGTTGATTTGCTTTACTTGGTTCTACATTTGGTTTGATGGATATTACGATTATAATTTTAATAAACATGGTATCCACACCTCAACATGTTTGTTGATAACAAAATAATAAGTTTTCACATGTTTTCTCAGCTACACAGCTGCTTTTGGTTAGTTTTTATGTTTGTGAGAGTGTAGATGGGTGGGTTAATTTGTTGTGGATCTTCTTGGCTTGTTTTAGTACTTTATGTGCATAAAAGTTATTATTGTGGCATTGATTTTTCCGTTAAGACCAAAGTATGGATTTCACAGCTCAAAGAAATTGTGCAGTGTTCTTATTTGCCTGTTTAGATCGATTGTTACTACTGCAAATATTGTTGTTTCATATTTTACTTTATTTGTTTGTTTTTTTGTTAGGGTAATTAATAAACATCTACAACTTTATATTGAACGGTAATGGAGATGTAAATGCACTTCATGTATGTCACAGTGTATATTGTATGGTTTTAGAGTTTAAGAATTAGAATATTACTTCATTATATGCAGCCACTTATTTTGCCGACTTATAATAATTCTAGAATTTATAGATGGATAAATCAGCCCATGTAGTTTGACTTGGTAAATTTCTAATTTTACACATAGTGAATGATGGTTTTAATTCTATGGATGATGGTTTTTATACTATGCTTAATAACAGGGATGGAATCAAATAAATTGTAACAGGGGGTGCTGGATTAGTGGAATATGATGGTGAAAGAAACAAAGAGGTGGTGCTAACCTTTTCTTCTCTTGGAGAGCTGTAGAAAGTAATATCAATTTTCCAATTCATATAAAACAAACTTATTTACCCAAAGTAGCCATCGCCTTTCATCACCTATCCACCACGGCCATCTCCCAAATCAACCCAAAGTAGCCAAAATTTTATCCAGACTAACCCGGATTTCATATTTATACCAAAATACTGATTAGTATACCAAATTTATGCTGTGATCTAGTTGTACTATAATTTTTAACTTTTGTACATTATGGATCAATTATTATTATAATGATGATTCCAAACACATCAATGACTTCTTCATCTTCCCACTCTGCTCCCACCTCTTGTTCACGCTCGTGGATTTATCATGTCTCTCTAAGTTTTAGAGGAGATGATACCCGCAAAACCTTTGTAGATCATCTCTACTCGGTTCGTGAAAAAGGGTTAATAGACATATAAGGTATCAAACTTTACTCAAATGTTCACTTTCATAAACCATCTTCATTTTGATTCGATTGGATGAACAAACTTCTAAAATGTTATGTTGTTGTAATGTGTTAGTAGTTCTTGATGATGTCAATAGTTTAGGCGAACTAGAGGCATTAGCTGCATCACGTGATTGGTTTGGTAGTGGTAGCAGAATAATAGTCACAACTAGAGATGAGCATTTGCTACAGAAGGTAGACGAGGTATGTCCTGTTAAATTACTATGTTACAAAGAAGCTGTATCTCTCTTAAAGAAACATGCATATAATGATAAATTAGATGCTTTCATCACCGGTCTCTTATGCTGTTGGGCTTCTGTTGGCACTTAGAGTTGTAGGTTCTTTTTTGTATGACAAAAACAATGATGAGTGGATAAGTTACTTGGACAAGTTAAAAAGCATCCCAAATGTCGATGTCATGGATATACTCATGACTAGTTATGAGGGGCTCGAAGATTACCAGAAAGAGTTAGTCTTGGATATTGCATGTTTCTTTAGGGGAAAGAGTGAAGAGGATGCAATGGAGGTACTTAATGCTTTTGGTTTTCATCCAGTTATAGGGATAAAGGTGTTGAAACAAAAAGCTCTGATAACTATTGTGGATAGTATGCTTGATATGCATGATCACATTCAAGAGATGGGACATCACATTGTTCAACAAGAACATCCTAACAATCCTGAATAACACAGCAGAGTTTGGAAACAAGGTGATATCCGTGACTCGTGTTTTGAGGATGCGACAATGGTAAAGGTTAACCTAGCTATCTTGCTTTTCATATTATACTTAATATGTAATATGGGATATTCTAAATGAACACATTAATATTTCTGGATGTACACCTCTGTGTGAGTGTACGTGGATGCATGTCAGTCCTATCACCCCTTATATGTGTGTGTATGTGTTAGTCATATCACCCCCTAGGGGGTGTTCAAATAGTAGGCCCCATGTAATATATATGTGTAGTGAATGATACACGTATGTGGAGATAAGATATAACCAGTACGCACATTCTTTCTCTTGTATTGCAGGAAAATGACAAGATTGAAGTGATATATTGTCATGATCATTTATCTCGCTCATGTTAGATTTTGTCAAAGATAAAGAAGCTAAGGCGGCTTAGGGTGAGGCGGTACGATTCTTTTAATGATTGTTATGATTATGATGATCTTGATGATCTTAATGATGATGAAAACTATGATGTTAATGACCACGATGACTATGATGACGGGGATGATAAAGATGACGATGAGCATTTCAAAGGGCCCGATTTCTTTCAAATGAATTGCGGTGTATTATTTGGGAAGAGTATCCTGCAAAGTCATTCCCAGACAATTTTAGAGCAACAAAGCTTGTTCTAAAATTACTTTCCAGCTGGCAAAAACAACTTTGGAATGATAACAAGGTAATTCAACTGTTCTTTTGATTTTAATATTAAGCGTGATTGCCCGCTATATGTCGCTTCTACTCGAAGGCCTTGAGATTCCAAAGAGGATGGTACTTTGTGTTCATAATGGGACTAGATGTAGACTACAACTTCCAGAGAACTGGTTCAATGACTACTGTGGATTCTTAACGTGTATTCTTTTGACAGATGACTACTACCATAGTGCAGAGATAACCATGAAGCAGGTGACGGGCAATTCAACAGGTATGGATTATCAAGATGATCTTGTGGTTTGGTATGGAGTATGTTCCATTTGGTTCATTGGGACACATTTCATGGTGGGACGAAATATGCAATCAGATTTCGTACGAAATTCACTTTTTATCGTTTAAGTTTAACTTTTCCCCGTGCAGTGGGTTTGGAGTTTTGCTCATTCCCAGGAAAACTGGAAATAGTCCCACAGGATTAGGGGTGAGCAGAAACTGCACTACAAAAATTGCACTACGACAAAAATCGGTGGATCGATTTAAGACAAAAGGAAAATCAATTTTTTAATTAGATGCCTTTCTATAATCAGATAGTATCTATCTTACACCTTTATAATTTGTTTAACCATTTTCTTCAATAAGTTCAATTTTTAAAGAACGAAAATGACACAAATACCCTTATTTAATTTTAGAAACGACATAGATATTAATTAAATTAAATACAATTTAGTCCATAAATAAACAAGTGTACATTTGAAATACATGTTTATAAAATCACTAAATGAAATAAGTATTCCGCTGCTTTGCGCGGATGTTTGCTAGTTTATTATTATATTGATGATGTCCTTTTATGTTATTTTATAATTCAAAACTACATCTACAACTTATTTGTCTAACAATTATGTAAAAATAAAGCTACAACTTACGGTCTATAATTACAATTACAACCTACAATTATTTCATCAAATAGACCTTTAATAGTAAGATCACAATTAAAAAAATACATTTAAAAGTTAAGATTAACATAAAAATAATTATGACATCATCATTTTTTTTTTTAATAGATAAAAAGAAGCAAGAAGATAAAGATTATAAAAATTAATTAAAGTAACTTGCTCTATCGACCTTTAAAACCCTCGCCAATTTCTTCGAGACCATCATCTAGTAAAAAAGAAAATACCTTCAAAAATCAAAATTACTTGCAAATTAAAAAGTTTTTATCAAACGAATTATTTTTTTATTATTTTTAATTTGGTGCAAGTCATGATTATCCTTTTCAATAAAAATATATTACATTCATGAACTACGATTTGCATCTATGTTTACGGATTTGAATATCTGACTAACAAATTGAAATTGTAAATTTAATTTCAAATAATTAGGTCGTAAATAGTAACTTTAGTTCTTTTTTATTTTTCTAACTTTAGTCCCCACGCGAGAAACTTCCTGGACGTTTACAGATATGATTTTGGGTCAATGAAAACGCGTGAATGACTAGTACTTGGGGACGAGTTAATTTCAAAACAGTTGCAATATTGTACAGTTAAAAAAGATTTCATAATCATGCCAATGGAAAAGTTTTCGTATTGATTTATTGTTTTATAATAGATCAAACTTCAGATATATATATATATATATAAACCATTTAAATTAAACTTATTTATTTTTATTTAAAAAATTAAAAATTCGCCTCATAGCATTGTTGCCTACGTGACAGATTATAGAGCAATTTTCTATACTCATTTAGTATATATATAAATATAAATAGATAGATAGATATAGATATGAGGCTGATCTACAGGGAAGGGGGGAAACAAATCTGAGCCGTCCGTTAACATTCATCACTGTGAATGCTAGTTATCATTCATCACGAAAAATGTTAAAAATCATGGGCAGTGGTTATGATTTCACATTCTTCGTGATGAATGATAACTAACATTCATCTCGATGAATGTTAATGGACGACCTAGATTAACTTCCCCTGGATTATCCCTTCCTCTAGATCATCTATATATATATATATATATATATTATAAGAGAATAAAAAATTCTTCACAATTTGTCACTCGACAAACTCTTAAATTTTTGATTAAGAAAATAAGTTAAATTTAAATAGTTTAGATAATCATATTTTATATATGATAAAAATATATAGGTTAATCATACTTGATCACTAGTAAAAAATAATATTAAACTATTAAACTCAAATATATTTGAATATGTAAATCTTACTCAAACACTAATTAAAAAATAATATTAAACTATTAAACTTCATTATAATCTATAAATATAAATACATATGGAAGTTTGAAAATCACCAAAATATAAGTTAGATATAATTGTCGTACATCGCATGAATTTGTAATTAGTATATATATATAATATAGATACACGAACGATTAAAAATGATACACTTTTTGGGAGGAAGAAAATAATCAAATCTATTAGCCATATAAAAATAATAATTCCTACTACATATTGAAATCAAATCTTAATCAAACAATCCCCATTTAAATATGGAGTCATATTCATTGAACATACATAGTGAGAATTAGTATTGCTATTTTTGATTTTTTTTTTTTCAGTTTGGATCGATATTTTATTGGAGGATTAAAATTTTTAAAAATTAGTTATTACAAAATTACTGCAATACATAAAAAATATCAAGTTACTTAATAATTATCAATATATAATTCAATTTAGTAGGATCAAACTACAAATTTAACTGATATTATTGATTTTTATTTTGTTCGAATAGTTTGATAACAATATAAGTCTTATTTTTAATTGTTACAAAATTATAGTTAAACTTCAATACGATCAAATCGATAATAAAATATATTATTCGTGTTAACTATATAGAACATGTTTGTCACAATATTTTCTAATTGTATTTTGAAAATCACAATAGTAAATTTCAAATTATGTACAGCCTCTCAGTTTTACGATAAATGTATACAACACAAATGGTTCATATTATTATTCGTATTAATATATTTTCATATCCACCGATTTAAACACTTTTCAATTAACTGGAAGTTGAAAATCTATTTTGTAACAAACTAATAAAGTAGAAAGATGACAAATTAAATATGAACGCAGTGAGTATTGATTTTCATTTTGTAGACTATTTAATTTCACTAAATTAATTCTAGGAAACAGATCAGAAATTTACAAACTAAAATACCTACAAATATCTTTAACTTAATATTTTATATATAATATAAATATAAATATTTGCCTTTTTCTCAGATTAAAAGAAGAAATATCTTAAAGTTAATTATTACCGTGTGGTGTTTTCCCCTTCCCATCATGTGTATATAAGAAAACATGGCCGTTCATTTTCTATCTATCCACCAAATTATGAGAAAACAAATTATTCATACCTAAACAGTTGATTAGCATACCAAAATTTAAGCTGTGATCTTCAACTTTTGTACAGTATCCAAACACATCCATCAATGGCTTCTCCATCTTCTCACTCTACTCCCACCTCTTCTTCACGCTCATGGAAATATCATGTTTTTTTAAGTTTCAGAGGAGGCGATACCCGCAAAACCTTTGTAGGTCATCTCTTCTCGGCTCTTGAAAATCTATTTCACTTAGAGATTAAAGTCCTGAGATTTATTTACGACTCCTTCCCCTTACTCGTGAGGTAATTCAACACTAAGTACTGTGAATTTCAGCAAACATGTAACATCCCAAAATTTTAAAGTTTTGATGTTCTGCAACACAAGGGTTGTGTCGCAGATGATATTGGTGCGACACAAGGATTGTGTCGCAGAACGGATCTGATCGAAATTAATCAAGGAGCTTGAGTGTAATTTGAAGTATATATATATATTAACGCCGCCCAAACGTTTCCAGAGTATTTCCATAAACTTCTAAATCAGTTTTAAGAGAAAAACAAAGAGAAAAGTGAGAAAGTGATTGAACTTGAGTTTGGAATCAAAGATTAAGCAATTAAACCGTGGAATCAAGGTAATGCTTCAATTATTATGTGTTATAAGTGTTATTAAGTGTTTTGAACGGATTGGAACGAGTTAATTTGAGTATTACATGTTTGAATTCGAGAATTTTGAATTTGGGGTCTGGTTTGTTCTTCATTGCGACATAGTGGTTGTGTCGTAGGTTATGTCGCTAGTTGTGTTGCATGTTGTGTCGCATGAATGTTCTGCGACACAAATATCTGTGTCGCTAAAGGCGGCAGTATTGAGTATTGCGACACAATAATGATGTCGCAGGATTTTGGTCTGCGACACAATGGTAGTGTCGTAGGAGTTTATGGTGCGACACAATAGTAGTGTCGCATGAGCTTATGGTGCGCCATAGTGGTTGTGTCGCTAAGTCTATAAAAGAATTAATTTTGTATATGTGATTTACAGACTGGTGTTCTGTACGTGACAGACGAGGATATTCAACCACACGATTATCCAGGTAAGTAATAGAAGTATATTAATTGATTGATGAGAATATCCTGATAAGCATGAGTACTTGAGTGTACTGTATTTATTCAGCACGAGTACTTGAGTGTACTGTATTTATTCAGCAGGAGTACTTGTGTGTACTGTATTGACTCAACAATGGCTGTGTTGTTATGTGAGCCCTCTTTATGCTGAGTGGTCATAAATGGCATAATAGTGTGAATGCGAGCCCTCTTTATGCTGAGTGATCATAAATGTGAGCCCTCTTTATGTTGAGTGGTCATAAATGGTATAATAGTGTGAATGTGAGCCCTCTTTATGCTGAGTGGTCATAAATGGCATTATAGTGTGAATGTGAGCCCTCTTTATGTTGAGTGGTCATAAATGGCATAATAGTGTGAATGGCAGCCCTCTTTATGCTGAGTGGTTATAAATGGCAGCCCTCTTTATGCTGAGTGGTCATAAATGGCATAATAGTGTGAATGACAGCCCTCTTTATGCTGAGTGGTTATAAATGGCAGCCCTCTTTATGCTGAGTGGTCATAAATGGCATAATAGTATGATCGTAAGCCCTCTTTATGCTGAGTGGTCATAAGAGGCATAATAATGTGAATGTTAGCCATCTTTATGCTGAGTGGTCATAAATGGCTTAATAGTGTTATGACTGGCCCTCTTTATGGTGAGTGATCATAAATGGCCTAATGCTATGATTGTGAGTTTCGAATGAGCAAAGTGACATATGTGGTTACAGTGTTTATAAGATCTACATCTTATAATGTTGTTATGATTATGTTACTTACTAAGCCGATGTGCTTACCCGTTTTTGTTATTGCTGATAATACAGGTGGGTCGAGTAAGGGAAAGGAAGATCTTGGGAAAGAGTCGCAGCGCGATTAGTGGTGTACTTGCTACTACTGGTAGTAAGTGTTTGTTTACTCCCATTGAATCATGCTCAGATATTGTAAGGGGGTATTTTGTAAAAGAGATTTTCCATTTGTAAAGTTTGTAAATAATGAAATGTTTATGTATATAAAAGGTGTTGTTCATATTGTAAAAAAAAAAAAAAAAAACTGGGTGTTACAAGACACTAATTACCCATATATATATCGGATATGCAGGCATGAAGCAAAACTCATCACAGAAATTGTTGACACAATTTTGAAAAAATTGCCTTACTCAAGTTCGGACGTTGATAAAGGCCTTGTCGGAATGAGGAATCGTGTGGACGAACTAAAATCACAATTGAAAATTGGGTCTAGTGGTGTGCGAATGGTTGGGATATGGGGGGTCGGGGGTGGTGGTAAGACTACTCTTGCGACTTCTATATATAGGGAAATCTCTAGAGAATTTAAAGGTCATTGCTTTGTCGAGAATATTAGGGAGGAATCAAACGGAAAAAGTTTGAAAGAATTGCAACAAAAAATGTTATCGGATGTTCTCGGAAGAAAGATTAAAGTACCCACTGTTGATAAAGGAAAAGAAATGATAGAAAGTCTGTTATGTTGTAGTAATGTGTTACTAGTTCTTGATGATGTCAATAGTTTGGACCAACTAGACGCATTAGCTGGATCAAGTGATTGGTTGGGTAGTGGTAGCAGAATAATAATCACAACCAGAAACCGACATTTAATTTGCTACTTACACACAAAGTAGACCATGACTCTCCTGTTAAATTATTATGTCACGAAGAAGCTGTATCTCTCTCTAAGAAACATGCATATAATGATAAAGAAAATATCAAGTTACTTAATAATTATCAATATATAATTCAATTTAGTAGGATCAAACTACAAATTTAACTGATATTATTGATTTTTATTTTGTTCGAATAGTTTGATGACAATATAAGTCTTACTTTTAATTGTTACAAAAATATAGTTAAATTTCAATATGATCAAATTAACAATAAAATATATTATTCGTGTTAACTATATAAAACACGTTTGTCACAATATTTTCTGATTGAATTTTGAAAATCACGTACGATAGTAAATTTCAAATTATGTAGCACCTCCTAGTTTTACAATAATTGTACACTAACACAAATGGTTCACATTATTATTAGTATCAATATATTTTCATATTCGCCGATTTAAATATTTATAATTAGAAAATAATATTAAACTATTTAAATATTTACCTTTTTCTTATATTAAAAGAAAAAATATCTTAAAGTTAATTATTACCGTGTGGTGTTTTCCCCTTCCCATCTTGTGTATATAAGAAAACATGGCCGTTCATTTACTATCTATCCACCAAATTATGAGAAAACAAATTATTCATACCAAAACAGTTGATTAGTATACCAAAATTCAAGCTGTGATCTTCAACTTTTGTACACTAACCAAACAAATCGATCAATGGCTTCTCCATCTTCTCACTCTACTCCCACCTCTTCTTCACGCTCATGGAAATATCATGTTTTTTTAAGTTTCAGGGGAGGCGATACCCGCAAAACCTTTGTAGGTCATCTCTTCTCGGCTCTTGAAAATCTACCACTCAACGTTTACAAGGACGATGTATCACTTCCCCGGGGTGAAACCATCGGTCCATCACTCTTCAAGGCTATTGAGGAATCGCAGATTGCTGTCGTAGTATTCTCCAAAAACTATGCAGATTCTTCGTGGTGTTTGGATGAACTTTCACATATTATGAAGTGCAAGAATGACAGAGCTAGAGGGCTAATCGTTATGCCCATATTCTATGATGTGGAACCCACGCATATTAGAAATCAACAAGGGGAATTCGGAGAAGCATTTGCGAAACAAGAGGCGATCAACATCACTAAGGCTGAATCATGGAGAAAAGCACTTGTTGATGCTGGTAACATTGCTGGATGGGAAGCTAAAAACTTTGCTGACGGGTAACTTATTATTGTTGTTGTTATTGTTATTGAGTGTGGCTGTGTGGTTATGAATTATCCATATGTATCTGATATGCAGCTGTGAATCAAAACTCATTGAAGAAATTGCTGATACAGTTTTAAAAATACTGTTTTCATCAAGTTCAGACGTTGATGAAGGCCTTATTGGAATGGGGGATCGCGTGGATGATTTAGTATCACGATTGGAAATTGGGTCAGATGGTGTGCGAATGGTTGGGATATGGGGGGTTGGGGGTGGTGGTAAGACTACTCTTGCGAAATCTGTATATAGCGCAATCTCTAGACAATTTAAAGGTCATTGTTTTGTCGAGAATGTTAGGGAGGAATCAAACAAAAAAAGTTTGAAAGAATTGCAAAAAAAAATGTTATCGGTTTTTTCTAAAAGAATGATTGAAGTACCTAGTGTTACTGAAGGAAAAGGAATGTTAAAAAGTCTTTTATGTCGTAGTAATGTGTTAGTAGTTCTTGATGATGTCAATAGTTTGGACCAACTAGACGCATTAGCTGGATCACGTGATTGGTTTGGTAGTGGTAGCAGAATAATAATCACAACCAGAAACCAACATTTGCTACTTACACACAAAGTAGACCATGACTCTCCTGTTATATTATTATTACACGACGAAGCTGTATCTCTCTTTAAGAAACATGCGTATAATGAAAAAATTCGTATAAAAGATTATGGCATGCTTTCATCACGTGCGGTTTCTTATGCTGCTGGGCTTCCGTTGGCACTTAAAGTTGTAGGTTCTTTTTTGTATGACAAAGATGATGATGAGTGGATTAGTTACTTGGAGAGGTTAAAAAGCATCCCAGATGTCAAGGTCTTGGATATACTCATGACTAGTTATGAGGGACTTGAAGATTACCAGAAAGAGTTATTCTTGGATATTGCATGTTTCTTCAGGGGAGAGAGTAAAGAGCAAGTAATGGAGAGACTTGATGCTTGTGGTTTTCATCCAGTTATAGGGATAAAGGTATTGCAACAAAAAGCTCTGATAACTATTGTTGATGATAAGTTTGATATGCACGATCTCATTCAAGAAATGGGACACCACATTGTTAGACGAGAACATCCTTACAATCCTGAAAAACATAGCAGAGTTTGGAAAAAAGATGAAATCCGTAATATGTGTTGGGAGGGTGCAAGAATGGTAAGCTAACTAGCTTTTTAAATTATATGTAATATATAATATATATGTGTGCGCTGAATGATACACACATGCGGATAAAAGATATACTCTAATTCAACTTATACTTGCATTCTTTTCCATGTGTTGCAGGATAATGACAAGATTGAAGCGATAACATGCAATGGGTATTCATCTGGCTTATTTAAGATTCTTTCAACCATGAAGAAGCTAAGGTGCCTTAGATTGCAGGCAGGTTTTATGTCTGATGATGGAAGTGGTGGTATGAATGACGATGAGTATTTGAAAGGGCCTGATTTTCTTTCAAATGAGTTGCGGTGTATTGAATGGGATGGTTATCCTGCAGAGTCATTCCCAGACAGTTTTAAAGCAACAAAGCTCGTTGTTCTAAGATTGACTAGGAGCTTCTATCAAAAACAACTCTGGAATGATAACAAGGTAAGTCAACTGTTCTTTTGATTTCAATACAATTAGTCTGTGTTTCACACGGGTTTGACTTTAATTTATTTTATTATTAATTTATTATCCCCTTCAGTCATGTTATTAACTAATAAATAAATTTGAGTAAGATTTATTAGTTATGACTAATGATGTTTCACGTGCGCCTCTAATTCTTAAATAAATATTGAGTTTTTGCAGCTCTACGTGTCTCCACCCCAAGTCCATCGGTCGGTTTTGAAATCTCACTATTAATTCAAATTCTTGCCAACTTAATATGTCATAACATATGATCCTTTTTAGTTTTTACTAAAATACCATTCAAATTCTCATAAGATTGCGAGAGTACTAACACCGAAATCTATATGATGTTTCGAGGTCAAAGTGTAAGATTTTGATTTTGTGAATAAAAGAAAATAAATGAGTTGAAGAATAATTAAGAAAGATAAGAAACTAATTAAGAATAAACACTTTAAGTAAGAGGAGTATAAAACAAAAGATGGAAAAATAAGTGGTTTTAAAAGAAAATGACACTATGAACTTTTTTTTGAACTTTTTTTTTGTTATTATCTTTACGGCTATTTTTTTTTCCTCTTTAGAATATAAGATGAG
The DNA here is from genome assembly GCA_963921325.1 of Logfia minima. NCBI lineage: Eukaryota > Viridiplantae > Streptophyta > Magnoliopsida > Asterales > Asteraceae > Logfia > Logfia minima. Next base: position 3,274,692 of record OY992773.1, read on the forward strand.
AAAAAGGATAAGAGAGCTATTTTTAATTTCAAGATAATATCAAGAAGCTAAGTTTGAGAATTTGAAAGTGACAGAAAGAAATTTAAATAGAAAAATAAAAACTAAAAGGCTTCATAATAAACATTAGCAACTCAAATTGTTTATCACGGACTAAAATTGAAAAGAATATTTGACGCTCATTGATTCACTAAACATTTATATGCACATGACAGCCACACAAATAAAGGACGTCTGAAGAAAAAACAAAAGAAATTGTATGAGAGATAGAATTGAGAGTGATATTTGTGAGGAGAGATACATGAAAATGGAAGAAACAAAGTAGCTGTCGATAAACTGCTACAGTTTTTGTGTATTAGAATCGACAGTTTTGATAGGATAAAAAACGTTCAAGGAAAAAAGAAATGAAAAAGTAAAAATGAATGCTTCCGGGTCGTTGGTATGAGTATGATTAGTTTTGGTTCGATTTTCTCTATATAATAACTCTAATACTAATTACTAATTACTAATGAAATAGTATTATTGAGTAAAGGAGAAAGGTTACGTAACCTATATTTATAGGCTAAACAAACTTAATTTTAAATGAAAATGCAATCAAACAAATCAAGATAAGTAGTAGCTAATAAATGTAAATTATCATTTCTCTTTATGTGTGGAAAGTGTAAAAACGGATTGGCATCTTAATATTTTTATTCTATCTTTGTCGAAGTATGTGCCTGAGATGTAACGTATTAAATTATGTTATGTATCCATGTCATATACTCTAAAATATAAATTACTATTAACTTCTGTATGCTTCTATCCATTAGCGTCATCTACCAAATTTGAAAGTGCTGAGACTCGACGCAATGCTTAAGCTACTCAACACACCAAATTTTGATCATCTCCCATGTCTTCAAACGTTCACACTCTCCTTTTGTAAAAAAGTTACAAGAGATTCATCCATCACTTGGGAATCATAGAAAGCTTGAACACATACAGGTAGAATCATGTGACAAGCTTAGGATGTTTCCAGCGATAGAGCAGATGGGAACACTCAAAACTCTTACTGTTCGCAGATGCCCGAAAATGGGTGAGTTCCCAGGACTCCGAGGAAAAATGGTAAGCTTGGAAAGCTTTGGTCACCATTCCCATAGAAGATGCCGCTTCATAGAAGATGCCGTTTCATCAATTAAAGAACATTGCACCAACCTTATTCAGCTAACCTTAAAATATAGGGATGAGAAGATGTCGCTTCAATTGACCGAGAAAGTGTTCACTCAGATGCCGCATAGCTTACGAGAGTTGGATCTCAGTTACTGTTCTTTGAAAGATGGAAAAATCCCATCTGATATTGGTGACTTGTCGGATTTACGAAAGCTAAATCTAAAAGGAAATGATTTTTCACGGTTGCCTTTCAGCGTCTCGCAATTGACTCAGCTGAAAATCCTCATTCTCAGCTCTTGCAGAAATCTTGAAGTATATCCCGAGCTTCCATCAAGTTTAGCTTTTTTCAAGGCAAGCACATGCCCTGGACTCAAATTCATAGGAGATTCTGTCACAAATTGTAAATGGTTATCTGCCGTTAAAATTGTGAAAGGAAGTATTCTAACTGATGGTGGCAGGTTACTCGAATCCATGCTTCAGGTATAGCCTCTAATTTTAATCAAAATTAAATTAAGCTTTTTGTTGACTATAACATATGGCCATTATACTCTAATGAATTTGGATTAATTAATAAGGGAAAGGATATTGAAAATCGCTATATGCGTCTCGAACTCAAAGGCCTTGAGATCCAAAGAGTATTGTACCTCCTATTCGTAGTGGGAATAGATGTACGCTGCAACTTCCAGAGAACTGGTTCAATTACTACTGTCGATTCTTAATGTGCGCTGCTGTTTTGAACGTTTCCGAAGTGGATGGTGTAAGTATAACCATGAGGCAGGGTTCAATTGCTTTTCCCTGTGCCCATTCCGCCATTGGCGCGGGTATGGATTATCAAGATGATGCGGTTTGGGAGGAGAGTGATGACGATACAACGACATTGGTGACGTATGTTCCATTTGGTTCATTGAGAAACGCTTCATGGTGGGACGTAACATACAAGCAGGTTTCTTTTAAAATTGACTTACCATTTACATATGAGGGCGATCCCAAATGCAGTGGATTTGGAGTTATGCTCATTCCGAGGAAAAGTGAAAATAGTCCGACAGAACTATCAATGGATTCTTCTTCCAAGTTTTCTGATGATGAATATACACCTAAGATCGTTATTCGACATGATTCAAAGCATGCTTTACTTTATGAAATTTCTGCACCAGATAACACTATATTTGATAGCACTGTATATGACATCATACAAGTAGGTATCTGATAATGCTCAATTTATATATGTTTTACCCTCGCATTATTTCTCATTTTATCCGTATTTATCATGAGTTTAATGAACTTTTGATACTTAATATGTCTTGAATGTGTTTGTTATCGTTAGGAACTGATGCTAGAAGAAATGGAGTGAAAACGTAGAAGAAAAGGTAAAGAAATAAGAAGTTTTGTAGTTTCAGCGAGGCCTCACGGTTTTGGTCATAACTTCCTCATACAGACTCTGATTGAGGTGATTTAAAAGCCCAAATTCTTGGAACTCAAAGGGCTACAACTTTCAAGAAGACATCAAGCTGAAAAAACAAGCTCACCGGTCCGGGTGAAGCATCGCGGAAAGTTTATAAATCTAAATCACTCGTCCGGGTGAGATGCCACCCACCCGGGTAGCTGTCAGATACGCGATTTTTAGGTTTTTAATCACAATTAAACCCTAATTTGAGGGGAGACTTGGTGTGGCCGTTTCTCTTTGATACCTGGGCGATTTAGGGTGATTCTTGAAGGCTTGAACACCATTTATACACCGTTGTAACACAAGATTCAAGCTTCCAACAAGATCAAACGTTCACGAATCCGGTTTAGATTTCTTTTCATTTAAACAATGTTTATTGCCATTTCGTTTGGGTTTGTTTTTCTTGTTTGCCTGATTATAGGCTAAGTATCTTTACATTCACTTGGATGATGTGACCTAATGATTTGGGGTGTTAATTTATTGATGTTTACGTTGTTTAATTCATGTTTAATCGAAGAACCATTTGTTGTTGAGTTTTACTTGTTAAGTTTTCCTATTGGTAAATCATTGGGTGTTTATAGTGAACACTTATACATCTTGATTGATTTATTACAATTATTTGTCTATAAATTATTGTTAATTGATTGCGAACGCAAGATTGAAATATGATATGTTAGTAAACTCAATTGTAATTGAATTGAACTTAACTAGAGAACTCGAATTAAGTTTAGTAATCTTACGAATGTAGGTTTACTAGATTAAATCATGAGTTAATGAATTGAATTTAGATTAAGTTTGGTTAGAAATCTGGAGGGAAAGGGAAAGACAACTTCTAATCAAGTGGTCGGGAGGGAGTGAAAGTGAATCCTATTATTCATTCAATTATATAAGCAATATTAGATAAACACGTTTTGATGAACACCCCGGCATCATTAGTGAGCTAATCAAAGTAAATACCTTTTACCACTGATAAATTTAATTCAATACTTCAGTATCCAATTGCCTGTCATTTACTTATTTATTATTTAATGAGAACTGCAAAGCAACAATTCGGTTGCAAACCCCCCCCCCCCATTTACTTACTTGTTAGATTAATTTATATTCGCTACATACTCTTGGTTATACAATCCTCTTAGTTCAACTCGGACTTACCTTAGCTACACTATTACATTGACAGGGTTCACTGCCCGGTTGCGTGATAGATTAATTTCGGTATTTCTTAGTTTATAAATTTTATTACTAAAAACCATGGTGAAAAGATACTAGTAGCTCACTACCTTAGGCTTATAAGTGACTCAAATTTCTTATCTCATACCGATATGGGACGGGTTGTTACAAACTCCCCCACTTAAACTCCTGACGTCCTCGTCAGGCCAAAACATAACCAATAGCCAAGATCCATACCTCAGGAGATGCACGAGCCGCATGCCCGTCACACCCCGAGAGGCTATGGCTCTGATACCATATGTAACGCCCCCCCAAGTAGAAAACAATGGACTACTTGGGTATCCTTCTGGTTTAACTAAAAACCATGGTGGAAGGATACTAGTAGCCCACTACTTTAGGCTTATAAGGGACTCAAATTTCATATCTCATATCGATGTGGGACGGGTTGTTACAAACTCCCCCATATAAACTCCTGACGTCCTCGTCAGGCCGAAACATAACCAATAACTAGGATCCACACACCAGGAGATGCACAAGTCTCGTGCCCGTCACACCCCGAGAGGCTATGGCTCTCATACCATATGTAACGTCCACTAAAGCCGAAATCAATGGACTAGTCGGGTATCGTATAGGTTCAACTAAAAACCATGGTGGAAGGATACTAGTAGCCCACTACCTTAGGCTTATAAGTGACTCAAATTTCTTATCTTATACCGATGTGGGACGGGTTGTTACATATTTCTTTTGAAATTGACTTACCACTTACAGATGAGGGCTTTCCCGAATGCAGTGGATTTGGAGTTATGCTCATTCCCAGGAAAAGTGAAAGTGAAAATAGTCCGATAGAACCATCAACGGATTCTTCCAAGTTTTCTAATGATGATTATACACCTAAGATCGTTATTCGAAAAGATTCAAAAAGTGCTTTAGCTACGAAATTTCTGCACCATATTTAGATAAACCTTTATGACCTGCTGGTCCATCATGAATTAAGAGTTAAATTCACACATTCAATAGTATTATTTTAGTATACGAGAAAAGAAAAAGAAAAACAATAATTCTCATTGTATGGTCTCATTTTGTTTCTTTCTATTTCATTATAATTTTTTTAGAAAAAGCAATTTTATTGAAACTTCAATGTACACCCTCAGAATTATATACTCGACAACCAGTATATCATTGACGAGAACTCAACAACAAGTATATTATATACCCTCAATGACTCCACCTATTTACACCCACATATATTGTATCCAATAACCACACTACTAATAACATAACAATAAATAACAATGGAACACCAAATTTTTGCTTGCACCTTTCTCCTATCATTTCGATGTTAGAACCCCCATTTTATGATCACAAGTAAACACCGGTTGCTCTCCTCAACAGCTACTGTCCATTTCCTTATTACAACATAACATTTGTACAAGTTGTAGTAGTTGTATATTTCACTCTTTTTTAACCTCGGCTGTTCAATATCATCATATCAAATACCTTGACATTCCTCTCTTGTCGAGTTTGTTCCTTATCGGCATCCTCTAAGCACCCACCAGGTATGCTTTGATCGGACCCAATTTGATGACTTTCTTTCTGATTTGAATGCCCCCATGTAAATAGAAAATCATCGATCTATTTTGTGGGTGTGTTTACCGCATACTCTTACTTCTAATTCGATTCCCGACACCAGCTATCTGTTTGACCACCACAACAATTCCTCAGCACACATTATTGTTATCATCTCTAATTTTGCAACACTTTAATGGATCGGAAATCCTGCCAACTAACATCCCTTTTTCCCCATCTCTTAACAATCCATTCAAAAATTCTTGCTTGGACTTCTTGAAACAGCATGAAAATACTCTGGGATTTTGCTTTACATACCCTCTAGTTCCTGTTTTTCCACAGAGAGTATGTTGTACACTATACTACCCATATTTTCCTTTCTGCCCTTGTATTGACTCTTACTATTCCTGTTTTCAAACATCTCTTTTATAGACAGCAGGTTCATGTGATTGTATTGTTGTAAGTATTTATTGATTTTCTCTCAAGTTCTTGTTTTCCGGATTGTAAGACCACAACCAACGAAGTAGGTCGGTTGCCCACTGATGTGCGTCAGTTTGGTGACTCCACTGGCAGCATCATGTCGGTTGGCTGAGGTCTTTGCTTTTGGTCGGTTACACCGAAAGCTTCCGTTTTTTCTTTTTTTCTTTTTGGTTTAGTGTATATAAATAAATATATGTTGATAAATGTAGAGTCTAAAAATTAAAGTGACACATTTCGGGTTGGCTCGGATTTGTCAGTTTTGTGTTTTAGAAGTATTGATGTGACGCTCAGGTGACACAAATGACACCATTAATGTTGGGAATGGTCTAAGGATCTTTTCCAAACTCAGCCATTCCTGACATAATTGTATTGTTGTCGGTATTTATTTATTTTATCGCAAGTTCTTCTGATTTTGACTTAATTGTTTCTATGTAATCTTGAAGTGGTTTGGTGTTTCAGCATGTGAGGTTACTATCTATAGAGTAGGTAAAAACTAATATTTTATTGTTTTTGTTATTATAAAATATATTTTATTTTGTTGTTGTTGATAAAGTTTTCCGATAAATTTGATATCGTAGTTTTTATGACGTTAGCGAAATGGAAGTGTATTGTATTTTAGTGACTATAACCGAATGTTCAACCATCACACATTAAAACTATGTCTTGATTTAATTTGTGATGCGTAACCGTTGACAAAGATAACTGTCCTATCCAAATTAACTACCGAATACCCCTACAAATACCGATACAATTCTTCTACATACACTTAAAAACAATTTTTACAAAATACATCAGTGAGTTAAACATGGAAATGGATAAATTTGAACTTGGTAGTAGATCTTCTGACAGTTATAGAGACACCAAATATTACGACGACTTCAATTCCGAGGAAGATCACAACAGCACGTAAACAACAAATGGTACGTACATTATTTCAAAATTTTTGATAACCTAACTGCTAGACAATTTATGGATCCACACCATCAATGGAAGTGTCACGCTTGTCAAGAAATTAAAGGAGCGGTGAAGTGGTACATAGATCTAGACACTCTACTGCAACATTCAAGAAAAACTCATCAAAGAAGATGACTTCAACGGTAGTTTGCCGAACTATTAGCCGATGAAATGACGAACTGTAAGCCTGTAAGGGATGCACACGAGATGGGGATTACAAAGAAGGTACTTCTGGAATGTATATTTTGTGTGGTGGATTACATTAGAAAAATGTAATATAAATTTCTCTCTGCATCAATTGTGTTAACTTAATATTCAAATATTTATGTAATGCATCTAGTATTCTAAAAAATAATACGTTCTTTGAGTTTGCATTCAGTATATTACAATTCATAGTTCTGGTGACACATCGACTTAAAATTACCGACATGTGTAAAGATTTCATTGTTAGTGTGTTAATTTTATTCGTATTTTTATAGTTTTATGTATTTTACTTAATATAATGTGTATATGTTTCTTGTTATTTTGTTGTGTCTGTTTAACATTGCATCACACATCGGTGTGTTGAACAAACGGAATTATATATTTAAAATGGCATGGGGATGTGCCTATTGTCAACTAATTGTGGAGTGTGATCCGGTATGATCTTGTATATTCGGCTTTATTATATGATGTGCATCTTAAACATAGGACAACGAACGTACAATTTTGCTATTTCTCACTCTATCTCTCTTATCATGGTTCTTAATACTAATTGAGAATCACTAATGTGTTTAGAATTTTTTTGCCGAGTACGTATGTTAAAATATTTACTTGGAAAACCGATTCTAGAAGGTGTTAAATTAAGTTAATAGTTATGTTCTGTGTAAGTTACACCGTGAACACTACAGGTCCTGAGCTAGTTTGTATTGTACACGCGTCTTTTATAGAGATTTGAATATATCCTTAAACAATGATAAATTGAATATAAATATATATCATGATTACATGATATAATACATTTAGCATGATAATGTCAATATACCATGCAATTTATCGTGTGAGTTAGTTGGTTATTTGAATATAAGGTGAAATGGCCAAAGAATAACGATGAACAAGCAGACAAGGACTAAACGGAAATTCTCAAGGTGAGAAATTGTCTTATTAAATTAACTAGGTTATAAATTCGCGATAACGCAAGTCGAATTTAATTTTTATAAATGAACACAATATTTGGTCAATCTTTTTATACAGTCTATAGACCTTCGATAACGCCGGACAAATTTAATATTTATAAATAAATAAAATATTGCGACCGGTTTTTTTATATAGTTTATAGACCTGCAATGATGGGGGTCGAATTTAATTTTTATTTGGTCGATTTCTTTATGTAGTTTATAGACCCGCTATAATGCGGTTAAATTTGATTTTAATAAAATGAATTACATATTGTGGCCGATTTTCTTATATAATTTATAGACTCTTTAATTTTTATAAATGAATTAAATATTCACCCGCGATAACGCGGGACGAATTTAACTTTTATAAATAAATAGAATATTGTGGTTGATTTGTGACCAATTTTTTATATAGTTTATAGACCCGCTATAAGGCGCGACTAATTTAACTTTTATAAATGTATAAAATATTTGGTCAATTTTTTTATATAGTCTATAGACCTGCGATAACGCGGGACGAATTTAATTTTTATAAATGAATAAAATATTGTGACCGATTTTTTATATAGTTTATAGACACTTTAATTTTTGTAATAATTTATTTGGTTTATTTTTTTTAATTAAAATAAATATATTAAATATTTAAGGGACTAAATGTGTTATTATACGAAAGAAATTAAGATCGTTAGATCGTAAAAGGCGGAAAACAATGAAGAGCCATGAATCCTCCATGGTATCCTCTTTTAATTATATATAAAGATATCAAAGTTTAAACATAGGTGATGAAAAGAAACCCTAGCAAACGTTATTAAAGGAGTCTAATTCGTTTCTTGGATAGGAATGAAAGATCTCCCTCAAAAATAAACCAGGAAATAAAAGAAAATGCAATTTGAAAGTTTAAAATAAACTCCGAAAAACAATAAACGCATTCTCACCCTTAAACGACCGGTCAAAATTGTCAAAGCTCATGGTAAAGCGAATAGCATCGCTCGTTGGACCGTTTTTGAGTGACAATGTGAATTTCGACAAAATAGACACCAAGTGTATTTGTTGCCTTGATTGTCGCATTAACTGTATGTAGATCACGTCGGCATCATCACTGCACTAGTACAATAGTTTAACTTTTGTAGCAAGTGTCCATTCTAATAATGCATTTGATATACAAGTATAGTTTTGTTGTTTTCATATGAACTATTAATTATCGTATCTAGTTAACTCTTTTGACTCGTGATAGATAAAAAATATAACTCAAAAATGACATATTTGTAAGTTTGATGGGATGTGAAGTTGTCAACTACTAAATCCACCTCGTTTGACTCAATCCAAAGTAAAAAATAAAATAAAAAAATAAAGAACTAAATAAAATAAAATAAAAGAATTTTTCGAATAAGGATAATTTTTTTTTTTTTTTACTAAGTAATAATTAGTCTAGCGGTATCAAGTTTTTGTTTTTGTTCTTTACCAAAGGTCAATTGGCCTAGTATCGAGTTGGCCCTCCAACTATGAAGTTGTGAGCTCAAGTTCAAGGGTGGACAAACATATATATTCATAAATATATATATATTTTTATGGTAGAGTTTGAGTTCATTGCCTTTCTAAAAAAATAAGGGTAATTTTCAATTAATGAGTGATAACTTATGGTACCCTAGTTTTTATGTTTATTTTGAAAAACTCATGTCTAACTTCGCAAAATTGTTATCGATCACAACCTGGCACGTATAAATTGTTTGCGCTTTACAGCGGGAAGATATGTCGAATTTGATTTATAACTTCAAAAATATTGTTAAACCTCCTTTTACCGGGTCATATGAAATATTCTATCAAGTTTGTAGAAACCGAATGTTGTAAAATAATGGCATCATTTGTTAGTTTATGATGACAGAAAATTTGATGTCAAAACTTATATAATTAGCATAGGTGACTAAGGTTTGTTATTCAAATGATATGGAATGGAAATGGAGCACTTTCTAAATAAGCAAAATATGATATGACGAGAGGTGTTATGGATCACAACATTTATATTATTCATACAACCTCTAACCTATTATATTTTCCTTTATCTACCTAAATGCTAATTATTGTGGAACATCTCTTATTGTAATTCAGAAAGGATAGAAGTTGAAAGTTCATCTGTACGAGAGCTAAAAAGGGAAACTGGTTCAAAATGAACAAAATAAAAAGTATGTAGTGCCAAACTGCCAATATTTCTTTTGAACTATTTTCTATTTTTACCCATAAAGATAAGTAGATAACCTCCTAATATTACCCATAAAGATAAGTTGCACTAAAATTTTGGGTACCACAAAGCCCAACTTAAAAAGGAAGAAATTGGCCTACCACACAATCAGCCCTTAGGCCTGGGCCATTTTCAAAGAATCAACTCACATGAAATTATCACAAATACTGACCTTACAAATGGGCCCGAAAAGACATACTGACAACGTAGTTCGTCAGACTTCGTCTAGAATAAGCCCCCACATATGCATTCAATAATTTCTGAATTTAGATTATAGCTACATACGAAAGAATGTAAAATGAAACAATAATAAAGAACTTTGATACTTTATATATACACACTCTAGTACTAGTATTATCTTGCCACACAAGTTTTATATATCTTCCTTGACTTGCTGCGTTTAGCGTACCATTTTGTTTTTTTGGGTAATTATTGAGTCTGCGGGTTCAACCAAGGGTAATGAGTTATAGCAGCATCACATCCAGTTCCACGAACAAGCTAATAACGAACGTTGTGTATGGTCCAAATCATGGACTCGAATGGATCAACATTGGATCACTTGAGCCAAGTCCAACCTTACAAGCAAAATCAAGGGACATGTTATCCTATGAAGTATTAGTTAATCAGTGATTGATTCTTAAACATTGGTTACAAATTAGCTCACGATTTTCATATTGGAATGCAAAGTTGGTAATTTGGCTGGGACGAGTACCGTGTCAAAACGAAGTCTCCTTTTTTCTTTCTTTTTGTTTATTGCTCCGGTTGGGTTGGTTCAGAACATCTTTTTTGTCCGAAATCAGTATGCGAAATATGATTGGAAAATAATATTATTTCAATAATAATCTAGGTTTCTTTTAACAAAATGTGGTTTTACGCATCAAAAACACACTTTAGGTGACTTTCACCTGTTCACCATATTACTTTTATAAACTTTACCTGAATCAACCAATTTGTAAGTAAATGCATCGAAATGTGACTCTACTATTAAACAAAAATATATATGCAAGAGAAAAAACGCTCATTTTTATAAACTGTAGTGTTTTTTCTTAATTTACTTTCATCTTTGCAAGAACAGTGGTTTGCTTGAAACCAAATAAAACCAAGCACGACAGACTCGACGTGCAACTCTTTCACCAAACTAAAGCCCAGAGTCTGAAAAATTACCTGCTATGCATACATGTGAAACCACGAACTCAAACTTCTTTTACTCTATAACCTAGCATTCTCATCCAACGCTTCAGCATTTGATGATACATCTCCTTTCCGTATCTCTAACATGAGTGACAACCATTTCACAACACTTGACACAATTTTCCATCTCCTCTGAGCTTTGCCTATAGCCGAACATGGAAACAAAAACCTATCAACTGCACATTGCAGATCACTAGGTGAAGAGCTACCTAGATACTGCAGGTGCATTGATGAGCTCGGATCACAAATCAAGGTGTTATCCACGTGGCATTCAAAATCCATAGGCTGGTCAAATCTAACATCCATGGGACCCATGCTGTTCGGGCCGTGTTCAGACAAGGTGGATGGAATGATATCTGGGGATGGGGGGTTCATTTGGGGGTAATCGAATCGGCCTTTCTGAAATGAAGTATTACTTTCTAGATTTGTGGTTTGCATTTGGGTGTGTAAAGGGTAAAGATCTTCGGTGAAGGAGCAAATTCCGGTTCTAAGAGAAGCTTCATCGTCGTAGGTAAGAACTTTGTCTGATTGTTGAAATGCACATATCACCAAATTGTGGGCTTCGGCCTGTATGTGAAATTTAAAGTTGAGTTCAAAGATTATATATTCAAAATACAGATTTGATCCATATCACCAATTTGCAGATTTCACCAATTTGTGGCTTCAGCCTGTATATGTGATTTGTGTGCCTGCTTGAAGGTATTTGGGGGAGGGGAATGGGAATGGGAATGTTAATGATAAATGGTGCTTGGTTAGTTACAATATAGTATATCATTACCTACTTTCAAGTAATGGATCATTCCCCACTAAATTGGGGGTAATGACCAAGTAATACAATGACTTAGTACATCCTACATTTTCTCATCCATTTCTTTCACAGTTACAGCAATTATATAACATACATCTAAGTTAATAATTATTTTTTATATGAACATTCCATCCATATTATTCAAATTTTTTAATATTATATAATGTTCATTGCATTCCCTCAATATACCCATTATCTTTCCCGTTGCGATTCCTTGTTCTGAACCACTAATTTTGTGTTTGCAATTAAGGTCAAAAGTTGAACTTGTAAGTGTTTGTCTAATCAAGAGAATAAGATATATCTATCAGGTCAGGTATCCTTACTTTCAGGAACATTTAGCGTCCTCTCTTAATTAGCAATGGAATACTTTTCTCTCCGATGGTAGAGGTGACAAAATGGGTGAGTCAGTCGGGTGGGTAACGGGTCAAAACTGGTAATTGTCTTCATGGGTGGCTCAAGCCAGGATAGCTTTTGTCCAAAATTTAATTTTTTATATGATCATAAAAGCAATACTTCTTTTGATTTATAAAACCTCCTAAATCATATATTTACTAAGCCAGAAATATTGTGTACAACGCCCAAATCATTAGACCCATTTGCCGTGAATCCACCCTTTCTTAAGTAAATGGTTAGAAATTGCCACCTCTACCCAATGGGGACTGGCACTTCTTTAAGTTGTAGTAAAAAAGAAACAACATGATCAAATTGAAATACTTGTTATCTATGAAGCTAACCTTTTCGGTTTCAGAGAGCATGTTGGAAACAACATATTTGCAATCTGAAAGAACCCCTAGGACTTGTCCTACAACATTAAACACGACACCATCTTTTTTTTGAGATTGAGGACAATACAAGTATAACTTGTTATCATCAATCACACATCTCGTAGCATGCTCCACAACAACTTCCCACATTTTAGCAGACATTCCAGGGCCAAGAATCTGCAGGCAATAAAAGTTGGTGATTAAATAGTATAGGTAGTGTTGGATGGTAGTCCAAAAGATGGCTCACATTTAACTTGTTTCAAATCTAGCTACATGATTGAACAATGGAAACTATTAATGAATAGTGTTGGCCATCTTTTATGAAGAAAATGTGATACGTTTCAGTGTTTCACATGCACATGAAGTCAAGAAAAACAGCTTGTGGCTCTACATGTTTGTTTATTTTCACATGTGTATTTCATTGGTGGCTAAGGGTTGACTCTATGCATGGGAAGGAGCTATTATGAATACATGGTTATGTAACAAGCAGAAGATCATCATAAAGTAAATAAGTTGATAGGCATAATTAATGGAGAGGCTCTCTTTGTGAGGATTGAGAAATAGTGTATGAGAAACTTAGATTTTAGGATAGGGTTTGGGTTAAACTCATAGTGTACAATTTCTTGTACTAGGATCTTTCTTATAAGAATATAGGGAACTCTTGGGGGTGGACGTAGGAGAGGGTTTTACCGAACCACGTAAATCGTCATGTCTACCGGTTACTTTATATTGCTTTCTATTATTTCTCACAAGTTTATCTCAAAAAATTATATCCTTGCTTGCGCTTGTGTGGGTGTGTTAGGCAAGTTCTCATAACAGGTTGCAAATGATCTTAAAGTAGTTTAAGCATTATAGTAATTATGGACCAAATTTACAAAAAATTGTCCATATAGTTTACTGATATCATTCCTATCAAGAATTAATTATACTGGTCGTCCCTGTGGTCTGCAATTTCGATCAATTTCGTCTTTGGACTATTTGATGAGATAAACACGTAGAGAAGAGATTTGACATCTTACATGCCGAAGCGTTGTTGGGTCTAGGTTGTAGAGAACTAATAAATCTTTCACTGTCTTGACCCTTTCCTTGTTCAATCGCTTATGAAAAGCTCCATCTTTGCTGATTTTTTCCAGCCTCCATACCTCATCAGACAGATACGGCGGGTGATGTTTCTTGTATACTAGAAACCGAAAAACATAAAATAAAATCACATATTAGATTTTTATTGAAATAATTGAACAAGGACCACTAAGATCGATTATTTGCATTGATCACCCTCTAAGTTAAGTACAGTCATAAACAGAAAACAAAGTACATTATCACGAGTAAAAAAGGCTTCTATATTGGTCACCTAAACAGTTCTCAACAATCCATGAATAACCTATGCGGATCAAGTAGACTTTTTAAATAAATTCATGCATTGTTGTTTTAGCCTCATAAATTATCAGTAAGAGTGCTGGAAATGACACACTATAACCTCTGGTTCTGTTAACAATAATAAATGATTTAGTGGTGGCAAGATGGGTGGGTTAGACTCATTTTAGTACCGGCAAAATTAGGCAAGTCTGGATTGACCTGCAAACATATTTTTGTCTATGGTCAACATTTCATATATATTAAACTTATGTGTTAGTACAAAAATATTATAATCAAAGTAAAAATGAATTAGGAGGTTGTATGAAACCTGTTTGACCCTTGCCTTTTTAGCTAATCTTTTCTATTTAACCCGTGTTTTCTTAGATGGAGATGTGGCAAAACCATATTAAATATGATCCCCAATGGTGTCTTTAGGGTGGGACTAGAAGTCATGAGCATCACCAACAAGCTGAGAGAAGGCCGACTAAGATGGTTAGGATATGTAAGGAGAAGATCAGACATCGCCAGTTAGGAGAGTAGAAGCTCTCATTGTCGACGGCTTGAGGAGAAGGGGTAGACCAAGATGTAGATGGGAGGATAGACTGAAGCTCGACATGAAGGAACTTCTCTTGACCGAGGACGTGACTTCTAATAGGAGTATGTGGAGGACTAGAATTAGGATTGAGAAGTAAATCATTTTAGGTAGACAAATATATCTATTATACATATATATCGTAGTTATTCTTAGTCATATAATCTTAATATTCATATATAGATACTTATTTAAATAAATAATTAAGTTTTAGGTAAAATTATGATAGATGAGTAAGATGTTTTAGGTTGATAGATATTTATATATAAGGGTGTTTTTAGGTAGGATTGTGATAGATGCATAGGATTTTTCAGGTAAATAGATATAGAAATACATATATTTAGGGTGTTTTTAGGTAGATAGGTATTTATATGGTTTTCTTTACTTTTTTTTTTTTATGTAGGATCACGATATTCGAGTAGGGTTGTAAGTATATAGATTCATATTTATATTTATACATACACCTATTTTATATTTATAAATATATATATATATAATATGTACACATATATATCTTCACTATTATCTCTATTACTTTATTTTATCTTACTTTTTATTTTTTATTATTTTAGTGTTATTATTATTATTATTATTATTATTCCTTTCATTTATTTGTGTGTGTGAGTGCATGTATTTTTGCATACGAGTATGCCGGAGGACTTCTTGGAAGCAGTCTCTCAACCTTTACCTCTACCTTTGGGTAAATGTATGACTGGCTACATCTTACCTCCTGCAAACCCTGCCCTCGGTGGAATTTGAGTATTGTTGTTGTTATTGTTTTCTATTTGACCCATGTGACTCATTTACGATAAAATATAACCCAAATTGACTCATTCTTATTAAATGGGTCAAAGATGCCACCTCCAATAAAAAATATATATTCACTTACGTTCCCCACGATGATCCCTAACAATAAACGACTCCGACTTTGCTTCTCTCACTCTAATACCATGATAATTATCCAAAAGGTGCGCTCCCAGCCTGAACTTACGGCTCCTTGTCCAGCTTGAGTTATCTGTAAAAGAAATATCACCCACTAGACCTACGCCTTCTTTGAGATTCAAAAGTGCACTTCCATTAAGAAGTGGTTTCTTTCCTCGCCTCCCCTTAATAACATTCACATTAAACTCTTCAAGCGTCCAATTGTCACCAACTTCATTATCAAAGTCACCCTCGAGAACCACTATCTCCACCTTCGCCGATGATTCTTTACCACTAGTAACTGTTTTCCCTGTATGAGTATCAACTAATGCGACTTTTAGCATATTGCAGTCTTCTCCTTCGATACGGGTACCAGTAAAAACTGGAAGAGATAATGCACTTAAGAACTGTAATTGTAAGCTTCTTGGGAGAAAAGATTCTATCTCATTCTCACAATTCCTGTATGGAAGACAATCGTTAGAGATAGGATAATATATAGCCTAATTGACCCATGTGTAAGTAAATAAGTCAAAATTGCCACTTCTATAGGTAATGATACACAAGTGCAATTAGTCTTCATTGTGCAGTATACCAGTATCATACACCTTACCACTTCATGTTGGCGATATGTTTTTCCAATGCTACTTCAACTTCTTCTCTCACCTGCACACCAATACATTCATCTAATAAGCAATTGCGAGATTGAATTCACTGTATTGTTTAAAATTAAGCATGCAAAGATATTACTGGCCACTTTGTCAAAATACATTGTGTCATTCTACATTGCAAACATATGCAGCAGAAATTGAAGAATGCATTAAAATTGAAAATAGTGGGAATAAAACATTTTCACATACTACTCTCCGAATCAAAGGCTCCAAAGCCGGCTTGACATACTTGTGGATGGTACGGAACTTCATCACCTCCAGCACTGCACTGTATACATCAAGAAAGAAAACTCCACCATTAATTGATACACTGCAAAAACTGTTCTCACTATGAATTGAAAGAAAAGAAAAAAAAAAAAGAAGACAATTTATACCATGTATGCGTTGAGCCATATGCACACATTAACAGCAGTTAAAAGTGTAAACCACATATTCCCAACCTAAGGTCACATTAAATATTATATACACACACACCGGTCTCAAGTGAGACTAACACACAACCTCTTAGTTGATGGATTTCTCTCATACCACCAAGCCGAACACCCTTTAGTTAAGCCCACGTTACTATTCTATTCATTTTATATGTTACCATATAATCATAAGTAGGAATAATTACTTCCCTCGTACTCTTATAGTAAACTATCAAAATTCAATCTGCTAAAAGCAGCGAATTAAAGAATAACTTTAAAAAATTTGATCGTCCTTCATTTTTGGAGGCCCTATCCAACCAAATATATTTCTATAAAAATAAATGCTGAAACAGAAATAATAGTAAACGTTTAATAACTACTGTAACTACTGATAATCTTACTCAGCAACTAATATTAAACTGTAACCATTATTTTGTGCTTATATTAAACAAAAATTTTGACTCCCTATACCGTCACATATTGCACACCACGAGTATATATATATGTGTGTGTATATATATATATCCATATAAATCAAGTAATACGAAGTTCTTAAAAAGAAAATATCAAATCTAGGGAAGTTGTAAGGATTTGAAGAACTTACCTTCTGAAAGGACGCTTACGACTTTGTTCATGTTCTTCAGATGCTTTTATACTGGCATCAACATAATCATCATCCTCGCCCTTTTGCCGTTTCTGCGACATGTTTAGAACTAATATTTGAAAAAAACTGAAAGTTAAGTTGTATAGGAATTAAGGTGGAAATTGTGTAAGTGACCACTATGAACAAATGAATAAACAATGAGTTGATGAGGATGACATGTAAACGACAAAAATGACCAGATAACATGCGGTGTCGAATCACAAAACATAACTCAAAATTATTCTTTCGACAATTAATTGCAAACAAACAAATAACTAGTTTGGACTGGATACTGTACGTACGGAAAATGCCGAAACTTTTGGACCAGAGTCTATACAACATCATGGAATGAGTAATAAGTGAAATATTTACATTGTATATCCTTTATTTTTATTTTTATTTTTATTTTTTAGAACGGCTTGTTAGATGTTAGTGGTTCAAGTCTAGGTAATATTCAATTGGGGAGTATGCTAACCTTAAGACCCTCATGTTCCTCTTATATGTAATATGTAGATGATCAAAGATAAAGGTTAGACCATTCTCAACCTGGATCGTGTCAGTAGCATGTCAGTTGAGATACGTCAACGCAACATCAGCACCTCCCAAACTGACACACCCTTGCCAACCCAGGGTGTGTCACTTTGATTTCTGGGTCTCACTCACATTTAAATAAAACAATTTAATTCAATTAAAAACCATACATTAATTAATTAAAATAAAAAATTATATTAATTAATTAAAACTAAACATTACGATTATTAAAATAACAAGCTAAATTTAAATTACTAATCTGGTCTTCATCGGAAGTAATGAACCTGCTTTGTCGCGCATCATCACTAAACATCGTTTTAAAATCCTCTTGATATTTGGCTACGACTTTATCCCGCACTTCTTCAAGTAGTTTTAGTTCTTTTTTTCGTATGCCTGCGGGTATTGGTTTTTGGAGAAAACTCCAAGCTTTAACACCAATTTTTGTTCGCAGTCTCCTTAATTGTTGCCAATGTTTCTTGTTGCATTTGCGCGGATGCCTGAATTGCCGCTCGGGTCGTGTCGGAGGAATGCCTTGACGATGTTGCATCCGATGATCCCGAACTTCTTTGACTTTTCCGACTAGTTGCTCGACTGGGTGGACGACGAATTTGGTCATTTTGGAATAGCCTTTTCATATTGGTCGTTAGCGGCTCGGTTTCGTTGGGATTCAGGTCTATTTCGTCCTCGTCAAGATATATTAGTGTCGCGTCTTCTCGGTTTACTCGTTTCCTGTTGGTGACACCGGAATCATCATAAAACTTCGGGATATCTTTTAGTACGAGCCATGCTTGCTCGTAAATGAAGTTTCGCACGATTGTTGCTTGAAATGGTCACGAGTCGCCCTCAAAACGTCTTCGTCTCGGACTCCGCTTGCACGAGGCTCATTAAATTTTTTGAAGATGCCCATGAATAACTTGACGTCTCCTCGAATCTTGTCCCATTTCCCGGTTAATTGATCTTTATTGCGTTTCTCGTCAACTAATAAATTAAAGGCCCATTCGATTTGCCTCCAAAAACTAGCTTTGGTATTGACGTTGTGAAAGTGGTGTTTGTTGGTATTGGTATTGTAAAAATTGTTAGAATGAGTATTGTGAAAATTGTTGGGGTGGGTATTGTGAAAATTGTTGGTTTTGTTGGAATGGAAATTGTTGGTTTTGGTATTGTGAAAAACCAAAGTTAGTTAACGAATTACTAGATTGACCCGCCGAAGACAAAAATGCCAGTGAATTTGGAAGATATATATCCGTGTTGAGTAAGTTTTGAAAAAAATTACCGGGTCTCGGTTGTGAGTTATTGTGGTGTTGTTTAGGCATTTTTGTGAATTATAGTTAGGTGGAAAGTGAGTAGTTGAATATAGAAGATGTAGTGAAAGTGTGTGAATTATATAAAATGGTTGGATGAAATAATGTAATTGGATGTAAAAATATGTAGTGAAAGTGTATGAATTATATAAAATGGTTGGGTGGAAAGTAAGTAGTTGAATATAGAAAGATATAGTGAAAGTGTGTTAATTATATAAAATGGTTGGGTGAAATGATGTAGTTGGATGTAGAAAGATGTATTGAAAGTGTATCAATTATATAAAATGGTTGGGTGAAATAATGTAGTTGAATGTAATAAAAAGATGTACGGAAGTGTGTGTGAATTGAAGGGTAATTGTATGTATATTTATAGTGTGTTTGAGGTAGGATAAATATGTTAAAAAAAAATTTGTTGAAAAAAACAGATATATATCCGTTAAAAAATGGATAATTAATTTATTTTTTAAACATTCAAACGATCAAAAGGGGGAAAAAACAAAAAAATTTCAAGTGGGCCCTACTCCCTCGTCCCTCACTTTGTCCCCACACCGACGAGACGGTGCCAATCCTGTTGGTCGGCCGACGCGAGTCGCTCACCCAACCAACGCCCCTGTTTCTAGTCGTGCTTTTTGGTGGGCATGATTACAACACGTGGACCAATAAAAAATGAGGTTAGTGAGGTGGTCATGCGTTTTGGTGGCGCGACCCTTCTAACCTAATTGGATCAAAGAAGGCTCCGAGACATAGGTAGTGGTGTAACAATAAATGTATTGGTTGTACTTTTTGTTGGGTCAGAGACCCCACTAAATGTAATTTATAGATGACAAATTCACTTAAGTGTTGTAGTTCACTACATCAGTTAGCAGTGAACAAGTTAGAGTAGAAAAGAGAAACTGTCGCTGATCAAACCTGATTAGCGAACAGAAACACTTAGAATATATTTCTTATTCTTCTCTGATCACTGCATATGTTAGCAGTGATTCTCTTGTAACTTGAAGTATTCTCAAAGCTTCATCATTCACTGATGATCATTTAACCTTCATGTTACTAAGGCTGTCGCTGAAAAGATCAAGTTCCATGATGTGGAAATCATCACTGCTCTACTGACCAGCGGTTTATGCCTTTACCTGAAAGTACATTGGGTCTGACAAATACCCAACGTACAATAGGAGGTCAACTTATGCAGCATACAAGAAAGCGTGCATATCTTTTCTAAGATATGTACGATCACTTATTGTACATTTGGATTTAATTCCTTGTACCTTCTTCTGTAACCTAGGAATAAAGTAATGTATAAACTTTAATCCTAGGATGTACTGTCACTTTCAAATGTTGAAAGTTACTTTACTGTCCCAACTAATATGGTGTTGACACGTGTTGTACTTATATCTCATTGTGTGAGAGTATAAATACCACGCTCAATAACCATATTAAATGTCCAGAATTTTGTATTCGAGATCAACTAGTGATAAAGCACGTTCCTACTCTCTAGTGAACCAAGTGCCCTCACTTATCTGTTAAGTGTTGATCACTAAGCCTTATCATCGAGCTATTCGCTGATAAGCTGTTAAGACCAAATTTGTCACAAGTTAGTTTACTTAGACTTGTCTGTCTTGTCTATTTCCGCAAGTAAACTCTGTAAAGTATTCATTTGATTCATATCAATAAAAGAAAACTTTAAACTTGAATTTGTTTGTCTATTTACATTTGTTGTTAGTAGTTAAAACGTTTTAATTGACAAACCGGGACCAACACTTTTTTTACCGATTGTTATGATGTTGTTGGACGTGGGTTGGGATACCTGCCCACAAGCCTATTACAAACATATGTGTAGTTATTGATTGACCCAACTAGTATTATATTTAAGTCCGTTGTGGGGCATACTATTATTATTCTTATACTATAATATACTTATACTATAAAGTTTAAATGAAAAATAAATTCTTTAAAAGAGGTATAATTTTTTGAAAACACTTTATAAATAGGATTAACCGTCTCAAATGTAAGTAATTATATGTTAACTTACATTATATTATATATTATTAATAAAATTGACTTTTGTTATATTCATATTAATTAAGTAATGATATATAGACCTACTTACATCATGTCACGGTCTACTTGTTAGGTTTAATTTAAGATCTGCATAAGTATATTTATTTATCATTTTTCACCTTAAATTTAAGAGGAAATAATGACTTGAGAATTTGGTTTGATAAATAAGCGTTGTGTAGGGCCATATATGATATATCGACGTCGGGATGTAGAGTGGTCACCAATTTTATTCCCTAATCCCTGTCCTTCTATCAATTCCACCTCTCATTTCTCTTTCTACTAGATTTTCAAAGAACAAAGACCACTTTGGCTTCTTATAATTTATTTCCTCAGAATTCAAACCTACATGCTTTTAAAGGAACAATATCATTCTAATATGAAATGTTTTTAAGGCATCCACTTATACAAATAGTACAAAAGTCAGTCCAACTATATACTTATAGAGTGTTATCTACACCATTCTTTTGCTGAACCAAAATAAATATGCGAATATTAGCAGTTTAACAAGAATCAAAACGAAGATTACAAAATTGGGGTCAGGGTGTTCAGAACGTACAAAAGTTATCATTGAACCAAAGTATAAAATATAAAGAAATATTTCGGGTACGTTCGAGAGTAATTAACGATGCAACTTATATTTTAAAGCTACTTACGAAGCTTTTATTTCAAGTGCTTTTAGAAGCTTATTTTTTCACGAGCAATGCTTACTTTTATTTGTCTAACAATATTTATTTATTCCCAAGAATTGAAACTTAAAGAAAGTAGAAGTTTTAGCTCACGAAAACCCCGGTAAACTCCTAGAAGTTGTTTTCAAAACATATCCGAAAGGTACTTGGCCAGTTTTCACCGTTGATGAGAAAAAGGAAGACGCATGTCAGCTATAGGGTTGTTTAATTGGATGTATCGTTAGGTTGTGCCGAGTCAAATCTGCTCCCTTTTTTTTCCGATTCGAAGTATAAAATCATACTATGCATTTACAACTTTTCAGTTTTTAACTGTTTCTAGTACTTTAATCCCAGAAGATGCCAAACCGTAGTACATTTGGACTAGTATGAGGTCAATAGTATGCACCAATAATGGTTATACTAACGAATCTCATCCACAGGTTATTTTATCAAAAATTGAAATAAATCTTGTATACAAATATAAATGGAGGTTAAGGGGTGTTTGAGTTAACTTATTTCAAGAGCTTATCTGCTTATTACTTACTTTTACGGCAAACAAGCAGAAACGGATACTCTTTTGAACACTGCTAATCTGTTTATGTATTAAGGAATAAACACTTATAAATAAATATTGAAATACCTGCTTATTTTTAAGTAGAAAAACGCTTACAAACAAGCAATCCCAAACACACGGTAAGCCATAAATGGAGGTGTTAACTCTTCAAGTCTTCAATGATTACTCTATCACTATATCTATGCCGAGGAAATAAGAATTTTTTCAGTATATTCGATCTTCATCTGTAAGAAGTCATCTTCAACCAACAATTTTTGTGTTCTGTAATTTCTTAGCCCTTAGCTGACATACTAGAAAGGCTGGTACTCTTTCTCTATTTCTAAGTATCTATTACATAAAGATCATGCTGCACGAGCTCTTATCAAATTTACATTTTGTTATCATCCATCGCGGAGATGAATACGAAATTAGTGGAGTTAACTTTTGTGTATTTGGTCACATCAAACTCAAATTTGAGGTTAAGCCCTTAGATAAATTTGATCAATACCGAGCAATTTAATGCAAGTGTAAATTCAATTGATTTCTAGTTTAGATTGATTTATAACAAGTAACTCACCAATCACTTTATTTCCACTAATTAATCTATGATTAAACATAACCAAACAATAATAATTGTAAGAATATATATAATTAGATAGTAAGTAACTAATATTAACATGTTTGTAATGTTAATTAACTAACAAATATATAATTAGAGTAGTTGTTATACTCCGTACATCTTCATATAATAAGCATAACGATAACGATAGTTATAATGGGATAGTTATAATGGGAGAAAAAAAGCTTGTCAAAATTAAAAGTGAAATGGAAATAAATGGGGATACAAATTAATGTAAAAAATACCCTTCGATATCTCATGAAAACTTGAGATTATTTGTTCATATGATAATATCATGAAAATATCACTCATATAACATGATAAATTGTCAAGTGAATTGAATATAAGGTGTAATAATAATTGATCTTTTAATATAACATCACATGAGTTGAACAAAACATAGTTCTTTCTTATTCTATATTTCTATACACCTCTTTAAGCCCATGGAGTAATTAAAGTTGGGCCACAGGTATCTAACCCACATAAATCTCACGGGTTCAATTGGGAAGCCCAAAGGTCAAGGCCATGCAATAATATTATATTAAATTATTTAGTAACTAAACGTCTAAAAGGGACAACAAGAATGGTCACCTTATTTTTTAAAAATTTGGACTTGTAAAAAGGAAGAGATTTTTTTTTTCTCGAGAAAGTGTAAGATTAAAAGAGAAAATGAAAAGTAAAAAAGATCTCAAGTCTGAATTTCCATGACTCGAAGTGTTAAGAGTGTGTCATAGTTTAACATGTGCGATGCGTAGTAATTAAAAATTAGTGCATCATAGTTTAAAAATAAAAATTTATTGTATAAGTGTCTATCATCAGCTAGACAAAAAATGTTTGTATACTTACTGAAAGATAATATGTGTATCCAACAACGACAGGTTGTGGGCGACGATATCAATGGGTGGTGGTTGGAAATGGAAGGTGGTGAAGGTGGTGGGTGATTGCTTAATAAATAAATTATTATATTTTAGTTGTAATTATTAATTATCCGAATTATCCTTAACAAGGAAAGTTAGAAAGAAACATTTGTTATCTTTTTAGTGGCTTCTTATCTTCTTATATAACTACTCTTTTGTTTTTAATGAAATATTATCCAATATGGATCAATCGAATAAACATAAATTATATAAACATTATTTAACTAGAAAGCGAATCACAAGTAAAGAAAATGTCAAGTAGCTTATTTATCAGGACATCTCGAATAGCTTAAAACGAATGAGTTTCTGCTTAAGAGTTGTATAATAGCTTTTAAAAAAAAAAAATTTTATCTCCAGTAGATAATTTTAAAAATCTTTCAAACTCTTAAAATCAATTAAGTAAACTAAAGGTAGACCATGAATAAATTTTGAAGAGGTGAACTTTCCGTGCTCTCTTTCCAATTAAGTTGATTTTTAATAGTTTTTAATAAGAATTACTATTTGAAGACTCTATATATATATAAAAGATTTACACATATATTTACATGAAAAGTGTACGCAAATAAATTTAATGTGTACAAATAAAAATCCATTTTCAAATAAAGCTCTAAGATAAGTTTACACTCAACCTTTTCATTTTATACCATCGTGAATGCTTTCAGAAAACTAGCAAAAGTTTACAATAAAATCCGGCCCATGGCATGGCGTTATGACCCGAACCCAACTCGTATCTAGTCTATACAAATATCAATACATTTCCTTTGTAGCCGTTGAACTCAAAATTCAGAAATACTTCGACACAATCCGCTCTAAAATTTCAAATATCTGCAATAAAATCATCTCTCTTCTCAAAATCTTTCGTCAATTCATTAATTTTCATCTCCAATTGCTTTGTTTTTATTTTCTATTTAGTTTTATTAAATTTTATTGTTTTTTGATCGTGAAATTGAATATAGATGTAAGTGCGTTTCTGTGCGTTTATTCGTGATTCCTTGATTTTTTTTAACAGCTAGGGACTATGAAAAACTAGGGTGTGGAATTTATTAGACTCTTTTTGAATTTTTTGAGTTATCATACAGATTTTGAATTGTTTGTAGCTATCCTTCTGTTGATTTCTTGTGGTTCATATATTAGGGTTTGTGATTATTAGGTTTTATATAGCTTTTATCAGATTTTGTGTGAATTCCAAATTCGTAATCCGGATTTTGTTTACAGCTATCTTTTGTTTGCGTTCTTGTGGTTATGACTGTTAGGGTTTATAAAGCTTTTATCAGACTTTGTGAAATTTTGATTTGTTGTACGGATTTTAATTGTTTAGCTATATCTTTTCATTGCTTTCTTGTGGTTCTGATTGTTTGAGTGTTTGTGAAAGTTAGGGTTTATATGTTTTTAATAGATTTTTATGATGTTTTATGGTTTCTTGAATCTGATTTTTTTGTGTTAGGTGATAGTTATGGTTTATATGTAATTATTAGATTATGTGTTATTTCTCGTTTCTTGGTTTTGATTGTCTCAGATGTTAGGCTTTATATGTATTTGTTAGATTCTGTGCTGTATATGGTTTTTTGTTATTTTGATTGTCTTAGTGTTTGTGTAGATTAGGTTTTATACGTATTGTTAGATTCTGTGTTGTTTATGGTTTTTTGGTTTTGATTGTCTTAGTGTTTGTGTCTTTTAGGGTTTATGTGTATTTATTAGATTTTGTGTTGTGCATTGTTTTTTGGATGTGATTGTCTTAGTGTTTGTAAAAGTCAGGATTTGTATGAATTTATTAATTCTGTGTTGTTATGGTCTTCTTGTTTCTGGTTGAATTTGTTGTTAGAATTTGATGGAGCTGAATCATTTATCTAAACTTAACCAACTTTCGTAATTAATAACAGATAGTAAGTTATATTGTGAAGTATTTTGTTTGGGATAAAGTTGACTTGTTTTAGTTTTAGAATGGTTTACATGACTATGATGATGCTTAAGCTTGTGATATGATGGGATAAAACTATAGGTTCTATTTTGGCGAGATTTGATATTGTGATTATGTAAATCAATATTCATGGCTTGGGAAAATATTAAGCGTGCATATAGTGATTATGTGGATCTCTTTTCTGTTGAAAATATTAAGTGTTTATATAGTGATAATAGTGATTATGTAGATCCGTTTTGTGATGTAGATCTCTTTTGTGTTGTTTCTGGTTGTAAAATTGTTGTTATTAGAGTTTGATGGAGGTGAATTATTCCTCCAAACTTAAGCAACTTCTGTAATTGATAACAAATAGTATGCTTAATTGTGAAAAGGAGTACTTTATTTCATGTAAAGTGAAATTTTGATGATGCTTATTCAGTTTTAGGTTGGTTTTACGTGACTAGGATAATGTTAAGATTGGTGATATGATGAGATAAAACTATAGGTTAGGCTCCGAAATTCCATTTTAAGATTGTGTTCATATTGTAATTGTTTAAAAGTGGTAGCAGTTCATGGATATATTGGTTTAGTTACAGATGATAAGCATAACTCTGGCGACTAATTCGTAGGTAATGGGTCAAACTTGCCACCTCTAATCTCAGTTCTTCCAGACTTATTATCAAGTATTTGTGTGGCATATCAAAAAAAAATTTAGCCTTGTCTAATTAATTGTATAATTAAGAAAATGTATCCTATATTTAATAGGATTATCTCAATGCCGAACTATTGATTCTTATCATAATAGTCACTCGTCACAAGTGCTTCAACCGGAAGGTATGTTTCTTTTGAAAGTTGATGTTTGTTTACATATCTGTATAAGCGGAATGCCATAATTCTGCTGGCTTTGAAACTTTGGTGAGATCTAGCCTTCCATGAAGGACAAATTTTCTTTACTTCTGTAAATTTGGCATCTGAAATTGATGTAGAATCGTCCGAGTGTGGTCAGCCTGCTGACAATTTGAGGCAAAGCCGCAAAGGTAATCTAGTATTTGGTTATTTTCCAACTTTGTTTACAATCCAATAGTATCTAGAGGTTGCAAGATGTTGGGTTGATCAGCTTGGGTAACAAGTCCAAGTGTTAGGTTTTTGTATTAGTTGGGATTTGGGAATTGGGATGACACGAAACAACTTCTATTATATGGTTTTTTAACTAATAGATTTAGGAGGTTTTTGGCAATTGTAAAGACGACTCCGCTCTTGTTCAAAGACTTTTGAATCCACTTGACTTGTTTTTAGCAAATTGTTTAGATTTTACTCGTTACAATTACACCATAAGCTTAATCGAACTGTTCGTAAGTATATGGGTCAATATTTTCATTTCTAAGAGTATCATACAACTCATTAGATGCTATCAAAAACTATCATTTCTAAAATTCAATCATGATAATTTTTTGTCATTTTTAGATAACATTGCTAATTCATTCCTAATACTCAACACCGGCTTTACGGATTGTTACAAATAGACTGCTTGACCATTGACATCGCTAGCAGGTTGATCATGAAAGAAAAATGGTTGTTGCAATTTGAAAGCACGATCAAGCAGATGAGGGACAGAGAGATTATGGATTTAGCTCGGAGATTATAAGAGTGTTCACTCTTGTAAGAAATGGCCAAGAAGTTACCTGAAGGGTCCTTCGTATAAGCAGACTTTTTTTTTTGGAAATTATTCGAATCATTGTACTTTCTTCATTCCATTTGGTCTTTAGCTTTCATGTATGATTATTTTATGATTTTTTTTGGTGAAGTTATATCTACTAATGATGATAGTGGTCCAATTACGAGTGTTAGGTAGGCACCTGGTGAAGATACATTGCCGTAGGCTTTACCAATTTTGACTTGCGGCTGTGGGAAGCTACTACCACTAAACTGGTATATGTTTTCTTTCTATATATTTGTTTTCTATTGATAATCCATACTGACATGGACTTCATTAATGTTTTTACATTTCAGGTAGTGACAAGTGAGTTGATACGGGTTGTATGTTATCTGAAATGGGTCAAATGGGTACCTAAAGTACTTAGCTAAGATAGATACGAGTCAATTGGGTCGACGTCAAAACGGGTTAACTAAAGTGTTTTCAAATGCATACAGTAACAAAAAGGTTAGGATTAAGTTTTAATGAATATAGTTTATATTTTAGTACATATATCATTTATAAACTGTACGAAAAAGTGTTGACAAGTCAACCAATCCCAACTCGTCCAATTACTTGTTTTGACCCATCATGCACCTCTACTTTTTTTGATTGAAACTATAACAGTGGATTACATCTCAGTTGAGAGGTTCTACGAGAAGGTCATGGTACGGTAGATGTAACATCCTCTCCCGCGGTCTGGTAATTTCTATTATTTTAATCGATTATCTAAATGTTTTAGAAATTATTTAATATTATGTGTTTCATTGTGAAACGTAGATAAATAAGTCCTTTGACTTATTGTGACTAGTGAAATATTAATCGTTTTAAATTATTATAGATGACGGTAAAATAAAATAATATTTCTCGCAAACGGTTTTCAGGTTCCAAACAAAAGATTTAGGACGGGTATAAAATTATACCATTATATTACAAACCGACTTTGTTAAGCCGACCTTGTAACCTCCATATATATCTCATTTCTTCTTCTTGTTTCCCTTTTTAGAAAGCTTGCAAGATCAAATCCAAAGAAACCCATAACCAAACTTGAATTCAAGCTAGAGTTTCTGTGAATTCGAATTCCTAGCATCAGATTCATCATCACCTATATCTTAATTCCATCAGATTAGCAATCCTTTTATTTTACAAAAGAAAAGAAAAGAAGAGTAAGTTTGATTTTGAGTGTGTAAATCAAATTGAAGCTTGATTTTTTGTTATTAGGTGATGTTTGATGTTACTTGAAGTGTTAGAAACCATAGAATTAAGTTTTATGAAGTTTTGGCGAGTTTTGGTTCGAAAAACTGGTAACAGCGGCTCAACTCGCAGTTTTTAGTTCGTCCTGCGAGTTGACTCTGCGAGCCGAGTTGACTTGCGAGTTGACTTGCGAACTGAGATTCCTGCGAGTTGACTCTGCGAGGCCGAGTTGACTTGCGGTGCGAGTTGACTTGCGAGTTGAGTTGACCTGCGAGTTGACTTGCAAATTTTGAAAATGCGTAAAGTGTTTTTGAGACGCGGTTTTGTGAAAATATCACTAACTCGGATTTAGTTGAAATTCGCATAGTCAATTGGAAACGACCTAGTAATCAAGGCTATATTCTAATAGCCTAGGCAGTTTTTGGCCATCCGGGGTCATCTAGGGCCCGAAAATGACATTTTTCAGTTTTAAGCGTCATTGCGGGATTTTTCTAAGTTCATTTCTGATTGAATTTTTGTTTGCCTAGACTTCAGGGATTACCTGATTTGATAAATGGACTATAATGATAATTATGGAACGAACTTCTGACTTGTTTACGATTTTCTGTTTCAGATCAGCGTAAGACTCAGTGATATAAGAATCCTGAGTGTGGAGACATCAGAGGTATCGGTGAGTGGATTCAGAACTCATCATTTGATTTAGTTGTAACTATTTGGTTACAACAAGTAAACGTAGATGTGTATTAGACTGTTAGTCTTGATTATTGATTATTGATTATTGATCTACGTGATATGTGAACCAATATGTACTATGTTATTGAGGTCAACGTGTAGTTGGACTTCTGGTTATTATGTGTTTTACACAGGTTTTGATTCATTTGTTGTGTTTGAGACCTGTGTATGTGTTTAATAACCAGTAGTTATCGGTCTATTCTGTATTGGCCATACGGATTGACGGTAAGTGTTCTTGGGGGAATCCCCGGGTATTATGATATCCCCAGAGCCACCGATCCTCATTGAATTATGTGTGTTTACGATTATTTGGTGTAAACTACTAGTTATGCTAAGTTGAATGGAGTGTGATGAATCGATTCACTTAGCTTCGTGCTAACCCCACATTTTACTTCCTGCAGGATATGTTTTGTTTAATTGTGGGTGCAGGAGGTGATTGGTTGATCAAGGAATGTTTGACTGCGCTTTTGGTCTCTGATATGGTTTTGTAATAACCTTGTTTTGTGAATTTTATAATACCCCGCCTTTGGTAGTCTTAAACAGTTTGAATGTAATGTAAATATTGAAAAAATGTAAACTGTTTATGTATAATGTTTGATATATACTAAGGCAATGTATCTGAAATTCATGCTTCCGAGTTTATTAATATAATATTCTTAAATAGAATGAGGGGTGTTATAGTAGAGTTGGATTTCTCAATTGGATCAACCACGTCTTAACAACAGGAAGCATGGATAGTTTAATAGTTAACACTGACGTTCGAATACGATCACATATCATCGGGACATACAGAGACAATCATCTGGAGGTCTACGGATTGAAATGGTAACATCAGGTTAACAACTGTAGGTGGCAACTAATATGCCCTGTTTCGTGGGACCTATCCTCAAATTTTAAACTTCAATGTTTGTCTGACCATATTTTTGTTGTAAATGGTCCAGCTTGGTGTCCCTTTCAGTGTCATTTACTGGCTTCTGGTGGTCCGTGGTGGCAAAATTTTGGAATTACAACATTGGTTTGTGCTTAAAAATGGTTGTTAACCCGTCATAGATCTTCTATGTTGTTTTGACTACAGGTTGTTGAAGTTATTTTATGTGAAGGTCCAAATTTAATGTGCCGTTTTTCTTGTGAAGAAGAGGGAGCACTAGGGGCAAGTGTTGCAGTTCCAACCACAAATGCAGAAACTTCTCATGCATTTCAATACTTTGGTGCTAAGTTTGTCTTGGAAATGGTGCACCGACATCCCTGGTATGTAGTCTTTATTATTAATCATGATACAACATGATCGTGATGGGTGGTTTATATTTGTAGCAAATATAAATTGATAAATAATTGGCGTGCCAATGCTTGGGTCCTATAGTAGACGGTATAGCTACTGATTTAGTTTGTCATGGAAATGGTGCACCGACATCTCTGGTACGTTCTCTTTATTTATTCCTGATACATTATGAGAAAATATAATGGCGTTTTTATCACTAGCTATTAAGTGTCCTCCTTGCTTAAATACCAACTATATTTCAAAAATTATTTTGCCCGTTTTAGTAACATATTACCTAATTTGGATCAACCTAATAAACACTAATTCTATAATATTAACTTGCTAGTTAAAAATGTCAAGTAACTTTTTTTTTTTCTATAGAAATCTAGTTTATGTATACGGTTCAAATAAGTTTATGTTGTGGGGCAATTTTTTCAAGTCGTATCTGGCCCATGGTGTTATGACTAGAATGCAATCTGTACCCAGTCTATACAAACACTTCGACATAATCCACTGTCAATTTAAAACTTCTGTCATCGAATCATTTCTGTTGTCAAACTCTTGCGGTCAATTGATTAACTAGGGTTTATTTGTGATTTCTTGAACAAACTTTAAGTGCGTATTTGTGTCTTTATATGTGATTTCTTGAACAAATTTTGAACTGTTAGGGGTAGTCAAAACTAGGGTTTATGTAAAGTTTATAATATTCTTTGTGAATTATTGATTTATTGTATGAATTTTAATTGCTTACAGTTAATATTATAGGTTTGTGATAATTAGGTTTTATGTAGCTTATATTTTGAATTGTTAATAGCTATCTTTTCATTGCTCTCTTGTAAATCTGGTCGCCAGGGGTTGTGAGTGTTTGTTAAAGTTAACGTTTATGTGTATTTATTAGATGTTGTGGTTTTTAAGGTTTCTTAGTTTTGATTTTCTTAGTGTTTGTGATAGGTAGGGCTATATGTATTTATTAGATTCGATGTTATTTCTTGTTTCTTGGTTTTGATTGTCTTAGTGTTTGTGAATGTTATGGTTTAGGCATTTATTACATTGTGTGTTATTTATTGTTTCTTTTTTGATTGTCTCATTGTTTGTGAATGTTAGAGTTTATGTATTTAATAGATTTTGTGATGTTTATGGTTTTTTGGTTTTAATTGTCTTAGTGTTTTTGAATGTTAGGGTTTATGTGTTAATAAATTTTGTGTTCTTTATAGTTTCTTGGTTTTGATTTTCATAGTGTTTGTGAATGTTAGGGTTTATTGGTATGTTTGGTAGAAATAGATGTAAGTTGTCAGCTTTAGTGTGTGTTTGGTGACTTAGCCGTAGATATAGCTGTATGTTGTAGTTTTAGCTTTAGGGTTTTGAGTTTTTCGTGTAATAGTAGCTTTGAAAGTTTGAGCTTTTAATAGCTGCAGCTTGTACATGATAAACAAGACTTTAATTAGCTCTATATGTACGGTTTCATCGATATAACTGTTACTAAAAAGTTTAGAATGAACCGCTAAAAAAAACCTAAATGGTAAACATATTTAACATATTATGATTTCATATGTAAATAAGTTAGTTTACTTTCTGGATAACCTTTTGTGGTTTCAAATTATAAAATAATAATTTTTTAAGATATATCCTTGTTTGGACTTTCTAAAAATTAAGTTTTAGCGTTTCTTGTTAAATTAAAATGACATAGAAATATGCATATAATTTAATTATCTTTATTCTTTATGGTATATGAATTGAAAAATAAATAATTTGAGTAAAATAAACCATTTGTATGTCACATGTCTGTTAAAAATAGGATGGATACAAAGTCACGGGGAATAAGATTTGTTCAATAGGCTAGTTTTAGAAGCTTCTGGTTTAGGAGTTGTAGGCTAAAGCTTTGTTTAGGATAAAGTATAAAACCACCTGAATTATACTGTATTGTTGATGAATATTGATGAATAATAGGTTACAAGTTTCTAGTATATTGAATTATAATTATAATGTGACATTTCGTTTTTACGAGTATCATCTTAGCCTTTAATATAAGTAAATAAACGAAACCTTATATTTTATTTCATCATAACTTGATACATACTTGATACAGAGTTATTACATAAACGGAAAAAGTGTAAAATAATAAGTCTAGTTTATTTCAATAGTAACACTTGAATGTCCCTACTCCTTGTTTCCTGAGATACATACATGAATAAGTAAGCTTTAAGCTTAGTGAGTAATTATGGTTTTGATATAATGATATATAGCATAAACAATTAATGCAAAAATAATAATTATAACATGTTTCATGCTTTAAACCTTTTGAGATGGGTGATGATGTTTCCACTATTATTTTTTATAAATCCACTAAAATTGTGCATTAAGAACTTGTAAAAATGGCCACTTGAATTTTTTAGTGAGTACATATAGTTTGTTGGTTTATCCATATATCTAGGTGGTTCTGCTTGTGTTTATTTTTTACTCTTTCAAGTTTAGAGCATATTCAAGTTTGTTGATTTCGTTTAATGATTTGTGTTCGTTTAACAGTAATTATTTTCTAGGCATGCTGCGAAATAAAATAATAGCATAGTTTTTTTTTTTTTTTTTTGGCGAAACTTTGAATCCATTAAGCCTTGATCACTACCAATGACATAGAAACAAAACTAAGTCAACATTGACTAACTAGCTATCACAATTACTTATTGATTGAATCACAACACATTGAAAACATTCTAAGAAACTTGAGACCTTCAATATCCGATGCCTTCGGTGATACTTGAAACTTGAAACAACACTTGAATTGATAGGTGAAAGAACCAACTACCACTTATCACATTGATCTAAAATGACTAACTACATACTAACGACGTTTGATTTAACAAAGATCGATGATGAGAACTGTGTGTTGAAAGAGTTTGATAACCTTGACTAGCGTGAATGCAAACCCTAATCGATTCAATAACCATCAACAAAACTTCGAGAGAACCAAACAAATGAGATTTGGGCTGACCTCTACCTTTCGAACTCTAACACTTGTCTATGTTGCGAAGACCACAAAAATGAGCGAAACACCATAAAGTAAACCGAGACACCAACCTAAAAACTAACACCATTTACCTGGTCGGGGCCGACTATTGATGAATGTAGTCTCTCGTTGTACATCCTTGATGGCTTGCAGATTAAGTTCTTACGTTGCATTTTTGAGTTTTTTTTAGTGGAAAGAAAAAGAAATTAAAGGAAAAAAATAATAGAAAGCTATTATCTAGTTTTTTTATAGAAAAAAGGAATGAAAAGTAATAAATTATGAGAGGTTTTTTATTGTAAATCTTTTTTCTTCTAATTTGAGTAGATTAGAAAGGAAAATGATTCATCTATGTATAGACCATTATATCCTTATTATTAACTATCTCCTTTACATGATTAACTCGTTAAATAATTAACTATTTTTTTTTCAACTCGATAATGCAAGTGAGCTATCTTATATTATATTATTTTTTCTAGTTAAAAGAAAGAGGAATGTTATATCCATTAACAATTTACAAACAAACTCCCACAATATGACATGGCATAAGTGTTAGATTAATCAAATTCACTTTTTATTTATCTCTAATCATTTTTCTTCTTCATTTCATTGGACTGATTCATATTGTGAATAACTTTTAGTAAAATTTTAGTGGCCTCTGTCATTTTCCTAAAAGAAAATTGAGACGCACCGTTTAAGTTTAAGTGTTGATGGTCGTAGGCATGGAAAGGAAAAACCGATTTGAAAATGGTGAAAAAGAGAAGAAGGCGTATACATGTTTTGATAATTTGATGTAGACTCATTTCACATCAAAAAAGAAACAAAATTGGAATCTATGGAGAGACACAACAACTTATACGATACAGAGCAACACCTTATCAGTCATCACACCTTCATCAACCGACTCAACTGCCATCAACTACCTTTACACCTAACTTGTATCAATGTGATGTTAGTATATATGTAGTTATAAAGATCTAATGTAAAGTCATTTATAGATGATATTTTCTAAATACAAATTTTAGGGCTTTTATCCCCAAATTCTCTCTGTGTTCATCTTCTATAACTCGCTTAATGGAATCAGAGCTTTAATCACGAATTGTGATTCATCCTTCAATCGATCTCACCGTCAATCTCTTCTGATTACGATTTTATCTTCAATTGATTCGAATGCACTGTCGTCATCAGATTCTCAATCGAAACTCTAACGAACTAAAAAATAAAATAAAATGCCGTCAAGCTCAGAGAATTCTCCTACTGTTGAAAAAGAGAGTGATATTGATGCGATTCATCATCCGTTATATCTTCATAAGACTGATCATCCAGGTTTGATTCTCATCTCTAAGAAACTTAGTGGACCTGAAACTATGGAAACCATCTTTGATGATAGCTTTGAATGCGAGAAATAAACTAAAAATTGTCAACGGCGAGTTTACTGAACCTGAAATTGACTTACCAATACGAATACATTGGGAACGCACGAATGATTTGGTTATTTCATGAATTATCAACACTGTATCCTATCATGTTAGCAACAGCTTAAGCTTCATACACTCTGCATCTGCATTATGGAAAGAATTACATGAGCATTATGCACAACTTGATGGTCAAGGGATATATCAAATTACAAATGATACAGCTCAGTTAAAATAGTTGAATTGTGCTGTGGAAGTCTATAATCACAAACTGGTCTATGGGATGAAAGTGATGCTATGGAAGCACCATATACATGCTTGTGTCCATGTACTTGTGATGATGGCAAGACCACGAATTAAGGAAAACAAAGAAAACGACTTATGCGATTTCTCATGGGCCTTGATGACAGTTATGCTAATATAAGGGGACAGATTCTACTTCTTCAACCATTACCTCGTGTGGCCAAGGCATATAGCATGATATGTCAAGAAGAAAAGCAAACAGTATTAGCATCAGTTCCAAGATCAATACACCTACTGCATTTTTTGTTACTAACTACAACAATGCCAATGTTTCAAATAAACAAAGGGCAAATGACTGACACCATAACTCCAGAAAGGAGCACTTTCAAGAAAGGAATTTTTCGTAGTTACTGTCACTAATTACTCTGCACGTATATATAGACCCAATGCACTGTTAACTCCATTCAAGGTCAGGAACAAATGACAAATCATTCACCAGTTGCACAAGAAGCAACCGTTTTTGCTAAGGTTGATCAGCTACAAAATCAAATAAGCAGATGATGATGATGATTCAGAACAGTCAGAAAGAAACACCAGGTGGTAATCCTCTAGCTAATATGAGTATGGCAGGTAACATTACATATAATATGTTCATATGTTGTCTAAACATGCTTGGATTGTAGACAGTGGTGCAACTGACCATGTATCTACCACTCTCCAAATACTTCTTGACATCAAACGCTTTCCTAAACCACTTCGTATCAAATTACCAAATGGACACAAAATTTATGCTGATACCTACGGATCAGCATTCATTTACACCGCACTCACACTTCATGATGTTCTATATATTCCATCTTTTCATCACAACCTGATGTCTGTCAGCAAACTTTTGGGACGTTCATCTGCTGTAATTACATTTTCTCCACAAGTTCTGTCTTTTGCAGGACCAACACCAGAGGTTAGCCCATGACACTCTCTGTGATGGTCTGTATCTGATATTCAACACTTCAAACTCAGCCTCAACCGACTCTTCTCACTCATAACCTACTATTCTTGCAGTCACAAACAGTTCTTCTCTCTGGCATAGATTGCAACACCCATCCTTTCAAGTCCTCAAACAAATAAAGAATGTCTCCTTCTCAAATAAGGACAACATGGAATCACAATGCTCCCTGTGGCCATTATGTAAGCATCATGCTTTACCACAATGCTCCGTGTGTCCACTTCTAGTATGTTTCAGTTTATTCATGTAGACATTTGGGGTCCTTATAGACACCCAACTATTGATGGCTGTAAATTCTTTCTCACTATAGTGGATGATTTTACAAGAGCGACATGGACTTATCTTTTACCTAGTAAACATCACACTATCTCTACAATCAAATCATTCCATGCTTATGTGCTTAATCATTTTCATGTCTCAGTTAAAACAATTCTTACCGATAACGGCCTCGAATTTCTAATAAATCTCTACAAAAAATTTTCAAACTCATGGTATTCATCATTAAACTACCCTGCACGCCACAACAAAATGGCCATGTTGAGAGAAAGCATAAACAACTTCTTGAAATTGCAAGGGCCATTCGTTTCCAATCTCACTTTCCCATTCACCTATGGGTTCTTGTATCATGGCTACAAGCCTACAACACATTTAATCGACAAGCTCACTTTTGGAAATATACCCCAAAGTCCTTATGAAAAACTCTATAATGAAGTTCCCACTCTGGACTATCTTAGAGCCATCGGTTGCCTAGCTCATGCTCATCAACACCTACCAGACAAATTTGCTCCAAGATCTATTCAATATGTTCTTCTTGGATACCCTCAACATCAAAAAGGTTACCTTTTATACAATTTAGACGAACACATGGTCTTTGTTAGCAGACATGTCTACGTTTGATGAAAACTCACTTTTTTTTTTTGCCTCGTCTCCTTCGCACTTATCTTCTCCTCCTCATCTTTCTTCCACTTCTCAAAATTTCTCTCCAATCTTTCATCCTTCACTATCTAAATCACTCTCTTCTTCTAAATCATTTCCAACTTCTGCATCTCAAAACATACCCACTCAATCTTCTCCCATCTCACATTCCTCTTCTCATGTACCATCCCCGACACCCTCTAATCATCACCTTCCACATCTGATACAAATTCTTCTATACCTTTTGATCACAATTCTACACCAATCTCGACATCACCTCCCACACCTGATCACAATTCCAATGTCTCTTTGGTTACTTCCTGTCCTCAACCACCTCCCAGAAATCAACCAGAACTACCAAAACACCCTCTAAACTCAATGACTACCACTGCCCTACCCTCACTTCCTCACTTCCACCCATAAACATCATTTATACAATTTCATTAGTTACACTCATCTACCTTCCCTTACTCAACACTTTATTAACTCAATAGATACTGTCACTGAACCTCACACCTACAAACAAGCATTTAAAGACAACATATGGATAGAAGCCATGGAAACTGAATTAAATTCTTTAGAAGCTAACAACACATGGCAACTTACTGATCTCCCCTCCGGTAAAACTCCAAATGGATGTAATGGGTTGATCGGGTCAAACACTAGGCCGATGGGTCTATTGAACGCTTTAAAGCTCGCCTTATTGCCAAGGGATTCACACAGATACAGGGTATTGATTACAACGAGACTTTTCCCCCGTTGCCAAGATGGTCACGGTTAGAGCTCTTCTGACAGCTGCTGCTGCTGCTCATTCTCAATGGCATTTACAACAAGTAGACATCAACAACGCCTTCTTACATGGCGATTTACATGAAGTCTATATGACAATCCCTCAGGGCTACAATCCATCAACTTCAATTCCAAAAGTCTGCAAGTTACTTAAGTCCCTCTATGGCCTAAAAGAGGCCAATCGACAGTGGTTTGCCAAACTAACTACCTTTCTTAAGTCCCATGGTTTTGTTTTAAAGTTATGCCGACACCTCTCTCTTTACAAAGCATCAAGATGGAGACTTTCTCGCTCTCTTGATCTACATTGATGATACCTTCTTAACAGGATCTAATATTTCTATGATTACCACTATCAAATCTCACAATTGCATCACAAATCTAGTATCAAGGACTTGGGTCTCTTCATTATTATTTGGGCATCGAATTCTTTCTTACATCAGCTGGTATCACAATGACTCATCGGAAATATGCATTAGAATTACTTGATGAAATGGGCATCTCACACTCTAAACCAGTCTCCACTCCTTTGATCCTAATCTCTCTTTCACTAACTGATGGTATTCCCCTTGATGATTCTTCTCTTTATAGACGGATACTGGGAAAACTACTGTATCTTACTATTAGCCGACCTGACCTCTCTTATGCTGCTCAAACATTGAGTCAATTTGTTCATGCCCCTATCGCCATTCACATGAAAGCCCTCAGCCGTACCTTATGATATATTAAGAAAGCTCCTGGTCAAGGACTTCAATTTCCATCTTCTTCTGATCTTATTCTCACTGCTTATTGTGACAGTGATTGGGGAAGGTGTCAGTTCTCTAGAAGGTCTGTATCAGGGTCTGGCATCTTTCTAGGTCCTTCACTTATCTCATGGCAATCTAAGAAATAGTCGGTTGTCTCGAGATCATCGACCAAAGCAGAATATAGGGCCTTTGCTGATTGTACTTGTGATTTAACTTGACTTAATTGCCTCCTCCATGATCTTACTGATTCGGTTTCCACACCTATCACAATGTTTTGTGATAGTGCACCTGCTATAGCCCTTGCTTCCGATCTTGTACATCATGCCCAGACTAAACACATCGAGTTTAATTGTCATTTTGTTCTGGACAAGATCAAAGATGGTATAATATCTCCTTCCTTTGGCCCTTCTAAATGTCAGGTTGCTGACATTCTTACTAAACCATTACCCAAAGCTCCTTTTCACACTTGTTTATCCAAACTAGGCATGTTAATTCCTTTCACATTGAGGGGGGAATATGGAGAGACACAACAACTTATACGATACGGAGCAACCCCTCATCACACCTTCATCTAGTTGTAACCAACTCAACTGCCATCAACAACCCTTACACCTAACTTGTATCAATGTGATGTTAGTATATATATATATAGTTATACAGATCTAATGTGAAGTCAGTTTTGGATGGTATTTTTTAAATACAAATGTTAGGGCTTTTATCCCCAAATTTTCTGTGTTCATCATCCATAACTCGCTTAAAAATCGATTGCTAGAGTGTAAACTCATTTCACGTCAAAAAATAATCAATTTAATGAGTTACTCACTTACTACATTAAATTAATTTTAAAATAGAAATCTTATTAAGTTTTGACCGTTGACAAGTGGGCTACAAAGGATGCTACTTTTTTGCTCAAACCAGGAGGTTCATTTTCTTTTTCTATTTAACAGAAACAATCGTGGGGCATGACGTTACATTAGTCTTCTGCGTTAAGGACCCAATATTTTATCACACTTCCCTAAGTCAATTAATCTTATCAAAATGAGCACCATATTATAAAAAAAACCAAAAACGTACGAATATTTAATCTCAATTCGACCGATCTAGATCAGTGGTTCACTTGTACACATTCTCATAATAAAGACACGTTTCAATAAACGCAAGCATGCAACAACACACGCGTCTGATGACTCAACCGTGAAAACCTTAATTCACAGATCATACCTCTATCTTTAAAA
Organism: Logfia minima; assembly: GCA_963921325.1. Taxonomy (NCBI): domain Eukaryota; kingdom Viridiplantae; phylum Streptophyta; class Magnoliopsida; order Asterales; family Asteraceae; genus Logfia; species Logfia minima. Next base: position 3,314,951 of record OY992773.1, read on the forward strand.
ACTATTTTTTTCATCAACCGACCCTTTGAAAACCCTAGATCGAAACCCTATTCAAGTTCATCAGTATTGTTGATGTATCAACGTATAGTAGCTAGTTTTGTTAGCGAAGATGATGAAATTTTTGTTTGTTTTATTTGTTTTGATGTCTCCTGTAACCGGGGCCCTTTGGTCTCGTTCGCCACCGCGACATCATGAGGTGGTTGTAACTGAAGGCCACCGTGTTGTTATCGAGTTCGAAGAAGAAACTCATGGTGATACAAAAGTGTTCATTTCTGAACAGGAGAGTTTCAGGACCGGCGAAAATGATTTCGTCAGTCCTGGAGAACTCTTTGATACTTGCAAGCATAAGATTGCAAATGCATTTGAGAAGACAAAAAAGGTTGTTTCGGAGAAAACTAGTGAACTTCATGACGTTGAAAAATATGCCAAAGAATACGAAAGTGGTTTCACCGGTCCTGGAGAACTCTATGGTACTTGCAAGCATGAGCTCGTAAGTGCTTTTGAAAAGACGAAAAATGTCGTTTGTGAGAAAACTAATGACTTTCTGAACTTGGAAGAACATGCAAAAGACATTATTGATGAAAGAGTGGGGAAATTTGGTAACCCGAAAGAATTCTTGTCGGAAAAAATATCGGGAAAGGTTAAAATCATAGGAGAAAAGGCGATGGAGGTTGCAGAAAGTGCGAAAACAGTGGTAGGGAAAACTATAAGTATGGTCGGATTCACGGATAGTACGGAAGGAACACTTAAGGACTCACTAGTTAAAATGGAAGAGTGGGATCTTGTCGATTCACCGAAACGAATAGGTGAAGATATCAAACGAAACGCTAGCAATAAAATAGAAAAAGGAGTGGAAGTAGTGAAAGAAACAGTTGAAAGTGTGAAAGAAGTAGTTTAAACGATCTTTCAACAACATCTAAAAATACAATACAAAATGTTTTTTTTCAATTTATTAGAGAAATAAGATCAATGATCAGTTGGTGTCATCTGTTCGGATTTTCGATGGCTGGTGGGATGAGCGTTTGGGTTACATTTTGTTCGAACTGTGTTTTGGGTAAATGTTTTACATAACAATACGGAATGGGTACTAAATAAGATTAATATGGTTTATTTTAGGGGAATGGCTTATTGTGTTGGGGCAGCTCTTTTGGAAAGAGAAGGGCTTTTCTTTGATAAGATGGAAATGTTTCAAGGTTTCAATCTTGTTTTTGCACTCTTGATGATTTTGAAAAATTTGATGTTTTTCGAGCCACGAACAACCAAGGTAAAAATAGAACTCATCGTTGTTATATTTACACATTTATTTAAAGTGAGACTTGAACTCTCAACACCTTAATCTAAGGTAATTCTAACATGTTTTTGTATCGAACTATAGTTAATAGTCGAGCGAATGAAGATACAAATGAAGGAAACCGATCAAATGAAAAAGTATAGCGGAGAAGCTAAAGAAGCTATATACGTACTCATCAATATTGAATGTGTCAACAATGGTGGTGCTGACGTGGCATCTAGCATACATTGGTTAAGTGCTTCAAGATAGACGCTAGCTTTCAACCCGCCATCATATCGATCTCCTTCGATGTTCTAAATGGTGGATTTGATAACAAAACGACGCTTGTTGATCATCAAATGACGAGAGAACCAGATATTCTGGTATCTGGTCACCATATATTTTTGTTCCCTTTATGTATTCAAAGAAATGGTCTCGTCTGGTCTGGTCTCGTCTGGACGAGTTGAATGATTATTGGTTCTTGTATTTTGTTCAGGGTCTTGTAACATTTCATTTTTGGCATGTGGTTTCATAATTAAGCAACCATATATTGTTAGGGGTGGCGATTTTTGTTCAATTATATTACCTTCACGGAAACTATATATAGGAGCTCGATGTGCCATTGAGGGGTTGTCGGGTTCAAATAGAGTTTGCTAGCTAGTTTGAACTTGAGTTTAAGAGAAAACTACCTTGTTTGAGAGAGATGTATGTTTCGATTTACAAGTGAAATATATATAATTATATATACTCATTATTTGGTGTTTACACTGTTACCTGTTCTGGCATGAATTGAAGATTCATACAAAAAGTAAGCCCATGCAACTAGTGGATACAAAAAGGGTTGGTTTCTATATGTGAGATTTAAAGTTGCACACTTCCATTGCCTCTCATCAGTTGGAATTCATTTGGTCTAGGAATTCACGTTGAAATTTCAATTCGATGAATTCTAGTTCCATCGAAACATTCCACGGGCAGTCTTAAATTTAAAACCAGTAATCGTCACCAGCTGACCAACCGACCAACCGACCATCTCCGTTGATCATCATCACATTTTACTTCCATATCCCTCACTCAAACCCACATAAACACAAATTCTATTGTGATTACATAAATTAATGATCCGCTACGACCTTTGGTGTGGCAGCTAGTTCAATAGTTATGAAAGGGACTATAACGATCGCCATTTTAATGTAAATCAAATTAGTTTTTGGCTTTACGGTTGCTTATGAAGGAACAGATTGATACTTTAACACAAAAACTTGACCATGTGGCCCCGGATTTGCAAGCTACAAAGCTGCAGGGAACAAATTACAATCAGGGAGGAGCAAGTTTCAATGGTGAGTATGGTGGTCTTGGCCCCGGGTAAATGACCTTGGATCAAGGGTAGAGATAGTAAGTAAGTCAAAGGTAGAGATGTGCCTCTGTTCAACGGATCAGATCCCAAGACATGGATTTTTGCGGTAGAAGAGTATTTTGGAGTACATGGGACGTCTGCTGATCAAAGACTACGTATTATTGGTTTCAATTTGGATGGTGACGCAGCTGGGTGATTCCATTGGATGCGCCACATTAATTTAATCAATACTTGGGACAACTTTCTCGAGAATGTTCGAATTCGGTTTAGCAACTCCAAGTGTGGAGGATCCGCAAGGTGCACTCTCCAAATTGATTCAAACGAGAACGGTAGCGGAATACCCCGCAGAGTTTGAGAAGATAATGAACCGTGTAACAGGAATCAATGAGTCTTTATTAGTTTTCTTTTATATTTTTGGAATGAAACCTTCGCTACAAAGGGCGCTGCTAATTGCCAACCACCAACGTTAGGGGAGGCATTCGCGTTGGCCTGTGTTTCAGAAGCTCGATTTGAGGATACTTGGACGACTGCACACCCAAATAACCGCAGTAAGTTGACGTTATTCACGTCACAAGTCTTACATCAGGCAACAAACCGGGCGCTCACTTCTACTACGACCTGTGGTACGCAACCCTTAGCTCACCCTATTAGCAGTAGAATTTTGAATTATCAATGTAAGAGTTAGTATGGAATTTAGAGAATAAAGTTCTAAGAAAGGTTATTGTTAAGTTGGTGAGTAAAAAGAATTTTTGAATTGTGGTGTTCACTTGTTTATCAGAATATTATACAATGTGCATCAAGTGTTGTACTGTGTGCATCATGTATACCTTTTGTATTGTGTGCATCATGTGGGTACTTGTGCATCAGTTATTGTACTATGTGTATCATGTATGTTTATAATGTAAAAACAGGTTTGAGATATATTATGTACGAGCAATTAATTGAATTAAAATTTGTTTATAATATGTCATGGGAGTTTTTAATTATTTTTTGTTAACGAATATGATTGTGCATCAAGTAATAATACTTGTGAGTCAAAAAATAAACGTTGTGGATACAGAATTAACTAATGTGAATCATCAAAATTGACAAGGGTATTTTGACAGCAGGTATTTAAATGACATTTTTACTCCTCTTAACCTATTTAATGACACTTTGACTTCTTTTGAAACACTGATTTGGTGGAATCATCGTTCAATAATTAAAATTGTGTCTTATTTATTTTATATTAAAATTTATTTTACAATAATCAAATCCTATATATGAAGCTTGGTTTATATATAAAAAAATTTATTATAAAATAAATAAAATAACATTTTAGTCAAATGATGAATTAATAATTTTGTTTGTATAACTATAATCATTTAATAAAATTAAAATCTCCTCACCTTTTTAGCTAACAACCCCTCTATCTCCCCTTCCCTCTCCCCCATCACCTTAATCTTTATAACCATGAGTACAAACAACAAACCAACATTCTAATTGCACCACTGGAAAATTTACTGTGCACCACCGGAATTCTGATTGTGTACCATTGAAATTCTGACTGTGCATCATGTATTGTTTTGTGCATAAGTTTTCTTAATCTTCATAGTGTACAACAACAAACATTTTAGATTTATAAGCTTTTATTTTATCAATTTTATCAATTTTAGATTATTTTTTTAATTTTTGTATTACTTGTTAATCATTGTGTAAGAATAGAAATCGTGCATCGGATTGCAAATATCACGTGCACCAGTTGTATACTAATGTCAGTTTTGACCGTCGAAAGTAATTAATGCAATTTTGACTAATAATTAAAGACTGATCTTATCGTACGTATCTAACAGTCCAGATTGTGTCTTATTTTTTTTTACAATAAGGATTGTTTTACTATAACAAACTCTTATATACATAGGGGGCTGATCAAGAGGGAATGGGGGAAACTAATTTGGCCATCCTTTTCATCAAGACAAAATATTTTTATATTTACATTTATTAGATAGAATGATAACTAACATTCACCGTGATAAATGTTTAACGGACGGTCTAAATTAGCTTCCCCCTTCTTCAAAAATTACCCTTTCCATCTGGATCATCCCTCTATATATGTGTGTGAAAAACTAAAAAGTACATACAAATGGGCGGCGGTTAGGTCAATTTGGGTCGATTATGGTAGGTTAAACGTGGCCGACCCAGATTAGTTGGTTAGTCATTGGATATTAGTTTTGGTCGATTAATTCGGTTAATCGATTACGAATCAGTTAATGTTAACGTTATTCTATCATTACGCCGGACTCGTTAACTTTTGAAGTGATAAACTGATAATCGAACTAACGTTGACAATGGTTATTAGTGTTCAACAAACATGTCAAAATGTATAAATTATGCTGCTAGCAGTATCAAAATTGGTAGTATCAAAATTGGTACTGCCAAAGCAAAATTTATAATAAAAAATTATATATTCAATCTCTTAACTTTCTAATAGATATACAATTATATCATGTTTTAGTAGCACCATCTCAAGTTTGGTGCCATCAGAAGTACTCATCATTTTCTCATTTTCACATAGGAGATGTTATGGGCTTTGTTTTTTGATTTCCCAACATCTTTTTAATTTCATTGTATTATTATTATTATTATAATTATGTTTGGATTATTGTTTTATGTTGTGGTAGCCGATGTTTTGAAATACAATAAAAAAATAATATAGCTATGGTTCTTTTATCTATAATTCTTATTAATTATTTTACACTTTTTTTTAATTTTTAAATAAGAATATTAAAAATTATCATTTTATTTCTTCACTTATTGAATATATAGATAATTTAATTAATATGATATTTCACACAATACGTTTAAATATATATATATATATTTTTTAATATTATATTTTTTAATTTACAATTACAATAATTTAAACTATTATAAATAAAGAGGGAAGTTCAAATGAGAATGGAAATTTTAGTGAGAATGAAGGAATGAATCCTGGCCATCCATTTTGCAAAACTCAATTTTCCCCTAAAGTTAAATATCTCACAAACGACTAATCAAAAAATTATAAAAATTGCACCATTGAAATCAGCGTTCTTTTCTCTACGATTAGAGATCACTCATGACATATTTTGGGTAAAAAAAAATTTTTTTTTTTTTTTTTGATTGAAAACCAGTAACACATGTGTTAGTGGTTGGTAACACATGTGCTAGTTTCGGTAACACATGTGTTAGTGGCATGTGTTACTAACTACTAACACATGTGTTATCGCACCTAACACATGTGTTACCGCACCTAACACATGTGTTACCGCACCTAACACATGTGTTACCAATTTCGAAACCCACCAAAATATGGAAAAAAAAAATTTCGTCGAAAGTATACCTTGTGAGATGTCTAATCGAAGAGAAAAAAATGTTGATTTTTATGGTGCAATTTTTATATTTTTTTGACTAACCGTTTGTGAGATATTCACTTTTTAAAAGTGTTGGGGGTATTATTTTTTTGATGAGATGGATGGTTGAGATTGATTCCTCCATTCTCACAAATAATATCCATTTTCATTTGAACCTAACTCTATAAATAAATCACTTTTATTAAAAAATTAATAATTATTCTTCCATTAAGATACCATTAAATATTTATTTATAAATATCAACATAAAAAACATTCATTTAATGCTATGTGTGGGTCCGAGGCTAGTAATATTTTATTTATTTATGTCGTTGTAGCACATCGTACGATGATCCATCCGTTTCACTGTTTAATTTAAACACCCCATGTGGTACCATGATCCATCCGTTTCACTGTTTAGAAACAACGATATACGCCTACAACGTTTATTAGAATTAACAGATCTCTTATTTACGCACCCTATAACAATTGATGGTGACTCGGAGGTGATGGGACGCGTATACATATGCACCGGTGTGCAATTAGAATTCACCGTAATTAATTATGCATAAATAAAGGGATAGATAAGTGACAAACAAACACCACAAAAATTAAGTGAAAAAGTGCGTTGACTTTGACATGGATGACAACGACACCGTCGGAATCGAGTCTCCACTGGTCAACAACTACGTCGACGGTGTCGTTGACTACAAAGGTCGTCAAGCTCTAAGATCCAAATCCGGTTGCTGGCGATCTGCATATTTCATCATCGGTAATGTCACTTATTAGAAGCTTCACAAAAACGTACATACTCAAATAAGTATAAATATGTTCGACTTAATTATCTTATCAGGTGTTGAAGTGGCAGAAAGATTTGCATATTATGGAGTTAGTTCTAATTTGATCACATATTTGACTGGTCCCTTGGGCCAGTCAACGGCTACGGCTGCCGAGAATGTGAACGTGTGGTCAGGAATGGCTTCGCTTCTTCCGTTAGTTGGGGCTTTCATTGCTGATGCTTTTCTTGGTCGATATCTAATGATTATATTCGCTTCTCTGCTTTATATCCTGGTTTGCCCATCTTTTAATCTTTACTTTGTGTATTTATTTTGAATTTTGATTAAACTTGGACATCTTTTCCCATTTTTTTGGCAAAAAGTTGGTTTTTGGTTGCTAATAGTTATAGACATTGGGCAATAGTTCCTTGCTATTACGTGCAATTTGTCCCTTATTTTGCTACTATAGGAGTTATTAATCACTAGATTATACAACAAAATTAAGAATGACAGTGTCCATGTTATTGATTGCATCTCTATTGATATTACTTTCCATATTAAAAGTTGATGAACAGTTAAGTGATGTTCTATTGTCCCCTTCTGGAAAAATTCATTCTTGCTGCTGTGACCTTTAACATAAAATTTTCAGTGAATTTGAGCTAGACATTTGAAAATTGTACATATATAATGTATTGTAGAAGTAGAATTGCCACTAATATACTTGAAACTTCTTGCAACACGGTCATGTAGACTTTATGCTAATTCTGTTTAACTTGGCTTGAACAACGATTAACAGGCACTTGCATTGCTGGCGCTTTCCACTTTGCTTCCTTCTGACTGTGAAAATACTGTTGGTGCCTCATCATGTTCTTCTCCGGTTCAAGTTATCATTTTCTTTATTTCGTTATATCTTGTGGCACTTGCTCAAGGTGGGCACAAGCCCTGTGTTCAGGCTTTTGGCGCTGACCAGTTCGATGCAGACAATCCACAAGAACTCAAAGCAAAAAGCTCGTTCTTTAACTGGTGGTATTTTGGATTGTGTGCTGGGCCCACAGTGGGGATCTTTGTTCTTAGTTACATTCAAGACAACCTTAGTTGGGGTCTTGGTTTTGGGATTCCTTGCATCATTATGGGATTTGCCCTGTTTCTATTCTTGATTGGAACCACGACTTATCGGTTTGGAGATAAAATAGAAGAGAAAAGTGCTTTCGTGAGAATTGGCCATGTGTTTGTTAATGCAGCTAGGAATTGGCGAAGTACACCCTCTGCAATATCTGTGGAAGAGGAAGCTCGTGAAATCTTGCCTCATGAAGGTTCTCGACAGTTTGGGTAAGAGTAGATCAAACTCCACGCTCTATTGGTCCTGTCTAGAGTTGACATAATGGGCGGGTCAGGCAGTTAGGTAATGAGTCAAAGCGCGTAACTTTTGTGCTGGTCAAAATGGGTCGAGTTGGTTTGACCCAATACACTTTTTTTCCGGAGTTAGTAAAACTTTTTAAAGATACTTAGTGTGATAAATATGATTACAAAAACTATACCGTATGCTATAGTAATAATCTAATTATTTGGGCAACTTTCAACCATTCAAGTTATATGGCCTGTTTAAATTTGCCAAAATTGTTATCTAATCTATAAGACCCGTTAAACATGGATGACCCAAATTTACAATCTATGGTAAATGGCAGGTTTCTCAATAAAGCTCTGCTTCCCCATGATGGATCAAATGAAGATGAAACTGTTTGTAACCTCGATGAAGTGGAAGAAGCTAAGGCGGTTCTTAGACTAGCTCCAATATGGGTTAGCTGTTTAGGTTATGGAATTGTATTTGCTCAAACTTCCACATTTTTTACAAAACAAGGTGCTACTATGGACAGATCAATTGGTTCAAGTTTCCAGATTCCAGCAGCAACCCTACAATCTTTCATTGGCCTCTCCATAATCATCCTCATTCCCATCTATGATACCATCTTGGTTCCTATTACAAGAGCTATTACTAGGAGACCTTCTGGCATAACAATGCTTCAGAGAATTGGAACAGGTATGATCATATCTATTGTTTCAATGGTCATTGCAGCAGTCGTTGAAACAAAAAGACTCAAAATGGCCCGTGAGTATGGATTGGTAGATGATCCAGATGCAATGATCCCAATGAAGATATGGTGGTTATTACCTCAATATCTGTTGGCTGGGGCTGGTGATGTATTTACAATTGTGGGTATGCAAGAGTTTTTCTATGACCAAATGCCAAGTGATCTCCGGAGTATGGGTTTAGCACTTTATCTTAGTGTCTTGGGAATTGGTAGCTTCCTGAGCAGTTTTCTCATCTCAATCGTTGAGAAAATGACAAGTGGAAACGGTCAAGATGGTTGGATATCTGACAACATGAATCGAGCCCATATTGATTATTTTTATTACCTTCTTGCTGGAATTAGTGCAGGGGCATTTGTAATCTACATATATGCAGCGAAATCTTACATATATAATTGAGGGAGAGCCTTGTGATATTGCTATTTGGGCACCAGGAACAGGTGGTGTTAAGAAATTGTCAAAAACTGTTGTACATGCTATGAACAGGTAGTATTAATCTTGATGCATAATCAAGATTAAATGTTGTATGTGTTGCATTAGTTATTGGATGTACATGCCTTTCATTGTGGGGATCAATTTCGGGTTTTTAGTACAGTGAGATCTCTATGAAATATGAATACTTAATACTTAATTTCTCCCAAATTTGTAATAAGTAAAAGAGTATATGTTAGGTTAGGAAATTGCTATTAGTATGGTTATAACCCAACATAACATATACTCTAATAATAAAAACACTATGAACTTGTAAATGTTAATAATCATGTTACACACTAAGCCACTATCCACGATGTAGGTCGGTCATTCGGGTCAAACTATTATAAACCAGTCCGAGTTCAAATGATTGATTATTGTTTGAGCCCAAGCTTGACCTCATTTACGTTTTTCAAAAAACTTTGATGCACTAACTTTGAGCTAAAAATGCTTATTTGAAAATCCGAATTCGTTGAGCTTGTTTATTAGCTCATATAAGCTCACTGTAAAACATACAAATTCTTTTCAAAATCAAAACACGAATTTAAAAAATAAATTTTCAACACTAAAATTAAAATTACTATAATTTCTTTTAAGTTTGAAACATTATATTACGACAGCTATGCTCGTCCAGCTCATTCGATTAGATTAGCTCGTACGTCTCGGGAAGATTTAACAAGTTTTTGAACAAATCGAGTCATATTGTGATTTTTTAAGTTCCACTCGTAGAACTAATCGCGAATGTTTATATCTCTCTACCACACCAGCTTATGAGTTTGATGAGTAAGTGGCAAATCTTTTTTGCTATAATTATTTTAATTATTTTAGCCTTTTACAAAGAAAACGTCAGATGGAGCATTTGCACCAAAGAATAAGGATACATGTGGCACATTCGTTATAGGCAGCTTAGTCTTTTCACATGAAAAAATTTAGAGAATAAGTATTTCAGTAAACGAATGAACAGAAAGGAAAACATGGTCTTCCATTCAACGGTAGCTCCTCCATTATTTTTCTTATATAATGTAATATATATAAAGAGAGAGAAGCTTTGCCAATATAAATAATAAAATAAATAATAATAAGAGTATGATATGACTGACTTACACATGTTTAATCTAACAATTTAAAATGGGAGCCTACTGTTTGAACACTCCTTAAGGTGTGACGTGACTAATACATACATACACATATATAGAGGGTGATGAGTCTGACACGCATTCACGTACACTCACACATGATGTACATTAAGAAATATTAGAGTGTTCATTTAGAATATCCCTTTATAATGGTATAATGGCAAATTTGGTCCTACTTCGTATTTGAAGTGACTGGTGTATCTGTTTTGTAAGTGGTTTAGTGATTGGTATATTCGTTTAGTATATTGGTTAAAAGAAAAGTATAATATAGAAAGAAAGAAATATTTTAATGTTAATAATTTATTTTTAATTTATATATTGTAATTTAACTTATTTTATAATAAAAGTGTAAGAATGAAAGAACTATTAAAATGATAGAGATAAAGAGAAAGATGACATGGACTCACATCTCATAAAAATTTAATATAAACCCACTATATAGGGAGGTTTAAATTTTAAAAGTTTAATTCTATTTTTGATTTTAAGGGACTAAACAACTAAAGCCATAACTATTAAATCAATCTCAAAACCTAAAAAGTGTCAAAACAAAAAAGTAGTGTCCATGTTTGAAAATGATGTCTTCTAAGTTACAAGTTTAATTCTATTTTTAATTTTTTAATTTTTTAATTTTAATTTACAATTTATCATATCTCTTTACCCCAAAAAGTTGATATGTGTCCATGTTTGAAAATCTTAACAATAACAGTGATAGAAAAACGATAAGTATACTACTTCACAAGTCTAAAGATACGTTTGAAAAAGATGATTAGTGTATAAAAAATTAATTGGTGAATATAAATAATAGAAAAAACAAAAAAAACAAAAACAACTAAATCTATTGATCGTTTGGATTAGGATTGTTTTCAAACCTACATTTTTAAAGAATACTAGTGGTAATAATCTTACTAAGTCAATGGCATCATTTTAGTCTTTTAAGAATTTGCATTTCCTAAAATAAATCACTTTTATTATATACAGTTAAATTTAACTTTTTTCGTTCCATGACAAGTGTATAGATTATACAAAGTTAATTAACACATTATGTAAGAGAAAAATAACATATTTATTTTTATATTTTATACAGTCTTCTATTAATAAGTTTTGTGAAAAATAAATTTAGGATAAATTAATAAATTAGTTTATTACTTTTGAGGTGAACAATTATTTTAGAACAAATTAAAATGAAAAAGTAGACGTCAATTTTAAAACGGATGAGAATTACATTATAACATAGAATTAAGTTCAAATGAGAATAAAATTTTTGGTAAAAATGGAGGAACCAATCTCAACCATCCATTTCATGAAGATAATAAATACCCTAACATTTTTTATAATTGAATATCTCACAAACAGCTAGTCAGAAAATTATAAAAATTGCACCATAAAAATCAACATTTTTTATGTTCGATTCGAGATCTCACAACGTATACTTTCAACGAACATTTTTTTCCCATTTATTGGTGGGTTTTGAAAACTGGTAACACATGTGTTAGTCGCTGGTAACATATGTATCAGCAACTAACATATGTGTTACGAGCGACTAACACATGTGTTACCAGTTTTCAATCCCACAAAAAAAAAATTCATCGAAAGTATATCATGAGGGATGTCTAATCGTAGAGAAAAAAAACGTTGATTATTATGATGTAATGTGTTACCAGCGACTAACACATGTGTTACCAGTTTTCAATCCCACAAAAAAAAAAATTCATCGAAAGTATATCATGAGGGATGTATAATCGTAGAGAAAAAAAATGTTGATTATTATGATGTAATTTTTATAATTTTTTGACTAGCCGTTTTTGAGATATTTAACTTTTGGGGAAATTGGATTTTGCCAAATAAATGGTTAGAATTCATTCCTTCATTCTCACTATTCATATTCTCATTTGAACTCAACCCTTATAATATAATCTAGTAAGCAAAGTAAGTTTACATCTTTTCAAAATTAACACGTAACTAATTTTTAGTATTTTAAATAGAGGATAATATATGTATAGTGTAAAGTACAAGTGTTGTCCACTAATTATATTTAAATTATTTTTTTTATATTTTATAGGGATTATATATTTAGAGACCACTCAAATTAATCATTTTATTTTTGTAGGTCACCCATATTTAAATACGATTTTGTAGGCCACCCAAATATATCATTTTGTTTTTGTAGGCCACCCATATTTGCAAACGATTTTGTAGGTCACCCAAATTTGTATATTGTTTCATGTATACCAAATTCAACTAAAAACTCATCAGAAAAATGTAAAAGGACACAAATACTCATGTATTTAAATAAAAATAAAATAATATAAATAATGTTAATTAACAAATATAGGGGTATTTGTGTCCCTTCACATTTTTTTGATGAGTTTTTAGTCAAATTTGATATACATGAAACAATATACAAATTTAGGTGGCCTACAAAATCGTTTTCAAATATGGGTGGCCTACAAAAACAAAATGATATATTTGAGTGACCTACAAAATCGTTTTCAAATATGAGTGGCCTACAAAAACTTGGGTGGCCTTCAAATATATAATTCCTATTTTATATAATTTATATTTGTACTGTAATTTTTTAAAATGTACACTTCTAGTTCCAATTTTTATGCAAACAATATAAAACGGTACAGATGATTTCGCCTTTTAAATACTCCGTAGTATGCATGAAGCAGTGACAAATAAGCACCGCACGAGTAAATTTAACTTTGACTTTGAAATGGATGACAGTGACACCGTCTGAAGGAAGTCTTCACCGGTCAACAACTTGGTCAACGACATCGTTAACTACAAAGGTCGTCCAGTCCTCATATCCAAATCCGGTTGTTGGTTGTTGGTGATCAACATATTTCTTCATCAGTAATTAACGTCACTTAAAAAACACACTCAAACCAGTAAAAAACAATTCCAACAAAAATTATTTGACGCATGGAATGGCGAAACTTGAACTTTTTATTTGAGAGAGAGACATACCATCATCGCATAAATATACTTTTTCAATATAAACAATACCATCAGTTAACATATAAAAAGAAACTCAAAATAATCGATAAAGAAATACAATTTGAAACCAACAAAACTATAGTGTACTTTATATATGAAACTGATTCATAAATTAGTGAATAACCGATTAAGAAACACAAAAATTACTATTCAGCTCGATAACCTCTAAGGTTTTTAATTTCATCATAGCTTTCGAATCAAACCTTTCAGCAATATCTATTACTAATATATAATGCATTTCTATATTATTTTTAAGATAGAATTGACTAATTTGCCTTTACAATTATTAAAAGATTTTTTTTAAATTCATAATAATGACTAACATACCCCTAATTATTAATTATTAAATTCTCATTAAAACAAACATTATTAAACCATAAACTAATTAATACATGAGATTTAATTAACATACCCCTAATTATTAATTATTAAGTTCTCATTAACACAAATATTATTAAATTATAACCTAATTAATATATGACATTTAACTTAACTTAAGCTTCTCTATATCTATATACTATTATATTTAAAGGTGGTGAAATGGGCGGCAGGTTGGTTCGGGCTGTTGGGCTAAAATGGGTTTGGGTCCTAACGGGCCACAATGGGTGCGGGTCATAACGGGTTCGGGTTGAAACGGACTTACATAAATAAAAAATTTTGTGGCTTAATTTTTAGTTTCAATTTGAACTTATTAGATTATGTATCTTAATTAACTCCGAAAAGAAATTACAAATAAAATTGCAAAATAATATGATAAGTACGTTTTAAAAATAATGAAAATTACAAAATAAAACAGTATTTCAGAAATTTTGTTAGAAAGTGATTTTTCCACTTACAAAACAGTATTCTTCGTGTATTGTAATGTAGTATTTGATTTTTAAAATATTTCGAAAAACATAATACTGTATATTGAATTAATATGAAATTAATAAAGTTTTCCCACTGCATTGCGCGGGTATTCTGGTATCTTTTCTATGTAAACCACCAAGTTATCTGCAAGAAAATCATCTGACATTCTATTGCGCAATCAATTTTTCCTCGATTTCATTGCAGAAAAGCCTCTTTCAGTTGTAGCAATAAAAAAATCGGAACTGTTAAAACGAGTCAGATCACTCTATCAAGTATAGAATATATCTCACACTTCTAAGTTTCCGTAAGAATTCTGTATAGTTCAACAATAATAGAAGCACTATTAAAAGGAAATAAGATGATCATTACATATATGCAATAAGTTTAACATGTTTCTACTCAAATCAATTTTTTGGTCAACCGATTATAGATTAAATATTGATCTTGTATCAATAATAAAGATTTGTATTAAGAATGTGTCGTATGTGATGACTATTTTGATAAAATATACATATATATTAATTTAATTTACTGTGTCATAATGCAAAATTGTGATAGTAGTATGTTACCACCTTAACATTTAAAACTGTAAATATCCAAAGATTGAAAATCGCATCTTTTTGTTTGAGAAGATATATATTCACAATTGGTAATGAGAAACTTCCTCAATTCGGATTTCCTCCATTGAGGTAGTCAACGACAACATGAACTTAATTTGAATTGTGTATTTGAATGATGGGTAATTAAGTAATGTCAACGGGGTAAACGAGACTTATTGCATAGTCTAAGATTAAGACTAAAATAGGGGCTTAAATAAGATGAATTAATAAAATGAAGTGCTAGGATTATTTTAAATTATATCCAAATAAAGAAGATTACATATTTAATCTTCAATTCTATTATATACAAGTTAAATTAGAATCAAGGTGTTAAAAATTTGTTGGACTGATCGGATAAGAAAAATCAAGTTTTATGGTTCGTTGTAAATCGGTTTTTGTCCAGATTTTGAATTCGAGAGAACCGTCCAGTTCACCAGTTGGACTGGGAACCGGAACCAGAATTGAACCAGTTTTCTCTTCTTTGTATTATTTTTTCTATTAATTTGGATCGATATTGATGTATTTGAACTTTGAATTAAAACTTATATTCTTGTTGAACTATTTAAGGTTTAGATTTGTAATGTTATTTATTCGTTTTGAAGTTTGAAACTTGTATACACGTTCATTGTATAATTTTGATGTTGAATTGTATGATTTTAATACATTTTTTGAATTGTAGTATTGCTCTATATGTTTTTATATTGGGTTTTAAGCAGTGTTAAAAATTTATAGCAAATTTAAAACATGTTTACTATATTATGTACTTTATGTGTTCAGAGTTTGTAACCGGTTGATTCAATCGAGACTGACGCTCCTACCGGTTTAATTTAAAAATCACTTTTCAAAACATTGTGATTAGATATACTATTGTTAGTTCCGGAGTAATCTGCGATTGTAATTTTTTGTCAGGATGTGACTTAATACTTGAAAATTACTACTCTTATATTTATACGACAAAGGGTAAAATTGTAATTGTTGGTGTTGATAAATGGTTTAGCTGGTCTTTACAATTACATTGGTAATTATGAAAGTTTTAGCATTTATCGCGGGTAAATTTGATATTATGTGGATTAGGTTGGTAGATATAGTATTAGGAGGTTTAAAATAGGTATATATAAAGTTAACTCATAGTGTTTTAGTTTTTAAATTTTCAATTTATTTTTCATTTTGTTTGAGTTGATTACAACTTAATTTATTTAGTAATCAATTTCTAAAAGTAACAATTTGACCTATATGTTTGGGTTAGACGAATTTTTGTTTTAAGATCATAGAAAGGGTCATGTTTTTGTTTGAGATAATAATACAAGAACCCAATAAAAGAATCCTAGTTGCTAGTGAGTGTTTATGTTTTCATATCTTACTTTCTCATGTGAATGATTTATAGAACACCCAAATTACAATGGAAATTATTGGAATTAATTAGAAATAATTATCCAATAATATTCTCCATTATTGATAACAGTTTGTTGATCTTTGAGTTCATGGATCATTAAACTATAATGACTATAATGTCTCATTAGTTACATACACACCAACAGTAGCTCATTGGTCAAAACTACTTTTTAATGGGTCAAACTGACACGAGCCACAACTGTCAAACATGTGTCAAAACTATCACGGGTCAAAAATGACCATACGTATTATCCTTGTTTTGCAATTAACTTGGAGATGTTTAGTCCATGAAACCAAACCACAAACTTTCTTTCATTAAATGCGTGACTCCGATTCACAAATACATTATGGTTATATTATAATATAAACTAAATTTTAAGAACAACAAATAACAAATCTGATCGACAGAATTTTGTGCACAACCACATAGCGTTTGAATTTATTTATTGTTTTACTTATTTTTTTGGTTAAGTCTTCAAATCCTAACACTTTAACTACCCTTGCATTATATAACATAATGTTTTTGGTCATGTAATACATACAATTAACCGCCGTGTTTTCATTGGTTTATATACATCAATTACAAAATATTATACAATTTCTAACATATTATGCTTAGCAAAGACTACCATGTGTTAATAAATATACTTGCTTTTTAATATTTAATATTAATTAATTAATATTAATTTCTTTGAATTGAGTGTGGCAGAACGTATGCCGTATACGTTCCTTATAAAATATTATCTTCTACTATACTTGTATTACAAAACGACAAGTTGACAACCCAACAATATCACTTTCTTGGATCTGGACAGAAAAAATCATAATAACTCCTTAATTACATATAAAAGATAAAAAAGAATAATTTTCTTTTTTTTTGCACAAACAAACGGTGAAGCGATTAAAATGGAAAAAGACTCATGACATGGACGACAACGCCGCAGCGCCAGCAGTCACTTCACAGAAGTCGAAACGCCGTTACTCGACAACTTGGTCAACGGAGCCGTTGACTACAAAGGCCGTCAAGTTCTCAGATCAAAATCCGGTTTCTGGCGATCAGCATACTTTATTATCAGTAATAATATTAAAAGCCTATCAAAAACAGTTAATTCATACAAATGGTTTCAATTTGATTATACTGAAATTAATGTTTTTATATATGCATATGTACATTATCAGGTCTTGAGGTGGCAGAGAGATTTGCATATTATGGAGTTAGTTCTAATTTGATCACATACTTGACTGGATCTTTGGGTCTATCGACTGCAACGGCAGCAGAGAACGTGAACGCGTGGACTGGAACGGCGTCCTTGCTTCCGTTAGTTGGCGCTTTCCTTGCTGATGTTTTTCTCGGTCGATATCGAACGATTATATTTGCTTCTCTCCTTTATATTCTGGTTTGCCATCTCTTCATCTTTACTTTAAATTAATTGGAATACCACCCGTGCACACAAAGTTTAAGAACAATCGGTCTCTCATTTCAGACTACCAACTCTTAATTGAATACTTGCTATTAGCTGCACGTAAGTGATTGGGTATGCTATGTGTTTAGAATCTGGGAATATAATATATGTTGTCTAACACTAAATAACACCTAAGTTACACACAGCAAAAGCTAATTATTATGTTATTGTTCACATTTTCAAGCCTAACTTTCTCATGTCCCTCTTTATAGCATGACAACACACAATCATGCACGCTGTTAGGTACACATAACATGATTTGTTAAACTTTAAATAGTTGCTAATAATTGTCCTCCACGAATTATATGCTCTTTGTACTACTTACAACTTTATAATGTTACAAGTACGTAAATTGTAAAGACCCTCAAGAAAACTTGTAAATTTAAAGGGTTTTGATGGTGCACGAGTCATTTTTTGTGATATGCAAATCACCTGTCTTATAATGACTAACATTCCACAAACACAAATTATTATGACATCGATAAATCATATTTTAATCATTTGTAATTTGGATTCGATATGATTGATAGGCGCTTGGGTTGTTGGCTCTTTCAACTTTGCTTCCTTCTGACTGCGAAAATGTTGTTGGTGCTTCATCGTGTTCTTCTCACCTCCAAGTTATCATGTTTTTCGTTTCGTTATATCTTGTGGCATTTGCTCAAGGTGGTCAGCCTTGTGTTCACGCATTTGGGGCTGACCAGTTTGATGCAAACGATCCTGATGAATGCAGAGCCAAAAGTTCATTCTTCAACTGGTGGTATTTTGGAATGTGTGTTGGGCCTACAGTCGGGATCTTTGTTCTTAGTTACATACAAGACAATTTTAGTTGGGGTCTTGGTTTTGGGATTCCCTGCATCATTATGGGTTTTGCCCTGTTTATATTCTTGCTTGGAACAACGTCTTACCGGTTTGCAGAAAAAACCGAGGATAAAAGTGCCTTTCTGAGAATTGGTCAGGTGTTTGTTGAAGCAGCTCGGAATTGGCGAACAACATGTTCAGAAGTGTTTGTGGAAGAGGACGCTTGTGGAATGTTACCTCATCAGCCTTCTCAGCAGTTCAGGTAAGAGTGTTTAGAACCTCCTGTGCTGAAATTGTAACGAACTTTCAAAAGGGCAAAGTGAGTAAAAAAGGAATCAACTTTAGTCAACCTTCAATTTGAAGTAACCATCTCTTTTTACCATTGAAATAACCATCAAAGCTACAAAACGTTTCTGATTAGGTGAAAATCCAAGTTACGCGGTTTTAAGGTGCCACGTAAGTACCACGTGGTTAAGAAAACTAAGTCGGTCTTAATTGCCAACACGCCAGGGGTTTACCTAAAACTGGAATTCAACCAAACTTGGTTATCTTTAAATATATTCATCCCTTATGCATATGAAATTATAGTTTGATACATCAAGTAACACGAAAAAACTTTAAGTACGAGGATTATACACTCTGCTTGGCTGATATGTACAGTATGTGTCAAAAAGTGCACAATGCAAAACATCTTGAATTAGTCGAAAGGATGTTTCAGGTTGCAAAAGAGCATTTGGCTTAGTTGCTAACTTCTTTATAAAATTGTTCTCACTAAGATTCCTTAACAAAGCCATGCTATCAAATGGAAGTGGAACTGTTTGTAGCATGAGTGAGGTAGAAGAAGCAAAGGCAGTTCTTAGACTAGTCCCAATATGGGCCAGCTGCTTAGCGTATGCAACTGTATTTTCTCAAACTTCCACATTATTTACCAAACAAGGAGCTACCATGGACCGGTCAATAGGGTCAAGTTTTGAGATTCACGCCGCCACGTTACAATCTTTCATCGGCCTCTCATTAATCATCCTCATTCCCATTTATGACGCCATTTTGGTTCCTCTTACTAGAACCATTACAAAGAAACCATCTGGTATAACAATGCTTCAGAGAATTGGAACAGGCATCTTCATATCTATTGTCTTAATGGTTGTTTCAGCACTCACTGAGACCAAAAGACTCAATACGGCTCGTGAGTATGGGTTACTAGATGATCCACTCGCAACTGTTCCAATTAAGATATGGTGGTTATTACCTCAATATGTGTTGACTGGTGCTTCTGAGGTTTTTACAGTTGTAGGAATGCAAGAATTCTTTTATGACCAAGTACCAAGTGAATTCAGGAGCGTTGGTTTAGCTCTTTACCTTAGTGTCATGGGCATTGGTAACTTTCTGAGCAGTTTTCTTATATCGATTGTTGAGAAAGCGACAGGTGGAAACGGTCATGATGGTTGGATATCCAATAACATGAATCGAGGCCATGTTGATTATTTTTACTATCTTCTGGCTGGAATAAGTGCAGGGACGTTTGTTATCTATGTATATGCAGCGAAATCTTACGTATATAATCAAGGGAGAGGTTTGTGATGTTGCTAAATTATGCAGAAGTGCATGTTGTGTAACGAAATTGTTCAAAGATGCAGCAGATTTAATTAGTTGTTGTAATTGTTTACAGTTTCTCACCATTGTTCTTGAACAGACGATATTTGAGACTCATTCTTATGTGTGTGGACATGTGTAGTCAGCTTCAAGTTATCATGTTTTTCGTTTCGTTGTATCTTGTTGCATTTGCCTAAGGTTGTCACGAACCTTGTGTTCTAGCGTTTGGGGCTGACCAGTTTGATTCAAATGATCCAAAGGAATGCAGAGCCAAAAGTTCATTCTTCAATTGGTGGTATTTTGGAATGTGTAGTCTGTATTGGGGATATTTATTCTTTGTTACATTCAAGAAAACCTTAGTTGGGGTCTTGGTTTTGCGATTCCTTGCATCGTTATGGGTTTTGCTCTCATGATATTCTCGCTTGGAACAATGACTTCCTGGTTTGCAAAGAAAACTGAGGATAAAACTGCTTTTGTTAGAATTGGACGAGTTTTTGGTGAAGCAGCACGGAATTGGCGAAATAAACGTCCAGAAGTATGTGTGGAAGCGCAGGCTGGTGAAACCTTGCCTTATCAAGGTTCTGAGCAGTTCAGGGAAGATAAAACAGAATCGCAATTCTGAAATCCACTATGCTTTATGTGAAGATAGTAGAGGTGGCCATTTCAAACCATTTACAAAAAATATAAAAATAAAATAAAATGTTGATTAGTGTCTATTTTTCAGTGTAAGGGTTATCTCTGAGTTTTTAAAGGTCTTGTGCGAAAATTATCTAGGTACTAAGAACGAAGCACTTTATAAAAGCCAAGAATTCTAAGCTTGTATCTAGTCCTACAAGATGTTAAGCTTGTATTCTAATCAAATTACACATTAGTAACATTTTGACTTGACAACTAATCTATTTATTGAAAAATATTCTTCTTTTGTTTAGATATAGTGATATATACTGCTTATTGTGGTAAATTTTGAGGCCCAAAACTTTCGAAGTCTTGTGCGCTTGCACATCTCGCACACCCTCAAAGAAGTCCTTGATTAATGCATACAATCTTGGAACCATTTTTTCTCAAATATTTGTATAATTATCATAATAGTTGCTAACATCTGTTTGGTATGGCCGGACTCATGAAGATTTCTTGACAAAGCCTTGCTTACACCACAAATCGAATGAAAATGGAACCGTTTGTAGCATGAATGAAGTGGAAGAAGTGAAGTCAGTTCTTAGACTAGTACCAATATGGGCCAGCTATTTAGCTTATTCAGTTGTATTATCTCAAACTTCAACATTCTTCGCCAAACAAGGAGTCACCATGGACCGGTCAATGGAGTCAAGTTTTGACATTCCAGCTGCCACATTACAAGCATTAATTGGCATCTCTATTATCATCCTCATTCCTATCTACGACACCATTTTGGTTCCTCTTACTAGAAGGTTGACAAAGAAACCATTTGGTATAACTATGCTCCAAAGAATCGGAACTGGAATGTTCATATCCATTGTTTTAATGGTGGTTGCAGCACTCGTGGAGACAAAAAGACTAGAAACGGCCTGCGAGTATTGGTTACTAGATGACCCAAACTCAACGATCCAAATGATGATATGGTGGTTATTACCTCAATATTTATTAGCTAGAGCGCTGATATTTTTACGATTGTTGGTATGCAAGAATTCTTCTATGATCAAGTGCCAAGTGACATTAGGAGTGTAGGCCTAGCGCTTTACCTCAGTGTATCGGGCGTTGGTAACTTCTTGAGCAGTTTTATCATCTCGATCGTTCAGAAAACGACAAGTGGAAATGTCTAAGATGGTTGGATATCTGATGACATGAATCAAGGCCATATTGATTATTTTTACTATATTCTTGCTGGAATTAGTGCACTTACATTAATGATCTATGTGTACGTAGCGAAATCTTAGGTATATAATGGAGGGAGAAGTTGCTCGTGATGTTGCTGAATTGAAGTTCAGCGATTTGATTATTGTAATGGTTTCATTAATTATTGGATGTACATGACTTAAATATGCATTAGGAAGCAACAAGTGTAGGTGTCATAAATCTGTAAAGATGATGCACCTTGTAGTGGTTGTAATTGTTGCATATGTACATAATAATAATGAAATGGAACAGTTTAAATTATAGATGAAATTTGACGTTTAATCAAATGTATAGGATCTCTTCATTCGTTTTAGTAAAAAGTTAGATTACTTTTATAACAACATAATGTATCCGATCATATTTAGCACATTAGACCACTTGGAGTGCACCAATACTTGCTTCCATGGTGACATGACGTTGGAAGAATAGACAAAGTGTATCTCCATGGTGGTGAGATTGACGAACGGGAACGGCAAAAAGGTATGGCCGGGGGCATTTTTCTTTCCTTTCTCCTTTTCTTTCAATATAAAACAAAAAATAAAATAATTTTTTTTTATTTAAACGATAATATGACCGTTAACAACAACAACAATAAGTTACCATTGCCAATAGCTAAAAAGCGAAAAAAGATTTTTTTCTTTCTTTCTAAACCCTAATTTACTCCAATCACAACAACAATTCTCATCTTTCATCTATTTACACATTCACAAATAACAATTTCTCTAAACAAAATCTTATTATGTCTAACTCAAACGAAAACTTCTCATACACCAATATTTTCAATTTTGACATTGCGAATACCTGGATTTTAGCTCCTCACCACCAAACCCGAATCCACAACAATTTGGCTCTTTCAACCATCGTATTACCCTCAACAAGGATTCTTTTTATTTTTAGTTATTATTTATTGTATTTCTTAGGATTACGTTAAATGTTAATTATTGTAAAAAAATTAATATTGTAACGTTGTACTTTTAGTTAATAAAATATTATTTGAATTAAATGAAAATTCTTATTTAATTAAACGAAATTGTTTTTTCAGAAATATGAAAATTAAATAAAATAGTAAAATTTAAATTGCAGTTGTTACAACTAGCACTACAAACAGTCGTAAACAATATACAATCGTAATTAATGTGACTCGCGGTCCTAAAATGATATGTCGTCACGAGAATAAGTGGTCTAATTTGTTTTTATCTATAAAAAGACAGGATAAAAATCTATTGAGAATATGCTCTCGACAGCCCAGCCATTTAAGCCCAATAACAAAATTATTTTTCCAAAGGTCCATGCAACATCAGTACAGTTTTTGTGCTTTTTAGTATTTTATACTGTATAATGATCAAACCTTTTTCTTTTAACTTTACCATGCAATGTATAATTGTGGTACTTTTGAAGGAAAAATTGTCTTAAAAATAAATAAATTTTACTTAGCAAACAAAAACAATTAGAGCTCCGCTGAAAAGACAATCTCTTATTAGCTCTCGAACAAAAACTTCCGCATACCTTTTCGGAAATAAACTCCAACCGCAATCTACAGCTATTAGGTACTCTGTACTAGTTAATTGTTGTCAAATACACCCCACGTAACGATAAATATCCCCACGTAACGATAAATATCGCATCAAGTTTAAGTTTTGTTAATATGTAACAACGACAATATATTCGGATACTACACTTTTCTGATCTACTTAGATATTTTATTAGTCATAAATGTACATATGTCCGGCCTTCTTTCAATATATACATTTGTCAGTAAGAATTGCATTATTTGTATTTACTACGTGACTAGTTTTTGGCATTTATTAAAGGGCAAATTCCAAAAGAACTTAACAGTAAGTTTTTAAAAAGCTCTGAGGAAAGAAATGTAGGTTCATTGATAGGTTAAAGCGAGTAATTTTTCCTTTTTACTCATAGAAAGCAATGTACACATATCTCCATCTTCTCTGACCTTCTCGTTTCTCAAAAAGCCTCTTTTCAATTTCTCCATCTAATATTCGTTACAAAACTACACGTGAAGTTACAAAGATCACGTGAACGCTGCTAACACTACAATTTCCTCCACCACCATCAGATCCTCCCGTGAAATGGCTGGAAATTCATAAACTTCGATTATACGTGATCGCCGTTAACACTAATTTTCTGCCTCTGACGAAGTAATTAAACTAAAATCAGTTTGTTCTCTTATTAGTATACATGTTAGGTAGAAATAATGTTTACTTGGTATTTATGATAAAAATAAAAAATGAAAAACAATCATGCTTAACATAATCGCAAAATCACTCTACGTATGTTAGATACTCAGTTAACTATATTTTTCAAACCAGAAAACTCCTGGTTATTACAAATTATGAAATTAACGTATGGTCTAGATTTGTCTTTCTACATTATTTATTACAGGACGTTAGAGCTGATGGGTTGTTCGTTTGACATCACTTTCAACAATTAATTAAGATTATAAGATACCCGATTTAATTATAATTATAAAATAATAACCGTTTGTTAAATACTCTGTAACTTTAAGGTTTCTATCATACATATTTGAAGGTTGTGTGTATTTTGTCATTAAATGTTAGCACGACTAAACAAGTAGTATAATACTATTAAATAGATTAATAATATTTGATATTATTAAATAATTCATTTAAAATGAATGTGAGACGAATATTAAATAAAACGTTTATGACTTGTAGTCCTAATAATTTTAATATACGGCAACCGGATTCTAAAACCGTAAATTGTAGCATGTCAAACTTGGAAGACTCATTGAGATATGACCAGACCTTCATGTTATTCACATTTAGTATATTATCGTGTCCATGAACAAGGCAACATTATTCTAAAGTGTATTAGACACAACGTCCATAACTACTTACTGTTGTGAGAACTCAATATACAAGAGCGGACGAGGAATCTAGATTTAACTTCTAAGTCCGACACATAACTTTTGATGTCTAAGGATGATGAGAAACGCTCGCATCAAGTTGGATATTGAAAGGGTTGACCGAAGTAACTTCGGGACAATGAGAAAGGTGTCGGTGCCCCGTGATAGTATTGATATCCATACAAATGGATTGTTTATCTCACTTCCATACTATGCTAGATAGTGATATAAGTTTTGCAATGTGATTGTGAAAAATTAGAAGTAAGTGATGAATGCACTTGGAACCAAGCTGCAGTAGCGGCATTGACTAAGTAGCATTTGCGGAGGATGAAGGTGTTCATCAATTTAGTTTAAATATTTTGAGAACATATTTCAAACTTGTTTATGAACTTATACTCTTTGGAGCGCTTTTGAATTAAAACTATTTTTGAAATGTTTTAAAAGCGTTATGTTTAAAATTAAAAGTGATTAAGTTTTATAAAATTGATTTTAGTAAAACTTATGTTGATCCCAAAGTTTTCCGCATGTAACAATCCAATTGTATAATTCATGGAGAACCTATTTGGAAGATAAGATTTTTGTGAGTAATGCATAACAAATGAGCTAGTAATAGTTATTAGCATTGATGGATATCTAGATAATTATGAATTGTCACTATGATCGCCGACAAAATAGTTAGTTTGATTCATATGATAAATATAAAACTTAACTCTAAATAATACTACTCAAAGATTATGATATCTTGAAGATATGCTTAGTATTGCATGAATAAGTTATGAAATTTATTGGCACAAATAATTGAGGTATCTAAAATGTTGTTAAATCATCTAAGTAACTATTCAGTTTAGTTTGATTTCTTTGTGAAGTAGAATTGATGATGTATTTTTATGACATATCATAAAATCAAAATGTTGAATTAATTACTAGATTATTTAATTAACAAACACTTTGCATATAAATGAGGTGAGTCATTTCCAAGAGGAAATTATAAGATAATTTTGTATAAATTGAATTTGAGAGTATTGTTAGACAGCGTTGTATGATAATTTTAATCTTTGTAATATTAATTAGTGTTATTATATATTCGAGGATTAAAATTGTTAGGTAGACTTGATAATATTTTATGCTATTTTGAAATGTTTAAAATAAGTTTAAGAAACCTTTTTGTAAAAGTTGTTTTGGATCTTTCGAATCAATACAAAATGCATCAAATCTATTATAAGTTGATTTCTTTAATTATTTGAATTAATGCTACTCATAGTAAATGCTTTGTATAAGTGATATCACGATCTAATATGTTTTATTTCAATATCTAATAAATGATCATTGGAATTACAATAACAAATATTCAAAGTACGATTATAACAAACAAAGTCAAAGACATAAGACTTTAAAATTAGTTGATCGATATTTGAGGACAAATATTTTGAGAAAGTATTTTGGGAAATATGGTCGATATGAATTGATTAGTTGTAGTTCTAATAGTATTCATATACAGGAACTCGATTTTGAAACCGTGAATTGTAGCATGTCAAAGTTGTCAAGGCCTTAATGCTCTTCACAGTTAGTATATTTTAGTATCGATGAATAAGGCAAACTTATTTTAAGGTGTACCGGACACAATGTCCTTCCTATCGAGAGAAAAATTGTTTAGAGTTTTTTTTTATTTAAATAAAATTGACATATGAACATACTCCGTAATAGTTTGGGTGATACAAACTAACAGTTAAGAAAAGATAATTTCTTCTCTTTTTGGTTATTTAGATCTAAGTTGTAGACTCCAGGAACAATATAACATTAATATTACCATATTGGTGTAGTGTAGTCGATATGTGTTAGGTATCTTCTTTTATCCGGCTTTAGTTGATACACAAGAACTGAGACTCATTAAACCTAATCGTCATTTAGATGTTAAAGCTAAAACCTTGAAATTGATAATTTACTCCCACAATGAAGGCAATAACTTATTTAATTCACAGCTACTTTACAAGATTTTTCCTACTTTTCAATTGGAAGAGTAAAGTACTTTCTAATTGGGTGGGCCAAATAGTATTACAATGAATAAATCTAATATTTACTCTGTAACACATGCTTAATTACAGTTTTGGCTGGGTGAGCCATGGCCCTCTCTAAGTACAACATAGCTCCGCCACTAAAGGAAGCATGAGCCTTTACAGTCCTCGTTGCTCAAAATAAAGCTACTATCGAATCGAGCTTATAATTAAAGGCAAAATGTCAAAATGGTAACATTAGAGCCAATTTTTATCATTTTAGGTGTATGATTTAAACTCTTAGATTAAAAGGATTTAGACTTCTAATTTGATATATTAAGGTGTGGGTTCCACTTTGCTTATCTGGAGCCGGTTTCAGCTTATTTGGCATGACATGCGTATTAGTTTTTGATGATGTAGCATATTTAATAGACATATATCACTGATTCTATTGAAGTCAAAAGGGCTTACTGGTTCTAGGCCCATCTAATAGGTCCAATTATACTGGATTTCTATAACCCAGTCCAGCACCCGTGTAGGCAAGCCTCACAGTTTTTACTTTTTACTTTATGAAGAATTCGATCAAATCAGACGTAAGTACATCAATTCGTTCATATATTTTTTTCCATTCAAATTTTAAACCCTTTGAATCAACTAATTTGTTCATCCATTTTTGCCTTCATCTAGTTGCTTCAATTTTAATAATTTGTTCTATATATTAATTTGTTATATTACTTTTCTGTCAATACAAGTTTTATAGTTGCTTGAATTCTAATATAATTAATGAGAAATTGATATTTTTTACTTATAAAGATTGAGACATAACGGTCGTTTGGTGCTATAAAAATAATATTATTATTGTTCATTTATATGATGGGGAAGTAAGATGTTGACTAAAAACGAGATAATATAATTGAACCTGTTGATTCACGCGAATATCAGGAACAACTCTTCTAATTATTGTTGATTCAAAGAATATCAATAATTAGGGTAATTTCGACTCAATTGCAAAACACAAATTTAAGAGAAAATTGAAATTTCAATAAAATCATAACCAACTATTCCATGTTCTCAATGGAACCCTAAAATACACCCTAAATTTCAATGGGCCAAAAAAGATAACTGGGTCGGATTCTAGCCCAAAAGGAAAGTCCAATAAACGGGAAAAAAACATAAAAAAACCCATAACTCCAAAAATAATGGGTTTTTGGGCCCGGAAGTTGAGTAGACAACCTATGACAATTTACCCCTCCTCGGCCCAAGCTTCGATTTGCCGGGTCATGGACCTAAAACGGAGTAACACAACCCAAGTTATGACATTTTTCGTGAAAGACCTTTTGTCACGCGGTCTTAAACCTCCATAAACATTAAAGCGCGTTCTTCCACACTTGAGCCGCATCAAAGTATTAACAAACTTTCATCAAACCTTAAACATTAATTGATTTTGATAAAAATGTGGTAAGTTATCACATAAGTTTCTTCTATTTAAAATACTCATTCTTACAGTCTCGTAAGAAAAAAAAAGCCATTGTTTGAGGGTTTAAGTTTTTTACTTATTTAACTATTAGATTATTAGGATTGAGTTCAAATGAGAATAGAATTTTTAGTGAGAATGAAAGAATGAATTCTAGCCATTTATTTTGCAAAATCCAATTTTCCCCTCAAGTTAAATATCTTACAAACGGCTAATCAAAAAATTATAAAAATTGCACCATAAAAATCAGCCTTCTTTTCTCTACGATTAGACATCTCTCATGATATACTTTCGACGAATTTTTTTTTTGGGTTAAAAACGGGTAACATGTGTGTTAGTGGTTGGTAACACATTTGTTACTAGCGACTAACACATAAGCAACTAACGCATGTGTTACCGGTTTTTGAAACCCATCATAAAATGAAAAAAAAAAAAAAGTTCGACGAAAGTATACCTTGTGAGATGTCTAATCGAAGAGAAAAAAATGCTGATTTTTTTGGTGCAATTTTTATATTTTTTTAACTAGCCGTTTGTGAGATATTCAATTTTTAAAAATGTTAAGGATATTATTATCTTGATGAAATAGATAATTGAAATTAATTCTTTCAATCTCACAAAAAATCTATTTTTCATTTGAACTTAATTCTAGATTATTAATTAAAATAATAATGAGAAAATATGCGGCCGTTCATGCCTTATTATATCATGCTTTTCTCTTCATACTTTTCATGATATAAATAATATAAAAAGAAATATGGCACACATTCTTTGACTTAGCTGGTTGGATCTCTCCATGGCTCCCTTTTACATAAAACATAAACAAAGCATACCACCGAACAACCAGTGACATGGATGACATCAACACCAGCGTACCACTGGTCAACAACTACGTGAACGGTGTCGTTGACTACAAAGGTCGTCCAGTTCTCAGATCAAAATCCGGTTGCTGGCGCTCCGCATATTTTATCATCAGTAATACCACTTAATTGCTTCACAAAAAGATACTCAAATTAGTGTTTTATATATATATGATATGATGATGATGATGATGAGGATGACTATATATTTGCAGGTGTTGAGGTGGCAGAGAGATTTGCATCTAATGGAATTAGTTCAAATTTGATCACATACTTGACAGGGCCATTGGGCCAGTCAACGGCTACAGCTGCTGAAAATGTCAACCTGTGGAATGGAACAGTGTTCCTTCTTCCATTTGTTGGTGCATTCATTGCTGATGGTTTTCTTGGTCGATATTTAACAATTGTAATCGCTTCTCTCATTTATGTTCCGGTATGCAATCTCTTCCTTTGACTGAATTTCTTTTGAACAGCAATAAGATTATATAAAACACTAGTAATAGGCTAGAAATATTAAAAAAGATTTAGAAGGTACATATGCGGTTCCAAATCCAATCTACTTAATTAATTAAAACCTTCTTGCATCTGCTATATATCCTAGTGAAAGAAAGAATCATCACATAAGACATCACATGTCGGCTTCTTCAAAGTGAAAGTGAACTCGTTCCTATAGCGTCGAATAACCCAAATAGTTGCTTGGACCACCACATCGACGATTGCTCGAAATTTGTATTGGGAAAGAGAATTGTTATATGCTTTTAGACCGAAACGATGACCTATAAAACAAAAGGTAGTTAAAGTCGGTTGGAGTGAAAGGGTGTCACACCCTTTCGTTTTGGCAAGAAGAACTCATAATACAGTTGGCACTTGCAGGTAATTATATTGTATAGCAGACCCACACAAGGGGACACTTCCCCCTTGACCCCCGCTATTTGTCGTGTCAAGTGGTGCACCCCGCACCTCCTAACCCATTAGAAATTGATATAAAATCCCTTCGGTCTTGTGCAAATTTCAAAAGCAGAAACTTGACATGTTTCTTGATGCCAGCGTGGTTAGATAAAAAAAAAAAAGAGAACTCCAAAAAGAGTGTAAATATCAGTTAGACACTTAAAAAGACCTACTTCGATTGTATTCTGCAAGTAGGATAGCCGATAATGTATTTCACACTTCATGTTAAGTGGTAACCATCACAAGGTGGCCTAGTGGTTTGTGTCCTGATATCCTCACAAGAGGTCTCGAGTTCAAACCTCACTAGGAGCACATCTTGGGGTGGTCAGGGAAAGGGTTCGGAAACGATCACGGGATAACCCGGTTAGGCCGCGTACATCAGAGTAAAAAAGCTCGCCCTCCCCGGGTAACCTAAACAGGGAAAATCTTATCCATTTACCCGTTTTACTTCATTGTTAAATGGTATACATTTCATTCTAATTCTATTCAACTTGGAAATGAATAATATAAACAGGCACTTGCACTGCTGGCCTTTTCAACTATGATTCCTTCCGACTGTCAAAATGCCAATGATTCCTCATTATGTTCTCCTCGGTTCAAAGATATCTTGTTTTTCATTTCACTATATCTTGTGGCATTTTCCCAAGGTGGGCACAAGCCCTGTATTCAGGCTTTTGGAGCTGACCAATTTGATGCAGACAACATACAAGAACGCAAGGCCAAAAGTTCGTTCTTCAACTGGTGGTATCTTGGATTGTGTGTTGGGGCTACACTCGGGAATTTGGTTCTTAGTTACGTTCAAGACAACCTCAGTTGGGCTCTTGGCTTCGGGATTTCTTCCATCGTTGTGGGTTTTACCCTGTTGGTATTCTTAAGTGGAACCATGACTTATCGATTTGAAGAGAAAACCGAGAAGAGAAGTCCTTTTGTCAGAATCAGTCAAGTGTTTATTAAAGCGGCTCAGAATTGGAAAATTATATCTACTGAAGATCAAGCTAATTGTAGAACCTTGCTTCATCGAGATTTTCAGTAAATAGAAATCCACATAGCTTTACGTCATTATATCTGGAACATATTTTTAAGGATTAAGTGCCCCAGCAACATATCAGACTAAGGTCTAACATTCATTGTGTATACCGAACTTCCACAACTTCTATTGTATGTATCAAAATTTCAATTGTTGTTATTTGTATGTAATTTGGCTAATGTGTCATCTACATAAGCTACCACGTGACATCTATGCATAAAGCCACGTCAGAAAATTACATACAATGGTTAAATATAACAAGTTTATTACATACAATGTACATCCGATTAGTTTGATACACACTATGAATGTCAGACCGTAGTTTGATACATGTTAGTGCACTTAACCCTATTTTTAATATCTATATTCGGTTGTTGCAGATTTCTTGACAAAGCTTTGCTTTCCCATGATGACTTGAGCGAAGATGGAACTGCTTGCAGCACTGACGAGGTGGAAGACGCGAAGTCCGTTCTTAGACTAGTTCCAATATGGGTTAGTTGTTTAGGATATGCAATTGTATTTTCTCAAGCGTCCACGTTATTTATCAAACAAGGAGCTACCTTGGACAGGCTAATCGGATTAGGTTTCGAGGTTCCTGCAGCTGCACTACAATCATTCATCACTCTTTTTGTTATCATCCTCATTCCCGTCTATGATGCCATGTTGGTTCCTCTTATGAGAGCTATTACTAAGAAACCATCAGGTATCACAATGCTTCAGAGAATTGGAACCGGCATTGTTATATCTAGTGTTTCAATGATTATTGCAGCAGTCATTGAGACTAAAAGACTATCTATGGCCCGTGAGTACGGATTGGTAGATGAACCAAGTGCAACGATCCCAATGAAGATATGGTGGTTATTACCTCAATGTTTGTTGACAGCAGCTGGTGAAATCTTTACAATTGTGGGTATGCAAGAGTTCTTTTACGAACAAATGCCAAATGATCTCAAAAGTATAGGCCTTGCGGTTTACCTCAGTGTCTTGGGAATCGGTAGCTTCCTGAGCAGTTTTGTCATCCTAATCGTTGAGAAATTGACAAGTGGAAACGATCAGGATGGTTGGATTGCTGACAACATGAATCAGGGACATATTGATTATTTTTACTACCTTCTTGCTGGATTTAGTGCCGGGGTATTTGTAGTCTACGTATACATAGCAAGATCTTACATATATAATTGAAGTCTTAAAGGTTTGTTGTAAATTGATATACAGAACTGTAGAATGTAATTTTTTGTAATATATTGTTATTGAATTTACATGGATGTTACAATGCTTTCACTAATGCAAATGGCTTGATCGAATGTTGGACTTTTGACAACATGTGACTAATACTAACATCATCTGCTTACCGTGACAGGTCTATGAAACTCTGTCAGAAAAGTTTTCATGTAAAAAAAGAACATTGTTTGAGGGTTTGGTATACAACAATTGCAAAATGAAACCAAGTGTTCTCTCTACTGCAATTCTTCTTGCTTCTTTTAGTGCTGAAAGGTTGGTAGTAACATAACTTTGAGATCTTTTATTTAGTATTCTTCTTTTGGTCTGTCAACAATGGCTGTTGACACCAAATGGCTACTCATCTAACTACTATTAGGTACATCTTTTATGCAAAATGGATGAGTTGGGTTTTATAGATCTAAATTGGTTTGGGTCAGAATATACGGGTTGAAAATGGATGGCTTGACCTACAAACTTTCTGTTTATTGTACAATACTAATGTGCTAAATATTATTACAAAGAGTATGTAATTATAATAAGTAATCAAGTGTTTTTCTAATAAACCATTTAGAAGGTTGTATGTGTTTCTTTTTGGTCAAATATCAACCGGTTTGACCTATTTGACCCATCCACTTTTTAGCCCACATTTTCTTTTCTTATGACCAGTTAGAGTTAAAATATTCTCCTTAGTTTAGGTACTCAAGCATTGGGAAGGATAATATTTCACCTATATGCTTTACTTGAATCTATAGATGAAACCGTGTAAAAGATAAGATTTTAATGATTGGATATTTCTTTGAATCGTTTTATTGCATTCTGAAAACAACAATTCGACCTATCTGTCTAGATTACACGAATTTTGTTTGAGATATTACAAAGAGTGATGTTCTTGTTTGAGGCAACAATAGAAGAAACCAATAAAAGAACATTAGTTGCTAGAGAGTGTTTATGTTCTCATATCTCACTTTCTCATGTGAATGTAGTTCTATATCTATAGAACATCCAGATTACAATGAAAATTATTGGAATTAATTAGAAATAAATATTCAATAATGTTTCTACATTATTGACAATGGTTTGTGATCTTGGAGTTTATGGATCATAAAATCCCATTTGTTACGTACACACCACCAACAGTCTTGGCCCATTGGTTAAAACTACCCCATAATGGGTCAAAACTGACATGAGCCAGAACTGTCAGACATGTATCAAAACTGACATGAGCCAGAACTGTCAGACATGTGTCAAAATTGTCATGGGTCAAAACTGACCATGCGTATTATCCTTGTTCCGCAATTATCTTGAAGATCCGTTTAGTCCACAAGGTCAAATCAGAGAGTTTCTTTCATTAAATTTGTGACTCAAGGTCCACCAATACATTATGGTTATATTTATAGGATAAATTAAATTTAGGGAACAAGAAATAATAAATCTGGCCGACAAGACTTCGCACCGCGACCACTGCTCATTGCATCGCAATCAAAACTTGTCGCACCGCGACCACCCTTCGTATGAGTTCATTGTTTCACTTAATTTCTTCGTTAAATCTGTACAATCCTAACACTTTAACTACCCTTGCATTATATAACATAATGTTTAGGATCACCCAAAACATACAATAAACCGCGATGTTGGGTTTCTGTAAATCAATACAAATATACTTGCTTAAAAGCTATGTGTTAATAAAGATACTTGCTTTTAAATATTTAATATTAATATTAATTTCTTCGAGTTGAGTGTGGCTGAGCGTACACCGTATAAGTTACGTATAAAATATTATCTTCTACATTTCAGTTATACTTGTATTACAAAACGACAAGTTGACAACCAACAACTTGACCCAACAATATCACTTCTTGGATCTAGACAGAAAAAATCATAATAACTCCTTAATTATATATAAAAGATAAAAATAAATAATTTACCTTTTTTATTTTGCACACTCAAACGGTGAAGCGATAAAGATGGAAATAGACTGATATGTGTGACGCTGACATGGACGACAACGCCGCTACCAGCAGTCACTTCACAGAAGTCGAAACGCCGTTACTCGACAACTTGGTCAACGGTGCCGTTGACTACAAAGGCCGTCAAGTTCTCAGATCAAAATCCGGTTTCTGGAGATCAGCATACTTTATTATCAGTAATAATACTAAAAGCCTCTCAAAAACAGTTAATTTATACAAATGGTTTCAATTTGATTATACTGAAACTAATGTTTTTATATATGTATATGTATGTATATTATCAGGTGTTGAGGTTGCAGAGAGATTTGCATATTATGGAGTTAGTTCTAATTTGATCACATACTTGACTGGATCTTTGGGTCTATCGACTGCAACGGCAGCCGAGAACGTGAACGCGTGGACTGGAACGGCGTCCTTGCTTCCGTTAGTTGGCGCTTTCATTGCTGATGTTTTTCTCGGTCGATATCGAACGATTATATTTGCTTCTCTCCTTTATATTCTGGTTTGCCATCTCTTCATCTTTACTTTGAATTAATTGGAATACCACCCGTGCATTTGAGTACAGAAGGTTCAAGTACAATCAGTCTCGCATTTTGGACTAGCAACTCTTAATTGATAACGCGCTATTAGCTGCACTTAATAGCACGCACTTGAGTGATTGGGTCTGCTATGTGTTTAGAATTTGGGAATATAATACATGTTGTCAACACTAAATAACACCTAAGTTACACACAGCAAAAGCTAATTATTATGTTATTGTTCACATTTTCAAGCCTAACTTTCTCATGTCCCTCTTTATAGCATGACAACACACAATCATGCACGCTGTTAGGTACACATAACATGATTTGTTAAACTTTAAATAGTTGCTAATAATTGTCCTCCACGAATTATATGCTCTTTGTACTACTTACAACTTTATAATGTTACAAGTACGTAATTTGTAAAGACCCTCAAGAAAACTTGTAAATTTAAAGGGTTTTGATGGTGCACGAGTCATTTTTTGTGATATGCAAATCACCTGTCTTATAATGACTAACATTCCACAAACACAAATTATTATGACATCGATAAATCATATTTTAATCATTTGTAATTTGGATTCGATATGATTGATAGGCGCTTGGGTTGTTGGCTCTTTCAACTTTGCTTCCTTCTGACTGCGAAAATGTTGTTGGTGCTTCATCGTGTTCTGCTCACCTCCAAGTTATCATGTTTTTCGTTTCGTTATATCTTGTGGCATTTGCTCAAGGTGGTCACAAGCCTTGTGTTCAGGCATTTGGGGCTGATCAGTTTGATGCAAACGATCCTGATGAATGCAGAGCAAAAAGTTCATTCTTCAACTGGTGGTATTTTGGAATGTGTGCTGGGCCTACAGTCGGGATCTTTGTTCTTAGTTACATACAAGACAACCTTAGTTGGGTTCTTGGTTTTGGGATTCCCTGCATCATTATGGGTTTTGCCCTGCTTATATTCTTGCTTGGAACAACGTCTTACCGGTTTGCAGAAAAAACCGAGGATAAAAGTGCTGTTCTGAGAATTGGTCAGGTGTTTGTTGAAGCAGCTCGGAATTGGCGAACTACACGTTCAGAAGTGTTTGTAGAAGAGGATGCTTGTGGAATGTTACCTCATCAGCCTTCTCAGCAGTTCAGGTAAGAGTATTTAGAACCTCCTGTGCTGAAATTGTAACAAATTTTCAAAAGGGTAAAGTGAGTAAAAAAGGAACCAACTTTAGTCAACCTTCAATTTGATGTAACCATCTCTTTTTACCATTGAAAAAACCATCAAAGCTACAAAAAGTTTTATTTTAGCTGAAAATCCAAGTTACCCGGTTTTAAGGTGTCACGTAAGCACCATGTGGCTAAGAAAACTAAGTCGGTCATAATTGCCAACACGCCAGGGGTTTACGTAAAACTGGAAATCAACCAAACTTGGTTATCTGTATATATATTTATCCGTTATGCATATGAAATTATAGTATTTGATACATCACGTAACACGAAAAGACTTTAAGTACGAGGACTATACACTCTGCTTGGCTGAGATGTGCAGTATGTGTCAAAAAGTGCACAATGCAAAACATCTTGAATTAGTCGAAATGATGTTTCATGTTGCAAAAGAGCATTTGGCTTAGTTGCTAACTTCTTTATCTTATTGTTCTCACTAAGATTCCTTAACAAAGCCATGCTATCAAATGGAAGTGGAACTGTGTGTAGCATGAGTGAGGTAGAAGAAGCAAAGGCAGTTCTTAGACTAGTCCCAATATGGGCCAGCTGCTTAGCTTATGCAACTGTATTTTCTCAAACTTCCACATTATTTACCAAACAAGGAGCTACCATGGACCGGTCAATAGGTTCAAGTTTTGAGATTCCCGCCGCCACGTTACAATCTTTTATCGGCCTCTCAATAATCATACTCATTCCCATTTATGACGCCATTCTGGTTCCTCTTACTAGAACCATTACAAAGAAACCATCTGGTATAACAATGCTTCAGAGAATTGGAACAGGCATCTTCATATCTATTGTCTTAATGGTTGTTTCAGCACTCGCTGAGACCAAAAGGCTCAAAACGGCTCGTGAGTATGGGTTACTAGATGATCCAGTTACAACTGTTCCAATTAAGATATGGTGGTTATTACCTCAATATGTGTTGGCTGGTGCTTCTGAGGTTTTTACAGTTGTAGGAATGCAAGAATTCTTTTATGACCAAGTACCGAGTGAACTTAGGAGCGTTGGTTTAGCTCTTTACCTTAGTGTCATGGGCATTGGTAACTTTCTGAGCAGTTTTCTTATCTCGATCGTTCAGAAAACAACAGGTGGAAACGGTCATGATGGTTGGATATCCGATAACATGAATCGAGGCCATGTTGATTATTTTTACTATCTTCTGGCTGGAATAAGTGCAGGGGCATTTGTTATCTATGTGTATGCAGCGAAATCTTACGTATATAATCAAGGGAGAGGTTTGTGATGTTGCTAAATTATGCAGAAGTGCATGTTGTGTAACAAAATTGTTCAAAGATTTAGCAGATTTTATTAGTTGTTGTGATTGTTGACAGTTTCTCATCATTGTTCTTGAAAGGAAGATGTTTGAAACTCATTTTTCTGTGTGTGCACATGTGTATTTACTATTTACACTATACAATATACTTGTGTTATATATGTATGAACAGGAAAGTTCACTACTATAAATAGAAATGTGTTTTCATATATTTGTTGATTATACATATATTTTGATTAAATCAGATACTGGTTTTGCAAATATCTATCTATACACAGTATATTCATCTTGATTTTCAGCTATTTGTTCTTTTGATTCATCAATCACTTGTTCTTCCCCAACATCTCTTGATTCATGAGTCACTTGTTCTTCCTCGGCATCTTTAGATTTAAGAATCACTTGAACTTTCTTTTTCTTGCTAAATTCTCTTGTATTTGGTATAGAACCACTAGTTCCTTCACCATGTGAGTTTACCCTTGGAATATTTGTCCTTTTTTTATTTGGAATAACATTAAACTTTTATAGTATTTCAACCAAAACGTTCTCTAACTTTTTGGTGTCTTTCAATTCAATAACCGATTATTTACGTGTCTTACTACTTGTATCAATAACTTGCTTGAGCTTCCTTTATCCTTCTTTGTTGCTTTCAAAGTTGTAACATATATTCATAATTCACTATTATCAAATAACATATTCCATTCATCTGTAACAATCTTTAACAATGTGAATAGTATCAGTTGTACATTCAATTTATAACAATCTGTTAACTGATAAATGTTAATTATTATTCACCACAATGAATAGTATCCAATAGTCAAAACATCAATTACTTATGAACAATAACAGTAACACAGTACCATTAATACACTAATATTCATCAACTATAGTACATGTAATTATTATTCTAAAAACTACGCAATTAGTAATAAAAACTAATATTTCAACACAAAAACAATTTATAATGAATACGTATTCGAAGTCAATTTGTTGTTACCAGTTTGTTCTTCTTCACTTTTAAATTTCTATTCATCTTTTTCGGTGATTTTTTCCCCTTTTTTGATGAATCTTCTGCCATTGCCTTAATGCTTGATTACTTTTTCGATGAATCTTCAATCCTGTTTTCGATCTTCAATTTAGGGTATAAAAACCCTAATTTACGTTTTGAATCATCAAATTGTGAGAACAGCGTAATAATTCTTTTTCACGCATATCTTTTTCCCTTTTTAATATAACCCAATTATTAAATTACCAGAATACCCCTCCGCGTTTTTTTAAATAAGCTGATCTAACAACCCGGATTAGCTTCTCCCTTCCTGCAAAATTACCCATTCCCCATTGATCAGCAATATATGTATATTAGCAACTAGAAACATATATCTACTTCAAAAGGTGACCAAGTTGGTCATCAATCTATTTACTTTCATAAAAATTGATAGGTTTATGTCAATATAAAAGTTTACCTGATTTGAGTTTGTGTGACACTAGAATTGAACTCCAAAAGTTAGATGGTCAAAGAGATCGAACACGATGGATACCAAGATGAACATTGATTTTGATTTATAACTTTCTTTAATAGGAGTAAGATAAATCATTCTTACTAAATTCAACGATATTTTTTTTATGCTAACAACATTTCAAATTGAATTATCTACAGTTAAATAAGTTGTTATCAAAAAAAAATTATAAATGACATGACATGACACATCACATTAATCGTCTATTCAACGGTTGATAACTTGGTATGGCACATCATCATCAGTGGTGGAGCTGTGTTGTACCTAGAGAGGGCCATGGCCCACCCAGCCAAAGTCCGTAATTAAGCATGTGTCACATAGTAAATATTAGATTTGTCCATTGTATGTTATTTGGCCCACCCAATTAGAAAGTACTTGATCTTCCCAATTGAAAAATAAGGAAATTTTTGTAAGATAACTGTAAATTAGACAAGTTATTTGAGATTTCGACCCACCCATATATAAAATCTTGGCTACTACCCTGATCATCATTTAATCAACTTCATGTCACCATACAACAACACACCATTTCTTGACACACAAGTATCACAGTAGGCTAGTAGCACATTAATCGAAGCTTAATGATCATATATGAACAAAAAATACAAGTGTCGTATAATCTTGATTTTGATCATAAATTTCCATTTTTTCCATTAAAAGACCCTTTCATTACATATGACAACTTCAACTACCATACTTTACTAGGAAAGATCCAATTTAGATCTATATTATCTTAAATGAGACAACTGGGAATCATGCAATCATGGCTAACCAAGTAAACCGAAGAATAACAAATTAATAAATTACTTTTCCTCTGTTTTCTTGTTTTTGTTTTCTCTCCAAAACTCGATAACATGGATGTTGTATCCAAACTACCAGTTCAAATATAAATTTTTTAGAGCTTGATTCAATAAATTCTAAGAGAAACATTCAAAACTATTTTTTATACATATAAGAGCTTATTTAAAAATAATGACTAACCTTATTAACAAACATTATCCAAAATAAATTACCTTTCTAATATTGAAAAATTCTTTTCCTACCAACCACTGATGTGTCGAATCTTTGCAATATAATATTAGCACACTAGAAAATTTCTATTTTCTATTTTGTACTTATGGGCTAATGGCATCTCAAATGTAACAGATACAAAAACAGTGGATAAATTAAAAGAGTGCTTTCATTAAACGTAAAGGTGTAATATACCTAACTCTAACATGGATGATAACAGCCACTCTACGGAAGTCGAAACCCCATTACTCGACAATTTCGTTGATGGTGCTGTCGACTACAAAGGCCGCTCAGTAGTCAGATCAAAATCTGGTTTCTTGCGATCAGCATATTTTATTATAGGTAATTACAAAAAAGCCTCTCACAGTTGTAAGAATGTTTTTTGTGCAAGTTTTTGATGTTTAGTAATGTATATGTAATCAGGTGTTGAAGTGGCAGAGAAATATGCATGTTATGGAGTTAGTTCTAATTTGATCACCTACTTGAATGTCTCTTTGGGGATATCGGCTGCAACCACAACCGAGAATGTGAATATGTGGATTGGAACTGCGGTGCTTCTTCCTTTACTTGGTGGTTTTATTGCTGATGTGTATCTTGGTCGATAGCTAACTATTATATATGCTTCTGTGCTCTATATTATGGTTTGCCATCTTATCTATCTTGTTCACTTTTTTTTTGTTTTTAAATAGTTGTTCTACACTGTGCGTATAGGTGTTTGGCTTTGGCATTTCAATAGTGATTAACAAAAAATATCCTTTATGTTATTTTCCTCGTATTTTAAAACTCGAGGATTTACATGTAAAAATGACCTCAAAATCTGATCAGAATTAGTTTTGTTGCAGCTACTAGTAAACTAATTATCCATAGATAACTATGTAACTTCCTAAATAACAAAATGAGAATCAATAGCCCAAAAATCATAAAACTGATTATCTATAAATTTGGAACGCATTAATCACATCTATCACTTTTAAAACAAAATGCCAAACACCCTCTGGATCAAGATGTGGGATATGATTATTCCGTATCACAAAATCTATTTCAAAAGGAAGTCTTATTAGAGTATATATTTTAGAGATAATATTCATGGGTTTAGCAGGATTTATTAGAAAACGGGTAAACGGACAAGGTTTTTCCTTTTGAGGTTATCCGGGGAGGGTGAGTCTCTAACTCAAATGTGCGCAACCTAATTGGGGTATCCTCGTGACCATTTCCAACCCTTTCTCAGGCTAGCTTCAAGATGTGCAGCTAGCAATTTTCGAACCTAAGATCTCTTGTGAGGACATTAGGTTGCCTTACCACTAGGCCACCTTGGTGATTGTTTACTAGGAATCTAGGATTTATTAGTAATTGTATCTATTCATGTTAATTAGAACTGATTATATACTTTCAATCTTTTGAGCAGGGTGTACACTGTGTACTAATTATATTTTATTTTATATGATATGATTAATAGGCACTTCGATTGTTGGGCCCTTTCGACTTTGGTTCCTTCTGAAACTGTTATTGGTACCTCATCAAGTTCTCTTCAGCTTCAAGTTATCATGTTTTCCGTTTCGCTGTATCTTGTTACATTTGCCAAGGTTGTCACAAACCTTGTGTTCTGGCGTTTGGGGCTGACCAGTTTGATTCAAATGATCCAAAGGAATGCAGAGCCAAAAGTTCATTCTTTAATTGGTGGTATTTTAGAATGTGTAGTGGCCCTGTATTGGGGATATTTATTCTTGGTTAAATCCAAGAAAACCTTATTCGGGGTCTTGGTTTTGCGATTCCTTGCATTGTTATGGGTTTTACCCTCATGATATTCTCGCTTGGAAA
Source organism: Logfia minima (assembly GCA_963921325.1). Taxonomy (NCBI): domain Eukaryota; kingdom Viridiplantae; phylum Streptophyta; class Magnoliopsida; order Asterales; family Asteraceae; genus Logfia; species Logfia minima. Next base: position 3,356,697 of record OY992773.1, read on the forward strand.
GATAACTGAGAATAAACCTGTTTTTGTAGAATTGGACGAGTTTTGGTGAAGCAGCACGGAATTGGCGTAATAAACATTCAGAAGTATGTGAGGAAGCGCAGGCTTGTGAAACCTTGCCTTGTCAGGTTAGGGGTGTCAATAGGGCAGATCTTGATCTAGATCTGACCCGCCCCGCCCCATTTATGTGACCCAATGGGTCTGAAAAGTGGATCCAAGGACCCAACAAGTGATCCAATGGGTCAACCCATTTAGATGGATCTTTGCTTGGAGCGACCCACGACCCGTCTGGGTCGACCCATTTAAAATATAATTAAAAAAAAATTTCATTTATTTTTCGTTTTTCTCACTTTTCTTTTGCGTTTTCAATACATTTTTTAACAAAAAAGATTTTTTTATTAGATTCTATTTTCAATACGTTTTTTTTACGTTTTCTTCGTTTTTTTTACGTTATTGACATTTTTTTTCGATTTTCTTACGTTTTCTTCGTTTTTTTACGTTTCTCTTCGTTTTTTATGTTATTCTTCGTTTTTTTACATTTTGCTTCGTTTTCTTCGTTTTTAAAAAATTTTGTTCATTTTGATTCGTTTTTTAAATGGAAAGAAAATCGTAACAAAAACGAACAAAACCAAAAAAAACGAAGAAAAATGGAAAAAACGTTAAAAAAATGTAAAATGCGAAGAAAGACGTAAAAAAAAAGAAAAACAGAAAAAACGTTAAAACCGAATAAAGTCATAAAAACAAAGAAAAATGTAAAAACCGAAGAAAAATGTAAAAAACCGTAGAAAGATGTAATAAGCGAAGAAAAACGCAAAAAAGCGAAGAAAAATAGAAAAATAAGTAAAAAACCATTAAAACAAAAAAAACAAAGTAAAACGTTAAAAAAACAAAGAAAAACGGAAAAAAAAAAAAACGTAAAAAAACCGAAGAAAAAAGTAAAAAAACTGAGAAAAAACGGAAAAAGGTAAAAAAAAAAACGGAAAAAACGAAGAAAAACGAAAAAAACGTAAAAAAAAAACGAAGAAAAACGAAAAAAACGAAGAAAAATAGAAAAAACGAAGAAAAAACGTAAAAAAGCGTAAAAAACGAAGAAAAACGTAAAAAAACTGAGGAAAACGTAAAAAAACTGAGAAAAAACGGAAAAAGGTAAAAAAAAAAGAAGAAAAACGAAAAAAAAACGTACAAAAAACGAAGAAAACGTAAAAAAACGAAGAAAAACGGAAAAAAACGTAAAAAAAACGAAGAAGAAACGTAAAAAAGCGTAAAAAAACGAAGAAAAACGTAAAAACCGAAAAAATTGAAAAAAAAAATATAAAAAAATAAGTTTTTTACATTAAATGGGTCGACCTAGATCCAGATCTATTTATATGGATTAGTTGGATTTGGGTCAGATCACGATCCATTAACAAATGGGCCATATCCAGACCCATTTAATTGGATCTTGTGATCCATTGGATCATGACAAGATCTGCCCCGCCCCGCCCCATTGACACCCCTATGTCAGGTTTCTGAGCAGTTCAGGTAAGATAAAATAGAATAGTGTATTCTGAAATCTACTATGCTTTATGTGAAGATAGTAAGGGTGGCCATTTCAAACCATTAAACTAAAATTAATATAAAAATAAAATTAAAATTGATTAGTGTCTATTTTTCAGTGTAAGGGTTATCTCTGAGGTTTTGGAGGTCTTGTACAAAAATTATCTATGTACCAAAAATGAAGCACTTTATAAAAGCCAAGAATTAGGTCCTAAAATAATTCTTCTTTTGTTTAGATATAGTGATATATACTGCTTATTGTGGTAAAAAATTTGAGGCCCCAAAACATTCGAAGTCTTATAAGCTTGCACATCTTGCACACCCTCAAGGAAGCCCTTGATTAATGCATACAATCTTATTGATCGGAACCATTTTTACTCAAATATTTGTATAATTATCATAATAGTTGCTAACATCTGTTTGGTAAGGCCAGACTCACGCAGCTCTCTTGACAAAGCGTTGCTTACACCTGACAAATCAAATGAAAATGGAACCCTTTGTAGCATCAATGAAGTGGAAGAAGTCAAGTCAGCTCTTAGACTAGTACCAATATGGGCCAGCTGTTTAGCGTATTCAGTTGTATTATCTCAAACTTCAACATTCTTCATCCAAACAAGGAGCCACCATGGACCGGTCAATCGGGTCAAGTTTTGACATTCCAGCTGCCACATTACAATCATTCATCGGAATCTCTATTATCATCCTCAGCTCATTCCTATCTACGACATCATTTTGGTTCCTCTTACTAGAAGGTTTACAAAGAAACCATCTGGTATAACTATGTTCCAAAGAATCAGAACTCGAAATTTTATCCATTGTTTTAATGGTCGCTGCAGCACTCGTGGAGACAAACAGACTAGAAATGGCCCGTGAGTATGGGTTACTAGATGACCCAAACGCAACGATCCCAATGAAGATATGTTGGTTATTACCTCAAGATATATTAGCTGGAGCTGTTCATATTTTTACAATTGTTGGTATGCAAGAATTCTTTTACAATTGTTGGTGATTACCTCAATATTTATTAGTGTAGACCTAGAGCTTTACCTCAGTATATCAGGCGTTGGTAACTTCTTGAGCAGTTTTATCATCTCGATCGTTGAGAAAACGACAGGTGGAAAATGGTCAAGATGGTTGGATATATGATAACATGAATCAAGGCCATATTGATTATTTTCACTATATTCTTGCTGGAATTAGTGCACTTGCATTTATCATCTATGTGTATGCAGCGAAATCTTACGTATATAATGGAGAGAGAAGCTGCTCGTGATGTTGCCGAATTAAAGTTCTAACGATTTGATTGTTGTAATGGTTTCATTAATTATTGGATGTACATGACTTAAATATGCAGTAGGAAGCACCAAGTGCAGGTATTATAAATCAGTAAAGATGATGCACCTTGTAGTAGTTGTAATTGTTGCAAATGTACATAGTAATAATGAAATGAAACAATTTAACTTATAAATGAAATTTGAAGTTTATTCAAATGTATAAAATCTCTTCAATCGTTACTTGTATACATAATATCTGCAATCATATTTAACACATTAGACCACTTGAAGTGCACCAATGCTCGCCTCCGTGGTGGCATGACTTTGGGAGAATAGATGAAGTGCATCCGTCCTAGGGCACTTTGTCGTGGTGAAATTGATGAACGAGAATGACGAAAAAGAAAGGGTTAGGAGCATTTTCTTTTTTGTTTTTTTTCTGTATAAAACAAAAAAAAAAGTCTTCTTTTTTAACCGGTAATATGACCATTAACAAAAATAAAAAATTACCGTTGCCAAAGGCTAAAAGGAGAAAAAGATTTTTTTTTAATCCTATGAATACACAATAATAATTTATACAAATCACGACAATAATTTTCTTCTTTCATCTACATACATATACACAAACACCAATTTCTCTAAACAAAACTTTATAATGTCTAAGCCAAACAAAAAATTCTCATACACCAATCTTCTCAATTTTGACACTATGTGTATCCCTGATTTTAACTTGTCACCATCAAATCCGAATCCAAAACAATGCGGCCTCTTTCAACCATCGTATTACCCTCAATAACGAGTGCTTTTATTTTTAATAATTATTTATTGTACTTTTAGGATTATTTTTAATGTTAATTATTGTAGCCTTTTTTAGTATTGTGATGTTTTATTTTTAATTTAGTGAAGTATTATTTAAATTAAATGAAGCATTTTATTTAATTAAAAGTAATTTCTTTAAGAAAAATAGAAATTAAATATAATAGTGAGTTAAAATTATAATTGTTAAAGTTAATACTGCGAATAGTTATGAGACGATATAGAATCGTGAAATGATATGCTACGACAAGCATAAATTATCTTATTTATTCGTATCTATAAAAGGAAAAGAAAAAATTCTATCGACAATATGCTATTAAAGGCCCAACCTTTTAAGCCCAATAACAAAATTACTTTTCCAAAAGTCTATGCAATTTCAGTACCGTTTGTTGTGTTTATTAGTATTTGATACTGTATAACGTAAATGTAAATGTAAATGTATATCATTAAACCTTTTTCTTTTAACTTTAACATGCAATGTATAATTGAGGTACTTTTCAAGGAAAAAATCGTCTTATCAGTTAAACTGTTAAAAGCTTTATTTTTCAAATTAAAACTTCTTTTATTTCATACCTTCCTAATATGAGATATAAATATGTGTTTCAACCAGGACGGTATGTAAGCCTGCATGAGCTTTCAGCTATTATAAGCTTCAATACTTAAAATAAATAAATTTTATTTAGCAAACGAAAATATTAAAGCTCACTGAAAAGATAATCTATTATTACATCATCCACAATCGATTATCAGTCTTTCTTCCGTCGTTCTTTCGTCGTTCGTGTCAACACAGCGTCACGTCAGTACTTCCTCATAAAGACCGAAACACTTCTAACAGATAACCGGTCTTCAGAAAGACTGGACCCGCCATTTACCAAAAATAATTTTACTTTACACACGAAACAAAACAAAAAAATAATGTAATGGGTCTCCCATGTTATCCGTCTTGAAGCTTCATCACAAAGAAGAAAATGAAGGACGAAGTTGAAAACAGAATAAAAAATGAAACGGTGCCAACAAAGGACAGGCGAAGACCATGGAGGACGAAATGAAGACGGTGCCGTCGGCACCACCCTTAGCTCTCGAACAAAAACTTCCTCATACCTTTTTAGAAATGAGCTACGTACGAGTTAATGTTGTCAAATATACCCCAACTAATGATAAATATCTATCAAGTTCAATTTTTGTTCATATGTAACAATATATTACGGGTACTACACTTTTTAATCTAGTTAAATATTTTATTATTATATAATGTCAGCACAATAAATTGTGTACTTCATTGAGTTAGGCATGAATGTTCATATGTCCGGCCTCCTTTCAATACGTACATTTGTCAGTGAGAATTGCATTATTTGTATTTATTTCGTGATTAGGTTTTGGCATTTATTAAAGGGTTAATTCATTAAAGGGTTAATTCATTAAAAGTGCAACGTATTGATATCAAATGTTTCATGTATACAAGCTACCATATTGTCTAAGTATGCAACAAACTGGACAATTATGTATCGATATATGCAACATGGTAACCGGTTACCGGGACAACAGATAAGAATGTATAAAAGCTACCCATTTTATTGTCCAGGTATGCAACAAATTTGAAGATTTTGTATCGATGTATGCAACACGGTATCCAGTTACCGGGACAAACGGAGTATGGAAACGATTTCTTTCGGTTTGTTGCATACCCAGACAATTAAATGAGTAGCTTGTATATATAGAACATTTTGTGACAATACGTTGCATTTCGTGACAGTATATAATTTAAAAGTGAAAATTAAGTATATATTCTAATTAAATGATTTTAAAAGGACATATGGTTGTTCAAAGTAAAGATAATTAAAGTGTGTTTACAATGCTATGTTCGAATTTTTTAGGCGTGTCAGGTGGAGAGTGAGAACCAACGAAGGAAACACAGCTGTTGAATCATATCTTTTCTTCTAATTTAAGAAAATTTCAAGAATAAAGAAAAAGTATTTATTTTGCTTTTTGTCCAATTAATTATTTTCTATAAAATATTATATATATATATATATATATATTTGCATATACGTACATATATTATGCATGTTTCCTAACCAGCAAATTTAGACCAATGTGTAAGGTGCATATATATAGTATTCGTAGGTGGTGGTTGAATTGTAGACAACATGTCTTAGTTCATACAAACTTCATATATATGATTCATTCGCTCTTTGAATTACTATTACTAACTATATATTTAACAAAATAATATGAATAATATAATAAACTATATTAATTTTGGACGACATATTAACTTACAAACTATCACAAAATTTATGTACAATTATTGAAAGAAGTAGTGCATATATCGGTTACTTTTTTGTTAGAATTTCAAGTGTTAGTAGGTCTGTTATCTGATATATGCATGCATGAATATTAAATATAAATGTTATTACCAATTATTTGGATAGTACCATTTCATTAGCCGGTTTGTTTGCAATTTTGCATTACCATACATTCTTAGTAGAATACTTTACACAATATATATATATATATATTATATATAAAAATAAAAACAAAAGTAGATGTTTACATTATATATGACTAGCCTTGTACCCGCGCAAAGCAGCGGCGCCGGATGTTCGATCTATATTTTTCGTGTTTATTATGTGTTTTTATGTTTAGATGACATGTATGTGAGGGTGAAAAAAAAACGGGATAGCACATATAACTTTTAGTAATTGAATCATTATGTAAGAACATCTAAATTTTTATTCTAAAAAATGAAGAAATTTTTTTTGTCGAAAGTATATTATGTGAGATGTCTAGTCAAAGAAAAAAAAACTCTGATTTTTATGGTGTAATTTTATAATTTTTTGACTAACTATTTTTGAGATATTTAATTTTAAAGCATGTGAGGGAAAGTGAGTAGGTTTGATGTAAATATTAATATAAATGAAGGGTATTTTAGTCTTTTCAAAAGTGTGTAGAGGAAACTCTCACTGCACTCATTATGAGAGTAAGATATGTTTAAAGTTTAATTTGTGGCCATGTATTTAGATTTAAAAGTTGGACTGCACTTTTGACTTGGTGACGCCCTGTTCATCATCATACACCACCACTACAAAGGTGGGTACATACGATACAACCATAAGATCCTAAATAAAGTATTTTCGGTTTGGTATTCATCGATCTTTTATGTAATTGTATTTTTAATGAATCTATTTTCTGAATACTTATTAGAAATAGTGTGATACTATTGCTTTCCGTCTGCATACTTTTTTCTGTTGTTGCTAAATATCTAAACGAGTTCAATTAATCTTTTCTGACATTATGAACTAATTTAAAAGTCACACTTATTTAAGAAGAAAAAAAAAAAACTATCTCGTATATAAAAGTCCATGGAAGGTAATTAGAGTACAAGAAGTTGATTGACTCGGACTAGTGTTTTTTCAGTATTTTGATAAACAATGAGACTGAAAATTGGATCATTGGTTAGCATTAGGGATGAGTTAAGGACATAACTGGTATTGAACCGCGCCGGTTGGTAATAATTTTCTTTTTGATCATAAAGTGAGTAACGAATACCGGATCGTTTGAAGCAGAATGATATCAGTACGGTTCTAGTACTGGCGCAGTAAAAACGGTACCATACCCGATTTGGTAACGACAATATAATAAAAAATAACTAATACGTATATGACTGAACCTCTGTGTACATATTATATATTCAATAAAAATCAAAAAGACAATAAATATCAATGAATCTCAAATAAATAAAGTTCATAATTTAACATAGAAACAATGACAAAGAAAAACGTATATATATAAAAATGTCGTTTTGTAACGTTTTATGTGATTTTGTAATGACACAAAGTCACAGGTCTTACCTATCTATTATTAAGCAATACGTTTGAAATTCAATTTAACTATGGTGCTAAAATGTGAAATTTTTGTGTCAAAAAGCACTAACTAGACTTCTATAAAATTCCAAATTTATACATACGTGATAGTCAACTCTAATATTTTTTAATCACCAAAAAATATCATTTTGTGTAAATATACACATAATGTAATCATGTAAATAATCTTTTATTCACTAATAATTTTTTTCCGAATTTATTTTATATAATATAGAAAACAAAATGACCAATAACAAAGGAAAATTTATATATTTCGGGTATGGTGCCAAAATGAGAAAAGTGAGAAAATACCGGTACCGAACCAAAAGTACCGGTTCTCTTTTTGGTCCGAAAGTGAGTACCGAATATCGAACCGTTTGAAATCAGTTGGTACTGATTCGGCAAGATACTAGTACGGGAACTAGAATTCTGTAAGGATGCTCACCCTAATTAGCATTGAGTTTTCAGTGTTATTATTCTTTTTTTAATTTACAAATTCAATTAAATTTAAATCAAATAAATAACATAATAAATTAATTAAAACAAAATACATCAATAAATCAAAAATGATACATTAAATTAACATGTATATAAATTCATCGCATTTAAAAATTTAACTTAGCCTACTAAATATGTAATCAAAATTAAAAATAAAGCACAAATAAAAAATAACCTCAAAATATTTAGGGCATTTTCAGTCTTCTTCTTCTCCACAAGAAAATCTTTTTTTGCCAGCAAATGGAGCAAAAAAATAAATAAATGGAAGCTTCCTTTTTCTCTTCCATCTATCTTACTGATTTACAAAACGAAAACAAAAGAAAAATGCATAACACAACGTTCAGCTAGGGACTTCAGGCAAGGATATCGACGAAAACGCCGACAGAAAGTGAAGAACACCAAGGTTCAGTGTTGTTGGTGAAAAACGCGGGTGACATGTAATTATGTAAACCCACCAGGTATGCTCTCATGACTCATGGTCATGACACAAGTCACCAGTTTTTGAGGACTTGCATTACATGCATGATAAAAAGGGTAATTCATAATGAGGAATATTCTATCTATTCTTTCTATTATAATTCAATTCAATTAAAAGTTCTAAAGTTTGTTAGTAGTTAATTAATTAAAAATACAACAGAATGTCGATAAAAGTACCTTTTAATTAATATTAATTAATAAATCAATTATAAGGAGGGTTTCAATCATTAAATAAGTCCAAAGATGAGTGGTAGATAAGTAGATAACGTAAATTGTCCTAAAATGTTTAGGATCCTTACTTTTCATTTGTTGAGGATGTTTGTTTATGTGATTTTTTAACTCCCAAGTGAATTCGTTTTGCTATTTTGATGTTTTTGTTTGCTTATTAAATAATTTTAAGATTAACTTAACTTTTTATAAAAAATTTGTATTAAAATTATTATTCTATGTTATTTAATACGTGACAGAAAGTTTTTTAAAAAATATGCAATACACACTATAAATTTTTAATGTGTATCATAATTAAAGTTATAAAAGTTGTGATATACAAATTTAAATTGTATATTATTATATATATTTTTTTAAGAAATTAATCTTATATTATAAAGAATAAAATTATAAAAAAATATGGTATTATTTTTTTGACAAAAAATATAAATATATTAAAATTAAAAATAAAAATACTCATTCTTACGATTACTACCATAACAAACAAAACTACAATAACTTATTTCTCGTCTTTCCTATATCGGATGGTTTGCTAGCCAAGTTTTTGACTGCTATGTTACCTGTTCGAGCCCGACTACATATTACATTTTTTTTTAATTTATGTTTCTTTTGGGTTACAATTCAATTTTTTTTATTGTGTTTTTGTTACAATTCTTTGCTAACGTAGAATTCGATTAGATTAACTTTTTCTTTTTCATAAATTTATTTTCTTTCTTATGTTCTTTTTTAAAAAGTTAAAATGATTCTTTAAATTATAATTATTTGATCCATTTATTAAAGTAATTACAAAAAATCAACTATGATTTTTATAACTCTTATTTTCCAGCTATGAATTGCTTTTATTTAAATAAATTAAAGTAATTTTATAAACAATACAAATACAATTTATAATATCAAAATAATCGATAAAAGAAATGTAATAGATTGTGCAAAATAAAAAAGTTACATGTTCAATTTTATTAAAAAATTAAAGTTCATCGGGCTAGCGCTAAAAAAATATTAAATATAACCTTTAATCATTTTATTTTAGAGAATTGGAACATGTAATGTTTTATTATGCAAAATAAAATATAAAAGCATTTTATTGTATAAGATTATTTCATGTTTTCTTTAGCAATTATCGTGACATATCATATTTTTTTAATGATAATTTTCCCTTGTTATAACTTATTATAAATGTAAATACAATATAATTCATAAGTTTTAAAAGTCATTCTCTACCCTGTATAAATCAAAAGAATAGAATAATATATCGCTTGGTGAACCGAATCCAGAACTCATAATTTTTATTCTCTTAGTATTTTAATTGTACATTTTATGTTATTAAAACTTTTATCTAATACTTTCGCAGCCAAGCGCGAATTACATTCTTTGTTGAATTAATCATACGCCGTGCATCTAATCTAATTTTTATAAAAAGATCGAATTTCAAACACGGTCAGATCAACTGTTTCCGTAATCAATTCTGATATTATAAATTTCTACATCGAACACGTATACCTTAACGAATCAATCTGGAAATAGGTCAGTTGCATTACTTATAAAAGTCTTCTCATATTTTTCAAAAATATCTTTCTAAAGAAACACTGTAAATTAGAAAATATGTTAAAAGTTTTTGTTTTTAAAAAGATTTCTAAGATCATTTTCAATATTATAATTAAAGTACATTTTGGCACCAAAATAGTGCGAAAGTAAAAAAATGTGATTTAGTATTTGCACTAAACATTGCACTATTTTATTATAATGACTAATAGAGTTGCACTAAATATGGTGCAACACTAAACACTGTTCACATTAAATCTTAAATCTTAATCTAATCTTAAATATATAATATAAGAAACGGATGATGACATCATCAAATATTCATTGGCCAATAAAATTATTTAATTTTGTTAAATTGAGTAAAAGTAGGTATTTGATGACATTATCATTTGATTTTAGATTTTTGTCAATTAAATCATTTTATTTCTAACTATTAAAAGTTATAGCCCCAAACGTTTTTTAATTATATAACTCTTGACAGAAATATTATATCGTTATCAATATTAAAAAAATCTATTTCATGTATTGTATGAATTCATTTGATTAAAAGAATTTAGAATAATTTTATCAATTTTAATTCCTTTTGATTTTGAACCAAACGCATTAATCAAATAATGGAATTCAAATTCGATCTAATTCCACTCAATTCCTTCTAATTATGTTAATCAAACATGTCATTACACTAATAAAAAATTAATGCAATAATTCATTAGCAAAACTAAGATTTATAAATGGTACATTTATCACTTTGTGCAAAAATGTATAATTTATTAATGAACTTTCAAAAAAATTAAACAGCACGTGTGTACACACGGGTTTAAAAATGTATAAGTTGCTTGTTAGACTTTTACAAGTGTTGATCGACTTGAACTTGTGTATATATTTTATCTAATTAATTAGCTTTTGGGGCTAGGATGAGCTACTTTTAGCAAAATATAAATTTTTTTATACTGTTCAAGAAAAAATAATAATCATTGCAGTCTGAAAAATGTTGCCAAAAAATTTCTTTGAAAATTGCTAATAGTTAAGGTTTTAATTGATCAGATGGACGTGCCAAGTGATTTGAATCCTGACACCACATGAGTGGAACCCTAATCAATCAAATAGCTCATCAATTAGGCTGAATTTATCATGTGGTGATTTGGGTCACCAGATTCGGATATGGTTCTTAGAAGTTGAATTTGATTTTCCTATCTACTATATCATGATTGTCTATGAACATGTATCTTATTATTTTACATCTTTCTTTTTTTTTTTATAAAATATACTCATAGACACTAGTTAAGTTGGACCCACTTGGTGGGCCACATCGGTACTGCTAGGCCAACAGCATATTGTTATGTAGTATCACATTTCTTGATTATATGATGTATAAACAACTAGTTTCTAATTAGCTTCTTCATCTCTATAGTTGCAAACTCTCAATAATCATGAATTCCGAGATGGTAACACATAACGGTGGATGCCACTGTAGAAATGTGAGATGGCGAGTTCGATCACTAGCCAGTGTTGTAGCCTGGCAGTGCAATTGCTCAGATTGTGCCATGAGAGGAAACACTCATTTTATTGTACCTTCTGAAAGATTTGAGCTTTTGGGAGTTTCTGAAAAGTTCCTTACAACCTACACATTTGGGACATATACAGCAAATCATACATTCTGTAAGGTCTGTGGGATAACATCATTTTATACACCTAAGTCGAACCCTAATGGAATAGCAATTACTTACAAGTGTGTTGATCCTGGAACATTAATCCATGTTGAGATTAAGCATTATGATGGTTTGAATTGGGAGAAATCACACAAGTCAACTGGAATTTCGTCGTGCTCTAAGGAGTAAGATTGATATTGATATTGATAATGACTCGCAACCAAATTTTCATGAATGCTGCAGTCAACTAACTTATTTCTAGCCAATTAAGGGGACAAAAGGAAGTGCTTGCAAGTGTATGGGATTATGAAATTTCATGTGCTTAAATGTAAACTCTATGCAGTATGTGCTATGTTTCATATATTATGCAGAAAGCCTGTTTATATGGATGCCTTGAACATGTGATGATGCTTAAAATTATTTTTGTAAAATTCAAACCAAGAATGAATACAAGCATTTTTTGTGTCATCATTATAGTTGACAACCGTACTTGAAGTGCATTAGTTTTGAGTGAAAATTTCTATAGGGTATCCTCTGTTTATTTTTTACATGTTAACAACAATATGATGCTTTTTCTGTTTTTTCTCTTTATAAAGTTCTGCCTATGCTTAACATGTCTTGGCCAAGTATAAATGAGTTACAACGTTAATGTTAATTCAAAATATTATCATTTTATTAGTTTTGTTTTATTTTCGAACATGATAACCAAGAATATATTGTCATCTTCAAAGAGAGCAGTTGGTGTAAATTCTTTGGGTGCTATTTTTCTATGTAAGATTGTAAAGTCATTTTCTCTTTAAAGAAACTTATATCTGATTCAAATTTATGCATTCTACAAATCTTGACAAAAATAATATATATAAATAGAAGGTATTAAAAATTGATTTGCCTCAACTCGTGTAACCATATAAGATTGCTAAGATCTAACTTATAATCATTTTTACATTATGCATGCGTAAGATTGAGATCGTAAAATTAAACTGAGATCTTAATATCATGTATCTTTATATAGCTCATACTCGAATTAGTAGATTACAACTTTAACCACCTTAAAAATGATTCAAGTTTCAAGTGGGATTTCATAATCTCAATCGCCTCTATTGCTCTGCCATGAATCTCAGAACTATGGTAGTAATTATTTAGTCTACTAATTAACCGTTTTGTATTTTGAGCCATATAAATTATGTCCAACTGATAAAAACAAACCTAAAAATAGCGGAGACTTCAGACTAAGATCGGATCGTTGTACAATTCTACCTTCGATCCTATCTAAAAAACAATTATATTATGATCTGATTATATTTTTATATTTTTATGTTTATAAAATTATAGGATCTTACTATTAAGTCTAAATCTTGATAATCTTGCATGGAAGTCATGAAACAATAAATAAATAGATAGATATATTTTGATTATAATTAAGCTCTAATAATTTTCGTTTTACAGAGGGTTGGGACTTGGGGTTGCAATGTTGCGTAGGGTTTTAGCTAACCGGCCCATTTTAGGGTTTTAACTTCTAAAAAGTTCCACCATTCCTTCTCCTCCATCTCCTCTCTTTTCTCCCCCAATTTCACCATCTTCAAATATTATCCAGCTAACCTACCATCCCTCTGAAATTGTATATCTTATATTTTCGTATATGTAATGTAATGCTATTATTCTTCCTGAATCAATGGCAACAAACCCTGCAAAACGCATTATCCGCGCTTGTTCTTCACAATTCAATCTTTCAACGGTAAGATTTTTTTCATCTTACAATCAAATTTATTTATTACCCAATAAACCCCGTAATCATTCAACACAAACCCACCAATCTTTTTGCTTTAATCACCCCAAAGTATATTGTTTTTGTTTCCGACTTCACCGGCTTTGTTGACCAAGTGAAAAAACCTTGTACACCCCAATCAATGTTATCAAAAACTTTCATTTCAGATTGTCCCTAAATGAATGCTTACATTTTCTCATAACATGTTCCTAAATTTTAAATTTTACTCTTTTCCATATAGATAACATTAATTTGCAGTTATCAAAACACTTCACATAACTTTGATAAACCAATACGCATATAATAACCTGTATATCATCACAAAAAGCACAAAAATTGATGAAAAAATTAAACAAATTTTTATTAAAACCCTAACCTGGAAGTGCAGGCATTGCACAAGAAGCAACACGCTTGGGGGATTTCTCAACCTCAACAAGACACATCCGGCAATTACCGGCAATAGATAGACGAACATGATAACAGAACCTAGGGATATCAACACCGGCGACTGAACACGCCTGTAAAACGGTCATACCTTTCGGGATCTTAACCGGATATCCATCTACAAATACCTCAATGACATCGTCTGGATTAGGGAAGTGAACCCTAGCTCCAACAAAAGAAAAGAAAATAAGCGATTTTCCTAATCAATGGCAACAAACCCTGCAAAACGCATTCTCCGCGCTTGTTCTTCACAATTCAATCTTTCAACGGTAAGATTATTTTCATCTTACAATCAAATTTATTCATTACCCAATGAACCCCGTTATCATTCAACACAAACCCACCAATCTTTTTGCTTTAATCACCCCAAAGTAACCCAATTGAATCAGCCCCCCTTTTTAGGTTTACATTTTAGGGTTCCTAATTTTAACGATAGATTCTATTGTACCCATGGTGATGATAATGATAATAAAGATAATATAACAAATGATCAACTATCTGAATCTGAATCAAAAAGCACTGGACTTGCACATGTTGGAGCTATTGATCCTGTAGAACTTTATTGTAGGCTTAAAGATGGCCCGAATTCGAGAAAAATAGGGTTAGAAGAGTGGGATGAACTTAAAGAAATTTTTGGGTGTTTTAGAAGATCTGGTTGGGCTTCAAATCAAGCTTTAGCTATATACATCAGTGCTTCTTTTTTCCCAACTGCTGCTCATCAATTTCAAAACTTTGTCTTTAAGAATTGTGGCCGTGATATCGTTGATCACTTGTTGTCGTTGGGTCCCCGTATAGAAGCTGAGAAGTTTCTTTTTCCTATATTTGTTGAGTATTGTTTGGAACAGTTCCCTGATGAGATTAAGAAATTTAGGGCTATGGTTTCGTCTGCAGACTTAACAAAACCCGAAACATGGTTTCCATTTGCTAGGGCAATTAAACGTAAGATTATATATCATTGCGGCCCAACTAATAGTGGTAAGACGTATAATGCTTTGCAAAGATTTATGGAAGCAAAAAAGGGTATTTATTGCAGTCCTCTTCGGCTTTTGGCTATGGAGGTTTTTGATAAGGTTAACTCGTTAGGTGTGTATTGTAGTTTACTTACGGGTCAAGAAAAGAAGTATGTTCCTTTTGGGAATCACACTGCTTGCACGGTTGAAATGGTTTCTACAGATGAGTTGTATGAGGTGGCTGTGATTGACGAGATTCAAATGATGTCAGATTTGTATAGAGGGTATGCATGGACTCGGGCTTTGCTCGGTTTGCAGGCTGACGAGATACACTTATGTGGGGAC
Organism: Logfia minima; assembly: GCA_963921325.1. NCBI lineage: Eukaryota > Viridiplantae > Streptophyta > Magnoliopsida > Asterales > Asteraceae > Logfia > Logfia minima. Next base: position 3,372,078 of record OY992773.1, read on the forward strand.
CCAAGCGTGTTGGGTATCGTCAGAAAAATTTGTCAAGGAACCGGTGATGAGTTGATCGAAAATCATTATGAAAGATTTAAACCTTTAGTTGTTGAAGCCAAGACGTTATTAGGAGACATTAGAAATGTTCGTTCAGGTGATTGTGTCGTTGCTTTTTCAAGAAGAGAGATATTTGAAGTGAAATTAGCTATTGAAAAGCACACGAATCATAAATGTTGTGTTATTTATGGTGCATTGCCACCCGAGACTCGTAGGCACCAAGCTAATTTGTTTAACGAACAAGGCAACGAGTATGACATTTTGGTTGCAAGTGATGCGGTGGGAATGGGGTTGAATCTCAATATTAGGCGTATCGTCTTTTATAGTCTTTCAAAGTACAACGGTGATAAAATCTTGCCTGTACCTGCATCACAAGTGAAGCAGATAGCGGGCCGGGCAGGTCGTAGAGGAAGTATTTACCCTGACGGGCTTACAACCACTTTACATCTAGAAGATTTGGAGTACTTAATAGAATGCTTACAAAAACCTTTCGATGAAGTCATGAAAGTAGGTCTTTTCCCATTTTACGAGCAAGTTGAATTATTTGCTGGTCAAATTGCAGATGTTACTTTCTCCCAATTACTTCAAAAATTCGGGGAAAATTGTCGTTTGGACGGATCATACTTTTTGTGCAAACACGATCACATAAAAAAGGTTGCTAATATGTTGGAGAAAGTCCAAGGACTATCTCTTGAAGACCGGTTTAATTTTTGTTTTGCTCCAGTTAACATTAGGGACCCAAAAGCAATGTATCATTTATTAAGATTTGCACAATCGTATTCTGACAACGTGCCTGTTAGTTTAGCTATGGGGATGCCAAAGTTTTCTGCCCGAAATGATACAGAGTTGTTAGATCTCGAGACTAAACATCAAGTTGTGTCTATGTATTTATGGTTGTCGAATCACTTCAAGGAGGACACTTTTCCGTATGCCAAGAAAGCTGAAGCCATGGCAACCGATATTGCTGAGTTATTAGGTCAATCACTTATTAAAGCTTGCTGGAAACCTGAATCGAGAAATCAAGGGAAAAAGTCTAATGATAAGGAGGATGGTTTTGAGAGGCCTAGATCTTTGGTTAAGCTTCAAGAAAAGTAAGCTCTTTTCTACAATGTGATCGTCAGTTTTAATTGCACAATGCTTAAGTTTTGTTGTTTACTTTTTGCTTTTTCAATCATTTTGTTGCAGGAAAAGGCAAGAAAAAAATATTCAACCTTTAGAGAAGGTAACTGTATAAGAGCAATTTCTGTCATCGACATCAACTCCATATCCTCAACTAGCTTAAAGGTCTCTTGGGGTTAAGATGTGGATGAAAGAACGCAGGTGATGAGACAAGTTTTTAAGCAACCCTTTAGCAGTACTTTTTTTCATTTTATTTAGCATTAGTCATTGTGAGATTAGTTACTTATAAAGGGCTTACTGTTAAAACTCTTACTTATTATACGCCTGAAATATTAGATTTTTGATTTTTCTATGCAGTACTAGAATATGATCTGCTATCAAAATGGTTTACTTTAGTTCTTGCTGTTGTTGCAGCAGCTCGAAACTGGTAATGGTTATACTTGGAAGTTGGAAGAGTTGATTTCATGTGCACTTGTACCATTAAAACCATGAGAAATTGTTAAGCTCTGAATGCATTATCCTTTTTAGTGCAATTGTGTTGCTCATCTGTTTGATTGAATCCAGTTGCTGTTGGTTGTGTACTTGTGTGGATCTTGCTTTATCGGCTAGTTTCGGTATAAGTTAAAGTATAGTTAGGTTTAGGTCATACCAATACTAAAACAAATGTCAGATTTCTTAAATCGAGGCAGGCATTGCTAGCCTTTGAACGTGCAACTTGGGATGGAATGGCGATTCAAATCAATTTTGAGAGAAATTTCTTGTAAGAATAGATTATCCATATTTAAGTTAAAATATTTTCAATTTCCAATGCAGTTGTAGGTTTTTGAAAACAAAACAAACCATAATCTTTTCAATGTATCAACTTTAATCGGTTTGGGTTTGAACAAGGCTGTCAAAACAAAAGCAAGATAAACCGAGTGATGACCTTCCAGTGACATATCTACAGGTTTTACATCAACCGAATTGATTTTTTTCTGTTGAAACAGTCTATCAATATAAAATTTCTTCTTAACACCCACTCAAGAACTGAGAAATATTAACCGTTAAAGCAATGGCTTGTACAGCCATCAAAAGAAAATATGATCTTCCTCAAACTCCTGAACATGTTTTCTTATGGAATATAGAAATGGTCCAAGATAATAAACATTGGCGCAACAGTCTCAGACTCCATACTGAGTACTTCTTGAATTACAAAAATTACAAACCATTGAATCAGTGTCAATGCTGCCACTTATGAGCGTAAATCCTACTTATGGCAATTGCATCACAATTTATACAACTATCTTTCTTCTCTCCTTTTTTCTTTGAAATCAGAATATAAAAACAGTATTTCAACACTCGAAAAGTGAAATACACAAGTTTATTAGACCTTCCAACAACCACTCACTTCTTCAACAAAGCACTACATTGTGCCATTATCTTTGATGCCCTTGTGATCGCGTCAGTCATATAAAAGTTGTCAGTTGTCACACCAAATGGTGTTGCACTTACCTTGCTAGAGCTCGAAGGTTTCACCGATGTGGAGAAGGTAGCAGGTTCTCTCTCATCCACGTGCACAAGATTTGGTGCAACAGTTCTAATTCGTGACCGAACACCACTAATGGTATCATAGGGCAGCCTCACCCCAGATACCTCAGAAAGTGCCCTAATTATCTTCCAGTCTTCTCTAGCATCACCTACAGTCGGGACAGCTGGCACAGTTTGTTGAGCACACCCTTCCGTGTTTTCGTATGTCCCTTCCTTCTCACTAAACGCTGCTGCTGGAAGTATCACATTAGCCCTGTACACGTTAAAAAGTTGTGTTACATTGTACAAGATTAGTGAATCACATTGAAGAAAGCACCTAATCACATCATTCAGACTTTCAATTATGTATATACAACCCACTCTATTATAACTTTATGGTAGCCAAGAGATTTGTTTTCTTATCTATTTGCTTAATTCTTTTTCAAGCTCATCAAATTCCCAGTCGCCGATCTCTTCCTCCGTGTACTGGTGGTTAACTTTACCAAACTCGGACTCCAGCTTCGCTATCTCGGCTTCAGGGTCTAGCCCATGACCCTGATCACCTTTTGCAGTAGGTAACTTTTGATGGTCCTTTGTCTGTGTTTGGGTTTGAGTTTCAGGTTTCTCTGCAGTTTTTTGCTTGGGCTGTGATTGACTTTCTGCTGGTTTGGTGCTTGTTTCAGCTTCGGGAGTCTCCTCTTCGATTCTCCATTTCTAGTTCTGGCCTCTCGATTGCATCAAACTTTACCCTCAACTTTTCGATATTTTCAAAAAGTTCTTCGATTCGTGTATTTTCTTTCCTGTATGACAAGCAGACAAGTACTTATAATTCAAGAAAACTGACTAATGAAAATCAATCAGATTCACACAGCTAAAATACACAAGCTTCTCATCATGCCTGGAAGTTTTCCCCTGTTGAGCATAGAACTGCGCTTTTATGTTATCCACCACACTGAACGTCGTAATGATCTGCAATAATGAAATATAATATAATAATTATTTTGTACAAACTATGTCATAAATGATCTATTTTTGCACTAATTTTCATAATGTTTCTGATATTACTCGTTAAAGTTAGTATCTGGTACCTTCGCTTCATAGTCCAGATATTCCTCCTCAAGACTCCGTCGAGGATTGATCACTTTGGAATCTTCTTTATTCACATTAGACAGTGGATCTGACCTGTAATGTGAAGATAATTATTGTAAATCACATTATCGAACATTAGAAAATAATTGCAGTGCTGACATGTATATTAATTACCCTTCACTTAAGCTCCTTAAATTCTCTACATATTTCTCAATACGGTCGACTGAAGGCTTTAATCCCTCCTGTACACAAGATAGATAATAATATTAAAAACCACAAAAAAATGTAGACATGACAGTTTCTCAGAGTATTAACTGTATATCATAAAGTATACCTCATAAGCTGACAGCAGTTTAGTGACCAAGTCCACAAAGTAGCTCTCATGTTTTGCCAAATCATCACTTGAGAAAATTGAAGTACAAATTAACAACAGTAATTCAAGAATTTAAATATTGTGATATTTTTTAAGCACAGTAACATACATGATCTGCTTCTCCTTGGGCTCTATATTAGCACGCTGAAGAACCCATGTATCTTCTAAGAAATTGACCCAAGTATTCAGAACATTCACTTCTTGCTTACAGGAGCCAATGGATTTTACTAGCTCATCTTCCTATACATATATAAAATAAGAAAATGCAGTTATTAGCATGTTACCTGAAAACTGAATAATAGAAGGGAAAGATATAAATGAAAAAAACCTTTGTTTTCAAGTGTGCAACAAGCTGATCATTAGCTTCATAAAATTGATCCCTCTCTTCCCTAACATTTTGAAGCCGTCCATTGGCAGTTGCCAATGAGATGTTGACCTAAATCATAAGTTCGCACTATTAGCACATCAAAAATAATACTCAAAAGCATTTTATATATAAGTTCACATTCAAGTAGCAAAAAGACAAGATCAGATGATAGACCCTTTTTAGTTCAGCTTCAAGGTCATTTCTCTGTTTTTCAAGGCCTGCAACCTCAGCAGCCAATTCCTATAACACAGCCAAGAGAAGAAAAGATGTCTAATATAGGTATCAAGCAACGTGCAACCAGGTAATTATCAGTAAGTGAATATAACTGAGGTCTGAGGGAACATGTATGCAGTTATAGAAAAGTGGATTCTTATTATACATCAGGTATGAATCAAGCAACCATTTTCAATAAACAATGTTTTTGAGTGAGAATAATAAGTAACCAAAATATGAGAATATCCATAGTCTGACTTTAATAATATATTGCTACATCGAAATCTCTTTCCTTCTTTACTTTGATAAGCCGAACGCTAAAAGGTTTGAAATGTAACCATGTGACGAACACTAGAAGGTATAAATAGCCATAGGGGTCAACGTACAACACTGGACAGTTCTTAAACTTCTATAGTTAAATCTATGTAGTCAGTGACAGCAGTAAAACAGAGCCCATGTTTTACAGATTGTATATGCCTTTGAGACATGCAACATATTCACATTCATAAGGGTCTACTTATGTTAATTCCCATAGAATGCAACACTAATTAATCTTACACCTAACAAGCCAAAAATTGCAAATTTAATCCATACGAAAAGTACCTTCTCCATTTCACCAACTTCACTTGCTTTAGAGACACGAAAATTTAAAGCCTCCTCTTTCTGAACTCTGCCAAAAGTTGCAATTAAATCTTAAAAGAAGACAATTAACACACATACAAAGGTGGATACCATATTCTGTAAATGGTAAATGAGTTTGCTGCCATATGTTGACATATTATGTTTTTTTCTAATCACTCTAAATTCACTTTTGTGCAACCAAGAAGCACTTGAAGAAAACAATGCACAATGAAACAATAGTAAGATTAATCAAATGTAAGAACGAAAAAGAAGAATATGATATGAATATATACCGATTATCAGAAACACGCTTCTCAGCTTTTGTGGAGGAGCTAACAAGTGACTCAGATAATACTTTCAACTTATCCACCTGTTTGGAAGTCAAGAAATTTCACTATATTTCATTTCAAGAACACAATTGAAGAATCACAACACACAAATCTAGCTTTTGGTTAGCAGTGGTTCAAATGTCTCTAACTTCACATATAATTCTTTGTGTATGAATCTCATGATAATTCACTATTGCACCTTGCTTTGTCCTAACACTAGTTATCTTATATATAAATATGGCTACAATGTTGAAGTATATCCAGAAATAGCAATGACAAACTGATTGAGGACATTATAATGAAATGGCCTTCCCCAAAGTTATGTCAATGATCCTAACTCTAGTAATCAATAATGTTTTAGTAAAAAGTTAGTACGGCTATTTCTGTACTGTACTATAAAAAAGAAGCCCGTGGTACTGTTAGTAGATAACAGAAATCATAAAATCAGTTGCTTTCTCAAATGTTTATTTAGTTTTTTAGTTTTCTGTCCATCAATAATAATAAATTAAGTTATGATCAGAATACACAACAGGCTCTATATGAGTATCAATCAGAACAAAGGATCAGTTGATATTTTATGTCGGAACATTTACAAGAAAAATCATCAATAACAGCCTAAGTATAACGTTTCAAAGAGAAAGATAACAGATACCGTCCAACATTTCAAGTTTGATTGTGAATCTAAGCACAACTTTTGCAGAAGTTCTCAACATGTTGTTCCAACAAATACCAAGTCCTAGTTTTTAGTCAATAAAATCCATTGCTTATGCAACATACATAGGTCAACCTACAGAAAAAGTCCCATTTTCTGAAGTACATAACTGATGTTCCATCATTACAGAATTAATTAGTTAAATGGCTTCTGATCAAAGTGTACATATAGACTCAATTTATCATTAACCAAATTATATATTAGTTGGTAGCTGCTTCCTACTCCATTATTCAATCAGACTACCACAGTACCACAACATAAATACAAGACATCAAAGAACATTAATGTATTGAAAAGCATAACATATTAATATGTAAGTCACTGTAAGTGACGCCATCCAAGTATAGTCGCAAAACTACCTTTTGAGCATGGATCTCGGGAGTTTCACCTCCATAATGTAACTTCTTTTTCAATAGAAGCCCTTCCAGTCTGGAACAAAGTCGAATATGGGCAAGAGCCTTCTTTAGAGCCTACTAAAACAAATAACAATTAGATTTCAGGATATAAATCTCCAACATACCAAACCCACCTTTTTTTATCTTATGCGTTTGATTTACAATGCGTAGTAAATTAGAAAAGGTTCACCTCTATTGTAGCAATGGTTGCTTCTTTTGAGGCTTTTTCATACCCATCACCAATAAGCTCCCCAGACAATTCTATTCCATCAAGCTTTTCCTTGAGCACAGAGGCTTCAGCATCTATTCTATGAATAAGATAAGAAAAGAAGGGATGAGATACAACTCACCACATGTTCTTTTAGCTTCGGTACAAGAACAGATGTAAAAAAAAAATCAGCTTAATCAGATAACATACTTTCCTTCTAAGTTAAGATATGAATTCTATAATCTGTTTTCAGTTCAAATGCAAGTACACAAATTTGCATCTGATAAAGCAAAACATTTTGACTCTTTACCTTTTAAGCTCCGCATTAACTTTTAACCCAGTGATGGCACCTTGTGCAAACTGCAGTAACTCCTCACGCTTTACCTATAGAGATTTTACAATCACGTAAGAGGTATTGGCACGCAAATCTTGGCTATGATGTCTTGTTTAAGTAAAAGCTGATCATGTTGATAGATATTCAGAACAGTTGCATGTAGTAGTACCAAAACTTCATCTTGATAGCTTGAAAAGGCTTTTGCCAAATCTTGAATGCTGCTGACTGTAGCATTATGAACTTCTTTTCCTCCAGTAAGGCAGCAACTACAAACATAATAACAAAAAACAGGTTACTCTCATGACTTAAAGATAAAATATCATATAAAATATGTAAAAAGGCTCACCTGAAGAATTCCAGAAGCATAGAAACCTCCTCCTCACTTGGCGGTACAAGAATCTAACAATTGGGGAAAACGAAAACATTTACTTCATTTTAATTTTAAAGCTAAACAGATGTGATACAGACATCAGAAACTGCTGCAGTGTCTACTATACATTTCGAGAAGGAAAGAAAACAAAATAAACATTACAACTAATCTTACCATAGATATTGTAATGCCCTCCAACGCTTGACTATAAAGAAAAACATCACGAAAATTCATAGGATCTCCAACCATATCAGAGTCATAGTACAGAACCTGCAATGATCCACCGAATATTAGCACACTGTATTACTACAATGGCACGATGAAATACTAAAAAAGATGAAATTACTCACTAGAGAAGGCTTTTTCATATTGTCTTTTAGCTCTTCAGAAGGAAGATGTGGTTCCTGATTCTTTTCATCATCTTCAAGAGAACTCCCTGACAGTTTCTCCGTTTCTTTCAAAGCAGCAAGCCATCTTCTCATCAAATGTATCCTTTCTGCACCTCTAGCAGATATAGATGCTTCTTCCAATCTTTTAACCGTCTGCTTAAAGCTTTTAAAACTCCGAGCCCCCTGTCACAACTCTCTTCATCAATTACGGAAAAAAGCAGCAACTACACAAATGCACAAAACCGCAAACCGCACTCGAAAAACAGATTAACATAGTAAGTAGTCAACTTTACCGATTATATACCTTCAAACTATTATATTTTCATTTATAGGTAAGATGAATAACACAATGACATGCATAGAATATTTTTGCAATTAACAAAATTTGAACATAATGAAATAAGGTTAAGTATCAAAAGTTAAATATTTCACCAACCAAACACTCCGAATTAACATTTCTAAAAATGCAGATAACTTAATAATAATCAAACAAATGCCTACACATTGCTACTTATGTTTAATCATAATGTTAGATGATGAATTAGCAATTAACAAACTATAACAGAACTAAATTAGGTTAACTATCCAAATTTAACGTAATCCAGCAGCCAATTAAAGAGCCCTGATTTCAATCCAGCAAACAAACAATCGAAATTAACAGATAACACAAAATGCAAATCAATTAATACTATATAAAGAGAGGGCGTTACAAGTCGGTCATTGAAGATTTTAGCGCCTTCAGCAACGGCTTGACCGGCGTGTAGGACAACAGTATCGGCGTAATTTTTAACGGTACGAGTTATATTGTTTTTGTTTCCGACTTCTAACGGCTTTGTTAACTTCTAATCATTTTTACATTATGCATGCGTAAGATTGAGATCGTAAAATTAAATCGGGATTTTTTTTTTAGCAGCAATAAGAGGGGAAGCGGGATGGAGCTTTGGCTCCGCCATCACCCCAAACCCGCAACCCGAATATCATTAATATTAAAAAACTAGCAAGGTGCTAGAATTACAACCAATGATACCATTAGAAAAACTAAGTACAAGATTATAAGAAGCAAAAAGTTAAAAAGTTAGCAACCCCATGGACTTTCATTCCAATTGTTCCATTGAAGCCTTGAGTCTTTGTCTTTGCTTCTACTCTTAATCCAAAAAAATGATCTTCCAATCAATTGCATCGATAATTCTGCGAAGTGTTTAATTTCTTTGTCTTTGTAGATTACCTCATTTCGAAATTTCCATAACAACCAAAGATACGTATATACAACACCCCGAAATAAGTTCTCGCTTCTTCCTTTTAGCCCACTTAGTATCGGCCATAATAATAAGTCATGAAAGTTTAAGATTTGATTCGAGTTTAGTTTCCACCATTTTCCTATGAAGCAAATCAGGTCTTTTGCATATTTACAACCGAAGAAAATATGACCTTCTTCTTCTTCTACTTCTCGACACCAAGGGCAGTTTGGGTTAACCATTTGAATCCCGCGTTTGACGAGGTTAGCCCGAGTTGGGAGCCTTTGGAGCTCAATTCGCCAAACGAGGATGTTTACTTTTTTAGGAACAATTTTTATCCATTTGAACGAGAGATTATGTACAGATGGTGATATCAATTCGTCTATGATGTACCTTAGAGATGATACCGAAAACGAACTTGATGGGGACAGTCTCCATGACCACGCCTGATGACCGATTAAATCTGCCCAGGAATCAAATTCAAACAAGCTTCCAAACGAAATGTTTAAGCTTTCAAAGTCCTTCCCGATCTTCAGGATATTTCTCCAAAGACCCGGACATTTACCCGACCCGAAGTTCTCGCTCAGGCCACCTTTCTCCCCGTGAATTGTTTTGATAACCTTACCCCAAAGACTGTCTTTTTCTGTAAGTAATCTCCACCACCATTTACACAGGAGAGCGATATTTTGCGCCCTGAGACTACCGATACCGAGGCCTCCAGAGTCCGGATGAGCGATCAATTGTATCTTTATATCATGTATCTTTATATATCTCATACTCGAATTAGTAGATTACAACTTTAACCACCTTAAAAATTATTCAAGTTTCAAGTGGGATTTTATAATCTCAATCACCTCTATTGCTCTCCCATGAATCTCAAAGCTATGGTAGTTATTATTTAGTCTACTAATTAACCGTTTTGTATTTTGAGCCATATAAATTATGTCCAACTGATAAAAACAAACCTAAAAATAGCGGAGACTTCAAACTAAGATCGGATCGTTGTACGATTCTACCTCTGATCCTATCTAAAAAACAATTATATTATGATCTGATTATATTTTTATATTTTTATGTTTATAAAATTATAGGATCTTACTATTAAGTCTAAATCTTGATAATCTTGCATGGAAGTCATGAAACAATAAATAAATAGATAGATATATTTTAATTATAATTAAGCTCTAATAATTTTCGTTTTACAGAGGGTTGGGATTTGGGGTTGCAATGTTGCATAGGGTTTTAGCTAACCGGCCCATTTTAGGGTTTTAACTTCTAAAAAGTTCCACCATTCCTTCTCCTCCATCTCCTCTCTTTTCTCCCCCAATTTCACCATCTTCAAATATTATCCCGCTAACCTACCATCCCTCTGAAATTGTATATCTTATATTTTCGTATATGTAATGTAATGCTATTATTCTTCCTGAATCAATGGCAACAAACCCTGCAAAACGCATTATCCGCGCTTGTTCTTCACAATTCAATCTTTCAACGGCAAGATTTTTTTCATCTTACAATCAAATTTATTCATTACCCAATGAACCCCGTAATCATTCAACACAAACCCACCAATCTTTTTGCTTTAATCACCCCAAAGTATATTGTTTTTGTTTCCGACTTCAACGGCTTTGTTGAATGCAGACCTTAACCATGATATTATTGCTAACGACGGTGATTGGTGTTTCCGGTGATCGAGAAGGTGAGATTGGAAGTTTTAGCGGGTCAATCTAGGGTTTCGATTTATTTGGACAGTTAAATTTGTTTGTTAATTATATACTGCATTGATAGAGTCGAGTAAATCGCCTCCGTTGACCTGCCGATCTTTGACCATTTAAAGTACCAGTAAAAACATTGACTTTTAATTTTGACTTTTAGTTCTTACCCTTTAATGTATACTAGGCGGTTATGGAGCGGTTCTCCTTTCACAGTTTCTTAATCGGTTTCGAACTGAACAACTGGTGCTTGCCCCATCATCTTCCAATTTCCTTGAAAGCTGCTTAGACCATTCAATCACAAATCATTACTCGAGTCAGAAAAAAGGGGTGGGATCTCTAAAACCGTTCACATAATCACTAATCTCTTCAAAAAGCATAATATCTAAATTCCATGTTTATAATTGGACCAATCGTAAAAAGAAAAACAATTAATCTACCTATTTGAATTTGTATATATTTACTAACTTTTTATTTTTAAAATGAATCACTGACGCACATTTTAAGGTAAGTTTTCATTTTTCAACAATTTATCCTTTATAATTTCCTTACTTTATAGATTGATAAGTATATAATCAAGTCAGCTACTATAGCCGCATATATTATCTCATAATTAATTACTCCATAATAAATAAATTAAAATAATAAAAAATATAGCCATATTTTTCTGACGCCATCGACTCCAACAAAAGAAAAGAAACGAAGCGATTTTCCTAATTAATGGCAACAAACCCTGCAAAACGCATTTTCCGCGCTTGTTCTTCATAATTCAATCTTTCAACGGTAAAATTATTTTCATCTTACAATCAAATTTATTCATTACCCAATAAACTCGGTAATCATTCAACACAAACCCGCCAATCTTTTTGCTTTAATCACCCCAAAGTAACCCAATTGAATCAGCCCCCCTTTTTAGGTTTACATTTTAGGGTTCCTAATTTTAACGATAGATTCTATTGTACCCATGGTGATGATAATGATAATAAAGATAATATAACAAAAGATCAACTATCTGAATCTGAATCAAAAAGCACTGGACTTGCACATGTTGGAGCTATTGATCCTGTAGAACTTTATTGTAGGCTTAAAGATGGCCCGAATTCGAGAAAAATAGGGTTAGAAGAGTGGGATGAACTTAAAGAAATTTTTGGGTGTTTTAGAAGATCTGGTTGGGCTTCAAATCAAGCTTTAGCTATATACATCAGTGCTTCTTTTTTCCCAACTGCTGCTCATCAATTTCAAAACTTTGTCTTTAAGAATTGTGGCCGTGATATCGTTGATCACTTGTTGTCGTTAGGTCCCCGTATAGAAGCGTATAGAAGCTGAGAGGTTTCTTTTTCCTATATTTGTGGAGTATTGTTTGGAACAGTTCCGTGTTGAGATTAAGAAATTTAGGGCTATGGTTTCGTCTGCAGACTTAACAAAACCCAAAACATGGTTTCCATTTGCTAGGGCAATTAAACGTAAGATTATATATCATTGCGGCCCAACTAATAGTGGTAAGACGTATAATGCTTTGCAAATATTTAAGGAAGCAAAAAAGGGTATTTATTGCAGTCCTCTTCGGCTTTTGGCTATGGAGGTTTTTGATAAGGTTTTGGAGAGAGAAGAACAAGATTCAAGCTTTGAAGATTAGATCATTCAAAGCACTCTCAAGCAAGTAATACTAAACGTAATTTTGTTTAGTATTTGTTTATTGTTTATATATTTTATCAGTATCATTGATTTTGGCTAAAGGATTAATAATCAATATGATTGACTATCCAAACGCTTCCGCATTACTCGTTGATATCAATTTCGATACAGATTTGAATTGTAGTATATCGAACAATCATGTAAAAACCCTTCAATTTTTGTTTTAGAATTTTGACATGACTTGCAACTAGTTTTGGTAGTATTAACGGCCCTAAATACTAAGGTTTAGGATACTTAACAAATTAAGTTACATGTTGTTGTCAAGTTGTACACGAAAAAGATTTTTAGATACTACCAAATTAATTAGAGAAAGGGACAGAAAAGAAATACAAACCCTTACTCACTTTCCCCCTTCAATAAACACTTTGTCACAAGGCCCACCATCACCTTACAACTTACAAGTATACAACACATGCACCAAGCCACTTCTCAATTCATGATGATATTGACACCTATTTTTTTATGTGCTAAAATTTACATTTCAAGTACTTGTACTTTTATGATATGTAGATATACGTCTATGAAGAATTAAGTTTGTCATTGTGTTATGTCATGATCTTTTAACAAGTCAAATGAGCTTCTTGTATGTTTTTGAGGTTGTATGATTAAACAATATATAATCAATGATTTAAAAACTAATCTGACCGATCGAATCGGAAATTCGAGAAAAAGCGGTTGAAAATAAATCGGTTTTGGGAGGATGTTGACCAGGTCAACGACCGGCTGTCTGAATAGGAACCAGCCGGTCGGACCGGTTTTCTGGGGTGGTTGGACCGGTTTGTTGACTTTGACTTAACTTTTTTTTTTTGTAAACTTTGAAAGGTCATATCTTTTTAATCGTTACTCCAAAGGCGGTTTGTCCTAAAAAAATTATGAAGTTCGACCTCCTTGACCTTCAATTTTAACATTTTACGATTATTTTGACTTTAAAACGCACTTTGATCGCTTATGACTTGTTATAGAAAATTTCAATTTCAAATTCGTAAAATTTAGAGTCAATATGAATTGTAACTAAACATTAACCCTCAATCAATTTCGAAAAATGTCAAAAAAAGTCGAAAAATATCGAAAAATCAATAACCGGTCCGATCCAAAAATCAGTTTTTAAAACATTGTATATAATTCATTACTCCCTGGTATAATGTGTACGAGTAGAAGAATGATTTGAATCCATAACATTGATAGGGTGCCATCTAATTTCTAAATGTAAACAAGAAAAATATATATGGTAACTCTATAACTAGTTGCTATTGTATAAACTACACAACATCATTGTAATGGTATTATTTATTAGAAGAGATGAGAAGAAATAAAAAGATTTAGATGTTATCAATTTTATGGTCTTATTTGTAGGATGTATGTATGAGAATCCGACATTGTTTTTTAAAGAAAATAATAATAAAAGAAGCATTTTTAAAAAACATAGTAATTAGAGAGAAATTACAATATATTGTGAGATATCAAAACAGAACTTTGATTAAAATAAACAAATACCCTCTACAAAATATCACAAAACCACATAAGAAGTAAAATCACACTAACTCACTGCTCAAAAAATATCTTTATAAATTTATGCACAAGCCCCATTTTTAGTTAAGATTGTTAGTTCTTTTGTTGGATATGTTTAACCTTATGTGGTTAATTAGTAATGTCAAAGTATGGAGGGTTAGAAGGCGAATATGTGAAATGTTGAAGGGTGAAATTGTCTTGTAGGAGAAATGATTGAGATTACAAGAAGCCGGCAGATATTACGGAGGATTGTGACAGATATAAATACAGGTTTTGGAGGAACATACAAAGGAATGTGTGACAGCCTGTCTTAAATAAATTATCATAACAACTTTATTTTATTGAATTTGTTAACTATATTCTTTAGAATAATGATTAAGCTTTCTATCTTTAACTATTTAAATTTATTTGAATTAATTACGGAGTGCTTATTCATTTTAATAAAATTTGTTTTTTTTTAATTGAATGTGCGAAGATAATTTATTTACGAGAATAATGAGTTTAAAACTTAAATTGCATTTGATTCACGGAATTTTTTTAAAGGAATCGAAATTTGTTAAAAGGAAAGAAATTTTAGTCCATTTAATAGAAGGATGATGAATTCTAACTTTATCAATTACCCGATCAAATAAATTAAGGAATAGAATCTCAATTCCAATTCTATCGAATTTTAATTCCATCGAATTTCAATTAATTTCGTGAACCAAACGCCACTTAAAATATATATTTTTAAAAACACGAGAGGCTTAACCATTACTTTAAAGACTACGGTTACCATTTTCCTTATGTTGTTTGTATATAGTCATTAACTTTTGAAAATTGTTATTAATATTATCCAAGTTTTGTAGATGGTCCAACTTTTGAACTTTCAAAAGAATATCAAAAAGGTATTCATGTTACAACTTACAAGATTGGAGATTTCTTGTCTAATTTTCCATTTTCAAAGTTTAGTGTCAACTATATATAACATATGAATATGAATTGTGATGCTATTTAAATCGAATACACGATATTTACAAATGTAAGCAGATTAGCTCCACGTTTCATATCCATATATATGTAAAGACACTACCCATGTAATTTCAATTATCTAACATATTTTTAATAACAGAAAGTGACATATAAGCATTTACACCTAAGGTCATACATAAACATAAACATCATCCATTAAAAGATACATTATTATTATTTTAATGTTTTTTAACCGTCTGGTTCAACACTGATCTTATGACTTAAAAAAAGTTATTTCTTTTTATTCATTTAGTAACCCTAACATTGGTGTTAGTACTAGCACACATTGCCGTTTTGAAGCTGAACGAAGTGATTGACCGTTCAAAATGTTCATTTTATATGAATTTTAAAATATTATGTTCATAATGTGTAAGTGTATATTTTGATAAACAAGTTGATCCGCTAATTGAGAAATTAAGAAGGGGAAAAATGCGCATGAATATGATTTAATCAAAGTTCATGAGGTAAATGTAGTTATTTATATGTTAATATCTCGTGAAATAATTACTGAAAGGTAAAAAATGATTGTAAACGTTTGACCAAAAATGTCCAAAACTAATTCTTGTGGTGCATCTGACAGCCCCCAGAAATAAAATTATTGAAAGAATTGCCGTATCAAATTCAAAATACTTGGATAAAAAATAGTAACAACCCATTAACACGAACCACGTATTGCTCTTTCAATACCACAACAAACAAACGCAAGCTTTTATTTTTTACCACGTGCATCTCGTACAGTAAAATAATAATTGGTAAATAATCACATAGATCTTTTATTTTAATGGCTATAATAAAATAATAATAACTAATAATAATAATAATTATTAATATAATTATTTGTATTTGTATTTACACTTCCATTCGAGTAGTTGAATCTTTTTTTTCTCGGTTCAAAGAGGCAGGTGCTCTAATAGCAGTTACTAAAATTAACTTAAGGGAAATGATATATAAATGCTTATCTTACAAAATTTATATCATTGGTCCTTCAAAATTTACATATTTTCACATTTTGTCCCTCATTCAAAAAAGTTATCAGCGCCTATATAGACACTCAAATTATTAATAATTGGAGATATATATGAAAAACTTCACGACCAAAAATAACTAAAAAGAAAAAGAACATATAAGAACACGATCTAGTAGGTCCAACTTATGTACATGTACGTGTGTAGAGATGCGACTCGACACACAAAAAGCACATTATCGTATTAGCCGAAAAAGGAGCATCGAGACAAGCTATATTAGGAGAAAATGACACGATCGAATTGGAAATCAAGTCAAAGACATCAACGTTCATTTGCTTCTTGTCTGGCTAGTAAAACAAGACATCATTACACTCCTTTATTCTATTGTTTGTTATAATCTAGCAAGTAGCCGGTGGCCAGCCAACCAGTGGTGTGTAATGTTTAAAAACTAAAAGTCGCATCAATTATTAAGGCAAACATACACATTAAGGATTATTAGCTTTTGTTGGTATACATTAAGGAATGGTGTTTATTGTTTCAGTTTAATTGGTTTTGAAAATTTTGAGAGTTAAATCGAGAACTGAAAATCGACTTCAGATATTTAAATAAAATTCGGTTTGGTTTTGGTTAAAACTAGAAAATGAAAAAAATATTTATAAAAAAAGACCGCTAAACATACAAAGTTATAAAATTTGCACGCTTATACCGTACAAACTACATAAATCTAACCCTTAATAAGCGGTACCTTTAAACAAAATTTGAGTTCACAAAATATAAAACTATCAATGAACGTAAAATTTAAAGTCCAAACAATACACTTGAAATGAGGAAAATGGTTTGTAGTTGTTATTGTATTTGGGTTATATTTGGAAAGAAAAGTGAAGTTGATCCCAATTCACACTATTAATAAATGTTTAGGAGTCACAATGTATAACTTGAAATAGTAGAGGGGATAAATACAATTTAATAGTTAAATAGTGAATTTTTAAAGACTTCGATTAGGATTAATAATAGTTTAAAATACTTTAATAATTAAACAAAGATAGATCAAGAGTAAGTGAACCAATATCAGGGAAGACTAGTTTAAAAAGACTAGTTACTCTTGATCTATCTTTATGAATCTTCTTGCTCTTTGGCTTGATCACTTAACATACCCAACTGAATCTTTCCATCTATCTTAGCAATCTCAACCAACTTTTGCTTTCCCAACTCCTCTTCTTGCTGATCTAGCTTCTTGGCCACTATCCTTGCTAATTCAGCTTCATCATCTTGTCTCGTCTTTGTTTTCTTTGCAATTCTCTATTTATCACTTTTCTAAGTCACGATGATTTTCTTTCCAAATTTGGAATTGATAAGCATCAAATCTAGATTGTTGTTTCCTTTTAGAACAATTGTCGATGTATGAATTTGTAGCTTCAAATAAAATGTTAGTAGTCATAGTAGATTTAAATATTAATTATCTAATCTACTTTGATATCAACTGTCGGTCCACTAAATTTATTGTTAGCTAATTACCGCAACACATTTAATTGCAGGAGGAGAGTTACCATATAACCTAAGCCTAAGCCCTTTTATATAGATTTCTCACTATTGTAGTTACCATATAAGTCAAACACTTATATTTACACTTTAAACTTATAAATTTAATCTTTATTAAACTTATCAAACTTTAGTTACAAATAAAACCTCTAAGTTTAATATAAATTAAACTAGTTAGTTACCTATATAATTAATATAAACTACTCCTTTATATATAAATATTATTAAATAAATTACTACACTAATTATTTATATTTATAAAAAGAATTCTATTAATACATTAACTTTACTTAATATCATATAATAAATACATAAATAGCTTCTTACTTTATTTGATCAAATCAAATAATATTAACATTCCATTTAATATATGTTTCACGATTTATTTCACTTAAATAAATTACTTTAATAATATCAAATACCATTAATCTTTTTAATAACATTACACAAATTATTCAGTTGTGCTTACCAGTATAATCATGTTGTGTTCATAAGAAATTAGTCGTGATATTTATAATTATATTAAAATACATAATTTACTACTCATATATTTTAATTAATTAAGTAATTACTTATTATCAGATAACTTTACTATCAAATAAATGTGCATACATTGTACAAACGGTGACTAAACGACCATTAATTAGGATTATTCAAATTGTTTAAGTGATCGGTTAATTTTCATTTTCTTTTTTTGAGTAAGTGGAAACAAATGTATTGAATTATCGTTAACTGGTAAATAATATCTTGTGTGTAACAAATTATGTCTTTACGTCAACAGTTTTATGCGTAATTAACTTTATGTTGCTACTAAGTGTATGCATACACTTAGTTTATTATTAATTTATCAAATTATATATTGACGATATATCATTGCATTGCAAACATGTCTTACATGACGATGTAATCGTAACCAGAGTTACGTCGAGTAACTTTCTACCGTGATATGTAAATGATTTTTCTCTTCCTTTTTAAAAGGTATAAGAAGAATTGAGTAGGCTCGAACAAAGATATACTTTTACTTTTTGTGTTTGGTAGCAAGCATTTGGAAATATTTTGGAGTGACAAGCGACTAGCAGTTTGCGATTTGATTGAAAAGCTTATTTGGCAACAAAGCAACTAGAGTTTGCATATTGTCTAACAGTTTATTGTTAAATGTTTGATGAGGAAGCATTTCAACTAGCAACTAGTTTACATTTATATATTTACTTCAAAATGCTTTCAAATGCTTGTTACCAAACACTTTTTTAAACACACAGCTACTGCTAATTGATACTGCTTACTGCTTACTGCTTACTGCTTACTACTACTGCTTCCTGTTCAAATATCATTTGATTCAATCTTTATGTATTCGGATGCATGACCAAACACTAAATAAATAACGGTAAAATCTTGTATTTATACGGTCCAAAAAATAATCATAAAGTAAATATAATCTTAATTACTCCGAAGTCAGTTACGATAAGAACCTTCTGCTTAACCCTGCCGTGGTACATTGAACTATTATTGAACCATATTAGGTAGATTTTCAGAATAATAATCGTGGTAAGTATAAATAATAATAATAAATAAATAAAGAAAATATAAGAAAGATTCGACAACCCATAATTAAATAATACTGTTAAAAATATATTCTAAATCTAAATATAATATAATAATAAAATATATATAAAAAAGGTCGGAGAACATCCGTTAGTATATGATAAGCAATCAATCATTTGACAGGGTATAATTTGCGTATATCGTGGCAACATACGCTCGGAAGATTTTATTTGTGGTAAATTTAATAGTATTAATTAAATTATGGTATCTAGTCCCTCAATTCTTATTTTTCGATCTTTTGATCCAAAACAAACCAAATTTAATATAATATTACACGTAAACTGTATTCCGTTAAGAATGATTTTATCGTAGACTTCTTAACAATCAACTTAAGTCAAATGGCACCAATTTATGAACATAATCATCTTTTCCATTCATGTATGGCACTTTCTTTGTCCCAATATTTTAATACACTTGGCCAAACGTACTTGAAGTAAAAAATTATCAATTGGATGATTCATCACAATACCAATAATTACCCATTGTCATGGTTAACCGATAAAACACATAGTTCTGCATTTTTTTGAAGAATCTTAACTAATGAAGTCTTGTGAGTAAGCAAAGATACCATACTTAGTGATGCATCGTATTATGAAAAAATATAAACGTGAAACTTATTGCAAAATAACTTTAAAAGGCAAGTCAAAGCTCACCTTTGCAACTCAGTCAGTAAATTCCTTGACATTTGGAACTGTAGCAGAATGGAAGGGTCGATCTCTAATCCAAACATGCACAAATCTAAAGCTTGAAAAATATGAAATATTTCATCAAACAGTTGATGTTCAACAAACATATATAAAGTTCGACACCCAACCTCACATTGACCACCAAAAACTTGCGAGACAAAGGAAAAAAGAATGAATAGCAAACAAACCTTGGAATGATCATTAGTAGATTCTCCAGTCTGTATCAATGTAAGTCCCAAAGTCATTTCCTTCAAGAACCGATCGGGTATTATGAAAATCAATTTTCAAAAAATAATAATAAGTAGAATCATGCGACTCAATGTTGCAATGAAGAAGAAGAAATCATGGAAGGAATCGATTTAGTCCATTTGTAGCACAAGTTAAATCAATCTATCATGAAAGAATAAGTTGCAGAAAATGTAATTTTTCATATATACTTGGTTGTTGTATACAATCACATTTACTCCTGTAGACAAAAGCTCATCCATTCGAAAGACATAATATAAAAGATGATTGTCAGAAGTGGAACGGAGGAATTGGTGGCCGGAGATTTGAGAGATGCAATATCAGAGAGAGTTTTTTATATGTTGAAGATCATGAATGATTTCACATTTTTGATTGAATTTTAAAATTAAAAGACAAAGAAGAAGACATATAATTTAAAATTTTATATCATTTCAAAGTAAGCATGCATATAAAGAAGTGAACAACCAAATAAAATTAAAAGCGTACTATGAAAGTTGTGTGTTCCTGATGAAGGTTGTAGCTGTAAAAAGGATGAAATGAATTAATAACAAAACCATTTTTGTACAAATTTTAATCCCATTAGTAACCTCAATATTACATATTTATGATTTTTAACCACAATTTGACATATCAACATCAAAACCTATCTAAGAAGGTGACACATCAGCTTTATAATATTAGCTGATGTGTCATCTTTGACAAAAGCTCGTCAACTTGAAAAACATAATATAAAAAAAATGGTTGCCGGAAGCAGAACGGTGGAATTGGTGGCATGAGATTTGAGTGATGCAATATTAGAGAGAGTTTTTTGATATGTTGAGGATCATGAGAGATTTCACATTGTTGATTGAATTTCAAAATTAAAAGACTAAGAAGAAGACATATAATTTAAAATTTATATTATTTCAAAGCAAGCATACATATAGAGAAATGAACAACCAAATAAAATCAAAAGCGTGCTATGAAAGTTGTATGTCCCCGATGAAGGTTACAACAGTAAAAATGATGAAATGAATTAATAACAAAACTCTTTTTGTACAATTTTTAACCCATGTAAAAACCTCTATATTACATATTTATGACATCTTAATCATATGTTGACATATTAACATTAAAATCTATTTAAAAAGGTGATACATCAACTTTATAATGTTTGCTAAATTGTTCTTTAATAAATAATATAAATATAATAGATAGATTGATATCTTCACTCATAACATAGGCTTATTTCATCAAATCATTTTCACGTTCACATGTATTCAACTCATTTAAAAAAAAAAACCCCGTAATAATTATTACTCTTACTTAACTTCAATTTAAAAGTTCATTCATGGTAAATACATGAACACAACTCTTGTAAACTCACATAAAAAGCATGAACACTCGTTCACATTTTCTTTGGTGATCCAATCCAATCATTACTATTTGTCCATCAAATATCCTCAATAACAAAATTAATAATTAATAATGATAATAAAAATAAAATAAAAAAGATAAATCACAAAAATACCGTAAAAGTCGGCCCCAAAACAATCCAACGGTCGGGAGTTGAGTTGTGGGGTTACGCCCATCAAGCACACCCGATAATTACACCCACCAAATACACCACGTAATACAGTTTTTTCTCTCGTTATACAGTACACCGCTGAGTTGTCAAATAGCGGTTGCAAATATATAAATGGCCCCACGTCTTTTCTCTGGTACAGCTGGCATTTTAATCTCTAATCATAAAACAAATATTAAAATAAATAAAACAAAAAAACAGACTGTTTCAAACCCCAAAACAGCCCTTAAATCCCCAAACTCCCAACTCATACCATTACTCTCAAAATCATCAAAATAAACTTACTTACAAACCCTAAGTTATTTTCATACTCTTTGATTGAAAAATTAATTTTAAGAATTAATTGTTATGGCTGAAGAGACTTTGAAAACCACGGCGGAAGCTCCGGCAACCACGACGGAAGTTGTTGATGTGGTTCCGGAGACGGTGCCGGAGAGTGTTGATGTGACGGCCGTTGTTGAGAAAGAAACATCGCCGGAAGCTGACGTGACAGAGGAGAAAGAGAAGATATCTGAATCGGCCTCGTTTAAAGAAGAATCTAACGTTGCCGGTGAATTACCAGATCCTCAGAAAAAAGCATTAGATGAACTTAAAGCTTTAGTTCAAGAAGCACTTAATAAACATGAGTTCACCACTCCTCCGCCGCCGGCAAAGGAGGAGGAGAAGCCGGCTGTGAAGGTTGAAGAAGAAGAAGCTAAAACGACTGATGAAACTCCGGCAGAGACAGAGGCGGTGACGACGGATACGTCTGAACCAGTTGTCGAGTGCAAAAAAGAAGAGACAGTAGAGGAGGTGACTGAGGTGAAAGAAGAGGTGCCGGAGGTGAAAGAAGAGGTGCCGGAAGTGAAGGAACCGGTGCCGGAGGTTACTGAACCGGTTAAGGAAGAGACTGAACCGGTGAAGGAAGAGACTGAGCCGGTGAAAGAGGTGACAGAATCGGTGGAAGTAGAGAAAAAAATCGAAGCGATCGAGGAAACAATCGTGCCAACGGTGACTGAGGAAACACCGGCGGCACCACCACCGGCGCCAGAAGAGGTTTCAATTTGGGGAATTCCGTTACTGGCGGACGAACGGAGCGACGTCGTTTTGCTAAAATTCCTCCGAGCACGTGACTTTAAAGTGAAAGAAGCTTTTACGATGCTCAAAAACGTCGTCGCATGGCGCAAAGAGTTCGGAATAGAATCATTATTAGATGAAGATTTAGGAACTGAACAGGAAAAAGTTGTGTATATGCACGGAATCGATAAAGAAGGCCATCCAGTTTGTTACAACGCTTATGGTGAATATGGAAACAAAGAATTATACAATGAAACATTTGCAACTGATGAGAAAAGAACCAAGTTTCTTCGATGGAGAATTCAGTTTCTTGAAAAAAGTATCAGGAAACTTGATTTTAGTCCTGATGGAATTTGTACGATTGTGCAAGTTATCGATTTTAAGAATTCGCCTGGACCGTTTCAGTGGGAATTGAGGCAGACAACTAATCAAGCTTTGCAGTTGTTTCAGGATAATTATCCTGAATTTATTGCTAAACAGGTATTCTATCACTTTTTTGGTTTATGTTTATGCATATTAGGTGTTTGATTAAATTTTAGTCTGAATTGATTATTTGATGTGGTTGTGTTTTGTAGGTGTTTATCAACGTGCCGTTTCTTTACGTTGCCTTTTACAAGATTATTAGTCCTTTCTTCACTCAAAGGACTAAGAGCAAGTTTGTGTTCGCTGGGCCTTCAAAGACTGCTGAAACTCTTTTCAAGTGAGTACTAATTTGTAGTTTATAAGATGTTAATCATTTTTAATTGTGTGGCATTTTCATCTAAATATGATTAAATTTGTTTTGCTGAATTTTAGGTACATAGCACCTGAGTTGGTTCCAGTTCAGTATGGTGGGCTTAGCCGTGAAGGAGAACAAGAATTCACATCGGCTGACTCGGTCACTGAAGAGATAATCAAGCCTGCAACCAAACATTGCATCGAGTTCCCTGCTCCTGAGGTATGCCGTAATTTAGAATGGATTCTGATGAATAGTTTTAATCAAATTCTGATGCTTTTTTGTGTGAAGTTTGCTAATAGTTATGTAGGCTTGATTCAATATATTTAGAACAGGGGCTAGTAGTTGGTATTTTGAGAACACTTATTTTGAGGTCTTTTGATAGAATTATTAATTAATTAATTAAAAGATATTTCAAAGTGAGAATCTTGTTAGAAAAATTTGCAGGCCTAATACAATGACTACTACTTGATATTATTTAAAGATTATGATCCAAGTATGAGCTTTTTCCAAGTGGGATTTTTTTCATTAAATTAAACTAAACTAAAAAGAGAATAATCAATTAAAGAGTTGCAGAATGTTTTTGATAGAATTGTGGTTTCTTTTCATGTGGAATTTAGTTATAAAACTCCCTTGAGTGATTTTGATCAAATCTTAGTGTTTTTTTTTTTCTTTTATTTCCATATAAGGAGTATTTCATGCATACATGACTTGGAACTAGTCTTGAATTATAGTTCTGTTAATATGGGAAAATTTTATGAACTTGTGCACATCTATATTAAATTAAGATCACAAAATACAACTCATGATTTTCTCTGTGCAAGATTTCTGCCATACTGTCATGACTTTATCTATCTGTCCTTCTCAATTCATACATCTTTATTAAAGGATGGATTTTTAATGTGGGATATTTGTTAAAAATTGTTAGACTTGCACATTGGTATGGGAAGCCAGAGTGGTGGACTATGGAGTTACATATGGAGCCGAATTCGTGCCTGCAGCTGAAGACGGTTACACTGTGATCGTACAAAAGTCAAGAAAGATTGTAGCCAGCACCGATGAGCCGGTGATCTGCGGAAGCTTCAAATGCGGCGAACCAGGTAAAGTGGTGCTCACTTTTGACAACCAAACCTCAAAGAAGAAAAAGGTCTTGTACAGGAGCAAGACCAAGGTGACCACTGATTAAGCTCCATCAAATGTTGAAGAATTAAACCAAACCTGAAGAAGCTTGGGCGTTGTTATTATTATTATTAAATTTTTTATTCATGAATTTATATTTGTTATCTTTGGGGATTTGAGGAATCTTTTTAGATGGGATTCTTTTTTGGGATTTGTCTGTTTGGGTTTGATTACTTTACTTGCAAAACTATGTGCATTGTTGGACTTTTGGACCAAAGAAAGTAAAGTGAAAACTTTGAAAATTTTATATACAATATATAGAAGTGGATTTGTGGCAAGATGCTTTTGTCATTGTCTCCTAAATGTCCCTTCTGTTTATTTTTTATCTGTTTAAAGTTGTTTGTTGGTGATTTTTTTTTGAATTCTTTGCCATTATGAGCTGGAATATATCTTTCTACTTTATCTTTCACAGCTCATGTCATGATTTCATGAACTAAGATATTATTAATCTTGTGATTCTTTTGTTTCTTTTGATAATTTGAAAGTAACTGATGTTTACATAATGGAGTACTTATCTTGTTTATCCTTATAGAGGGGTGGGTAAATGATTCTGTTTTGGCAAAACAAAGTGACACCAACGCCCTTGATTGGTTGGTTTCGGTTATTATGAACAAACTTATTTTCTTAGAAAAAATTAGAATACGACTCTTTTAGATAACTTCACAGGTCATGTTAGGCGAGGATAAATGTAATATTCAAAATAAATTAAGTTTATGATGCGGGGTTCATTTTATTTTATTTTCGCAAAACTCATAATATGATTTATCATGTTAAAAAATAACTTCAGAGAATTCAAATCTAAAAAAATCACGTTATCAATCATGCTAAAAAATACGAGTAACTTGAAATAATTCAAATGAAAAAATCATGCTATCGAATTACATTCGATAACATTGTTAACATTTTACTTAAATTAAGTAAAACACTAGTAGTTGTACAATGAGAAAAATATCCATGTGATTTATGTTAATTCTAGATTGTGCGTGATTACGTATATGTAACAGCACCTAAGATCAGTACCAGCAGCACTGATCATTTTCTCAGGGTGTCATGTTTGAATTTCAATCATCAGTGATAAACGTGACAAATGTTTCTTTTAGACTAGTCTTTTATAAAAATGGATCAAGCTGAGTGTATCAAATTATTTAAAAATTTTATTAGTTAATTATTCACGTGACATAATTTTCAGTACAGTATCATAATTTTTAAATATTTTTTTATCAAACCGATATATTTAATAACTTTCAATAAAACATTAAGACTTTCAAATCATGTTACGTCCTTTACTCTTCACTTTTGCAGAGTTTTCTTAGTTTTGAATTTTATATTATTGTTTAAATCTGAAATGGTGTCCCACACCATCTTTCGTTTCAAATCTTTCACTGTAAATTATTAAATTATAAATTAAAAAGTAAAATAGGATGCTGTACTGACAGATACTTTTGCATCTCTTTGAACTTCAACCGTCGATTAGTTATTTTGGTAAAGACATTTTTATATATTAACTTTTAAAGGTGTTTTTTGACGATTAATTTACAGATAAATAGATTCTTTTATCTTGTTTTGTTATGTGCTTTATGGGAAATCTTCCACTGTTTAACAAGTTATTTACCACAATTAGTCTTTTCGATCTGACATTTGTTAAAATTATGTGTATTGTATCACATACTAATTATGTATGAATTTATAGAGTTATATACAAAGAATTGAGATACTAATTAATAATATATATATATTATTTAAATAATATAATAAATAAGAATTACTTTTATCTAGAAGATAATTAGATAAGTATTAAAGAAATCATAATCATAATTTGTATTAAACAATACTTATTAATTAGCCATGGTTTAGAAGTAAGTTAAAAGATATTTGATAACTTGCTGGCCACGTACACAAAAAGACAAGAAAAGGTAAGGAACGTTTTATTTTCTACTCACTGACTTTGACCAAAGACCAATATTGTATATATAGTTGGTTTGTTTCTTTCGAAAAGCAGAACAACCAAAAACATTTTAAAATAACTCATCGCTTTCTCTAGGTTTTGTGGCTGCAAACAATAAACAAAACAGAAATCTTTTTTCTTAGTTTACGATCGACGATTTATACACAAAAGTTGGGTGTTTCTGTTTCATTAAATAATCAAACCATTGATACTTTATTATTGTTTGCTTGATCAAAACTAGTACTTCTTTGATAATTTTTAAAATGTTCGTGTGTGAATCAACTTAAGAGGGGTTCGATCTTGAACGTTAGTTTCTATATATTTATACTCCTTGATTGCTATAGGTATAATTAACTTCATTTTTATTTAATGATATTATTAATCTAGTAGATTCAATTGAATCCGTATTGAAAATTTTTTATATAATTATGTTGAACTGTTCCAGCTGTGTTTTTAGTAATACTTATATATTTTAAAATCTTTTTAAAAGGTCATCAATTTTCAAGAATGGTATAAGAGCCACTTTTAAATCTATAAATTACCGGGTTGTATGTTTATAGAATCAATTAATTATTGATTTTAATACCTAAAGTTTTGGTTTTTTGATGATGGTTCTTTTGAGTTCCTAGAATTAATTGGATCGATTACATACAAACCAATATTTGATTTAATATTGTTGATATTTAAATTAAATGCGTTGTTTTTAATTTTACGTGTTGTATATTATTATCATGGCTATGATCATGTATGAGTAGTCATGAAATAAGGCATTGCATTGTTTATATTAATTGTGGTGTTGTGCATAGCTTTTAATGACCCTTTAGACCTATGGATGTGTTGTTTGTATTTTGTATTTTTGTTGGCAATTTGGTGCCATTGGTGTATTTATTTGTTCGCAATTTGATGTCACAGTTGTAATATAAATTCATAGATTAGGTTTCAACTTTTCGTTGTATTGTATTTCTTTTTAAATTGTAAGTACCTAGGTTAGGTCTTTGTATTTTTCAATTTGTAAATGCATGAAGACGAAGATTGAAAGCTTATGGATCTCGAAGATGTCAACCAATGAAGAAGCTATGGAAAAATATGTTTTGTCTTTAATTTGACCATTGGTTTTCATGATATGATTAATGCGTGTGATATGATTGTTGGTTATATATATATGTCGTAAAAAGTTTTTTTTTTTAAAACTAGAATAAAAGATAAAATAGAGTTTTTTTTACTAAATTATTGATTTTACGTAATACGTAAATAGAGTGTTAATATATGAATTTGTAAAACTTTAAATAAAGACTGTTTTATGAAACTACTTAAAATTGGTTGTAATAAGTGACATGTTGATTGTTTGTGCTTTTGTTATTTTATTATGCTAACAAACTCATGTATAATTATATTTTATAAAACAAACAAACTAGTCGCGCAAACAAATAAATTCATAAAAAATACATATATAATGCAAAAAGTAAAAATTGGTTTTGACAAATGGTGTAACAAATTATTTAATGCATGCAATTATTCATACCACAAATCTTTTGTCAAATATTGATTTTACAAAACTATACCCTAATTAAACTTAAGTCATACCGTCAAATTGTTAGAACACTTGATAGTTGTAATTTTTAGTAATGTTAAAAGCCAGTCATATTACAATCAAATGATGATATATTTGCGCCCTGGTAAGACCTAAGCCAAATTATCATAGTTCTAAATTGGACGACTTAGTCGATGCCCTGGTAAGACCTAAGCTCGAGGCAATGATGAGACTAAACATGCCATTTAAGACACATATTGTTTTGAGTCTCATATAAGCCCTAAGAGTTGCACTTGTAATGCAATTGGTACCTACTATGTACTAGTTGAACTTATTGTATGTGTGATCAACCACTTATGATAATAAAGTTTCACTATGTATCTTAGCTTTATGAAATTAATGTTTTTATATTAAAACGGGTGTAGTTAATTTATAAAGGATTGATATTGAAAATACTAAAAGAACCTTATTTTATTTTGTAGATGTCGTACAACGCAACATTCGTAAACAACCTGTTTCTCCATTATTTGCTAGAGAAGGAGAAACTAAATGGGTTCAACTACTTAGATCGGTATCGTAACTTGAGGATTGTCCTCATATACGAGAAGAAGTTGCACGTGTTTGACACTCCTTTACCCGATCAACCTCCTGCGAACGCAACTGAGGTTGTTCGTAATGTTTGAATAAGGAAAAACAAAGAACATACCGAGGTAGCCTTTACCCGATCATTCACTATTGTTTATTTTTATCTTTTATTTTTTTTTCTTGTAACCTTTAGAATCACAATACTCCTATATAAAACCCAAATATGCAAAGGTGCGAAATGCCTCACAAAACATGCCAAGAAGTGGCTACACTCCCATCAATGTTATATGCTAATAACCTTATCTCGTCAACATTTCCAATTATCTAAGTCGATGATTAAACAAATACTTGAAATGTTCATATATTCATTAGGGCTTGTCTTTGAAAACTCAATAATCTCACTATGCCTATTATGCTATGTTCCTTTGTTGTCGGGTTACGTGCATTATTTACTTTGTCAAGGACAATTAGATTGATCAAGAGTCTCTCTAAAATTAGCAAAAGTGTCTTTAAATACATTGTCAAGCAAATGATATCTCTAATTGTTAATTTAAGTTTTAATGTTAGATGCTTATAAACGTGACTATTAACGGAGTATGATTTTTTTTTTTAATTAGTTGGAGACAAGGGTTAGCCGTTAGGTTAAAAGCGTACTTTGTTTGTTAGATATATTATTTTAAGGAATGATAATTAGCAATGAATGAGCATCAATGAGTCAATACTGTCCATGCATATCCCATCATTCACTTATTGATACCGATTGCAATTGTTAAACTCATTCAACCGTTAACTCAAAGCGACCCACTAATCCATTTGACCCGTTCGAACAAATGGGCCACATGGAATTGTGAGGCTTAATTAACGATTACCCATTTTTAGACACATGATGTGACATTAGTCTTTAAAATTTTACAAAACAAATGAGTGTGATTTATAGATCATCAAAATTGGTTGCACATCAAAGGGTTAGTTATTTATTTATTATGGTATCAATTACTATACTATTAATATTCTAACTTATGGTAATATGCTAAATAAGTAAACAACTATGATAATATACAAATAACGAGTAATTTTTAAGTTAGAAAACTGAGTAGACCATACATACATCAATTGGCATTTATCAAAGCCTAAATATTCGATTGATTCAAAGTGAGATACAACTGATTTATATTGCTAGTTTTTAAACAGACGTATACACACATATGAATATAAGTCAACAAAAGATAGGAATACAATAATGTAATTAACAAATTTTTTATAATCGACAATTTTATATTTTTCTTGAGCGGTAAAATTTGATTGGTTAATAAAATATCGAGTAAAAGAGAAAGATATCATTCATTTAATATATTTATGAAAAATGCTTCATTTGCCTAATAATTTAAACTTAAAATTATGTTTAATAATTTAATTGATGCAAATGATTGGTAGAACATAAGAGATATAATGATAGATTGCATGTCTCATTCATTTTATTGATTAGTCATATTTTTAGACCCATTTTTTAGGCACATGTAACATGATTACTCTAAGTTGATTAATTAAAAGTTTGATGGGTGTTAGAATTCTTTTTTTACTTCCATTAATTTAAAGATTTGTAAAAGAACACTTTGATATCTTAGATTAATTAATATCTGCACTCAATATTGTAACAACTACTTTAATGCAAAAATCCTTTTTTATAAGTTTTTATATTATAGTGTTTTTAGATTAGGGAATAAAGAGATGGTATAAAATAGACAAATAGTTGCATGAAATTAATTGTTATTCATTAAAAAACTCTTGAGAAGATAACAAAAATGATATAAAATGAAGAAGAAACCTCTTGGGCAAGAGCATCACACATATCAATGCCACTCCTCGTATGTGAAAAGCGAAAGAAAAAGCAACACCAAAAGAAAAGGCCAAAGCATAATGTACATTTTACCGTTATTAACGAAACAAATTTGATAAAAAGAAATACCTTAAGTTTTTAAAATTGACCTCTAACATTATTATGAGTATAACACATAAACAAATTAAATGTATGGGATTTTTAGCGAAAAATAATCGATCAATAAATGAGTTAAGTCTACTGATGTGTTAAAAACGTATCGAACAAAATTCGTTAGACTACTTCGAACAAATTGTGATATTACTTTTGACTATATTTAAATGTTTACCACAGTTAGACGAATACTTAGATTGTTACGTGTTTGGCCGATTAACAATATCTTTATTCACATGGCTAATTGGAGTAACTACTCTAGCTTCGTTTTACTTTTGTTAGTTTTATTCATCCGTCATGTGAAGTCCTTTCGTGAACGTCAGAACAGAGAATCTCATGCAAAGTGCTTCGAAGAGTTCCCATGATGACGTCATCGTTATTTTGTCAATTGATGACACGCGCATATTGTTTTGGTTTACTTGGTTCGTGTTCGTTACACAAATAATTATATAGTTTTAGATAATATTATCTGAATTAATTTTTTTAATTATTATTTCATTTTGAGTTCGTGTTTAAAAGAAAAAAGAAAATTATTTTCAAATCATGTGAGTTATACGCATATTGTTGTAATGCTTAAATTTGTAACGGTCATTAATTAAAGAGGTTTGATTTTGCATTATTATCGAATCTTTGTGTGATATGACAAGGAGTATTGTGTAAATAATTTATTTGTAGATGACTATTTTACTAAAGTTTCCATATATTTTAGACCCTGCAATATAAAAGGTTTAAAATTTTAAATTATAAATTATTAGGATAAATTAAGAATGTTTTATAAAGATATCAAACGTCCGCACAAAGCAATCAAGTACTTATTCTATTTAGTAATTTCAAGAACATGTATTTCAAATATACACTTGTTCATTTATTTATGGAATATATTGCATTTCATTTAATATACAATTATATCTTAAATATTTATGTCGTTTTCAAAATTAGATTAGGGTAAATTGATCTATTTCGTTGGAAATAAATGTATTTATGTTATTTTCATTCTTTAAACATTTAATTTATTGAAAAAGGGTTAAACCCTTTATAAAAATATAAGATTATAGATAAAATTAATAATTTACTTTTTACAAGTAATACTTTAAATAAGGATTTTGATAATTATTCCTCTTAGTTATTTGTTAAGATTTTCAAAATTATATTTAAATTATTAAATAAAAAATAACATTTCTTAAATTTATTAAATTTTAAATTAATATTATCACAATTGTATCTAATTGTGGAATGTATATATGCACTATAATTAAGAAAACTGAATATTAATTTAATGATTTAAATATAATTTAGGAAATATTAACAAGTGCCATAAAAACACTCATTATCAGAATTCTTGAAATAAATGAATTATTATGTTCAGAGATTTTTTAAACCGTAAATTCTGTTACATATTGAACTTTATGTTGAAAGGTCGATATCTAAAAGAGGGTGTTACTATTTGGACCATCATAACTTACTTTTTAATGATAACTTGAGTTACCTATTATATTAAATAGTCATTATTTTAATTAAGATTCTCTTGTATTAAAATTATTAGGCTAAAATTTTTATATATTAGAATTTGTCTTTAAATTACTTAAAAAATTTATAAATTAAAATATGTCCTTAATAATCTATACTTCTTTATTATACATTATCATTTTTATTAAAAAAAATATCAAAAATATCTAAATTACCCTACACAAATTCAAACATTGTATATTTTAAATCTTCAAATTTTATATCACCTACACACTTTCCCTTCACGTTCTTTAAAATTAAATATTTCAGAAACGGTAGTCGAAAAATTATA
The DNA here is from genome assembly GCA_963921325.1 of Logfia minima. Taxonomy (NCBI): domain Eukaryota; kingdom Viridiplantae; phylum Streptophyta; class Magnoliopsida; order Asterales; family Asteraceae; genus Logfia; species Logfia minima. Next base: position 3,404,705 of record OY992773.1, read on the forward strand.
AAAATTACACCATAAAAATCAACGTTTTTTACTTCAATTAGACATCTCACATGATATACTTTCGACAATTTTTTTTCTTTCATGTTTTTGGTATAAAAAATTAGGTGTCTTTACATGAATGACTCATTACTAAAAATTATATGCGTAATTCGCGTGATCACGAATAAATAAACTATATATTTAAACAATTATAACGCTAAATAATGGCTATCTACATATTTAAGTCTAGTAGTCAATGAGTAATAATAATATATTCACCTCAAAATTGTTAATTTTAACAATCGATAAAAACGTTACTTCAATGAGTGATAATAATATACTCACCTCAAAATTGTTAATTTTAACAATCGATAAAAACGTTACTTCAATGAGTGATAATAATATACTCACTTCAAAATTGTTAATTTTAACAATCGATAAAAACATTACGTCAGCTTCTCACGTTTGTTTTGCTTTTGTTGGTTTGGTCCAAATAGTAATATTTTTGGTCCAAATAGCTTTGGCCTCTAAAAGAGCTCGGTTGGTGTCCTTTTCACGATCATTATCCATCATATCATAGTCGCGGTATGATTCAGGCGTAATGATAGTCGACGTTGCGAAGGTCATGCTCTCATTCACTATTGTTTCTTTTTAGTTTTTGTTTTCTTTCTAGTAACATTTAGAATCACAATAATCCTATATAAAAGCCAAATATACAAAGGTAGGAAATACCTCACAAAACACGCCCAAAAGTGGCTACACTCCCATCGTTGTCATATGCCAATAACCTTATCTCGTCAACATTTCCAATTATCTAACTCGATGATTAAACAAACACTTGGAACGTTCATATATTCATTACGGCTTGTCTTTGGAAACTCAATAGTAACTTGTAAGTGACCAATATGAACAAAACAAACTAGACCATATGAAGCATTGATTTAACAACCCGTGGCTAGCTTTTAATTGATGCAATGAGTCAGTGATGTGTCACAGGCAAAAATGCAAAGTTTCGTGTGTCAACAAATTAAGGGGACTAGCCAATATATATCTTCAAACTCTAGTGACTATTAGCTTTTACCTTTCCTTTTTTGGTTGTACATTTATACATTTGACAATAGATTGAGTTTTAATTGGCCAAAAACACTTTATGTTTGCGAACATGGAAAACATGCAAGGTTATTATTATTTTATGTGTGAAAATTTTTAATTGTAAAGCTTTTATTATTATTATTATTATTATGTATAGTCACTATTGTTAAATGAATTATTTTCATATAACTTCAGAGTTACAGATCATTCATGGTCTGACTTTGGTTGACCAAATAATTTGTTTCTTAGGGCTTGATGAAGATCTGGTTTGTAAGACATCCATTATTCTTCATATTTGGTTTTATGGGTACATCATTCATAATTTAGTCATAGTGGTCCAACTTTGAGGAATCTTACAAAAGATTATGGTTGTGTTTGATTCGTTGAATTTTTTTAAAGGAATTGAAATTCATTAAAGAAAAGGAAATATCAATTCTTTAAGCGGAAGGAATTTAATGGATTCTAACTTTATAAATTATCTACCAAATAGATTAAGGAATGAAATCTCAATTCCAATTCCATCAAATTCCATCAAATTTCAATCAATTCTGTAAACCAAACGTAACCTATGAGTAATTAATAAATCTTTCTAGTACATTTTTCCAAGTGTACGTAACTAGTGGTGGATTATATCAATTATTAAGTTGATTTATTTAGTCCTATGTATATCATAATAAATATTCTTAAGCTCACTATAGTTGATAATGTAATACCTCGTTTCGGAGAAACGAAATATCACACAGATACAAAGTATATATATATATATATCAAGCAAATGCTAATCTTCTCTTGATTTTTAATGGTCTTCTAGCTCGAATACTATGCATACTTCACTTATCCTCAAGACGGGACGATGGATAGGCAACGTTACCGCGTTGAAGATCGAATAATGGAGATCGAAGACGACATCGAAGACAGAGATCAGTAATTCTTTCAATGAATGTAATTGATTAAAACAAAATATGAACAGCTCGTCAACGTAAATTGATTTCCATTTTGTTTAATTTCATGTTAAAATATTTACATCTAGTTTAAATTTCAAAAATAAATTATTTGATTGAATATATCACTTTGTGTTAGGATGAGCAGTGAGAGACAGAGAGTTGGAAACCGGGAGGCTAACGCGCGTGAATCAGATTATCAAACTCATAACTTATATTATCACATGTAGGCCAAGGGGTCGAAACGGATATCATGCAAGTCAAACAAATCTAAGCATACGAAATGAAAGGAAGCAAAACATATAAGAATCCTTATGTAAAGGAGACGTATCAAATAAACATGTAAAGAGATCAAAGACATCTTATTTAGAAATCCGTACATTATCACAAGAACTAACGGTTTAAGAACCAATGAACCAAATGAATTAGAACTAACGGATTAAGAACCAATGAACCAAACGAATTATGAACTAACGGATTAAGAACCAATGAACCAAACGAATTATGAACTAACGTAGTAACGTAGCAAATGAATCAAGAACCAACAAATCAAACGAATTGAGAACAAACAAACCAAACATATTAAGAATCAATAAATCAGGAATCAACGAATCTAACGCATCAAGAAGTAATGTATATCTATAAATATTCATACATAGATACATTGCCTCTTGCAGGGCTTAAACCCACAACCTCTAAGATAATAGGTAACTCACCAGGCATATGCCCTTTGGTAATATCACACTACAAATGAAAAATGTACATAATGCTCGGCCAAAAAATAAGTGATCCAAACAATATATGTTACTATCTTATCTCGATGTTATTTATAGTTGAATAAATTTATAATGAACAGATAATCCACCAAGTTAAAAGGTGTGACTAAAACACGACTAAAACAACATCATGATCCCTCTCTAAGTTGAGTCGAGATTTCGTGATTACAACCTTTTCAGTTAGACATCATGAGCTTTAATAGAAGGTAAGTAATTATCCGTGTCAAAGCTATATGTAAAGGTGTGAAACTATAGAGATGCTTTTAAGAGTTAAATATATAATTTTCTACTATAGACATTTTTTGTATGTAGACATGGTTTGAAACAATGGAAACACCAATGAGTGAAAAACATAGTAAACCGTAGAAACATTGTTACGAATGGATTACACAGTGAATAATGGAAGTATTAAGTTGTAAAATGCATTGTGAATTACAATGAGATTTATTCGATAGTATTAAGTAAGAGCCGATTGAAATTATAAATCGTTGTTAACTGTTATTTCCAGTGTAATTTTTAGCATACACGTTGTCGTTTCATAATATTTTACTATTTTAGTTGGAGTTTAATTTTATTATTAAGATTTGCATTTATTAGGTCTTATAGGGGGAACAAAGCTGGATATGAAGTAGAAGCGCAGAGAGGTGTCTGACCGGATTGATGCCCGCCGACAATAGTTGTCCGGATCACAAGTTATGATCCGCATGTGTTCTGTCGAGTCCGTGGGCCCTGACCCATGTCTTATGGACCAGGACCAGTGCCTTTCGTAGAAGTTTGAACCCCCATATAACTAGAGGTGCAAAAAAATCGGTTTTTTTCGGTTTTCGGTTTTTTAAAAATCGGTTTTAAAAAAACCGGTTTTTTATCGGTTTCGGTTTTTTCGGTTTTCGGTTTTTCGGAATCGGTTTTTTTCGGTTTTAAATATTCGGAATCGGTTTTTTTCGGTTTTGAACCGGTTTTAATCGGTTATTTTTTTTCGGTTTTTTTTTCCGGATTCGAAATTGTATAACAAAATTTAAATAATACAAATGAAAATAAAAAATACAAACATAACTTTTATTTATATAATGCAATTACAACTAAAAATATAAAATACAAACATAACTTTTATTTATATAATGCAATTACAAATACGAATACATTTCGAGCTTCGGCATGGCCATCACCCGGAAATGTAATCGTGTAGTAAAGTATATCGAGCTTCGGCATAGCCATCACCCGCATACACTTAACCATGAATGTCGTCCCAAACTTCATCTTCATCCACGGATTCAACTTCAAGTTCTTCAAATTCACCTTCATCTAATTCGGTCGTTGGAGGTGATATTCCTAATGCGACTTCTTCATCTTGGATAATCTCTTCAACGTTACCTAATAGTGGGCCTTCCAACGTTGTTACATTTTGTATCCTATCTACCCCGTCCAAGTAATCTTTCAAACATATGCATACTTCCACGGATTCAGCGGTTAGTCTTGACCTTCTTTCCGATATGATTCTACCGCTAGTAGAAAATGCTGATTCGGAAGCTACCGTCGAGGCTTGGACGGCTAATAAATCCCGAGCCATAGCAGATAAAATTGGAAATTGTACTTCTCTTTCTTTCCACCAACTCAAAATGTCAAAATTACAAAAATCCTCAGGCCGGATACTGGTTAAAAAGTTTGTAGACTTATAGTTTCCCAACTCGCTTGTTGGAGCCGATGTTCGTTGACGCTTTGTAGCGTCTTCAACTAAAGTATTATAAAGGTTTATGCTTATGTCACTCGATGATGCTCTAGATGTCCCCGCCCGCATGGATTCAACGATTGGGTTATGTTGGTAACCAACTTTTGTTGCATAAATCTCAAATAATTGTGCAAAACCATCTTCAAAACGTTTAATTTCATTTGTAATATAGTTTGGGTTGTCGGTTAAGTTTAAGTCTAAATTTTCCATAATTGTTTTAAGTATAGCTTGTACGCCGCCAACATTTATAGTTGGATTTAGTGCGGCGGCACAAGTAAAAACCAAAGGCATGCTACCAAAATATTTTATAAATTTCTTTTTTATAACTCTAACCATTTTTCTAAACATTGGAAATAACGAGGTTTCAAATTCTTTTAATTTTTCGGTCATTATAAAAATTTGGTTTATCACTAAGGAGCTAGTTGGGTAATATACACCCGATAATATAGTAGTAGCATCTTTAAAAACTACTAAAAACGAAGTTAGATCATTTAGTCGATCCCATTCATAATCCGTAATAGCTACGGACTTATTTCTTGCAACTAATATGTTATTAAAAGCATTTAAAGTATCACGTTGTCGTAAAATATTTTCAAACATAGTGTGAGTAGAATTCCACCTAGTATTATTATCGTAGCATGGTCCTAGGGGAGTTTCACCACATTGTACACGAAAACGTCTATAATTAGCTTGACGTTCGTTACTAGAACTATATATAGTTATTAATAAACTCTTAAATTTTTGACGTAAATCATCACATATGTTTAATGCCGCTTGCACGGACAAATTTATAATATGAGCAACACAACGAGAATGAAAAAAAGCGCCATTTAAAATTGGTTTTAGACGTAATTTTAGTAAATCCATAGCTCTAGTATTATTTGACGCATTATCTAGTGAAATTGTAAAAACTTTATCGTCTAAATTATATTCAATTAAAGTGTCATTTAAAATTTTTCGCAAGTTACATCCCGTATGCGGATAACCAAACAATTTAAAAGCAATTGTACGTTTCATCAACAACCAAGACTCGGGATGAAACCAATGGGCCGTAACGGCTAAATAAGAATTTGCTGTACCATGTGGTGCGGTCCAAACATCACAAGTAATAGAAACACTATGTTTATAGTTTAGAAAACCATCAATTATATCATTTTTAGCATTTTTCCATAATTTAAACGCATCGCTTCTAAGGGTAGTACGACTTACTTGTTGGTATCGCGGTTGTAGTCTCTTTTTGATGATACTCGTAAGCCGTTGGTTGTCGAAGTGGTTGAATGGAAGCGCCTCTTGGATGACAAACTTTGTAAAATCTTCTCGAAGCGCATCATTATCGTATATAAATACCCCACCATCCGAACCAAGTGTCGATTGTGACACATATTGACTAGCCGCCCTACAAGAACTGTTTTTGTGACTTCTTAATGTTGAGTTTGATGTGGGGTTATAAAACTTCCCACATCTCCTACAACGGGCCTTTTCCACCCCATCATTCATAACGCACAACTCGTAATTCGACCAAATTTCCGGATTCCGACTCGTTGATTTAATTTGCACAACATCAACATTTGTGTACACTTTGTTTCGTACATTGCTACCAATGGAAGCGGAACCGGAACCGGAAGCTTGTGATTGTATGTTTTCCATTTTTCTCAAACAAAAAGTATCTAAATATTGAGATTTAGAGTGTTTTTGAGAGAATAAGAGAATAATATTGAGATTTAGAGTGTTTTTGAGATAAGAAGAGAAGAAATGTTGGTGTGCTTTGAACCTAAACCAACTAGCTCTATTTATAGAGTTTTGGAGGTGCCAAAAAGACAAAAAAAATTCAAAAATACGCTCCCCCCGCTCCTCAAACGGCTACTTTCGGATTTTTTGAAAAAAACCGGTTAAAACCGGTTTTTTCAAAAAACCGGTTAAAAAACCGGAAAAAAACCGGTTTATCCGGTAACCTAAAACCGGTCAAAACCAGTTCGGTTATTTAAAAACCGGTTCGGTTTTAAAAAAACCGGTTTTCCTCAAAACCGGTTTCGGTTATTCGATAGGTTTTAAAAAAACCGGTTTTTAATTTGCATGTCTACATATAACTGTCTTCCTTACTCCCCCAACTCAAACACCTTATTTCATTATTTACTTTTTATTTTTATTTTACTTCTTCTTGCGACCAAACACCAGATTATTAATTACTGTTTAAATTTTACAATACCAAAATTTGCACAAGGGACTGAACGGTGTTGGATGTTTAAATTAACGATTCCGTAAGTGATGAGAGGTTAAGAGAAAGAAGTCTAGGAGTTGGAGAGCGAAGTTGATAATCGAACGTATCTATCTCTCAATTTATGATGACGATCTACATGTTGTGCATAATGCTACATCAATGTTTTTTTATTGGTTATATAAATTCTTAAAATTAAAAAAGCATTATGTAGTCCAAGTATATTTGATGATGGTAACTTATAGGTTCAATTATATTGTATGCATGCATAATGAGTTTTTTCATTTCATTTTTCATGAATTGATTTAGTTTTACTTAAAATGAAAAATCGAAATAAGAAACACAAAAATACAATGGGTTGCACTTCTAAGAGAAAAAGACTTCAACGGGCCAACCCACTCCTGGCCCAACCGTAGAAAGAGAAATGTTCATTTGACTTATAATCCATTAGATCATTACAACTAGAGGTGTTTAAAAAAATCGGATCTTATCTGAAACCGGTTTTCAAATCAGAAACTGGTTTGGTCAAAACTGACCAAATTGGTTTGGTTTGAAACCGGTTTGATCGGATTAGACCGGTTTGAGATCCTACGGTTTAAAACCAGTTTGAAAATCGGTTTCAAACTGGTTTTGACCGCTTTCGACTGGTTTGGATTTTTTACAAACCAAACTGGTTTGAGTCAAAAACGGTTTTGACCGGAGTTGACCTAAACCGGTTCGATTTGAATATCGGTTTCGATTTGAGCCAAAACCGATTTCGCCCACCCCTAATTACAACTACTAATTAGTAATGATCTAATCTATTACTATTTTTTTTGGAAAGATATAACATAATAAAAAGAGGTATGTGTTTAACTTTCAGCTAACCTTTTTAACGCTATCCAGTAGACATACTAATTAGTGATATACATAAGGTTAGGTCGATTCAAGTAAATGAGTCAAATTTACTGTTCATACTGTATCATACACTCTGAATTAATTTATGAAATTTGACCCTATTATTTTCATACCCCAAACTTTGGTGAGGGCTAGCTTTACGCCCAATAATTCAAAAAAGGCTACCCGTTTTTCTTCTTTCTACATTTATTTGCATCTTACAATTGATGCCTTTTCGAAACAATATGATGGTTGATTTTAGGGTCTAATGTATAAAAAATAGGTTTTATCATGTCAAGTTACAACCATAAGTAGAGATTATCAATTGTGTTATTCTCAATTGTTGTTGTTTTCACATGGTATTTTCGTTTATTTTAAAATACAGAGTGCATATTATCACAAGATTTAACTTTCTTTGAAAAAGAAAAAGTAAAGTAATCACACTCGTATTATAATAAAGGAAAAAAAAAATAAAAAGAAAAGAAAAAGCAACCGACCCTATAATGACCCCATAAATATGTAACACGTGATTAAAAGAATTCACACTCGCACTATCAAAAAGGTAAAAATTGTACGTTGATGGTTAGAACGACCATAATACACGTACCCTCAAATACATGCAGAAACATATAGATTAGAGTTAATTAGGCTTTTGTAAGCTTATTTTCAAGTTCCTATAGAGGTTGTTGACTTGTTGGGACCAGTTTCTGCATTTACCCTCAGCCCTCAACTACATGTAGAAAGATAAATTGTTTAATAGTAGTTGCCAATGAGTAGTAATGAGTTAAATTATTAAGCTGATGCAAAACATTAAACTTAAAACGTAAAAAACTACAAGTCCTAAAGAAAGTAGACAACTGCAAAAGAGTAGTGGCCCGGAGAAGTAATACACATAACTTAGTTGGCCCAAATAACTTGGGCCTAACTTTCTACAAGCCCAAAAGTAAAAGAGAAGCAATTTATGTCCCCGTTATTTACGATTATGCCATTGATTTCAGAACACGTATGAATCAAACAGCATCTCATTTCATCGGTTCGTGAAAACCCTTACCGGTCCCGGAGACAACTGTTTTTTCTTCTATTTGCATAAAATCAAAGTGAGATCTTAAAAAAAAAAAAAGAAAAAAAAAAAATGTCGGAAAGTAAAGAGATTCCGCCTCAATATGATCTGAATGCAAAATGGGATGCTTGTTTGGATTTAGGTGTTCGTCGATTTGTGTACGCCTCTGCTTCCGGTGCTTTCGCTGGACTTCTGTTTTTTCGTGAGTTTTTATTTATTCCATGGTTAATTATTTGATTCATGTATTTGTGTAATTACTTTATGTTTTTTTGTGTTATGTTTTGGATGAATGGATATTGATTTGTTTCGATAAAATTGAAGTGAATAAAGTATATTTGTGAAATTATTTGATTTTTGTATCGAATGGATGTAATCGTTGCTAATTCGTAAAATTTAAACTTGTAAGTTGTTAATGGTACAAGAGTACAAGATACATTAGGATTTAGAAATTCTACACCCAAATATACATTTTCTTGTACTTGAATATAATGAAATTTTGATTAATAATGAAATTCACAACCTAATATTTTTTGGGAACTGCATTCGATTAACTTAGTCTTTGAATAGGGGGAATCCATTTTCAAATTGAACTAATTGTGCTTTAATTATAACATAGTACGGAGTACTTGACTCATTGGCTTGTGGATGAACTCCAAAAGCGCAAGATTTTTCTATCTTATTGGTTTTTCAAAATTGCAAATATACATAATATTGATTTTGAATCTAAACTATTAGAGTTGTTTGATTTTTACAAAAGTAAGTATTTGCAAGATTGGGAACAAGACTGGAAAATTAATCAAAATTACTTAATTATTTGAACATTAACTAGGAGGTGAGGTCAATTCAAGAATTGTGCTTAATTCTGTTTAGTTCACTAATGAGCCGAATTCATTAAGTAACATATGGGCTTTTCTGGATGAGCATTATCAACGATTAATGATTAAGTTCGTAATTGTTTTGTGTCTATGATGTCCTTGAATTGTTAAACCCTACATCAATTATGTATGTTTGTTGAACGCTGTTTTCTTCTTTTGAATTCGTTTGAACCAAGTTAACCTGCAAGTGTGTTTAAAACTAGCGGGCAGGACTCTATATTGGTTGAAATGTTACAAGCTAATTCAAAAGAATCAATTATTTGTGTTGGAGAAAAATATATGAATGACGTAGGGTGTATAAGTTAGAAAATAAGCGTAGATATACACCCAAATTTACCTGGGAACTCGGTCATCTGGATAAAGAAGATGATATGCGACTTAATGGATTATGCTGATTACTGAATGATAGAAACTTGATCAGTCATTGTGTGTGGAGGTAGAATTTTTAGCTAATGGGTTTGAATTTCTTTTTCTAACTATTTAGTTAATTTAATTGATTTTCCTACATTAAAACATTGCTTCCAACCTAATAAGTACTAGTTTTTTGTGTGTATCGTACAATTATTATTGTTTGTAAATTGACATGTAAATATAAATATTAGAATTCTAGACTCTAGAGTTAGGGACTAACCACTACTTAGTTAAGTTCTATGATGTGGTGATTGAATCTCAATAAGTTAAATTAAAAAATGGTTTTCCTTCTATTCAAGTACTTACTACATAATTCAATTTCCCAAACATATTCTTAGCTCCGAGGTTTAATTGGGTTCACTTCAGAGTTGGTTACGAGTTTGTTAACTATTTGTATAATTAGAGAATAGATGGATTTAACGAAAGGATTCATGGATTTTAGGAGAAGGTAGGGGTTTTAAGATGGTGTGGCAAGAAATTAATTTGTAAATGTGGCAAATGAGCCGGTTTGATGGGTCGTATGGGTCAAAACAGTTGGGTTGACCTAAAACACAGTTTGGTCCAACCAGTGCCCATTTGTGGAAGTTGTGTTATTCATGCTTGTTGGGAAGTCCTTTCAGAAAGTTTCCATAAAGTGCTAAACATGTAGAAAGACTTGCATTACAAGTTTGCCACTGGTGTTTGCCTATTTCTGTTTGCTGATAATCTACTTGTGTATGTCATCAAGGCATCAACTAAATATCTTGTGACATATTTGTGTTTCTCTGCTTAACAACATTATTATCATTTAATACAATATTTAACCCTTAACCATTCATGTAATGACCATCAAAAAGTTGTTTATTGTCTTCTTTATAAATATTTATTGTCACGTAAACAAACAGAGTCTAAAATACTGTGGTGGTCAGAAGAACCTTGTAAGCATTAGTGGTGCTTTCATTATCTATGATATAATTATTATATACACATATAAGAACTTAGATAATTACTTATATGAGTGTCAAGTTCCATCTAAAGTTTACTTCCAAGTTGAAAAGTTCACTTGATGAAAACAAGTTCATAAGATTCAACTAAATCTCTGATAAGTAGCTTTCTTGCGTATGGTAGGGACGAGGCTTTCTATCAACATGTTATCTAATCCATAGTTGTCACATATTAAAATGCACTTTTAGTGAACTGCTAACCTTTGTTAAAACTGCAAATTTCTTGTCAACTTTTCATATTTATTACAAATAGATAATGTATGTGTAGGTCACCCAATCTGGTATATTAACCCTAATCTGGCAAGTCATGTTTCAATCTGAATTTTCAAGGGCATTCTTGTCCTTGCATAATGTTGCGTTGATATATAGATGGCCTTACTGTACACCTTTGACTACTTGGGTGTCATACATATACATTGTATCTATTTAAACTGTGCATAAACAATTGTAAATGCACATATATCCAACAGGGAAGACATTGCTTTAGGTTAACAAAAAGGATTATCACGCCAAGTGCCGGGGATAGGTAGGTATTGTTCAAGTGCCACCATTAACATTTTCAAGTACTCTTTTACTGTTTATCTTAGAAACGTTGATCGTGTGTAATATTAACATTACCTTATGATAAAAAATCCCCTATTTTAGGGACATCTGAGAAAATCAAACCTGAACAGGGAATACATGTTCCTATGCCCATTCCAATCTTGTCTATATGTTCTTCGCCGCTTTGGGTTGTCGGGCCTGCAATCCTTTCGCACTTCTCTTAGGAGGATATAGCTATTCATCAGTTGAGAAGTGATTAGTATAAATTGTAGTAATATATAACTGATTATAGTTATTCAAATAATTCAATTTACACTAACATATGAATTAACTTTTAAGTTTTTCTTGCTAGGTTCCCCAGTTACACGCTGGGCATCAATTGCTTTTGGTGCAGGAATTGGTATTGGATCTGCATACTCAGATTGCTCTCAAAAATTTGATATGCCAGTTGCTAAGGTTGGTTTTTTCACTTTTAAGTGATATATTATGCTTTAATAACTGGTGTCTAGATATTTTGCAGCATTCATATGAAATATTTTTACCAATTTTTGCTAATTTAATTATCAGGACTGAAAAATGAGAGTTGTGGATTTCTATGGAAGTGTAATAGTGAAGATTGATGGTGCTCCAGAATCAATGAAATGTCATTTGATTTTAACTTTTGTATGAATTAGAAGATGAGTAATAATTTGCGGTAATGTCCTCTTGTTACATTACATTGCATATATATGATGTAAAATCAAATACATTTAGGTGTTGTCACCTGATTCATGAATTTGGGAGTCTTAAATTGCTGCAACTACATGACATACTGTGTTTGATTGTAGGCACCATACAATTATGGGGTTTTCGGAAAAAGGTTTTAAGTGTTCAAAGTAGTGAACAGGAGATCTGATGGGTCTTGAAAGACATTGTGTTTCTATCTCGGTTTGATTTGGTCCATTTTTGGTCTAATAATGTTTGTTTGTGATGACCGCACAAATATTTTCAGGATCGCTTCATCGTATTGGTTAGAAGATTTCATACGAAAATAGTTAGAATTACTCTATTGCTGTATATCTTGGGTTACAAATGAGTTATTCTAAGCTCGAATCCGACTCTATAATAGCTTGATGAGTGTATATGTTCGAGGCTGGAAACTTTTAAACCCGTGCTTGATGACACAGGCTCAATTTGTGTACGACCAAAAGGTACAAAAACTTGCCCACAAGTGCATAGAGTATATTCACATATAGAAGCTCAGAAAAGCTTTTGACAAGTCAAGTTGCTAACTTATGACATTAAACTTGACCTGCTGTGTTTTGAGCCCATAAATGTATCTTGAGCTCAATAAAGTTCGCCTCAATCAAGTCACAACTCGATTTTTACTCGTTAAAAATCGACTTATTTGTGCCACTAACCATAAGTAACAGGTCATTCAAAATAGTTCAATGAAAGTGTCAAACCACTAGAACATATATACAAGAAGCCACATAAAGAAACGAGAATTACTTTTTCTCTACAACCAACCCATTATGCAACCAATTTCTCATGATCATAAAAGCTTCTTCTGCATCTTTATCATCTTCAGCTGATGCCGGTCGATGAACGAATCCATGGCCTCTCCCCTTAAAAACCACCACCCTTGATCCTCCCACATTATCCCTCTTGATATCTTCCACCACCTTTACAGGACACAACGGGTCTTCGTCACCAGTGATATACAAAATTGGTACTTTGATTTTAGCAGCAAAAGAGGGTTGGATTCTTGTGCCGTAAATTGAGACTCCAAGGCCAAAATAGCCATCCTGGTCTTCAGCTAAAACCTCAATGACTTTTCCACCACCAAAACAAAATCCAACTATCCCGAGCTTGTTTGAGATTCCTGCCGCTACGAATTCATCCACCATCCATTTTAGTGATGTTGAAATGTGTTTTCTTGCAGTTTCTGTGTGAGTGGCTAGCCATGGTTCAAATGAGCCCATGGGGCGGTCTTTTCGCCATGGGTCTCCATTGAATAGGTCAGGTAATAGAACGCTGCGACATAAATTCATATCGTTTTTTAGTTTTGTAAATTGTAAATGTTGAATATGATTAAAAAACTATCATTACAATAATGATATACTTTTGTACAATTGTTGCAAGGCCTAATGCATTTGTATTCACCATGGTCGACTTTTTACCTGTTTGACCACTTTTATGTTAGTTCAATATTTTGACTTACACATTTGACCCGGGAGAAATAAACTATAACCCAAATCAACGTACTCACTAGGCTGATTCGTGTTATATTACACTCTACCAGGTCAAATAGGTCACGAAAACTGTGGGTCAAATGAGTAAACTTCATTAAACAAATTGTGTTCATATTTTAACAATTAAGCTTTTGTAATAATATTCAACACTATTACTATCTAATAATCGCACACACAAAAAATCGTATGCCACCATCTCTAGAGGGTTATATATCAAAATTGAAAAGGTATAACAGTAATTATATCATTTTAACCAACATACTTGTAGCCATTGCAAGCGATACGATAGGCAAAATCTCTGGTTGAAGAGTCTTCAAATCCAAAAATATCAGACAAAAGCAAAACACCAGTTCCATTGTTGTTTTTCACAGCAGTGAGAAGATAAGCATTAACAGCATCTGACCCCTCACCTATGGACACCTCAATTCCATTCACCAGCTCACATGCCTCGTCCTCAATGCCATCTTCAATCTGCACTTGGCTGCAACAAACACGGCCACATATATCTTTCCGGTTTGAGGATCTTAGCGGGTGATTTACACTCAGATTGTGAATTTTCTGGACAATAACTGAAACTTTATCGTCAAAATTTAAATTAACACACCTCAGGATTATGCACAATTCTGTTTAAAAAATTTTTGAGGGCTGATGGCATTTGATAGCAGTGTACTTTCCCAAATGTACCATCTTATCTCAGGTTCTTTTTTTGTACACCTTTTGTCATTGAACTTGTAAAAGTGTTGCATACTAGTGTGATTAAACTTGTAAAATTTGTTCCACCAGGTTATTTATTTATTTACTTCTCTTACATCCTATGTCATGGAAAATAAATTTAGGGTTCTTTTCAAAGAGTGGACAATATTCACAAGATAAAATGTATGCAAAAAGAGTACGGCATACAAAAATAAAGGGCTACAAAAATGTTTAATTCAATTATTGTACTTTTTTTTTATCTAATTCCATCTGACAAATAAAAGAAAGTAACTAAATTGAACATTTTCGTAAAGTAGAGTAATCCTGCAGTTTATTAACCCCTGGAAAGTACATTGGTAAATATATTTTCTTGATAAATGCCATTATCTGTATGATTAATCATGTTTTCCACTATCCATGATCAGAATACAGATTTACAAAAGCAAGATAATAAGATTAAGAATGAGAAATTGGAGACTTACTGAGACATGAATGTCTGGACAAAATGTTGTGAGTGGCGGTCTAAGAAGAAACCTGGAGCTTGCTGCTGCTGAAGCCATGCAAATGGCAGAAGTTAACCCCATTTTCTGGCTTCTCCTCGTCAGTGTGAACTATGTGTAATATGGCAGATGCTGGAAGATATTTTGGGAGGAATAATACAAACAAATATCTGTTGGGAGAATTTTGGCCTCAGGACTCAGGATCATATCATGTATTGTATGATATGCACACATATAGTTATACAATTATATTTCTTTCATGCCTTTTTAATCCAATTGTTCTTTTTCTCTTGTTTTTAGTATGCTCTAAAGTTTAACCATTAATCTCTTTTTATGTTTTGACTACCATACACTTTCCATTGAAAAGTATTTTTTAGTGTAAACAATTTTGGCAGGTTTTGGTGTAAATACGATGTTAGATAGCTATTTTGATACGAGAGTTGGTAATGTATGGAAAATTTTGATGGTGAACGAATCCTTATCCTTCCAAAATTATTATAGTAAGATAGCCAACTTAGAACTTAGCCATTTTTTTTTTTTTTTTGATAATCTTACGATATAATAGCTGATGTTAAGATAGTATAAATTAATACAAAAAACCAATTGATTATTTGAAACTATAACTGATGATGATTATGTATAAATTCAAAATGGAAGTGTTAACGAGAAGTGACAAATGTATGCTCTTAAATATAGTTTATAATATAAGAATAAGTGGCAAATTATAATGACATTGAATGTATGAAGAAACCTCATTCACAATATAAAGTCATGTATGGATAACTATAAATGGAAATAAGAATCAAAGAATAAAACCAAACTATTCCTAAAGGTGAAGATTTACAATAATATTTCTATTGCATGTTCAAGGACTGAATAGCAAGCTTGGCTGCAGTCATTGAAACTCTGTCTTTTACAAAACTCAAAGAGTGTTCGAGCCGTTCTAATGTTTCTTTAACGTCCATTGCTTTCAGTTTTTCTTCCTGCAATTTCAACATTTCTGAATGTGTAGATCCTGTCATAACAACATCCAAGTCAACTTTATCTACAGATTTTTGGAACAATAAACAATTAGTACATCTAAAGACATGACAAGGTCACCATTTGATAAGTTATTTACCTGAAACATTTTGAAAAGCAGCAAAAGATGCACGCTCAGCAAATGATGGAATGAAACCTTCTCCACAATCTACAGAAGGTTCTTTTAGAGCCCATTCTAAGGAGTTTGCCGTTTGCGTCTGCAATGGTTCATCTTTGGCAGCCTAATCATAAACATAAAATCTAAGTGTACAATTTTGTAAATGAAAATATTATGATAGAATCTCATCCATACAAAACAAGACACGATAACATTTCTCTGCTGTTCAATGCAACTTCAATATGTAGTGCATGGAAAGAACCTTTAATTTTATTTCCAAGCTATTCAAACCATGAATAGCTTCTTTCAGTTCCAGAACTTTCGAACTTATTTCACTTTCATTCTGTGGAGCATTGTCCTTCAAGGGTAATACAATACCTTCTAAGAAAGGTTCTGCCTGCAGAATCACTGAAAGTAAGCAACTTAAAATGAATACACATTAAAAAGAATCATTTCAAAAACTTTAAAGGAAAGGTAAATAAATGGGTGGATCATCCATGTTGGGTAACGGATCAAAATGGGTGACTTTGTTAGTACGGATTGAAATGGGTCGGGATGAAGTCATGACACAAACATTTTTTTGTATTTTTAGTACTTTATATTAATAACTAATGTGTTGGTTATAATTACAAAAACAATACTGTTACAATAATAACTACATGGTTGGAATGAAACGATTTAGAAGATTGACTGCATTAAAATAGACTTTGGGCGACTTCCAACCCATTTGAACCATTCCTCTTTAAGCTAAATACTTTGATTTGACCTATTTGAGATAACTAACAACCAAATGATCCATTTATTAGATAATGGGTCAAAATTTCCACCTCTATTCGTATAGATAGATATTGCAAAAGAGGTGAGCCAATGTATTGATGCTTAAAGTATGTCATCTCAATTACCTTTGCAAATTTAAATAGCGTGACACGACCAATTCCTCTAATAGAAACTAAGGCCCCAACATCTAATTGTTCAACCTGCCACAACACTGAGACAACAATGAGTTTCACTGAAAATATGGAAAAAGAAATGGAATTAAAACTTAGAAGGAAAATCTAATAGCTACTAGAAGCTCACCTTGTCTATAACCACCAAACAAGCATATCTAGCAGCAAACGAAGCTTCTTTGGACGATGAACTCACAACAATGGGATCCAACACAAAATGGACAAAAAGTTTATTCTTTTTGAATAAACACTACAATCATACAGAGATTCACATCAAGTATGTTTACAAGAAAGAGATAAAAAAATGTTCCATAAGAAGGATATGATGTAGAAGTGGCAAAATGGAAATAATGGGTCAAATTGGATCAGGTAAAGAGAGATGAATTTTGGCTTGTCATAACGGGCCGGGTTGTATAAATCGGCATGATTCGCCTTTTGTCCTGACAATTAAAATTTCCAGTTTAAAAATGTGTGTCAAATTTTGATAATAATTGAAAGATCCAAATAAATTGGCTTAGGAGGTTTTATGCATTGAAAATACACTTGAGGCGACTTTCGACCTGGTTGACCTATTTGACCTGGTTCCTTTTCAAGCTAATTAAGTTTATGTTACACATTAGGCCCTTTAGAGATGACTCATTTATAAATTAATAATGGGTAATCCCACTTCTAAATCTAAATTATTATATAAGATTTATTATACCTCATCCAACAATTTAAGGTATCTTGCTTCAAATAAGTGAAGTGTCTTAGTTTCAGATGGAACCATCACCTACAATATCATCACAAGGGTATGTAACTATGAAAGTATACAAGTTAAATTGCAGAAAAAAAAAGAAAAAGTAGTGCAACAATAATACATAAATTTTAGCTATCTGATTTATAAAGTTAAAGCAAACAATATATTCATTCATAGACAAAATTTAGAAGTAAAAAGAAGAAAGAAACCTGATCAGAAGGAAAAGGAAGAAGTGGTAGTTCTAAGGAAGCTGCATAATAATAGGTTTTGAATCTTGATTTCTTCTTATTGGGGTTTGTAATTGAGTTTGTTCTTGTTCTTGTTCTTGTTCTTGTGAATGGAAGGAAGGAATTGGGAGTGATGTTAGAAACAAGAACATTGGAAGTTGGAGTTATGTTTGTTATGAACGGATTTAGGGTAGTCCTGCAACTCATATCCGATGAATGCAACAGCAACAAGAAGAACAAAGTGTGTGGAGAAAGGTAGAGGTTGCTGGGCCATCATTGGATGTTTTTCACCGCTTAAAATAGTGTGTCGAAATCTGATGTACCCGTGTGACCAGTTTTATAACAGAGTAAAAGATTAATTACTTTACTACCCGATTCAGTTTACCTACTTTCTTTTATCAAATTAGAAAAAAGTTACTTCACTTGAGTTTTAAACTTTTAAAGCTTGATATAGTATAAAACCTTACCTCTTAAATGACATACTAATATATGACATGACTTTGTATATGACTATCACGTCATATTAAAAACCGCCCGGGTCATCAAATACATATAGTGGTAAATTTGTGAAGGTTAATATATAAAATAAAACTATTTTTTATATTTTTGTTACATACGAATAGAAAAATGATAATTTTGAATACATCCCTGTTTAAATTGCCCTTTTATAAATTCCATTTTTACATTTGATAGGGCTGAGTTTTTTTTTCTTTGTCTTTTAGTATGACAAAGTTACACCATGTTACCATCAGGGACGGACGCACTTGATAAGTACCGGTGGCTCATGACACCAGTGTCTTGAGTTGTATATTTTTTTAAAAATTTCTATTAGTGACACCGTTAAATTAATTAAGTGCCACCAGTTAGATCAAAAATTACACCAGTTACTAAAAATTCTGAATCCGCCACTGATCACTATATATCATCGTTTATGTACAAAATTTAATATATACATTGTCTCAAGTGAGACTTGAGTCTACAACTTATGCTTATTGATAAATTACTTTGATATAGGTAAATTAAAGCTCCTTGTGTTTGCTAGGGGAAATTGACTTGCATAGTCTTTTAGCCTTACTTTTGTGTAGTCTAAAAAACTTAGACTTTAAGTTAAAATTAGTTACTATATTTTGAATGGGTGTGTAACTGAAATCGGAAAGATAAACAATTTCAATTTGATATTTTAGGTGTTATTTGTTTTTGCTACAAAACTTCGACCTCTTATCCAGTAACTTAAACAGTTAAGCAGTAGTGGTCGAAGGTGTAACAGAGTATTTGAATTGTGGGAATAATTTTCGTATATCTCATTAACATAAACAATAATACATATATAGGAATACAACTAACCGACTACCATAAACTAAGGAGCTATACAAGGAAAACATATGCTAAATAATACACACAATAGTTTCTATGTTTATTGTATTCTAAATTAGATTGAGATTATCTGATCTTTGCTCTCGTCAACACTCCCCCTCAAGGTGGAGAATGTATATTCGTCATTCTCAGCTTGTCTAGAGAGCTGTAGAAGGTATTCTTACACACGGCTTTAGTTAACATATCCGCTAACTGCTCTTCGGAGTTCACAAATGGTAGTTTAATAGTCTTCTTTTCCAGATGATCCTTTATGAAGTGCCGATCTATCTCTACATGTTTCGTTCTGTCGTGTTGTACGGGATTATTTGCAATCTTCATAGCCGCTTGATTATCACAGTACAAGTTCATTGGTTCGGTTACTTCAATTCCAAGATCCCTTAGAATTCGTTTAATCCATAACAACTCACATACTCCATGAACCATTCCGCGAAACTCCGCTTCAGCACTCGATATAGCCACCACCTTTTGCTTCTTACTTCTCCATGTAACCAAATTACCCCATACGTATGTGAAGTAACCCGAAGTAGATTTTCCGTCCGACTTATCTCCGGCCCAATCACCATCTGTGTATCCGTGTACATCTTGATTTTCATTTCTTCCGAAGTATAATCCCTTTCCCGGACTTGATTTAAGATACCAAAGAATTCTATATACCGCCTTCATGTGATCTTCATTAGGTGCATGCATGAACCTACTTACTATACTCACAGCATATGCTATGTCGGGACGTGTGTGTGCTAAGTAAATTAACTTCCCTACTAGCTGTTGATATCGTTCCTTATTTGCGGGCACTTGATCGGTTTGTAATGTTAAACCATGGTTTACTTCAATTGGAGTATCTATTGGTTGACAGTCAAGCATGCTGGTCTCCACTAGTAGATCGAGAACATACTTTCTTTGACACATAGTAATACCGTTTTGTGATCTCACTACTTCGATACCCAAAAAATACCTCAACTGGCCCATATCTTTTAGCTCAAATTCGGTAGCTAAAACTGATTTAAGTCGCTTTATTTCATCGGGATCATTGCCGGTAACTACCATGTCGTCTACGTACACTATTAGAGCAACTGTTTTGCTTCCATGTATCTTTACAAATAGCGTGTGGTCTGCGTCACTCTGGTTGTAACCCACTGTTTTCATAAAATTCGAAAAACGACCGAACCAAGCCCGAGGGGATTGCTTTAGACCATACAATGCCTTATTAAGTTTACATACTTTATCTCCACAGTTCAATCCGGGTGGTGCATCCATATAAACTTCCTCCTCTAGTGTGCCATTTAGGAAAGCGTTTTTTACGTCGAATTGAAGTAAGGGCCAGTTTTTATTCGCGGCAATTGCTACGAGAATTCGAATGGTATTCATTTTTTCCACCGGAGCAAACGTATCCTCATAATCAACTCCGTATTTTTGTGTATACCCTTTCGCGACGAGTCGTGCTTTATATCTCTCGATCTTTCCTTTGGAATTCAACTTAACGGTAAAGATCCATCGGCATCCGATCATCTTTTTTCCTTGAGGTCTTGAGACAACATCCCATGTTCCATTCCGTTGCAACGCTTCCATTTCTTCGTTCACAGCTTTTTTCCATCTTGAGTCTTTAAGTGCCTCGTATATATTTTTCGGAATAGCAACCTTTGATAGTTCATCTATCATGGTTCTCTGTGGTTGCGCTAGTTTATGGGAGGAAACATAATTGTTGATAGGATACTTCGATCTCGATGAGAGTTCTGGTTGGTATTGCGTTTTTGGAACTCCTCGATTCTTCCTTACGGGATACCTGGTTTCAACATGTTCTTCCTGCGCAACAATAATAGGAGGAGAAACAGATACTATCGGGGTGTGTGAGTTAACTTCTGATGGAGTCGGATCTTGCATTGGAGTCAGATCTGGCTCAATGGCTGTTGGAATAGGGTCCTCTGATGTACTATCTTGAGGTGTATCGTCTTCTATCATTTCATCCATGTTCCCATTATCTTCCGTTATGTTTTCAATTTCCCCTTCTATTTCCACTTCTCGGATGTTTTCATCATTAGACATCATCATCTCCCCCTGAGGGAAACATCCGGGTTCAAAGTAGGATACGTCTTCATGGAACTTAACATCTCGAGTAACATACATTTTTTTTTCCTTTGGGTCATAACACCTATAACCCTTCTTGAATTCCGCATATCCAAGGAAGACACATCTAATAGCTCTTGGTTCAAGCTTCCCATTGTTTTGATATACATAGGTTGTGCACCCGGAAACGCGTGGTTCAAGGTTTGGAACCATCGGAGCGTTCATAATTTCATGCAACTGTTGTAAAGGGGTTTTGAACTTAATAACACTTGATGGTGTTCGATTCATGATGTAGGCTGCAGCTCGAACTGCTTCTCCCCAGTATTCTCTTGGCACTCGCATGTCAAATAACGAAGCTCTAACTATCTCCAGAATTTGTTTGTTTCTTCGTTCAGCAAGTCCGTTTTGTTGTGGTGTATTTGCACATGACGTTTGATGTCTAATTAGCTTGTCTTTGCAAAATTTTTCCATTTCTTGATTTATGTACTCGCCTCCGTTATCGGATTGGAGCACCATAATATTACTTTGGTATTGTGATTTTACGATTCCATACAATTCTTGAAATGCATTACATACCTCTCCTTTGTGTTTAAGTAGAGAAATCCAAATCATACGAGTACACTCATCGATAAAGGTAACAAAATAACGAAACCCACTTGGTGTAGGTATTTTTGCGGGACCCCAAACATCACTATGGATTTTCATGAATGGAACATTAGCCTTATGTTCGTTGGGCACATATGATACTCGATGGCCTTTTGCCATTTCACAAACACCACAATTAAAAACAAGTCTTTTATTAACGAAAATATCCGGTTTCAGTCTTTTTAAATAACTAAACGATAAATGCCCTAGTCTTCGATGCCATAACCAAGGCGATTTATTTCCATGCATAGTTTCCGTGTTGTGGGCTGCAACATGCTCTTATTCCTCAAGATAGTACAAGTTCCCTTTCCTAATACCATAGCCAATTATCCGATCCGTCACAAGATCCTGAAAAACACATTTTGTAGGCCAAAAAATTACGTAACATTTAAATTGGTCAATAATTTGGCTAACAGATAGAAGGTTTGATGATAAGGAGGGAACAACAAGAACGGTATTAAGATTCATTTCGTGTGAAACTTGAATCGCTCCTTCACATGTAACATTTGCAATTCCTCCATTTGCAGTTTTGATCAACGACCGTTTTGGAAGTAACCGAGTTGAGAGTTTCTTTGAATCGTTAGTCATATGATCAGTTGCCCCTGTATCAATAATCCAAGAGTTATTCGAGATTTTAGAGTTTTTAGGCATACCATTTTTTCCGTTTGATTCGGTGTGGGCTGCCATTGATGTGGTCTCCTCTTTCTTTGTTGAGGCTACAGCGGCCTGGTTTACTTTTTTCCGTGGTTTCTTCGAGAAATCCCACCATTCCGGGTAGCCTATGATCTCATAGCATCGTTGTTTCGAATGGCCTTCTTCTCTGCAATTCGCGCATACAAGATTATTGTTCCTGTTGTTTGAGTTTCTTTCCTTCATGGGCCTGTTTCGAGTAGCAAGGTTAACCAAGCTATCTGGTTCGGTTTTTCCTTCATTCATGGCGGATCTTTGGCTTTGATCTTTCCTTACAAATGCATAGCATGCTTCGATGTCGAGTGGTGGATCTTTCCTTAGTATTTCACCTCTTGCTTAATTAAACTCCGCATCTAGTCCTGCTAGAAATATATGAACACGAAGACGTCCTAGGAATTGGTTTAAGGAAACTACCTGAGTTACAGTTTCTTCTTGAAATTTCAGCCGAGTATCAATTTCTTGGAAAATTCCAATGAGTTCATTGTAGTATGTGGCAAGAGGTCGACCATTCTGTCGAGTACTAAATGATTTTTGGTTCAGTTCAAACAATTGTGTTTCGTCAGTCCCGTCATAAAACGTCTTCGCAACAGCATCCCATATTTCTTTTGCGGTCTTTAGTCGAATGAACCTTTGAATCAGAGTGGGGTTCATTGAGTCGATGAGCCAACTCTTGACTTTGTTGTTATCCATAAGCCATACTTCGATTTGTTTTTCGTCCGTTTCGGGTTTCTTGGAGGATCCTGTGAGGAACCCTAATTTGTTACGTGCCGATATCCGCATTTCCATCAACTGTGACCACAATTGATAGTTCGAGTCATCCAAGATAATCCCGGTTGGGAAGGGAGCATCTTGAACGATTATTGTTTCTTTGTTGGACATGGTGATTCGCTTACAGGGATTTCGAAGGTTTTTCGGTATGCTCTGATACCATGTAACAGAGTATTTGAATTGTGGGAATAATTTTCGTATATCTCATTAACATAAACAATAATACATATATAGGAATACAACTAACCGACTACCATAAACTAAGGAGCTATACAAGGAAAACATATGCTAAATAATACACACGATAGTTTCTATGTTAATTGTATTCTAAATTAGATTGAGATTATCTGATCTTTGCTCTCGTCAACAGAAGGTACCATAGGTGGCCTGGACGCGAGATGAACGCTTGCCATAAGCCAAGTTTACAAGTCACCGGATGGCTAGAACCAACTTGAGCTGGTCAGTGTTACAAAACAATAACAACCAAGTTTGTGAGTATGACTTCACCAGAAATTCCTTTTGGTTGGTATTTACATGAAGTTCTAATTGACTTATTTTTCTTGAATGCATCATAAATATAAGTCTCCATTGGTCATTTGAAATTGTTAAATTGAAAATTAGTAACCCATCTATGATTAGTTAAGGATATTTTCCTGTGTTACATATGGCATCATAAAAACCAACGTAGCTTTGAAATTTATTGGCATTATATATTGTAGGGGAAATTGCACGTAAGCTCGTACACAACTAGTGTATTTTAGAATTGTAGACATCTTACCTCTATACTAGACGCATATCCCTCAATTTAGGTGGATGCTTCAGAACCTATCTTAATCTACATGTCATTAGTATAAAATTTTGCCTGCTTAAGAAAAAAAGGAAGCCCTTCACGTCATATTTTTCTTCCTGCCTTCACCACTTCACCTCACTTCATCATCCCATGGCCAATTCAATTCCATTCAATTTCAATTCTGAATCACTTACTAATTATTTATGGCTCAAGCATACCATCATCCTAACTATAGCTATAGGTCACATGAAAAATCACCTTCATCTATATCTTTATAATCATCATAAGAATACCATCATCATATTGGTCAGTTGCAAAATCACCTTCATCTTTATAATCACCATATCATATTTTGTATAATAATAATCTCTCAAAAAAGGTTATTTTGATGGGCAACGCTAACCCATAATTCTTTGAATCCGATGCGAACCTTCCTCAAGGACCGCACCTCAGGCAATGTTCAGCTGTTTCATGTGAAATTGCGGGGAGTTGGAATTGAACCCATGACCTATTTCTCAAAAGCTTTCTCTTTCACGACTCACGAGGACGCTTGAGCTGGAGGAATGATATCACTAGACTAAAGCCATAATCATATAATAATAATAATACCTTCATCTTTATTGTTAAATTTAAAAAATTTCAATTGCTTCTTTGATTTTATATATAATAATGAATAATGATTCTAAATGTTTTTTAATGCTCCTATACTCTATCTTATGTAAACTTAATCCGTATATACTAGATGTTCTTGAAGCATATAAAGTCTTCGATAAAATGACGCATACAATCTTAACATTTTTGTTAATGTAATTAAGTTGTTGATATTATTGTGTGAACCTTATAGGATCTTTTGAATTTTGTTGTCAATATTCTCAAGCTAGCTCATTTTTGGTAACGTGATTAACTTGCTGAAATTATTTATTTTTGTGACATTTATAGGATGAATGTTGTTGTCAAGCTTCTCAAGTTGTATTCGCTTGTGGTTATCAGTTACAAGCATGATGAGTTACCATACCATATCAGTAACAAGTATGTTAATTTTTTTCATCTTTAATTTTAACTTATAGGCCTTTAATGATTGTAGGATGAATCAAATTCCCAACCAATTTCCACATACTATATAATATGAGATCGATAAGACAAATACCCATTATCATTTGTTAAAATGCTTTATCAAATAATGACGATTACTAAGATTTGAACATTAACCCAATACTTCATAATCGGTCAATGAAAGTGAGGGTGGTCCATAGTTGGCGCCGACCACCATAGGTAGGAACGAAGAGAAAATGGAATATATCTTCGTAGATAAAGAGGTTGTTACGTGCATACAACTATTTTCACAATGTCTTTTTCTATACTTTTTGTATACTCTCACGGGTGTTTTATCAATTGAATTATTATTTGCAAGGTGATCGGATTCAGGCATCTGTCAAGCTTAAGTTGTTGGATAATTTACAAGACCTATTGTTACCTCAATCCATAGTTATGGTTCGTAATTTTCTGGCAGGGAATAACACATCCAAATATGCTACTCTACCATTCATCAAAAAGAAGTTGATCTTTTGGGATAAGACTATTTTTACAACGGTCAGTGACTTTGATGGTCCATCACACGGATTCCACTTTGTATCATTCTTAGATATTACTCCAAAAAACGTACTACAAAGAAAATAATATCGTTGGTTAGTATCCTTACATACCAATGTGTACTCTTTACCCTGCATGATTTATGTTACTAGTAAATTGTCTACTGTATGCACTCCAGATATCATTGGGTTTGTTGTTTCAAAAGGCGATATTGTTCCTTACTTAAAAACTGAGGTGCTAAAAAAGAGAACGACGATGGAGTTGATGGACACTGAGTGAGTATATAAAAGTCTCCATTATACATTATTTATGTCTATTATATATTGTATATTCATGTATGCTCAATGGCCTCTAAATATTTTCCCCTTTTCATTTAGACAAAACATGATGAATGAAGTGTCTTTAGAGTTTATGCTGAAGAGCTTAATCCTTACTCTCTGCACTCACACTTGATCACGCCTATATTATAATCATTCACTTTTGGAAAATAAGTGATTTCCAAGGTATGAAAATTTTGTATCCAATCGTTTCAATTCATATTATTAAATGTTTCCCATTCTTAAATTTAAAGTTCTTTGAGTATTACCAATGTTTATAATGGTATTATGTTCTTTTAACCGGTAAGATTAATGAAATTGAGACTTATAGAAATAGATTCTACATTCATCCATTTTATGATTACTTGAAACTTTCATCCCATCAATACATAATATATATTCCATTTGATTTACACTCATGTACAGTCTGCATGCAAGTGGTCTCCAACTTCCTCCTATGACTACTTTGGCTCTTACTCCTACAACGTCCAACCCTTCATCACCTAATGAAATGTTTACTAAATGTTAAGTCATCAACCTTGATGAGATCACCGATCATGTGAAGGTATGCATTATAGCATTTGGAATTTTCTATTAAGAAAACTCTTCAATTGTAAGAACTTTATATTTTACTTTTCTTACGAGTAATAGTTGATGACAACAATAACGTGATCTATTTATATACAAATTTCATTTTATGCAATGTATGCTATAATCGATATCATACATTACGATAAAGGACAGTGGTACACAACTTGTGGCAAGTGCAACAAAGGCGTCAAACCTTTAGAAGAAGATGATGAAATCAAAGACATGCCAAATGGGCTTAGATGTGATGATTGTTATCCCAAACCGCCAACATTGTTTCCAAGGTTCCAGTACATCATATATACTAACAATCACCTTACTAACTGATATAGCACATCCTTCATCATTAAATGATAAATTTTATTCCACCTCAGGTACAAAGTTCAAGTTCACGTTGTCAATGGTAATATCGTGTATATCCCCTGACTTTGAATGCTTCTCCCCCCTTTTATTAAATATAACTTCGCTAAGTAAATTACAGGACAACCAACAAAGACGTCAATTAACTCCCTTACAAAATTGAGGAAGAAGCTTATCAATGTCAAGATAGAGAAAGAATGAAGACAAAGCTTCATATGTCTGAGCTATATGTTATCCCTTTCTAGGAATTATGTTCAAGTGACTGTTTCAAACTATTTTTTTGTTCCATCTTTTAAATTTCCTTTAGTTTGTGTTGGTTGTGTCTTTAGTTTATCTTGATTTACACAAAAAATAAAACAGTTAAGCACGATTGTCGAACCATTGTTTATATATATAGTAGCCCCTTTGTCGACCAATTATTTGATTTTTAAGAGGTACATCAAGATTTGTAATTGAGTTCGCATAACTATGCACACCACATAATGTGATTCTTAAATTATGCCTATTTATCTTAAAAGCACATGAATTTATGACCGATAGTATCTCATTTTAGTCTTCTATCTATGTTACACACATCTTACTATCACAACATATTATATAATTTTCAAAAATTTGATATACACCTCCAAGATCAATGTTAAATAAACCTAACAAATCTTTTTTTTTTTTTTTTCTTTTTATTAATTGAACTACATTTAGGATGCCATTTATCGGACGATTTTTACACCAGTTCAAAATAGTTGTAGAGTTAATATGTAAAATTTTCAAAAACAATCTTGTCTTTACTACTTAGAATTCATGTGCTACCAATTACACATTTGTTAAGATCATAATTTATTCTGACATTTTCTAATTATTAATTTATACAATTATTCACATTTAAATGATAACTTTTTATGTGTGTGATGTTTTGTGACTTCGTTTTGTCGTTTTTAAGTTTCTCAAACAAAAATCCCACTACTTCTTAACCGTTAAGCAAACGAAAACATTAACAACGTAGAAAACTAGTGATAAAAAACACAGTGAGTTTGTGTAATCATCAAATAATCAATAAATGGACGGACCTCCAGTAAACGATTGTTGTTCAATTTGTCACGGCAATTTTCATATTCCTCATCAAGCCAATTGTTCTCATTGGTATTGTGGTACGTACGTCTTTCTCTCTTCATAACCTAATTAATTTTGTTTTCCTAAAGCCCTATTATGTTGAATCTCCATGTAAGTGCTGTTTATTTTGATTCTTGGGGCTAAAACTGTAATTATTTAGGAAATTAGGGTTTTGACATGAAGAAGATTATGGATGTATTATGTATGTAACAACTGTGTAGATATACACAAAATTGACTATTGTAGAAAACGATCTTTTAAGGTACATGTCTAAGTTGGATTCTGGTGCTGACATATGTATTGATGCTATCAGTTTTTATCCTTTGATGCATCACTTTTTCAAATTGATGCGCTTTATTCACATTTGATGCATTGAAAAGATAGGTGCATTAGACATGTGTCAGCACTATAATTGTTCCTACGTTTTTACGTTAAGGATCCTGTTTAGTTGATCCCGTTTTTACCAACTAGAGAGACGATTAGTGATGTATGGAATAGTCATATATTTCGTCACTGTTTTGCTGTTTTGATAGTAGTGTAAGAATGTAGTGGTGTGTTGAAGTAATTTTGTTAATGTCATAGTTAGGTACAACGTGAACAAAAATAAGTCATCATAACTTTTGATAGCAATCAGGGTTCTTGTAACACCATGGGAAGCCTATAACTTGTTTCTACTTTTCATGTTAGTTAAATGTGGTTCCCAGTTGAGGTGGTACTCAGTGGTAGAGATATAATACAGGGTTAAAGCTAGAGCATAGCAAGATGAGCGGACTGAACAAGTTGGGTATGGGTAAAATTGGGTTTGGGTTGAAACTTGTTATAGTTTCGTATGAGTCGAAATTTGAAATGGGGTTGGGGTGTATTGGGGTGGGTTTGGCTAAATGGTTGATTCTCAAACGCTTCTTTGTTTATTTTTTAGAATTTATATTATTGATTATTGATGCTAATTATGGTTAAAAAAGAGTATTATTACAATACGAGTAATGAATTATGGAGAAAATCTTTGGATACAACATTAGGAGTCTGTTTAAATTAAAGGTATACTTTGAGCGGCTTTTAACCAGTTTAACCCGTCCCGCTTCTAGCGAAATATTTTTATTTTACCCATCTGAGGTAAACACTCCAAATCTACCCATTTATCAGTAATTGAGTCAAAATTTCTATTGAGTACTCGAATTGTCATCTTAATAACTAATATGTATTGTATGTTTCTTTTCTTTGTTAGGGAATTGTATTTTACAAGTTTGGAACCATGGTTCAGCATTACAGCCATGTAGATGTCCTCTTTGTCGTCGCCAGATTACTTTGTTGGTTCCTAGTCAAGCTTCCTCTCAGCAAGTTCATAACCCCGAAGCTTCTGAGATCTTGAAAAGGATCGAAGCGTATAACCGTCTCTTTGGTTCACAATCGAGCGGTCTTAGCCAGGTATTCATTCATCTACTGTTTTTGGATGTAAATGAGAGTCATACGGATTTTCAACTTTAAAATGGATACAAGTTTGTTCAACTTTTCAGAATCTATGTTAAACAGATTAAATGTACAAGAATTGTTTCTTTTAAACAAAACAGGATATTGTGGTTGTTAACCAGGCAGGATATATGCACCGATTCAATATTTTTAATGGTACTAGTTTAACTTCAAAAATCAAAAGAGACTTGTGGAGGAAGGATAAAATAGTTAGCCAAGAGCGGTATCACCTGATAGAACATAGTGAAATTCCAATGCCTTATGCTCGGCAATTTATAGACGATTCTGTTCGATATAATATATTAGTGAACTTACAGATCATCTGTAACAAAAATAAATGAAATGCTTGATTGTGTCAATTTATATCCTCTGAATCATCGACAACGTTCTTTCTTTCTCTTTAACTTTTGACAGTATTTGTAATATGTAAGTTATGTTGCAATCACAATATTGATATTGTTATTACTCATGTATATATAGTAATTTATGGCTGTGTTCGCTGTTAGTAGGAAATTACAGACTTATGAATTTTGACCACCAAATTATTTTAAAGGATTGTTTGAACCACTTGTTTTATGTTCTGTATTGATATTTTGGGTTCTTGTTGAGTATATCCATATCTATATAGATATTTTGTAACTATTTATTATTCTACTATTATTAATTTTGTTACTATGATGATTAGTATTATTCTTAGTTTTACTATTAATTTTACTATTATAAATTATAGTATTCTTAACTATTTTCTTTAGGCATACGGGTCTGCCAGAGGTCGTTCTAGAAGCAGTCTCTCTACCTTCCGGTAGAGGTATGACTGTCTACATCATACCTCCCCCATACCTCTCCCTTGGCGGGATTGGTTTGTTGTTGTTGTTGTTGTTGTTGAGGTATGACTGTCTACATCATACCTCCCCCATACCTCTCCCTCGGCAGGATTGGGTTGTGGTTGTTGTTGGTAGCAAGTAGTTTTCATTTGGACTCAGATTTTTATCACAATGTGGTCAGAGTAGGAAAAGTATGACAAGTATGAGATGATTATATGACAAAAAGAATTAGAAGGTGATCATATTTTATAAAGACGTGTGTCTGAAACCTTTATTTTGATTTTGTTTTTGCAGAGAGTGCAAGACCTTCCTTTTCTCCTCAGAAGGTTGTTTAGAGAACTGATGGATCCTCAAAGATCTCTTCCTTTTGTCATTAAAGCACGCGTATATCTGGCTGTGAGTTGATAATAGTTTATTTCTATTGTTGCCTATATACGATTGATATATGCTAATTGTTTCTTACAACCATCTTTTAATTTAAGAATGCGATTACATTTGCTGGCTGTAAATTTAAATATGACGCTTTCATTTGAAGACAAACTTCGTATAAGTGAATTGGTTTATAACATATTAATTTGTATAAGTCTTTGATCTATCAGATATGACTACTAGTTTTGAATATCAAAATTAAATTGATGACAACCAATTTTGTTTTAGAACTTGAATCGTATGAGTCGTGCTTTACGTAATTGATTACATAGCAACAAGTTTTTAGATTCTGGCTTGTTTATAAAGAAAATTCTTGAGAGTATGAAAACAAATAATAAATGCATGTGGGGCGGTGTGGAGGGATGTCCATGGTCCTATGTGAGCTTAAATATTACAAATAAATGGGGTGGATCTTAGCCATGGTTCATCTCTTTTGATTAGCTGATTTATGGGTCTGAATGTCAGATCCCGATCATTAGTTAGCGGTTCAGATCATGATATATTTAGCTGCATCATGTGTCAAAGTAGCATCCTTGGGTAGTTGGGTATACTATTTATTATGAGTTGTTTCCAGTGTTGAAGGTACACTAGGTGAGTGTCACATAGAGGAGATGTCTGCCAATGAGACAAAATTGGTGTGTCTTTGAGATATTATATCTCAAACTAACAAAGAGACAAAATTGGCGTGTCTTTGAGAGCCAGACGTCTCTCTGAAAAATGCGTAACATAAACCAAATTGAATTATTAATTCAAACGTACCACCTATCAATCTAGTATCTACTAATCTTCTATATAGAGATAATTTATAGTCTGTCTTATATGTGACCCGTTCCCATAATTTCTTCAACTAAAACTTATTAGCTTGGCAGTTATATTATTCACTTTGTGTTCTTGCCATCTTGAACTCTTACGTGTTGCACATTATCGATTTGTTGTTTAAACTTCAATATGCTTGTGAAAAACTATGCTCTTGTTGATGTTGTTTCCTTTTCACACACAGCTAATATCAACAGCAGTATACGTACTCAGCCCTGTGGATATTATTCCTGAAGGTATGCTGCTTTACGTCATAGTGCATAACTGCATATTTATGTTAATAAGTTCCATCAAGTCATCAACTGGTAATTCTGATTTATCAAAATGTTTAATCTATGGTGATATACTTTTTTCTTTTTTTGACAGCATTGTTTGGAATACTTGGTCTGTTGGACGATGTCATTATAGCTCTCATCTTCTTTCTTCATGTTGGTACCTTGTACCGGGCTATACTTGTGCGTCGCTATGGAGGATCTTCCACCTGACTACTTAGGAACCTCAAATGGACGTTTGTTGAATTTTGTTTACATATATTATAACAGTACATCAATACCATGGAACGATGTTATCTCAGTTCTTAGACTGTCGGTTCTGTATTTTAACAATTGATGGCATTCGGCCCAATAGTAACGTCTACTATCCGACAGATGTTTATATGGACAGCATCATTTGAAGTTCTCTAGTTTTATTTTTAGCAGGCCTAAACCATAAAAAGCATCTTCTATTGAAGTGTTGAAAGCACAAGACCAAGCAACTAAGATACAAGTTGACTTTTTCAAAAAAAATGACAGATAGTGATACCATTGATTTAATTTCCAATCAAAAGTGCATACTGACAACAAAGTCCAAACAATGCTTTCGATGCCACCAATAACTACATTACGTGGTGCTTCCTATTCTCATCGATGTAGTTCATCATACATAAATTACCAAGTTTATTGTCTATGAATAAGATATATTTAAATAGATTTAAGTTAATAACAATGTATATGCCAAAAAATCAACTTTCATACTTAATTTTCAAAAATGTGACTGATTAAGATATGTTATCTTTGTTTATATAAATCAATAATTTTATGAAAACAATAAAGACTATTCTAAGATCCGTATATAAAAATAAAAATTGGTTTTGTTAAAGTGTTATATTTTAAGATTTATTGTTCTTTTATCGCTAAATTTTAACTTTTTTCCTATAGTACGAGCCTAACTTTAAAAACTTCTATTATATGAGTGATATATACTCTGTTAAAGTCTAAGTTACAATAAGTCACTACTAACAGATGCAGTGAATGAGTAAACGTTAGTGAATATTCTAAGTACAAAAGAGGTCACTCTTCAGATTAATCAGTGAGCATTTCTACATAGTTTACACTAGTGTCGCTGCTAACAGGTGCATCGACAAATAAAAACACTTGGTTTATTTTGTCATTTATAAATTACATAGTTAAGGTCTCTAACCCAATAATATGTTTTATAGGTAAACATAGATTTAGTTAATTTGTTAAATCTCTTTAATCTAAAAAGAAAAGTTACTAATTTGTCGCTAATACCGTTAAGGGTTTATTGTTTGAAAATGTATTGAACTTTACACTTTTTATTATTATATGTGAAAAACTTTGAAATTCATTTTAACTTACTATTGTATGTATAAAACTTACAACAAAAAGCAACCAAAATGCATATGATAGACATTTTTAAAATTTGAATACTACATTATGAATTTTTAAAATTCAATATATACGATAATAAAATATTTAAAATTAAATACATTCTGAGACCATAAATGCTACCATTAATTACTAATCTTATTACTTTTACACATCCTAATAGAAGTATATATGGTAATTTATTTAAAATATTACATCAAGTTAACACTTTTTGGGAATACATGGAACGAAGTTAATATTTAAGTGTGTTTTGCCATTCAACACACATACTCACTTGTGATCGAGAGGGAACTATATATCACTGTAACAGATCGTCCCATCTTGTTCAGTTAAATATGATTAATTGCTTCGTTAGGTATCTATTTTTACGTATTTTATTATAATCACCTATAAAATTTGCTATTGTATGTTTCGAACTTTATATTTTTGTATATTGTATGTAATGGGTGACTGGATGACCGGAAACTACCGGTTTCGATACATACAATAGACATTTTTACAAAGTTCGATACGGACTATAGACATTTTTTCAAAAAGAAAAAAACGGGTATCTGCTCATCCGGTCACCCGTTACATAAGATATACCAAATTGTAAAGTTCAATACATACAATAGCATTTTTAAAAGATGGTTATATACAATGATAAAAAAAATCTAAAGTGAGATACGTAACGAAACAATTAACCCAATAAAATCATGATAAAATTAGACTTGGCTCGAAGTTCTTATCTCCCTACTGATAAGAGACATGTGGTTACAATCATGGTACAATTCCGAATTGCTATCACATATACAGACTTTGAAATTTATCTTTTAATTAAGCATTGGACTATTGGTCGAGACTTTGTTAAAAACTGCTCCATATATAAAATATTTTGAAAATTTAAGTTTCTACCGCAAATATAAATGATTAGTTATATGGTAAATTTGTGTCACGTTATATGGTACATTTTATCAGAGCGATTCGAAAAGAGCTTGACCCCTCCATACCGAATGTTAGCGACCTAACAAACCATTATCATGAACTGTGATCCTGTAACGAGCAATCCAAGTTCCAGGTGACTATGGTTTAGCATTAGCTAAAAATGGAAATAGTTGCTCAAGGTTTATTTAAAAAGAGAAAAGAATTACGGAGTATTATTCATAGTTTGTATTTACATATAACATATTGATTAATTATGAACTTTGCTTTTATTATAAAAAAAGACAAAAAAGTGTGAGTTGCTTTCTTACAACACCCGTCTGCTTATATATAACCAATTTAATGGAAGAAAAATTAACAGCAACACACACATAGACATGGATTCAGAGCCCATAATGGATCAGAAAAAGCCTCATGTAGTGTTCATACCATTTCCAGCACAAAGCCACATCAAGTGTATGCTTAAACTAGCCAGGCTCCTGCACCACAAGGGCCTTCACATAACCTTTATCAACACTGAGTCGAACCACAGGCGCCTTATGAAGTATGGTGGTCTCAGTGAGGTTCCTGGTTTTCAATTCAAAACAGTTTCAGACGGTCTCCCTGCTACATCAGATGATGGTGTTGAACCAACTCAAACAACTGAAGAACTTAGTCTCTACCTCTTAACCAGTTTCCATGATTCCTTTCTTGATCTTGTAGCGGGGCTTGAAACTCAACCCACTTGTATCATATCTGATGGTTTTATGACGTTCACAAATGTCATTGGTGCTGCAGAGAAGCTCAAGATTCCGATCATCCTTCACTGGACAATGGCTGCGTGTGGCTTCATGGCGTATTATCAATCTAAAGTTCTTATGGACAAAGGACTTATCCCACTAAAAGGTTAGATTTTCTAATTCGAGCACACGAAAGATGGGTTATTTTAGTACAGGTTGAAAGCGCCGTGTACGTCAGGTTGGCCTGTAAACACTTCAATGGAATCAAATTTCTTCCATTTTTTGAATTTAAGTTCTGATTAATATGAATATACAGTTTTAGTTATAATTACAAAGATGATTTAGAAGGTTTGACACATTCAAAATTAAAATTGGGCATTTGGGCAGCTATATATTTGACATGCATGTTTGACCCATTAGGCCGTTATCTTTTTAGAGTTTTAGCTAAAAAAAGTTAACTGACAAATACAATTGAAATCAACCCATCCATATGTAAAAGAGTCCTTATTTCCACCTCTAACTGACAAACGCAAGCTGCCCGCAGCCTGACCAACTCAAGCTGACCACCACTAGGGGCGCTGCCCCTAGGACCTCGCAAGCGGGGTGCGCCCCCCTTGACCCTCGCTATTGTTTTGGTGGTCTGCACTCCGCACCACCAAATGATCTATGTCCACTAATCTGCAATTACATTAAAATATACAACATACATCTACTTCATACAAGACTGGGGGCTTAGTCTATCTTGTTTTCCCTTCGGTTGAGTTCATTAATCCTGTACCATTTATGCAGATGAAAGCTACTTGACAAATGGGTACATTGATACGTTGATAGGCTCGATCCCGGGAATGGAAAAAGTCCGTTTAAGGGATCTACCTGAATACATCTTAGCAACAGAACCTGATGATGTTGCCTTAAATTGGGTTTTGGGTATAGTTAAGATGGCTGATCAAGTTTCACACATGATTATCCATAGTTTTGAAGAATTAGAAACTACTCTCATCAAAGAGCTTAAATCGATCGCACCTAATGTCTATACAATCGGACCTCTTCAGTTGCATCTAAATCAGATTACAGAAAAAGAAGTCGCTAACTCAAATTTCAATGGATATAGTTTATGGGAGGAAGAACCCAAGTGTATCCAGTGGCTACATTCAAAGGAACCTAACTCTGTGGTGTATGTCAATTTTGGAAGTTTAGCAGTAATGTCGTTGCAAGACCTGCTAGAATTTGGTTGGGGACTTGTTAACAGCAGCCATTATTTCCTTTGGATTATAAGGAATGATTTGGTTGATGGGAAGCCTGTGGTTTTTCCTCAAGAACTCGAAGAGGTGGTTAAAAAAAGAGGCTTTATGGCCAGCTGGTGTTCACAAGAAGAGATCCTGAATCACCCATCTGTTGGCGGGTTCTTGACTCATGGTGGATGGGGTTCAGTGACTGAAAGCTTGACGGCTGGGGTGCCAATGGTATGTTGGCCAGTTTCTCATGACCAGAAAATTAATTGTAGACAAATGTGCAAGGAATGGGAGGTTGGTATGGAAATTGGGAAAAATGTTAAGAGGGATGAAGTTGAGAAGCTTGTAAGGGAGTTAATGGACGGAACAGATGGTGAGAAAATGAGAAAGAAGACTTTAGAATGGAAGAAAATAGCAGAAATTGCGACAGGTCCTAACGGATCATCTTCTTTAAATGTCGAAAAACTGGCTAATGAAATCACCTTGTTGTCAAGAAACTAGATTTACTTTCTTCTGGTACTTTGTAACTATCTTTTATAATATAAAGAATGCAAAATCAACAATTATGGTACTATTAAAATAACAAGCTTAAGAATCTTCTATGTCAGAATCTGACTCTGTATCCGACTGCAATACCGTCTGTATTCTTCTATTTGTATTGGCTTCCAGTGGAGGCAGCCCATCATCTTCACTAGAATCCGACTCCTCATTTTCCTGTGCAGTTGAAGGATTCCTCACAGAGTTCCCATTAGAACTGTCTACTGTGACTGATCTAAAGATTTCTGACCTGCATTCATGAGCATAACTTCATTTACTGAAGATGGCAAACTCACAAAAGAATAAATCAACTTGCAGATAGAGTATTTCCTTTAAGCATATGGACATTAGGTCCTAGTCAAATTTTTATGATAAATCGGCGATCTTGAAACCTGCCCTTTCTCTTTGTGATCCAAACAAAATAAATAAAAAATGACTTGGTAAGTTAATGTAGAAACTAAACATTCGGGAGACTTTTGT
Source organism: Logfia minima (assembly GCA_963921325.1). Classification (NCBI taxonomy): domain Eukaryota; kingdom Viridiplantae; phylum Streptophyta; class Magnoliopsida; order Asterales; family Asteraceae; genus Logfia; species Logfia minima. Next base: position 3,442,042 of record OY992773.1, read on the forward strand.
AACACTCTGACTTGTTCATGGAAAAGAACTTGAAGAACAACACAGATAGTATGTGATATATACATAGATATCCCTATCTCGTAAAGAATTAAGTAATTGGAATCCAAGTCACCTCGTCTTATCCACATGCTTTTTTGAAACTTAGCTGGGAAAATAGCCAACGCTTTTTCTCCTTTGGCATCAGTTTCCTGTACTCAACATATCGAATGAAAATCAGACTGTCATGTAATTAACCAATCACAAGTGATGAAGAAGCACAGTTATACCTCCTCGATTTGATTGTTGCCTCGTAGAGAAACGACTTGCATAATGCTTTGACTAGCTTAAAGAGTTGACGTACGGAACTCATGCAGAGTGATTGGGATGTCATTTGATTTGATTATCTTATTCTAAATTATCCACGTAGAATCCGATTCTTACACACGGTTGTAAATCGTATTCTATTCGAGTTTGGAATAGAATTCCCCCTTGGTAGAACTCAATTGCAAAAACTGTTAGGAGATTTTGACTCAATTTCCTAGTTGGTAGTTTTATTGTGTTGCGTATTTTAAGAAGAGTTATTTGGAGAATTCGATTTTGAATCAAATTAGAGTTAGAATTATGTATTACTTATGTATAGAGTTGCTAGGGTTACATAATTCTTTGTGAGGTGGTTGAGAAATAGAAAGAACACACGAAAGTCTCCCTCTATTCCGTGAGGTCGTCTTGATGATTCAATAACGACAGGGCAGATTCCGTTATTATAATATACCGTTCAGAGTGGTGTGAGAATATTCAAGAGTATTAAGAGTTGAGTATCTCTAACTTGTAATATCTTTTAAATAACGGATGTTAAGTAGCCTACGAGTCTCGTGATTTTTACTCTCTTTTAAGAGTTTTTTTAAAAGTATGTGCGTATTGTTTTTCTGTTTCATGCATGTGTTTAATCATTGACTTATGCATTATTATATGATTTGTTGTGATGGTAGTCAATCCCACAATTGATATTGGAGCAGGTCGATCCCAACAAAAACTGTGTTATATTTCTTTTTAACTGGGTTATATTTAATGTTTTATAGTAATGATACTTAGCATGACTGTTTTTCATATATATGGTGCACTTCGTAGCCAGTAAGATATTATCACAAGACTACAAGAGGATAATAAATCAGTACAATAATAGTGTATATTAATTATTCTTTAGAAGTTGCACAAAATAGGGACCTACAATACAGATGCTGACGATTAACACGCTCGACAAAATGACTAGTGACACCAACTAATGCCATGCTATTATCGCGTACGTCTCTTTTGACAGTTTTGAAAATTTGTCCCACAGGCATTCTGAAAATGATCAATGACTGTTAAATATAAATACAGAAAAACTAAAATAGCCAAATGAACCACAGTATATATTAAAGGCCTGATAGGTGAATAAGAATACAAAAAACATATTTTGATTCTTTTGTACTTTGTATGATATGATATTTTTACTTTCATAATGATATATATATATATATATCATCTTTTATCTTCACTGTGATTTGTTACTTCTGTAAAAGTGTGTTTAGATAAAGGGTTTTGGTATATGGAATAGGAATGAAAACGATTGAAATTACTTGTTTATTTAAGTGGTATGGATTTTGGAATGAAACTCTGAAGGTTTTGTCAAACCCAAGAAAGATGTTGGGTTTGAAAGTGACATCCATTATCATTTTATTTCACTATCAATTATATATATATTCATAGTAGTAGTAATTCTTCTAAACAAATCAATTGCACCTTAACTATAGTAACACATTAAGATATGTATGTTTGATTGATAAGGATCTCAATTTATTATCTTTAAAAAAGTAGTTGTATTTGAAAGTTGAATCTACTAGTCAAAAGTGCAGATGAGGAAATGTCATATGGTAGACCAAACGGAGAAAAAAACACTTTCTCTACTTGGTGTAGAAATAAATACAAGTTATCATTATGGTGAAGAGTCATTTTGTCTCGCATATTAAAACTGTGAGTCCCATATTTTAACATAAAAATGACATTTTAAATGTATATAACTATTTAATTTGAGATAATATGACCTTTTATATTGTTTGATCTCAACTATTTCTATAAATTAGTATTTTTAGCCCGTGCAATACACGGGTTTTCTTAACTTACTAATTGTCAATTACTTGTTGCTAACCATCTTCTTGCATGGTCACAATTTTAATTATTATCTGTTTATTTGATGACTTTAGACATAGTTAACAAATTTTATAACAAAGTACTAATACCAAGTTAGATATTATATTTATCCAAATATACACATCTAAAACACTTTATAGTCATATTTCTCTATTGTTATATTTTTTACTAAGATAATATCACGGTGACCATTATACATCTAACCTTATGTGATTAACAAACACTCACCATTAGAATAATCCATTGTGATATTCAAGAAATTTGTTTAATCAACAAAACTTAATCATTTGTTCCACTAAAAAGTCACACACACGTTATAATTTGTTTATTGGAATTTTATTGTTATAAAACGATTAGAACATATTATTTCACATGAATTTGTAATTTATGAAAAATGAAGAAACATATGAAAAAATTGGTGCAAGTTGTAGGTACTTTAACACAATACTTATAATAAAATAGCGGCATGTCATATGAAAAAATTGGTGCAAGTTTATTATTATTATTTTAGATTGTTTATAACATAAGTATAAAGATAAGTGATAATAATAAAGATTAAACACTTATTTATTACACCATTAATTATATTAAGAACTCAAAAATTATAGGATATGTGACTTTTAAGATAAATTATTATTATTATTATTATAAATTGTTTATCACATAAATATAAGTATAAATAATAATAATAATAATAATAATAAAGAATAAATACTTATTTATTACATCATTAATTGTACCAAAACTCAAAAATTATAGGATAGGTGATTATAAAGATTAATATTCACATAATTATAATCGCAAACATTTATGTTTTTCTCGAATGTTACTTGAATTCACAATTCAATAGTTATTTGTTTATCTCAATACCGTTGAAGCCGCCCTAATTCAGGGATGAAGTAAATTAAATTAAATTAAATAATATATGTGTGTATTTGTTATTTTTGGTTCAAGTACGTAACTGAAAATTGTAGGCATAAGAACCCAATTAATAATGGACTACGACATTGCGATAATTAAGGACATGGACAGTTGAGTGCAAAGATTAACGTATTGAAACTAATATACTCCGTATATAAAACCAATAATGCAACTTAATTGTGCACAGATGATGGTGTTGAACATACTCAAACCATATATGAAATGAGGATCTACCTTGAAGCAATAATGCAACAACTATGTAATCCAATCCAATAATGCAACTGCTTAAGACTGCTAAAACTATGGGCATCCTTAAGGGTGATGACGTGGGCGACCCAGAGCCTCCAAATTTATCCCAAATAATGCCATAATTCCAATATCAAGGCGACATAAGAAATCAAAATCCTTTCTGTTTTGAAATAAGAGAATTTTTATTAGTAAGAAGATTTAGAATGATATATATTTAAAAAAAAAAAAGATATATGTTGATTTAAGGGTTCGGTATCGACATTTGATCGACATATTAGAGTTCGATTAAAAGAGTTAGAAATCAACTATCGGGACAATAACTATTACTCTATTAGAGAAACAATTAAATTAATTGAAAATTGTGTAATTAAAACTCATTTTCATTTAACTTTTATATATGAATCCACTTAGAGGTCTATTTATATGACTTCATTTCGATATAAGTTTATAATTAGTGTATATCCCGTCCATCGGACGTACTCCAGAAACAAGCATTTTATTTATTAAAATACGTTGCATCACTAATAGCTAGGTTGTCTAGCATCTTTATAACATGAGTAGTACACTTGCATAGTTGCCTAAATCCAATTTTCAGAAAGTATTAACATATGTGGATAATGGATGTTTGAGATAACCGGATAAAGTCAATGAAGTTACAATGAGAACTAAATGTTAACAAAACGTAGGACGACATTTGAAATAAAAATGAAATGATTCTATAAACTAATTATAAACATTACAACCTTAAACATGTTGAGGGATTGATGTTCAAAACAAACATCACTTTTTTATTTCTATATTTTTAAAATTATATTTATCGTTCAGTCGCCATAAGTGTCATAAGAAAAACTGTGAACTCGACATATCAAGGCTGTAGAATTGTTGATTGGTTTGTCATATTTTTCTACGAATGTTTTTGATTGTTGTACGATGAACTTTCAGTTATATTATAATATATAAAACAGTAAATAATAATAATAATAATAATAATATAACATATAATACTACTATGAAGACATAAAGTAAGGCATACAAATGTTTTTCGGCCAAGACATGATCATCTAGATATTAGTAAAATACATAATCATCATCGTTATGTGCACTGGTGATAGATAATGTTTGAGGTGATAAAAATATATATATCAATGCTTAAAAAATGTTTAATTGATCAGATATATGATGATAGATGAATATAAGATGATATTATATGATGCCAATGTTCAAATATAATACGCTTATTAGTAGATGATTATATAACTAGTAAAATGTATACAATGTGTTTGAATCGTATCTTTTGAATGTAATGAAGATACTCAATAAAGTGTACGTATTATTGCCGAAAATTCAAAGGACTAAATCAAAAGGTAATCTTACTTGTTGAAAATAAAAATATTATCCAACTTCTAGATGATTAATGTATAGTGAATTATATTCCAGCCATCACCCTTAATAAGTTCAATGATATATTAGTAATTATTAAGGTCATTAAAGTAAAAACGTAGAAAGAGAGTATGAAAATGACATGTAACATTTAAACATTATAATTTGATGGTAAATTGACCATACGATTTTGATGATTAGGTAGTATTAGATGTTGACACATACTATTAGGGGAAGAGAGAGACACTTTTATCCTTGGCGTCTAAGAGTTCAGCCCTGTGAAATACATGAAACCAAACAAATCCCACAGAAAGCACAGTAACACAGACAGATGGATAAAGTGCCTAGAAACAATGAAAAGAAGCCTCATGTAGTGTTCATACCATTTCCAGCACAAAGTCACATCAAGTGCATGCTCAAACTAGCCACACTACTGCACCACAAGGGCATCCATATAACCTTCATCAACACAAAATCGAACCATAAGCAACTTGTAAACTACGGTGGGATTCATCATCTTGATGGCCTCCCAGGTTTTCAATTCAAAACGGTTCAAGATAGTCCATCTTCTGCTGCAGACGATGGAGTCGAACATACTCCAACTATACCTGAACTCAAGACCTACCTTGAAGCTAATTTCTTTGATTCATTTCTTGATCTTCTATCCAGCCTCGACACTCCGATAACTTGTATCATTTGTGATGGTTTCATGACTTTCACAAATACGATTCATGTGGCTGAGAAGCTTAAGATTCCCATCATTCTGTTTTGGACCATGGCTGCTTGTGGATTCATGGGGTTTTATCAGGCAAAAGTTCTAATGGAGAAAGGACTAGTCCCACTTAAAGGTTTGTTTTTTCATAATGCCTTAATTTCCAAAACTCAAGCCCAGAATGAATACATTTTAATTAATCAATTTCGCAATTTTTTTGTAGATAAAAGTTATTTGACAAATGGGTATCTTGAGATGGAAATAGATTGGATTCCTGGAATGGAAGGTATCCGTTTGAAGGATCTACCCGAGTTTATGAACGCCACAAGTCCAAATGATCTTACGTTTAAATTTCTCCTTGAAACCGCTCAAAAAGCAGATAACGTTTCACATATGATCATCCACACTTTTGAAGAACTAGAAGCTAGTCTCATGAAAGAGATTAAATCCATCTTTTCTAATGTCTATACTGTTGGACCACTTCAATTGCTTTTGAATCAGGAGCAAGAAATCCTAAGCAAAATGTCGAATTTAAATGGATATAGTTTATGGAAGGAAGAACCAGAGTGTGTCCAATGGCTACAGTCGAAAAAGCCTAATTCTGTAATATATGTAAACTTTGGGAGTCTGACAGTAATGTCTTTACAAGATTTGCTAGAATTCGGTTGGGGACTTGTTAACAGCAATCATGAATTTTTATGGATTGTAAGGACCAACTTGGTAGATGGGAAGGCTAGTGTTTTACCTCAAGAACTAAAGGAGGCGATGAACGAAAAAGGATTTGTTGGAAGCTGGTGTTCTCAGGAGGAGGTGTTGAACCACCCATCGATTGGTGGGTTCTTGACTCATGGTGGGTGGGGTTCGATCATTGAGAGCTTGTCGGCTGGGGTGCCCATGATTTGTTGGCCATTTTTGGGTGACCAACGAACGAATTGTAGACAAATGTCTAACAAATGGGAGGTTGGTATGGAGATTAAGAAGAATGTGAAGAGGGATCAAGTGGAGAAGCTTGTGAGGATGTTAATGGATGAAGCAGAAGGTGTAAGAATGAGAAACAAAGCTTTGGAGTGGAAGAAAATGACGCAAATGTCTACGGGGTCTTATGGATCGTCTTCCTTGGATATAGAGAAACTTGTTAACGAAATTACTAAGTTATCTAAAAACTAGATATTCATTATTTAATTTACTACTTCAATCATTATATTCATATATATATATATATATATATATTTTAAAATTTAACATTCATCATCACCAATGAATGTTAAAAACCTTTTTTAATGAAAAAATCAAGGGCTAAGATTTGTTTCCCCCCTTCCCTAAATTTTAAAGCTTCCTTATGGATCCTTCTCCTATATATATATATATATCTACTTTGATGTTTGGACATAAGTTTTAGTAGCTTTTGGCAAAAGCCTATAAGTTTAGCTAAGAAATAAAATTAGCTAGCTTTTCCAGAAAGAAAATAAATAAATAAAAGGTGGTGATAATATTATTGCCGAATACATAGATATGCTTCAATTAGAAAGATATGATATCATCGTCAAATACATTTAAACAAGACAAAAGAAACTATAAAGTATACACAATATTGCATACCAACAAAGTGACAAACTTGAAATTTGATAAGTTAACACAATAAGATGGTTTATATACTAATTAAATAGCTTGGATGAATGACCATGACGTACCAAATAATGTGTCAAAAATAACATATAAAATAATATCAAATCAAACTCTTGATTCTTAGAAAATTTCGGTATCAACTCAAAGGTTATTGGTTTAAAGGTATCGTGTTAATCTTTTCTAGAGGTTCAAATTCTAAAAATGAGACAAGTATATATATTTGTAGTAGTGGGGTTCTCTTTTAACAAAAAAACCAATTACGCACGTTAAAACTCACAGTTATATTTAAAATATCCGAAAGCATACTCATCAATTTTTGGTATGGGATCTGACACGAAGCGCCAGCACACAAGTTTCAAATCTATAGGAATTGACTACGATGTGTCCACGTATTCAACTTTTCTTCTAGAATAGGTCCAATACTTCTTAAATTCATCGAAAACTAGAATTAGAATACAAGATTTAACATTTTCATTGTTTGTATAAGAAATATATACTTTAATAAAATTATGCAAGAAAAAGTTATCCTCACATTGTTATTATCGAAGATGTATTGTACAAACCGAGTTACAACAAGAATTTCTATATGGTTTGGATAATTTTGTCATAATCAAACACATAAACCAGAGAACCAAATGTACAAAAGGAATCCTTAAAGAACACAAGTTAGTTTTGTCACAGGTAACCATGAATATATGTTTGTTATTTATGAAAACCAAAAGAGAACATTGAACATAAGTTAATTTAAAAATAATAATAATAATAATAAATAAATAAAATTGTAAAATATAATTATTTGTTCAATATCATTTTCATATGTGTAATTAGAAAAATATAAAAATTGCTAATAATGAATTTAAGTTTTCTCAAAGGAAATGAGTGGTAGTAAGTTTCAAACATTAATCTACTACTAAAAAGTTATACATAGAAATTAACATACTGATAACGATTTACAAGACTGTTTATTCCCAATTAATTAATATTTAAAAAACTGGACCGGACCATATAACACGTTGCATCATAAACATACGGTAGTAGTAATTAACAAACAGACAGAAAAATGGATGAAGTACCCAGAACCAATGAAACTAAGCCTCATGTGGTGTTCATACCATTTCCTGCACAAAGCCATATCAAGTGTATGCTCAAACTAGCCAAACTCCTGCACCACAAGGGCTTCCATATAACCTTTGTCAACACACAATCGAACCATAACCGACTCGTAAAGTCTGGTGGGACCTGTTATCTTGACGACATTCCTGGTTTTGAATTTAAAACGGTTTCGGATGGTCTCCCAGATGATGGTGTTGAACATACTCCAACTTTAGCTGAAATCTGGTTCTACCTAGCAACGAATTTTTTCAATTCTTTTCTTGACCTTGTTTCTGGGCTTGAAACTCCAGTCACTTGCATTATTTGTGATGGATTTATGACTTACACGAACACGATTTATGCTGCTGAGAAGCTTAAGGTTCCCATCATCCTTTTCTGGACCATGGCTGCTTGTGGGTTTATGGGAACTTACCAAGCGAAAGTTCTTCTGGAGAAAGAAATTATTCCGCTTAAAGGTTCGGTTTTTACTTGTCCCTCAATTCCAAAACGGCAAAAACTGAAGCCATAATCAACAGTACTCCATTAAAAAGTTAACCAAGTACTCAAATTTATACCAACTTACGTGTAAGATAAAATACTTATGTTTATTTATCTGATTTTAGGTACTCGATCAACTCTCGAATAGTAATTAAATACAAGACTTTTAACTTGTTTAATTATCCGGTACCCAGCCACCGAGCAAAGATTTTCGACTGATTTCATACCTATATATAACATATACTCTTAATCGATTGATATTCCTTATACATATTTAGTGAAAATGGAAAATTTGAAGTAGCCAAATTTTTCTATAATCATCAAATTCGGGCATAATAGCAAATCGACCCTCGAATTATTGAAATATAGGTTTCGTTTTTGCTTGCTATTACCATCAATCTATAGTGGTTTTATGAAACATAAATGTCAATTTTTAAGTTGAGAGGTCGCAAGTTACCTTTTTATGTCAATTTTTTTATTTTACAGAAAATTTTAATTTGAACCCCTATATTTATTTTTGCTTCACATAAATTTACAAGGAAATGAAATGTTATCTTTTTATTTGCTTCACACAATCTTTTCACTGCAATTTTTTATTTTATTATACTTCACTAAATTTTAATTATGAGTATTTATTATTTTTTTGACTTCACAAAAATTTGTTAAGTAGTGAAATTTTATTTTTGCTTTCATCATTTTTATATTAAGATCGTATTTTTACTTAATCTGATGCTTATATATATATGGAAAAGATCTATAGAAAAGCTCCAAATTATGAGGAATGATAGAAGCAAATTTCAGCACTTAATTTTATTTATAAATAGAATTTTTAACATTCATTAGATCAATGTTAAATATTAAGTAACATTATCATATATAACTGTTAACAATAAAAAAGTAATGGCTGAGAATCTCTACTTTCCTTGTTTTTTTCTTCCCAGTTTTTCCCTTCCTTTACCAAATACAAACGTGTACAATTTTTGGCATGTGGTGGGTTGGTCCTTCGAATGAAAATCCGACTACAGTTGATATATCACCATCTTATTAGGTTTCTAATTAATTATTAATCAACCTTGCATAATTTTTGTAGAAGAAAGCTATTTGACAAATGGGTATCTTGATATGGAAATCGATTGGATTCCTGGAATGGAACAAACCCGTTTGAAAGATCTATCTGAGATGCTGCTGACCACAGACCCGAATAACCTTGGACTTAAATACCTCTTGGAAACCGCTCAGGCAGCTGATAAAGTTTCACATATGATCATCCATACTTTCCAAGAACTAGAAGGTAGTCTTGTCAAAGAGATTAGATCCATCGTTCCTAATGTTTACACAGTTGGACCACTAGAATTACTTTTGAATCAAATTACTGAAAAAGAAACAAATTTCAGTGGCTATAGTTTATGGAAAGAAGAACCCGAATGTGTCAAGTGGCTCCAATCGAAAGAGCCTAATTCAGTGGTGTATGTCAACTTTGGAAGTATAGCAGTAATGTCCTCGGAAGATCTTCTTGAATTTGGTTGGGGACTTGTTAACAGCAACCATGAATTTTTATGGATTATAAGGAATGATTTGGTTGATGGGAAGCCGGCAGTTTTGCCTCAAGAACTCGAGAAGGCGATGAATAAGAAAGGTTTTATAGCAAGCTGGTGTTCACAGGAAGAGGTGTTGAACCACCAGTCAGTTGGTGGGTTCTTGACTCATGGTGGGTGGGGTTCGATCATTGAGAGCTTGTCTGCTGGGGTCCCTATGATTTGTTGCCCATTTTCAGGTGATCAACGAACTAATTGTAGACAAATGTGTAAGGAATGGGAGGCTGGTATGGAGATTGGGAGGAAGGTAAAGAGGGTTGAAGTGGAGAAGCTTGTGAGGATGTTAATGGACGGAGAAGAAGGTATAAGAATGAGGAAGAAAGCTTTGGAGTGGAAGAAAAAGGCGGAAATTGCTACTGATTTTAAAGGATCATCTTCTTTGGATACAGAGAAACTTGCTAATGAAATTACCAAGTTATCAATAAACTAAATTATCATTTAATATTTCTGTACTCTAATAATCACATATGTACTGTATGTTATACAGTTAATCAAACAAAGTAATTGGTATTCACATACATAAGAATACAGTATGTTACCCAAACTAAACAAATAAAATTCGCAAAGTTTAATGATCAATCTGTCTATTAACCCTTGTTAATTTTAAGCACCTTTGTTCAGTTCAATCAAATACAAGCACCTAATAGAGTAACTGTTGATAGTACATGCGACATTTTATTTATATGACTTACCTGAATATATATACTAAACGGGCTTACTGGAAAAGCCTACGAAAGCCTACTTTCGTGAAAGCAGGGAAATGTCGTTGGCAAGTTTCTCAACATTCAAAGAACACGAACCATTAGGACTAGTAGCAATTTCCATCATTTTCTTCCACTCCTTAACTTTGCTCCTCACTCGATTACCTTTTTCTCCTACCATTAACTCCCTAACAAGCATCTCGACTTCATCCCTACAAACATTATTCCCAACTTCCCATTCCTTGCAGATTTGTCTACAGTTAGTCGGTTGGTCCCATAAAATGGCCAACAAATCATAGGGTCACCAGCCGCTAAGCTCTCGACGGTCGAACCCACCCACAATGAGTCAAAAAACCACCAATTAAAGGATGGTTCAACACCTCTTCCTGCGAACATCAGCCTGCTATAAAGCCTCTCTTTTTAAACATATCTTCAAATTCTGGAGGCAAAACAGCAGACTCCCCAATAACATCCGGTCTAATGATCCAAAGAAAATCATGGTTGCTATTAGCAAGTCCCCAACCAAATTCCAGAAGTTGTTCTGAAGACATCACAGTTATGCTACCAAAATTGACGTAAACAAACTATAGCCATTAAAGTCTAATTTCTTTGTTTCTTCCTCTTTTTCTATCTGGTTCAAAAGTAACTGCAATGGTCCAACCGTGTAGACATTTGGGTACATGGGTTCAATTGCTTTCATGACATTCAACTCTAATGCATCGAATGTGTGAATGATTATATGTGAAACCTTGCGAGTCGTCTTAAGAGACTCTAGGCGATACTGGAGGCTGGGATTGTGTATGTCTGTGGCACGAGTCCTGGAATCCAATCTATTTCTGTGTGGAGGTACCCGTTTGTCAAGAAACTTTCATCTGTATATTGCCATATTACACCAGAAAGATTAAGAAACATTGTAAAAAGCATTACAAAGAAAGTGGCAGATTGAAAAAACTGTTACTTAAATGAAAAACTGTCGTTAAATAAAATGTGTCACAGAAGTATAGAAACATTATGCAGAAAAGTGTTCAAGTTCGACTAGCAAATAAAAATGTGCCACTAAATGTGCTACAGGTAAAAAGTGATATATAAACGGATAAGCGGAGGAGGTTTCCCTGATCAGGTTACACGGAGAGGGTAATTTTGTTTTTTACTCAGATGTACGTGGCCTTATTGGGTATCTCCATGATCGTTTCTGACCCTTTCTCTAATCACCCCTAAATGTTTACTTAGGAAAGTTCGAACAAAGTGTTGTAGTCAATTATCTCTTGAATCGGGAGTTTATTAATATTTAAGTTATTTAATTAGACTACAGATCAAATTTATTTAGATATTAAAGAAATATTGCAGTACTATCATACAGTACCATCATGTGATAATATATATTTGGGACACCAAATAAGATGTAAACCACAAAATGATAAAAGAGATACGATAAGGAGTTGGTGCCAAGGATAACCATCCAAGGGTACTTACGTTGAGACACATTAGTAAACCGTCAGGTAGCTGAACTAAGTTAAAAAGTTACTCTTCTAGCTGCACATATACTCCGTTTCTCCATTACGCAGAAAAACTTTTTATCATCAGAGGAAAAAAAAAATTAGCATCGGAGAAGAAACTTTTTTAATTAAGTAAAACCTTTTTGCTATTTAGTTTCATTTTAACATCTTCCTTCTGCTCAAAAAATTTCTAAAAATCCTTTCTACATTGGAGTAATAACATTTTTGCAAAGATGTTCTAATTAAATAATGATGTGGCACGGCACGTAACTATGCTTTAAAAGCTTTTCTCTTATTTTGGATGCTCTAATGATAGGAAACAAGTTGGCCCGTTTGTGAAGCTTGAACCCACAATGTTCTGGTTGTTGGATTATCCTGATAACCCTATTAAGCACTTTAATAATAGCTGTTAAATGTGTTACTATCCCGTGTTTTATGTCTTGGTATTAAGGGAAGCGGTTAGAAAACAAACCTTCTAGTGGAATTAATTTCTTTTAAACTATAGATCTGGAGCAATGTAAAACCCCATGAAAGCACATACAGCAAATGTCCAAAACTGCATAATTGGGACTCCAAGCTTTTCTCGACAGCATAAGTGGCAAAAGGCACAAACCCATCGGATATAATACAAGTAACCGGAGTTTCAAGTCTAGCCTCAAGCTCAATACGCAGATCCAAAGAATTGGTTATAAGAGATTCACAAAGTTCATTCATGTCTTGAGTCGTATGATTAGGGTCAGAAGGAAGACCACCAGGGATGGTTTCAAATCTGAACCCTGGTGCACCATCTGAGTGCGGCCGCCTGAATTAATGAACCGGTTGTGATTAAATTCGGTGTTGACAAAAGTTACGTGAAGGCCCTTGTGGTGCAATAGCTTGGCTAGTTTTCGCATGCACTTGTTCCTCAATTAGTTACAAACTAGTCGGTGGCGGTTATGAATAGAAAATATGATAATGATCAACAATGATAGTCATCTTAACGATAATGATTGTAAACTTTTATTTCATATATATTTTATGTTATCACAATAATTGTATTTTAATTTTATTTATTTTATATTTCAAATAAAGGTAATTATGAGGTGTATAAACTAAAAGAAACAATTAAATATAAATTAATCTAATTTTTAGTTTATATATATATATATATGTGTGTGTGTTATTGAAAGGGACATAAATGTAATTTACGAACTTCTAACTTTTAAACATTACATCTTATATTTAAATGCTTTATAAGGATTTAAGATAGGCGGGCCAAGTTTTTTTTCCATTGAAAAATCAAAAATGCAAACGTGCCACAGTTTAAGTGGCCTCCAAACTCTTAAAGCTCTAAATCCAGGAGTCCTGTAGAGAATTCATGACTTTCCATTCAAACAACAGCAATTAAATTTGTCAAATAAGTTAACCTTTTATACGAAAAATAGGACATCTTACTAGGATTGTCATATTTTATAGTCCCAATCTTGCAAACAAAATTGTGATCTTTGAATAACCTCAATCTTGACAACCTTATTTTTAAGGCAGATTCACACTGCAGAAAATACTGATTTCAACGACACTGCAGTAGCTCAGGACCCATCCAGAAAGCTACCTTTGTGTCACTATAAGTTTCTCATGAGATTACAATACCCACTAAAAACTTGTGGAATCAAATTTACGCCGATTTTACTTTTTTGACACATAATATACCCATAAAGTATTAATAAAACACATAATCATCCCAGGGTACCAAATGTACTTGCAATGAACACATTAAAATTATATGTCAGGCATTATAATCTTGTGAAGTTGCAAATAATTTATACCAGAAAATGGATGACAAATGAAAGGATAGCATAAGGATAGATAAAACCTTTCACCTAGAGGTAGTAACTTACCAACTTCAACATTTACCTATAAAAGGGTCAATCTAAGGTTGCTATTTATCCCAAACGGATCAAGTTGGCCAACTTAGAAAACAGTAGAAGGAGAAATAGGTTGAAAGTCGTCCAAAGTCTAACTTCAATGCATACAACCTCTTCAATCATTTCAGTTTATTCAATTCTTTTAATGCACTAATATCAATATCAATTCTATGATCATGGTTAACACTTACCTTTTAATTAATTTATTTTTTTAACAGCAAGATTGAGACGTAAACGATGGACGGATGAACGGGAAAATGTCTGATGGTCGACCTGAGCCAACCCAGCCGTTTCAACCCACACCAAAATACCTGTTTCCAACCCAAAACTATTTTGGCAAGTTACCAATCCACTCGACCTGCAAATCATAGCAAAGTCAACTTACTTTTTGTCCTGCCCAATGGAAATTTCTGGAGCTAAAAGTCCATCAAATCAGCGAAGAGAACCTGTCATTTAGAACAGCAAGAAATCCATTTTCTAGAGAAAAACATGAAAAGAAAAGGAACACGAGAAACTGTAAAACTAACAAGCTGAGATTATTTTTAGCAACTTGATACCCATACAAATACACAATTCTATGCCAACTGTCAAAAAACGAAGAAAAAAATGATACTAAAGAACGATTAAAAGAGAAAACCACTGAAGTCAAATTGGCATTGCACACTTTTTCTGGGAGTGACCCAACATATGGCAACGACCACATTGAACGATTCTTTTTGGTCTCTTAAAACTCTCAATTCTAAGAACCTTCTTTTTGGGTCGACCTGGTGGCCTTCGTGTCTTTGGTGGTCGAATTACCATTTCACTCTTTGCACCACCACCTTCATCACCAACATCTTTCCAAAGACTTTTGTCAGGAACCGGATAAATAATTTGTGAATATGTTTCCCGATAACTTTCTACTTTAAAACAATGATCAGCAAAAACATGTGCACTTTTTCCACTTGATATAAGAGCGGCTGCAGCATGTGCGCATGGAAGACCGTATAACTGCCACCGTCTACACGAACAAACTCTACTTCTTATATCAACAATATTTGTTCTTTCCGTTGACACAACTTCAAATTCAACTTCGTTGGCACGTAACACTTGATAGCAACGCGAATCAGCAACAGATTCAAGGATTCGTTGGTCCGCAGACGGTACCACTATGGAGTTCCACCTCATTCCCATATTCCTTCTATTTTCAAACCATGTAACCAATTGATGACGAATGTGTTCCATCAATTGAACGATCGGGAGTTCATGGCCTTCGAGAGCCCAATTATATAAAAGCTCGGTCACACCTAACGTGAAATGACCATAGCGTACGCCTTCAAAGTATGCTACGGCCCAAAGCTGTGGCTGGAACTCTTGAAACCATAAAATAACATCTTGTGAAACCTCTAACATTTCGGATATCTTGCTTTCAAACTCAACAGGTGTAAGGGCATACACGGCACTCCAAAAAATATTTACCAACTTCGAGTTTTTAAAGGTGTCACGAAAGTTTTCACTCACGTAACGCAAACAAAACCCATGAAACGCACTTGGGAAATGCGTCTCGACAGCCTCAACCATGCCTCGCTGCCTTTCTGATAATATGGTAAGTCTAGGCATATTGTCGGTATTAACACCAATAAGTTTTCTTAATTCCGACATAAACCACATCCAATTTTCATCACTTTCTACGTCAACCACAGCAAAAGCTAACGGGAACAAACCATCATCAGCATCAACAGCCGAAGCACATATAAGCGTACCTAAGTATTTCCCTTTTAAATGAGCTCTATCGATTTCCAAAAGCGGTCTACAAGCATTCAAAAAGCCAACAATTGACGCACGATAAGATATAAAAAGGCGTTGAAAACAATTATCTTGACCAGTCGAGAAAACAGAGGCTACACTTCCAGGATTACATTTTTTAACTTGTTCACAATACGATGGCAAAAGTTGATACCCTTCTTCAAAAGTCCCATGTAACGCAGCCATACTACGTTCTTTCCCACGCCATGCTTGCATATACGACACAGCAACACCATGTTGATCACGAATATCTTGTAAAATCTCTTTCGGTTTATACTGTGGATTATCCCTAATTCGTGACTCAACGGATCTCGCAACCCAACCTACAGAAGCCTGTTGATGATGAAGGTTTCTAACGCCTTCACACGTATGTTCACCATGAAGTGTTCTAATCGAAAAAGTAGGAACATTTGGACATTTCGCAACATGAACACGCCACGGACAACCTTCTTTCGAACATTTAGCTATAAAACGACTACGATCTGATTTCACTATTCGGAGATCAAAATGTAAGGCTATAGCAATATCTTTTAAAGCCCTTCTACATGTTTCAACATCTGGGAATTCTTGCCCTATTACTAAAGCGTGATTAGCTAAATCAATAGATTCAGATAAATCAATTTGCTGATGCTGATGATCATGATGATGGTCTATTAAATTAACAAAACTTTGTTCTGGGATTCCAACTAATGAATCTTCAGCCATTATAATTATAATCACTAATCCCTATTTAAGCTCTTGGAACACAAATTTCAAAAAGATTTTGAGGCATGATATGATGCAAAGTTTTGGTAAGCTTATAATTTGGTAAAGTCAAATTGGTAATCAACAAACCGTGATAAAATTGGGGATTTGAAGTGGCTGAACAGATTTCAAGTTTTGGATATATTTTCTTTTATTTTCAAAAGGGGGAAAAACAGGGAGAGTTGAACAGATGAATTTACCTTTGAATTTTGACCTGGGAATCTCTGAAGAAGATGAAATCGGGGAAAAATTGCATTGAGAGAGTGTAATTTTTGTGGTGTTCTTGCGGTGCCCTAAAATCCTTTTTGTTTCTATTAAAATTTGTGAAGTGATGAGAAAACCTCATTCCGGGCCCATGATTTCCTGCGTGTAGTAGTGCTGCAGTGAAAATTTTACCCTTACTTATCTAATAAAGGATTTGGATCTTAACAATAAATCTTAGTTTTTTTCCGATAAAATTACTATTTTACGCTTAGTTAATCTTTAATCAATTGAAGTTAATAAAATTAAATTTAATAATTAACTATAAAATTTAATATATTATTATAATTATTTAGGTTACAAAATATTTATCCCTATAATTATTTGAATTTTTATAATTGATTTACTAATTTAGATAACATACTAATGAACATTAATGTGTTGGTCGTTTGATATAAAAATTGTTTAAAATTGGATATTAATTACAAATTATAGATATCTTCTATATTTATTTATATATAAAGAGTTGAGTACATTTATTTAAAATGTTACAAAGACATACTTGAAATTTTGTACTACTATTTTAAATATGTTATTGGACATTTAAATAGTTAAGATAGTTCAAATGATTACTAACGCTAATATATTATTACTATATATATAAACATTTGATCATTTGATAGTGTTAACAACATAAAAATTAGTATCGTGTATTCAAAATCTAAAGCAAATAATACAACCATTTAAAGAAATGAATTAATATATTCAATACCCATTATTTATTTAAATAATATTAGTTAATAGCAAGATTAAATATTTGTAATTTAATTTTATAAAATTTTCATATATACTTTATATGGTATGGTATATATCTATACTACAAAATAATGTAGGAACATTGAGTATTTTATAATGTTTAAGTTTTAGTACAAACCAAATTATAATCTTTTAAATCATGAACCAATTTAATTCTAGCTCACCATCAAAATTGTGATCGACTGAAATATATAATATATTATTGAGAATAATTAAATGACACAAGGTGTGTAATTGATTATACATAAACTTTGTAACCTATTTCACCTAGTATAAACAATACTCACAGCAAAGATGATTGTGAAACTTGAAATTGTGAAGCATCACACATTTGACATAAAAATTAATTTGTCATCTTCACCATTCATCATGTTTTTGCTTTAAATTTTCAAAGACTATATTGCTAATGTTTTGATCATCTTTTAACAAGTAATGTTGTTTTTACTTAAATGCACTATGAAGTTTTCAACTTTAAATACATTTGATGTTTGATACTTTGGTTAAACTAAATTAATCATTTTTAAACTTAAAAAGTGTTAATAATGTTAATAAAGATACGTGGCTAAAAATTGAAATTATTTTAAAAGAAAGACCCGTTAACTATATTCACCGTTATGCATACAAAGTTATTATAAAAAGTTATAAAAATCAAAGGAGTGATCGAACCCAAAACCCTCAATTCCTATTCCTAATTACAGTGACTAGGCCAAACCAAATGAGCTCCATTGCATTTGTTTTCAACAACTAAAATTATATACAGAGTTTTCTAGTTAAGGGCCTCCATCTGCGGATCGCCTAGATCGCACTTTTTTAAAATCAGATCATTTATTCATTTTGAATTATATGTATATGTAGGATATATTGTATGATAGCCTTAAAAATAAAATAAAAAATTCAAAAGTATAAACAAAAAACCACTTATTATCTACATATCATTGATTGTACTTATACGAAGAATTGGCTAAAAAATCAAAAAATATAAATAAAACTAATCACTAATAATCAATATATCATTTATTTACTTTCAATCGTGCATAAATGTGAAATAGGTTGTATGATTATCAAAAAAAGAAAAAATCAAAAAATATAAATAAAATCACTTATCTAGATATATATCATTTATTATTTTAGATTATACATATATATAAAATATGTTCTAAAAAGATAAATAAATTCCACTAAAAACATGTACTGTTTACCAACATGTTAAATGCATATCTGAATATGTGTATGTAATACCCCAAATAAACATATACAGGTAAACATAGAGTAAAAGTCAATAGAACCTTCGCATTTTTCAAAATTTACATAAGTGCGCAATATATTTTGCAATACTCAAAATAACCAACATACTTTCATATCTCGTTTCGAAGAGCGCAATGTACAACCAGTAAAACATAGCGTACAAGTGTTTTAACTTTTTATTATGTTTTATCTTACTGGTACTCTATGTTTTATTAAATGTACGTTGTGCACATTGGAACAAAATTTAAAACTATGTTGCATACCTTGAAATAAAAATTTGAACGTTTGTTGCCTGCATTTGTATTTATAAAGTAGATTACGGATACTTATACATTTTGAAGAGTACAATGGGGTCTTTTTATACCATGAAAAAGATGTATAAGTTAATACATAAGAATTAAGATAGTAATCAGTGTGATCTTTGAGGTGTTCTCCTTGACGACTTTTCATTGGTTAAACAATTTTTATAATGAACCTTTATACCAATCGGAAAGATGTGGGGTATGTTTGACAACAAATTTATTGGAATTTATAGAAGTTTAATCTTAATTTGTACTAAGCTCAAGCAACTAACATTGTTAGCCAAAATTTTATGAGCTTATTGTAAGAATAAGCTCTGAAAAAAGAAGCTACTAAAAGTAACTTTTGGTAGCTTATTTGAGCTTAAAATTACATAAATACCACTTATGTAATTAGTTATCATATTTTTCGTCCTTTTATGTCAATTTGCATTTTTAAGTTCTAGTTCTAGTAACTTTCCAAAACACTCATTAAACAAATATAATCTCCATCTACCGGTTAGTTTCACCAAACATACCGTAATCTAAACAATTAATTGTCAAAAGAAAGAAAATAGCATACAGGTTGGCAAACAAGCTTATAAGAGCTTAAGTTTATTTTTCTTATAAACTCAAGCTTTTAGCATTGTTTAGTAGACATAAATTTAAGAGTTTATGTAAAGAAATATATAGAAGAAGGGTACTAGAATTGGCTTTTAAAAATAAGCTTGAAACTAATTAAATGAGAAATTACACAAATACTCGTTATGTAATAATTTATCATATGATTGTTTATCTTTTTATGTCAATTTAAATCTTTAGACTCCAGCTAGTTTCTCAAATACATATTAAGAAGAAAAAAGAAAAACTTCAACTTCCAGCTTCATATATAAACTGCAGCTCCAATTATAAGCTATAAGTTTTTAGCTTCAGCTATCGACTAATTTCATCTCAAATCAACATAAATAATTATGTATCCAATCAATATTCTTGATCCTAAAGACATATCTAAAGCATAAAAATAATAATATATATCAAAGAAAAGACTTTTTACTGTTGTTATAATACGTTTGAATAAACTTTGTAATATGACTTTAGATTACTTAAGTCATTTGTATAATTGATTCTACATATCTCCATATTCAAATGTTTTATAATGATTTGTGAATCTAAATAGCCTTTTCCGTTTATAGTCTTCTTAAATATTCTCTCGTTGAAAAACAATATTCCCTAAATGTTAAATTTATAATAGTTGATAGAACGAAAATCTTACCCTTATATCAAGTTAAGTTTGACTAAAAATAATTAAGTGACTGAGTTATTGAAAGTAATAAATGGAGGTCGATTTGAGAATTTAATATGTTTTTGTAGTTAATTTTTACAAATGAACACTCTTTTTGAGACAAACAAAAACAGTAATATTGATAATTAAATTGGGACGGGTGGATTATGATTTTTAAAGACACTTTTGTAGGAAAACTTTTGAATAAACTTAGCATTGCGGATGCTTTGGCAGTGTCTGTTCTTGCAAATATCGTATTTAACAACATAAGCTATGAGTCCTTTTTTCATATTATATATAGAGAGATTGAATCAAATACATTAATCCTTATTGTAAAATATTGCTCTCATTATTATTTATTGTTCACATTAAATAAGAAATTAAATTTCCCCCACCCCTTATTCCTCTCTATGTGTGTTTTCAGTGTGCATTATTGTGCATCAAGTCTATAGCGGGTCGTGCATCAAGTATGAATCGAGTATGCATCATGTTTGTATCTGGCAGTGCATCATGTCAGCATAGGGCAGTGCAGTAGATCCGAACCGGTCATGCATTAGGTTTAAATCAAATTGTTAGCTAAAAAATGGGGGATTTTAATTATAATTAAATGGTCATAATAATGCAAGCAAATTTTCTAATTCACCATTCGACTAAGTGTTATTTTATTTATTTTAAAATAAGAATTACTGTATTTGATATTTTTTGTTTGCGACTGATTTTGATGTGACATGGTGAACAATAGTTTCTTGTTTTTTTAGCGAAAAATAATAATATATTTAATTAGACATGGAATGGTGTTCCCATTTTTCTAAGATTGTATATATTTGAAATTTTAAATACTCTATAAATTATATATATATGTTTGTTTCAGAATTATTTACTTTTTTGTTTTCTATGACAAAATAAGCTGCTTTTGTTAAACTCTTATCTTTTTAAATTTATTATATTTTTTTATTAAGTAGATCAAACTTTTTTATAACATATATTCATTGTAAGAAGTTAAGATGAATCATGAAATGTAATATTTTTTTTTTTCAAAATACAATAGTTCTTGTAATTATCATCTAATTAGCAAGTTTAAAGGGATCTTAGATTTGCCTAAAATTATCATATTGATTTTTAGAAAAATGTTTTATTATGTACGGTTACACGCCGTATGTTATATCTATAGAGAAATGTGTAAGTAGTTGAGTTTCTTATGGTAGTAATGGTATGATTGAATTTTTTTATTTTTTTTTATTTTAACATTAACTAATCTTTTTGATAAAAAGTTTATATTAAAATTATTAGAATCCTATATTATTTAATATGAAATAAAATTTTTTAAAAAATACATATATGATATACAAATTAAATTTGTGTATCACAATTTTATAATTTTTTGTGTATCACACTAAAAAATTAATAGTGTGTATCGTACATAAAATTTATAAAGGTTGTGATACACAAATATAATTGTATATCATATATATATATATTTAAAAAAAAAATACTTCATATTAAAGAGTATAAAATTCTAATAATTTTGATATAATTTTTTAATAAAAAATTAATTAATGTTAAAATAAAAAATAAAAAGTTTATTCTTATTATAAGAAACTAAACTACAAGAACCCCTGTATCTATATAGTAAATATTATTTTTATATCCAGTTAGGAATATTAATAACATGTTGTCCTTTACGAATTAGAGAACTTTTTATTTTTCATGCAGTGCTCATATTTATCGTTTTTTATTTATTTTTAATTGATTTTTAATACTTTAAATCATTGTATCATCTGGTGGTTTTAATTCCTTGTTTCATTCGTTGTTTAGTAACACTCGAGTGCTAAAATCGTTAGTGGTGATCTTTCTACGATGTGAATTAAAATAAAGTAGTTTTGAGTTTAAATGTTCAAAGCAAAACTCATATGTTCAAATCAAAACTCACGTCCCTTTAAATGTAATTTTTATGATTATCGTAAGACCGATATGATCCAATTAAAATGGAGAATCCTATGATGAGTTATCCAAACGAGCAGACGTCCGGTTACTTTTTTTTTTCCGACGAATTATATTAAAAAACATAGACTCTAAGAAGGAGTTAGAGCAAAATATCAATGAGTGTCTTAACCAATCAATCCAATTATACACTTTAGAACCTCTAGATTTTAACTAAGAAAAAAAATAAATGAATGTTATCGAATAGGTCACATTTCCTCATATTATGAGAGCCAAATGTGACACTATTTCGGTACCGCTACACCATCCAAAAGGTAGAAGCGATGATAACATATAAACGTTCCTTCGAATCCTTCGAACCGCTTCAATTATCCACCCAAACGCACCAATCCTCGTTAGTAGAAATCACCGCCACCTTATATCAGTCCACTTCCGAATCAAACCCCACACTTGAGAAGCCGTTTGACACGAGTAAAAAATATGATCGCTTGATTCCACACTCACACTACAAACCGGGCATATAATCGATGGTATTTCCAGGCCTCTAAAAGATAGATTCAATCGATGCAGTAAACGATCCAACAAAAAATGCCACATGAAAATATTTACCTTTCGAGGCAAGCTTTTGATCCATCTCGTTTGAAATCCCAAGGAAGGCAAAGTTGCATCATCAATATGTTTTCTTGTTGACGCTAGAGTAAACATTCCATCCACCTCTAAACTCCAATGCCATCTATCTAATTCTGAAGATACTTCAAAACCATCAAGAAGGGATACTAACGAATTCAATGCAACTCCATTCCTGCCACCTGAAACATCCCTGCGCCATTGCCAGTTCCAAGTACCGTTTGAACGACGGTCACTAACATAGCAATCTTGAGATAAACAATTTCTTAAGATAAATTTATAGTCAAGTATAACTTTAGAAGATATATAATGGTTTGTTCGCCTTGCCACACCTGACACAAGATTACATCCTTTAAAGGCTCAGTCTCATGACCAATATGAAAGAAGTAAATCACATAACTCACATTTGAAAGGGACACAGGTCCATAATATGAACAGATGAGATCTTCTTTGATGATATATATAGGAGATACTTGGTTAAAAAAGAGGGGGTAAATGGGAATGCAAATGGGGTAATACCAATGGATCACTATATCGAGGATGAGACTGGTGGTTTTCTTTTCTAGTATAGAATACATATCCTATAAAACATACAAACAAGATCTATGCTTACCGAGATGAATTTGTCGAAATATTAAACTTTTAGTTGGTTGCTAGTGGCTTTGTCATCATTAATTAATTTTCTAGTTGTAGAAATAATTTTTTTAGGGTTTTTTAGTAAGGCATCATGGTAGTGTTTTAGTTGTTTCATAAACTCTCTTAACTCATTGATTTGAGATTATAACATAAGAAGTGTCAGTTAATCGGTTATCTTTTAAAATGCATGTGGATATTGATTAATAATCTATCTACTTAGGATTCATTTCTATATCATATCAATGAAATGCACGGAGTAATAATAATACGACGAGTCCAAGTAGGATGTATTGTAAGTAGGCTCGGAGGTAAATTGTATATATATACAAGAAGAAAAACGGAGGTTAAATATATAAATTCTTCTAATAAAATTATCCATTGTTACTTCTAAATTCTTCTAATATAATTACCCATTATTACATCTACAGTAATTATTTAGGTATAAAAAATATTTTGTTTATTTTGAGAAATTAAAAGGAAAAAAAGAAGAAGAAGAAAAAACCACAAAAAACTTTGAGGGAAACATTTGTCGTGTCGTTGAGATTAACATGATGAGGTTGTTGAGTTTATAGATTTCGCCGATAGCTAAAAAACATCTTTCTCAACTCCTTCCCCTGCTTTTTCATTCACAACAGTACCACTTGCATAAACCCTAATTTCAATCCCAATTCTGCGTAGATATAATTCTTATCCTGTTATCTTAAATAATAACTTCCAATTCATGGAGAATTCAACCGTTTATTCTTCTTCTCAAAAACTAGTTTTGGGTTTTACTCCAAAACCTCGAACTGATTCTATAATCTCCAAAAAACCCCTTTTTTGCTCTTTTAAAACCCCCCAAAAAAGAACCCTAATTTCAAAATTTACAACTTCAGTTTCTGCTGTTTCTCACAATCAGGGCTCAACCCCATCATCAATTACTAAATCAAAAGGTAATTCTTTCCTTTAAATGTTTCTAATTTTTGTGTTTGTTTATAGAATTACTTATTATCTACTTGGTGATATTCAGAATGTTGTACATCTATTTATAGAAATGAACGGATTTTTATAGGTGTATTTGTATATTGAAAACCAATGAAATTACCTTATTTGGAATGTAAAAGTCTGTAGTTCTTTATCAAGGGTTAAAATTGATTGATGTATTATATTTTAATTGATAAAATTTGCTTCATTTGTGATAATATATTTGTGCATATTCAGTATTACCTAACTTTAAATTATTTTCTTTTATATGAATTATGATTTTAATTTAAAGGAGTTCACATGTGTATAGAGAGGCTTGGGAAGGATTGCTTTGCTAAAATTTCACCTTCAAGCAATCAATATACGTCTTCGGTTGGTGCGACCCCACCAATTGCAGTGCCACCTCCATCTTCTCAAGTGTAATTATGCATCTGTTGTTTTTGTTCTATTCTTGATTTTTGTTTTTATAGAATGTAGAGTTGACTTGTTGACTTTTGATTGTGTTTTGTAGAGGTTCTCCTCTATTTTGGGTGGGAGTTGGTGTTGCATTCTCGGCGGCTTTTTCATGGGTGAGTGTGACGATACGTTGCTTGCATTTCTGTAAAAATAAGTTTGTTGCTTATTAGTAGAGGTGGCAATTATGACCCCTTTACCTGTGAATGGGACTATTCCGGTTGTGTTTTATCTCTAACAGTTTAGACAGATAAACGAAAAGAAGTTGGCTGAACAGGAAACAAGTCGAATTACCAAAATGTATTTTTAGTTCACCAAGCCTTGTAAATGTTAAAAAATGGCATTAGAATTGAAATATATAGTATATGTAATTTGTTATCTATTAATTTTTATTTTTTTTAACCAAAAGCGTTTCGGGGTCAACGTGGCCCGCTTTGACCCTTACAAAAATAATTATTTTACCTGTTATCTAACCCACCCTTACGACCTTTATTATTTAGACTTGCTACCCCTACTTCTATGTTTGACTAATGTTCTGTCCCGAATCGCAGGCGGCTTCATACTTAAAGGTAAAGTTCATCACATAGAGCTTTGTAATGATTTGTGAGGAAACTACTTTTGCTTTAGGCAATGGAAGGTATTATCTTATATATGCAATGTTGCATGGCGGTAAATCGGGGTCGCGAATGAATAAACTAAAATGTTATATTCTATCGTAGGACTGACTCCTATTTTATTCAAGTTATATATCAGGTTCACAAGGATATACGTTTTAGTATATTTGTAATTGTGGATCATGACATCATCAAGAGTTTATAGCCTCCAAAGTTTATTTACAGAAAGTGGATTGTTGTTGTGATAATAGTTTTTTAAATCACATTTAATTTGTTGATTATTTATAGATTCTGAAAAGATATAGAATAGTATTTTGGCCCATGCTATAAATTTATGACTTTGATCCGAATCTGTTTTGACCCGTTAGCCAATCCATCATCTTTATCACCTTTTATTGATTATTAATTATAAGCTTATTACAAATGAATGGTAGTGGGCTAAATACCAGCACCATGGTTTTAGATGAATCTTCAATGTCTTTGCCAGTCTATCGTGCTATCTGTAATGTCTTATAGAGCATTTCAATTTTGAGTTGGATAATAGACAAAACTTCACTTTGATTAGGATGCCATATAAGTGCAAAACGATTTTTAAAGCAGACTTTTGGTGTGGTAAGTGATAAGATGGCTATTTTGAGAAACCAAATAAATAAGAAATAAATAATAAATAAATAATAAATTAAAATGATAGTGAATTACATAATACATGTACTTTCAAGTGACATTACAATACGATATCCATCAAACACAAAATTGAAACTGTGATTTTTTTATCAAAATTTGTTTTTTACTAATTAATTTTACTAATCATGACTTTTGTGATAGTTTCAGTTTACTTTTATTAGTTTAAACTGAGGTGCTTTCTTATTCATAAACTTTCTTAAAAACCCTATATATAGTGAGCTATTAATATATAAATGCTGTAGATTTGATCTTTCTAATATCCATGTGAGGTTTCGATATGTGTAGTGATTTTTCTTGATTTTTCAATTTATTTACTGTTGGAGTCACTGTGCAGTTTATAGGGTTCTTTAAGGTTCCTTTTAAATGTTTGAAATTTCAGAAATATGCTATGCAACAAGCCTTTAAGACGATGATGGGACAGATGGATACACAAAATAACCAATTTTCTAATGCTGGCTTTTCACCTGGATCACCGTTTCCATTTCCAACACCTGCAGCACCAGGCTCGTCCGCTGGATCACCTTTTCCTTTTCCGACACCCACATCTCAAGGTTCTGCTGCCACATCAGGACCTGCTTCTCGACGAACGGTGACCGTAGATGTACCGCCTACCAAAACAGAGGCACCGCCTGCACCTGCATATTCCAAAGAAGACTTTGAATTGCCAAAGGAGCCGAAGAAATCTGGTATGTAATGAGTTAAATTACCATCTCGCAACATCTGTAATCACTTATCTCCATATCTGATTGTATTGACCTTATATAAGAACAAAATCATTTATCTGCCCAGTGCTGACTGATTATTTAGACTCCAGGTTGCAATAACCCAATTATTATTTTTTAAACTTCTGCCAGACTTTATAACCATTTTTATTTTTCAGCTTTTGTTGATGTGTCTCCTGAGGAAACATTGAAAACAAGTTTCGAAAAGCTTGAAGAATCTCCAGAGACCGAATCTCCGAAAGAATCTCAATTTGCAAACCAAGTAAGAATTCAGTTTTCAACTATACTTCACGCTAATATCCGAATTTAGATTTATGATTGATCTTTTTTATATAATATAAAGGCTTCACAAAATGGAGCCGCTTTTAAGCCAATGGATAATCCGTTTGAGGGGGCTTCATCCGCAGGTAACTTAAAATTATATTTGATATTCCTTTGCTTCTTGTGTTGAAACGTATTCTTTATATTAACGTTTATTATTATTTATTATTATCTTGATATATCAAGTAAGATGCTAATTTAGTAATATCCAATTATGGGATAGGCTCGACAGGTCCTGTTATGTCTGTTGAAGCTCTGGAGAAAATGATGGAGGATCCAACTGTACAAAAGATGGTATATCCGTAAGTTATCACCGCCCGTCTATTCTTTTGGTTCGTTCTTTTGCTGAACCATTTTTTTCAGTTGTAGTAAAACATGTTGCAGGGTATAGTGTTTGATCATATGATAAGAAGCAGAACTAGATCACATAAACAATATAAATGGATTATAGTACACCTAAGCTCTGATAAGCTCTATTTTTGTGTTTTCTAGGTATCTTCCTGAAGAGATGAGGAACCCTACCTCCTTCAAATGTGAGTACCTTTCAATATAAGTTGTACTGATTTCACACATATATTGTTCTCCGTTATTTAAGATCAAGTATTGAAAGACATCATCTTGCTAATATGCTGCAATTTCTCAAAACAGGGATGCTTCAAAATCCACAATATCGCCAACAACTACAGGAAATGCTGTAAGTTTTCATTTGACTTTGGCTTATTTTTTCTAACATTAATTCGTGATTCTTTTGTCTAATTATATATATATATAGATATATTTTCTACTTTTTGACTTCACTTCTTTCAATCCTTAACTTTTTGTTCAGGAATAGCATGGGGGGAAGCCCTGAATGGGACAACCGTATGATGGATTCGTTGAAGAATTTTGATATTAGCAGTCCTGAGGTCAAGGAGCAATTTGGTAATTTCTTATTAAAATACAATAGTTGGTTCCGGTTTTCGTTGAGCACACTCGAATATCAAGAATCAAATCAAACCAAATTTACTCGGATTGTAATAGAGCAATAGATAAACTAAGGTTTTATATGTATATAAAGGTGGCAAGATGGATGGGTTGGGTAACGTGTCAAAATGGGTAATTTCTTAGTTTGGGTCAAAACAGGTCAGACTGGGTTGAGTTAGGTCCAGCCAACAGAAACAACTGTTTATCATCAATGTGTGAAATATGATCATGATAGTTATGCCATTACAATGATAGTTTTTTCATTAGTAGGAGGTCTAATGCATTTTTAGTTTGATCCATTTGTGATTAAAAAAATGGCCTAAATCGACCCATTTTAGGTATCTGAGTCAAAATTGAAGCATCTCTAATGATATGGATGGGGTTGGATGAATTTACGGAACATCTATTTTAGATAAATACCAACTGTGATGAGATCACATGACGACCTTATATTTTTGTTAATGCTAATATCTTCTGGTTTCACATATAATATAAGTATGTATATGGATAATGATATTAGTTTCATCTATTGTTCACCCTTTACCTTTTTTGCCTATTGGCGTTGAAGATCAAATTGGACTTACCCCTGAAGAAGTGATTTCTAAAATCATGGCTAATCCTGAAGTTGCAATGGCATTTCAAAACCCGAGAGTTCAAGCGGCCATCATGGATGTATGTTCTCCATCTTAACACATGTTTATTAGGATCTTTCTTACGCGAGCAAAAGCACACACGTGCACATGCACTCAATAGCTACTTAACAAATTTTATCAAGCAATAGCATTAATTTGATGTTTTGCAGTGTTCTCAAAACCCAATGAGCATCATGAAGTACCAAAATGACAAGGAGGTAAAGTCAATTAAATCTATGAAGTGTCTTTACTTGTCTACCTTATGCTTCTTTTTCTTTTCTCACATAAGTGGGTAGTGGTATATGAATGAAATTTTCACCCTTAAATGAACCAAATTAGCACACACCTTTTATGTGATCATTAGGTTGTTTGAATATGCTTTTGAAAGTGATTATGTAATATTGAACAATCAGATTTGGATGATTAGCTTTATAAAAACATGTTGTGGGAAGTAGTGTTTGCATGTTCTTATGTTGTTTGAAATTGTAATCATTAGAAAATAGACACGTAAGTGTGTGGCGAATTCTCGTTATTATTAGAAATCTCTAATAAAATCACCAAGGATATTTCTGTGAAAGAAGGATAGGCGTTTTATGAAACGGGTTATTGGTCCAAACATCAAAAACTTACTGTCTTACTGATAAATCGGTTTCAAAACGCAAATCCAAATGTTCACTCTATAATGCAGTTTAATCTTCACACTTTTTGTGACTGGACCTGAACAAATTGTTATATGTTAAAGACCAATTATGCATACACTAACTGCATGAAATTGTCCGTATTATTATACTATTTATAGATAGATGTTATTAATGGACACGTGTTCTTTTCCCTTATGTTTCAGGTTATGGACGTGTTCAATAAGATATCAGAACTCTTTCCTGGAGTGACTGGTGCCCCTTGATCATGGTATGAGTTCTCGTTAGAAAACTAGTCTAATTTCCATCTTTTTGGAATCAAGTGAGTTTAAAGCTGCAGAAACAAATCATCTGCCGCGGCCCATTAGCCATAGTTAATCACATGAGTTTAGCCCATGGGGTTGCTGCTAGAAAACCACCATTTAGCTATTATTTAAGTTTGGATTTTTTGTACAAATCTAGTGTATTGTGCACTATTCTTCGTGTTTGAAGGTATACGATACATTTGTAGAAATAATTGTGATTTGGTGGCATTCTAGTTTTGAAATATGAACCAAGAATTTTCCTTGTTTGGTAGCCTTTTATTCCAATATATATGCATTTGACCGAAGCCACTTATCCGTGATGCTTAATCGAACATGGTAGTTGTTTCATGACAAAAGTAAGTTTTGTCTGTTATTATCATCATCAGAGTTATTTATGATATCAAACTAGAAAGCATTTTAGGTAATGTTATTCGGTTTTAAAGTAATGCTATATTTGATACACTTATGTTAGTGAAAGAGCAGAAAGAGCTTCGGTTAACAATTAGGATTTAAAATGCTCTCAAGTCTTCAACACATTAAAGTTGTTGGTTGTTTCCTGGACCGAAACCCATATTAATATTTTTCAGTTGGTATCAATGAGACTTAAATATATTAAATAAAGAAAAATGATAGATAGGTGAAAATTGAAATTAAACATAAGTCTGCTACATATGTGTTATAACATTATTGAGCTTTGTGTGTTTATTTGTGGAAACTTATTCATATTTCTTGAAAATTTTTATAATATAATTGAAAAACTAGAAAAGATGTTCAGTTTGTATTTTCTAGTGAAGTTTTTATTAAAAAAGAAAAAAGAAAGATAAGAATTTTAGGATTTTTCATATTTTCTTTTATGGAAGAATAAAAACTCTATCCTTCACATTTTAATGCGTTTTCTGAACTTTCACTAGTGTTCAAGGGATACATAACTCTAGAAAATCAAAATAAGAAAAATAGCGATACTTTTTCATAATTAAACACCCCTAAAAATTTCAGAAAATATGAACGAAATATGTTGAATGACAAGTGAAATGTGCATATGCATATTCGTAGACATGTGCTTAGGTACGTTTAAGATAACTAGTTCGGGAAAAACATCGTAGTCTATGCCTGTTATATAACAACCGAAAATGTTGTACTTTGTCCGAAGATCAAATTTTATTGTGGACTTAAGTAACTATAATTATGAAATGAAGTGACTGAACTTGGTGAATGGAGATTGTTCATAAGTTTTTTTCCTTTTTCCTTTTTCCTTTTGTATATATATATATTTTTAAATACAGGTTCAAAACTCAATTTTGTTACAACTTGTCACGTGCTACCCAAACATTGTTACATCAATCCATAACTCAAAATCCCATACTTTATTCCAATTTAAATCACTAGATTTTGGAGTTTCTTTCACTTTTTTTCTTTCAAAAATGACTAAATCAAAGCAACAAAATGGAGCTTTACAGTAACACTTTTGGTTGGAAGGGTCGTGGGTCAGACAATCAACTTTTTTCCTTATTTTGGACTTATATCACCCTCATTTTCAATTATAATTATGTTGTCATACAATACCTTCTATATTTGGTAACTTTAGAAATAAGACAATGCCAAATAAGCAGAGAAATCTACACATCAATGTCACCGGATGAATCGATTCTCCATGGTCTAGCTCGAGTTTCAACCTTAAATGGTCCATATATGTAGACTCTTTGCTCCTGTCGATCTACTAACAACTTAACGTGAATGGTTCCAAGACGTTAGAATATGCGCTACAATTTCTTACGTGTTTAGCTAAAAGAGTTGCATAATCGTTTTGAGATGAATTATTCGGAATCATTTAGCATTTAAATACTTAAATTTTTAACACGTTGAAACCATACCTAATCTGTGGTTACGTTGAAGTCGTTATATAACTCTATTTTTTGTTTAATATGCAAAAAATGAGTCCAGCCCATTGCTTGTTAGGTTGGACAAAGTGTACACTCTAGACAGAAAAAAGAGTTTCTAGGTTTCCATAAAAGTTTCTTTTGTTCTGACTTTTGATTTAGACCAGAAATCAATTGAACATATCATCATTAGTTCATTATTTTCATATAATATCGTATCTTATCTTATTATTTTTAAGAACAAACCGAAATAAAGTACAACATATTTATATTGTTATACGACATTTTCTAATAGTTTATCATCATCATTAATACGTACACTTACAACCTGATTCAATTGGATCTGATACATATGATACTTCAGTATATATTTAACTGTTTTAACATGCATCATTGTCTTTCTCCACGCACTCACAAATATATAAATGTAACATGAACTTTAAACTATGATTTGTTTTGACTTAAATAAAATACCTTATTCGTAACTAATTAGATATATTAACATAAACTACTTGTATGACGTTTCATAAAAATCAAGAAGGCGTATATTCGTATTCTAATGTTACCAAACACATATGGTTTCCTTTATATAATATAAATGATACATAGGTGACGATAACATAATCTATCTAGGATAGGTATTATTATAAAAATGAAATAATATTTTTCATTTGAACCCTTATAGTTTTATCGATCAAACTTAGTGATATTAAATAAATAAAGTAATCATCATCATCATTATCATCATGTCATATAACTAATATTATATAATTAAATCAAAGTGGTATCAAACAAATAACTATTCTTCCATGATGGATTAGTCATTCACTCGTTCTCACTAATCCCTTTCTTTCCAAAAACCGCGTTTACGTACACAAACAAAAACACCTACATACAAACTCATACATTAATACACATATGCATACACAATGATTCACACACAATTAATTAATTAACACCATGTAAGTATGTAACTATCATTTCCATGACTCATTCCCTAATCTTTCTCGTTTCTCTAACCCAATTCCTTCTTATCATTCCCTTGTTCAATCAAATATCCTTCATCAAAACCACCTTAAAAAAATAGTTCATAAATCTCTGTTCAATAGGCCACATCAAATAAAGCATTCAGAAAAATTCCGGGTAACGTATTTCCGGCCGTTTTCGAAATGTATGTTTTATAGATTTAAGTTTATTTAATATCATTTGATTTTGCAAAGCTCCATGTGCAAAAAAATAGCGGTGGTGGGTTGGATATCAGCGGTCATCGGAAAAAGTTTGATTGGAAAAATGACTCATCGTCGGAATATATTGTGTTATCCATAAATTCTGGCGAAGTCGATCTTCTTACCCGGCGAGCTCGAGACCCTCCAGTCACCACCACCATCGGGTTTATTGGTTTAATTAAGGCAAAGTCCAAAAGAGATTAAGTGGTTTTCTCCGCAAGATTCTTCATAATCTTGAACTTAAAGTTACATAGTAGTAGCCCAAATAACTGTTCATAATCTTGAACTAATGTACGCCAAATAACTGTTCATTTTCACAACATGAAGGAGATGTTTATGGGGTGTTCGGATCGCTTACCTGCTTAAAAAAATACGGTAACTTATCGAGTATTTTAACATGTTACGGACATTAAACACACCACTTGTTAGTTGGGTACACACAATAGATATTCAGGGAAAGTTAAATGCATTCCCCTGCATTTCAAAATATTACAAGGCATCGACGTGTCTTTATACGTGGTAGCTCACTAGGCAAAAATATGGTAACCAGTTACACGTAGGAAGGTTCCAGGTAAAGTGCGTTTTTTGTGAGATTTAACAGGTTAAGACCATTAAAAACACTACCCATTAGTTAAG
Source organism: Logfia minima (assembly GCA_963921325.1). Lineage (NCBI taxonomy): Eukaryota > Viridiplantae > Streptophyta > Magnoliopsida > Asterales > Asteraceae > Logfia > Logfia minima. Next base: position 3,475,974 of record OY992773.1, read on the forward strand.
TACACACAATAGATATTAGGTAAAAGTTCAGTGCATTCGTACGCACTAACTGTTAAAGTTATAATCTTAAATCTTCAATCTAACCTTTTCATTGTAGTTAATGATTCTAACTTGAAATGTTGTGAGTTTCAGGTTAAATGTCTTTAGCTATAGTTGAGGGGGCTTAATGTTATTTCTGGAACATAAAGCTGATGCAGTTATCAAGTTTATTGACAGACTAGCAAGTTAGTGAAAGTTGAAGGATGCAGATTAGAATATTGCTTAGTCTGGAGGGTGCAAAGTGTTATTGTTTGAAATTAGATGATATATAGTTATATATACTCCAAAATTGAGTCGTACAAAATCAATCAACACACATACATTCATACTCTCTTTTGCTCTCATATGAACTTCCTGATTCGTCTTATTCATAATTTGTAGTATCTGTTCAGTTGTCAATTCTTGTAATATTTAATCATCATCTTGGTGGTTAATTGTTGTTAGTCTTTGTTCTTAGTAAGAGGATTTTGTATTAGTCATTCTGTTTGGTAGATTGATTTAATCAAATGTGTTATAAGTTCTTGTATTCTGTTTATATCAATTCTATTGAGTAATTCTTTGGATTGTCGAAGTACGGTTTACAAGCGAATTTACCTCGGACCGCCTCTTATAGACATTGATTCGGACGATCAACGTGTTTGTGGGATCGTTAATGCTACTAATTAGCTTTGTGTTGGCAATGGAGTGAATTTAGTGACAATTCATTACTTAATCGAGCTCGGTTTAGTTCTCGTGTTGCGATTGGAGAGAATTTTGTTTGTGGGTTGTCTGAATTCGGACAAATTAAATGTTTACTGGGAAACAATAACAGCAACAGTAATAGTAATAATTTTAATACTACTGGTAGTTCCCCTAGTGGGAATTAAAGTGTAGTATCTGCGGGGTATAATCATGTATGCGCTATTAATGCAAATGGTGGTTTAGATTGTTGGGGCGAGACGATGATGTGGAAACCGAATGGTGTGTTTAAATCGATTGAGATTGGAGATAATCGGTTTTGCGATCAGGGTTAATGTAACAGTGGTTTGTTGGGGGTGAAAATGGGTTTGGTTTACCACGAAATTTAAAGTGGGTTGCGTTCGAGGGATTGCAAGCGCATGGTGGTATTTTTTGTGGGATCACGACGTTGAAATATTCTCTTAATTGTTGGGGGAATGAGTCTTTGAATTTGAATTCAATTGTTTTTGCTAATGTGTAGCCTGGTTTATTTACTAGTAGTTGTGATTGTGGTACTATTACGAACTATTGCAACATTTTGTAGTGGAGAGTTGATGATTTGTAAGCCATGTGTTTATAATCAAGCTCCAGGAACAGTTACCACTACCGCCACCGTCATCACTGCCACGGAATGGTGGTTGGAGTGGCAAAATAGTTGCATTTGTGATGGTGGGATCCGTGGGTTGCTTATCGTTCCTTCTCGTTTTCGTGTTTTCAGTCTTTAGATTTTGTAAATCGCGTGAAGGTAGTCAAGTTCATGATTCGGGACCGATGGAAGACATCCAAATTGCTTCTGGTATTCAAACGTCAAATCGTGTTCTTGTAAAGAAACTAAATCATTTGATCAGTATGGGAAATGGGAATCATTTGGAAGAATTTGCTTTAAAAACGATTATCGACGCAACAGATAACTTCTCGGATGATCATCGAATTGGGGTAGGAAGTTTTGGTTCGGTTTACCATGGTTTATTAACTAATGGTGGAAAAGTGGCTGTTAAACGGGCTAATGTCAAGAGCTACTCATCGGGCCGGGTGGAACAAACAAACACCAAGAAGATACAAACAACGCGTTTTTGAGTGACCTCCAGTTTCTATCGCGTGTTAATCACAGAAACCTGGTCCAATTACTAGGCTATTGTGATGAAAACTATGAACTACTTTTAGTGTATGAATTTATGGAAAATGGTAGCCTTCATGACCACCTACACAATTTGTTTAGCTCGCATATAGTGTCGTGGCCCGCACGGATCAAAGTGGCTCTAGACTCAGCTAGAGGCCCTAGAGTACCTTCATGTCTACGTGGACCCCCCGATCATACACCGTGAAATCAAGTCCTCAAACATATTGCTTGATGATAAATGGACTGGAAAGGTATAGGATTTTGGGCTATCATTATTGGGCCCGCCTGACGATGGATCACACCTCTCGCTAGGTGCTGCGGGTAGGATTTTGGGCCGTTTACAGCAAAAAGTGATAGTTTATCGGTTTGGAGTTGTTTTACTTGAATTATTTTAAGGGCACCGAGCGATTCAAAAGAACGAAGCGGGAGAGAGAAGGGAATGTGGTCGATTCGGTTGTACCATACAAGGAAAATGATGCTATACACAGGATTTTAGACCCGAAAGTCCCTCCCACGACGCCTTTTGAAATAGAGGCCGTGAAATATGTTGGTTACTTAGCGGCTGATTATGTGACATTGCTAGGTAAAGATCGACCAACCATGAGTGAACTCGTTACATGCTTGGCAAGGGCGTTGTCGACTTGTTTGACGATCCCGTCTTTCAGTCATAGCTCGAATGCCTCTTCGAGTTAACTATACTTTCATGTGATAGCTAGATTGTAGTTGATGTTCATACGTTGTTGATAAAACTATTTTATTGCTAGTTTTGAAATATTATTTGACTTGTTATTGTTATGAGTTCATTCTGATGATTGAATTGTATACATTAGTTGATTAACCAACAATGATCGTAGTATGTTACTTCTTCTGTTTCCTAATAATTTTTTACAATTAATTTTTACAAAATTAAAAAATTACATTGTCAAATAGAAAAATAATATTTTTACTTTTATTTTTTATATACACTCTTATATATATATATATATATATCAGTTTTAGGAAAATCTATATCTATATTAAGGTTAAAATGGTGAAGAACGAAAGGAGCATTTTTATTTTTCTTCGAGCATGACATTTGTTGGACAGAGAAACATTAAATTTTGAGATCGAAAAGAAACAAAATTCAAATAAATACTCCGAGTTAAGAATTTTTTGAATTATACAATTATTTCTCGTATAAATACTCCCTTTGAATAAAGTCTTAAATAAAAAGAGAAATTAATTATATATCTTAAAAAGAAGTAGGGAGAATAATAACCGAGAGTAAGTTCAAAAACGACTTTTTATAATTTAATATTTTATGAACAATTTTTTAAAAAGTGAATAACAAAAGTGTATTGTGAGGTCACATGACTTTCTTTTGTCAAAAATATTCCAGAATTAATTTCACTTTGTTTCTGTTTTTTTCTTTCTCATAATAAAAAACACACACTATCTTTTACATAAACACTCTCTTAATCTCAAAATTATAACTTCAGGCCCTAGATTTACTATCATTCAAAAATTCATAAATATTTCAATCGTAAAAACGCTATTAATCTATTATTATTCGTGAGATATATGACAAAATTAGTTAAAGAAACATCATGAAAGGAAAGAAAATATAGTATAGGTAAATTAAAGGGGTAAAAACCAAAATTACTCTCATGCCATATTATAATGGTTAATTTCCCTATCATTGGCCAACTATAAGAGCCAACCCTATACATGGGCCAATTCTATACATACAATCAAACTAATATGGGCTAACATATGGATCATACACAAAATTACAAACATATATATACACACTAACCAAACTAACAATCAATTTTGAGAGAGTGCATATTATGAATAAGTTTGGATATAATGTGTTTGTGAGAGTGAAAGTGGAAAGGTTAGCTGCGTATTGGTATAACTTCTAATTGTGAGCTTGTCTATGCTAACAAAGGTAGTCGTGGAATCAAGGAAAAGGGCTGCTGGATCATTGGTATTTTTTTTTTATTTTTTCTATGAAAGCATCTATAAACTGAAGTAAACCATAGGAAATTCCACCAACACAACATCCCGACATTTCTAACCTTGGTTTTTAATTGATTCAAACGTGAACTTCTTAACATCATTTCAAATAACTTAAAGAAAGTAAACCACAGGAAATTCCACTAACACAACATCCCGACATTACTAACCTTGGTTTCATTCATTAGAAAAAGCCGCAAACTTAAACGAATAAACAATAAATTTATATAACGTAATAGTTAAGATGTCTTACGTATGAGCGAAATATTTCAACCTACATTTTCACTTATTTTATTTTAGTTTTATACTAGGTCATAAACCAATGATAACGTGAGTCGAATTTAACTTTTATTTGGTCGATTTTTTTATATAGTCAATAGACACGCAATAAGGCGCGGGAAATTTAACTTTTATAAATGAATAAAATATTTAATCGATTTTTTTATATTGTGACCGACTTTTTTAATTTAAACAAATACATCAAATATTTAAGGGCCGAAAGTGTAATTATTCGAAAAAAATATTGATCATTGCTAGTTATTAAAATAAATACATCAAATAATTAAGGAGTCAAAAGTGTAATTATACGAAAGAAATTAAGATCGTTGGATCGTAAAAGGTGAAAAACAATGAAGGGCTCAGGATCGTAAATGGTAAAAAATAATAAAGAACTTAGGTTTCTCCACCGTATTCTCTTTTAATCATATATAAAGATAAAGATAAAGATTATTTAGAAAGTATTTAATTTTAAACCTACGATCATATCTTCAGATATATTTGATCTATCAATATGTTCAAGTTGATATATATTGGTCCTCTTAAACATTGTGCAATATTCAAATATGGGTAAACGAAATATAGTGGCTTTTCGTTTACTTAACTACAAAACAAGGACAATTCTTTTATTTATTTTTAAAAAAGCAAAGCTTTATCAGAAAAAAAAGAAAACGAAAACACGTACAAATTTTAATACATTCAATTACTTTTTAACGGATGGCTCTCACAAATTTTATTTTTAACATCGTCGTATTCCTACTATGGATGTTCTTGTAGATTGAGTGGTCAAATTCATTCAACTCGACATCAACTACTCGTCCCCTGAGTTTGGCCCGATCGGTGTTGTCAATCTATTTAATTTTAATTCTATAAATAATAATAATATTGTACAAACGGTACTTTTAAAAGAATAATTAAAATTCGTAATAATTACTTTCTCCGTTTCAAAATTATAGTTCACATATCCTTTTTTATTGATTCTAATTTAATTGTCAGTGGATAGTTATAACTAATTAAATTTACTTAATTACCCTTAATGTATTTAGGGAAAAATTAGATTGTGATCACCTTCTGCATGAAGTCTCTCACTAAAGGCAATGGCTGAAAAGAATGCAACGATTGGAAGTTCTAATGGAGTAAACATTGCTGCCAAGAAAGGGCCCCTCTTGCTAATTGTCCAAAAGATTAGGTAGTATGTTAATCCCGATATTATAAGTCCCTACATTAGTATAGGGTCGATACGACTTTTATCGTTAATTAGTGTGTACTTAAGAGTAGTCATCTTTTTGTTAATATATTCAACGATAATACTATTGCACAAAACTCGCCCCATAAATGATGGTCAATAATCTAACATCCCACTCAAGCTTCCATATATTTGCATCTCTCGCGACAAACAGAGCAAGGAAAGCAGATTGTAACGATGCAAAGAGACAAATCGTCAAGTTCACAGACAATGGTGTCGGATACATTTTAAGCACCACCCCCTACAATATATAATTGCCACAACACAAAATGAGACCGAACATCATATGTAAAGTTCCCATGGTGAAATTTTTCAACAATAAAAGAATGTTGAAAATATAATGTATTATATCAATCTTAACTTTTCTAATGTGACTTGTTATATTGTGTTGTAGTGTTAAGAAAAGATGGAGGGGCTCAAGTGAAGGATACGAGAAGTCAAGGGGATAAATTGAAGAGACCCAGGGGTTAGTTTTATTGTAACTGTAAAACATAGAACAAATTTAATGTAAACACGAAAATAATATGTGATAATTGATGCATCACATTTTTAATCATTAAAATGAACACCCATAGGCAAGTTCAATAAACAGGTTCATTCTCGTGTAGAGGCTCAAATTTATTAGTCTTATATAGTATTGTTTAGTTCATTATGGACTCATAGCCTTATATAGTATTACCTATGTCCATTAAGAGTTCATTACATATACGGGCCCAAATCTTTTAGTCTTATGTAGTATTACCTATCTCCATTATGGGCCTAAAATATTTTTAGGACCTTTTTTCATTAAATTGCATAAGGCCTCCAAATTCTCGAGGACGGCTCGGATGAACACTCATACACAACGATATACAAACTGTGACGTGTCATTTTTACATATTCTATCTTATTTTATTTGTTTTATATTAAAACTTGTTTTACTTGAATTATACTTATTGCTATAACTAAGAAGACTATTTATGCTTGTATGTGCATACCTCAAGATAAACGCAGTGAGAAAGGTCAAATCTGACCACAAAGAGTAGTCAACATATAGCTTGTGGCTACTTGTAAGTTGGACAACACTTCTTCAACAACGAGCTGAGTCGTTTTAGTAGAAGCCTATTTATATGGCTTTGATCGAGATAACTATGTTGAAAGACTTTTTTATATCGACTGCTATATATTTGTACATAGATTAAGTTTAATATCATCAGACCAAGCACATTGATGTTTGAATAGCATTATATTTATATAGCTAGCTAGTAGTAGTATAATAATTTTCGTTTCAATTTAATTATTCATTAAATAAATGCTATACAGTTCTTCGAAAGTACAATTATTACAATGTTAGATGTGGATTATGTTGGGACAAAGTAAGATAGGATGATGGATTTGAAATAAAATATAGTAATTACGTAGTTTTTATCCCTGGTAGTCCAATTGGAAATGGTTTAATAGTGTATGAAATACAAATTTGCCAAACATGTTGTTTGGGTACTAATTTAGCACTCAATTTGATAACGAAAAATTGTAGAAAAAAAAAGCTATTAAATTTAACGGGTATTTGATTGGATGTAAGGGACATTTACATTTTGAGGAGAAGGAAGAGTCGACGATCGTAACTGTTATTTTTTGTAGTTAACGATCTAAAATTACTTAGATTCACTGCATCATAATAATACTGTATTTTATGTAAAATGCACTGTTTATGTAAAATGTAGTGTTGTGAATATGGGCTGTTAATTACAGATACATAAATTAACGACTAAAATTACATGCACTTTTATTTCTAATAATACAACTGACTCTTTAATCTTACATTTTTTCTAAAACATTGTATCGTGGGTATATAATTTTCTCTAAATATAAAAAACATTAAATATCTAATTTTGGACGTACTTATCTTCACCCGTGTGTCGCCTGTTCACATGTATGTGTTTGCTGTGCATGTGTTAGCGTAATATAACCAAACCATAATCGATAAATACGTCAACATCCATCAATCAAAATACTACTCGTAACAATTTAACCTTATCGAGAGTCATAAATGTATTGATACCTAAATAATGTATGCTATACACAATTATGAATACACCAACATCCAAGCCACGTATTTTATATATTCCTTTTCTTAATCACAAAATATCACATGTCAAAAAGTGTTTTTCAATGCTAAATCTCAGGCAATTTAATTTGATAATAACCGGATACTAATTAGCATATATACATATATATATATATATATATATAAGACTTGATCTTCTACGTGTACTAGACTCACCTCTGCAGAGTCTTTTACAAAACTCATTGCGTGTGCAAAATCAGATCTAACACAAATCATCAAGTTCCCTATCGTATTCATATGTGTACCGTTACTAATATTTTTCACGTCACAGTTGTTCTCAAGGAAAACCTTCAATGAAACCTTGAAGTGTGTTTCCTAGTGACATAGATACTGATGAATCGTCATTCTTCATTATGTAGCAACCCATAATTTGCAGCACATGCCTCGACTCAACTTGATTACGCCCTACTTTCGACCTTCCTTCAACGCTTCAAATAAGACATTATTCACAACTCTTTTCTCAATTCAAATTATAATCATTTTCTCATCTCTTCCACTATCGTAAAAATGTAAAAGCATTGTTTTAAGTTTGTTGTTAACATTAGGTTAAGAGAGAAGAAAGAGACTCTTTCAAACAAATATAATATTCATAACGGATATCGTTTTATTCAATATTCATCGATGATATACTATAAAAAACCCAAAAATCATCGATAAATATCAACATAATTTAGGGGGTTCCCTTCCGATCCAATTCCAATAACAAATCTCTTGTATACAATGAGCAACGAATTTTTGTCATTTGCTATCGTGTTGTGGCTAAATTCAAAGGGATATCCTACAAACTTTCTAATTGTATTCAAGACTGTACTATTGTCTATGTTAAATGTCAAAATAATTAGCAATATACAAATCAGCATTATAACGGTACCCATAGCTTGCTTTTGGCGTTTTGATCATCAGTTCTTTACTGACTGGCTGCAAGTTCTATATTTATTATCGCCTTCATTTTATCCCTCTAGTAGGTTTCGAAATTAACCTCCAATGTCTCTGAAACTGAATGGGAGGAAAATATATGGAGAACAAGCATGAAGATTAATGTCATAAGATTCCATGAGAAGGTTAGGGAACTCTTGTATGCCAAAGAAGTTTACGCAACTAAGATGACAGTGAGAACAGAGAACCGTGTTGCAGGGCTAGGGTCGATTGATTACTAGATAAACATCCAGGTGTTAAGGTGCTTGCTGTCAGATAATGCAATATATGTTTGTGGAATGTGACAAGAAGACTTTTTGACTTGACTCACACAACAATAGGCACCCTGTTGGTTAGTCATCTCAAAAAGAGGCTAAGACTTCACCTAAGGTGGCTAATGGATATTACTATCAGATGGTGCATTTGAATTGTAAAACAACTCACCTAAACAGCTTTTTCAAAATGTTGATAAGCCTAACATAGTAATACTACAGAATGTCTTCGAAGAGTCAAGGGATCCATTTAGAAAACTCAGTATATGAGCATTTAGCTTCAATTTGATGTTAGCTTCAATTTGTCAACAGTTTCTCAAACATAAATTATATCCCGAAGCTCACAACTAGAAGCACGAAATAAAAATGAAGCTTTAAAGACTATCAAAATATGGTTAATACCTTGCTTACAAAACATCCAACTTATGGTTCAAATATGATTCAACATCAAACCAAGTCTAAATATAAATAGCAAACACGAAAATTTCACTACATAAACTTGACATTGTCTTGGATCCAAATGGCCTTGGGGTAACCACAGCCTGGCAAAATACCTATTGGTGAGCTTCAACTTTCTTCTTCTGCCACAGCCTATCAAGGGCACTGTCAGCATCTCCCTGCACAAAACAAGATTCAAAAACACAAAAACTGGTATAGCTACTTTATACTAATTAACAAAATCAAGTAAAACCAACAAGTAGAGATAGTAATTATTAGAAGTGAGCAAATTCGACCCAATAAACTTAAAATGTGTTTAACTGGTTGCATCTTATCGTAAGAAAACCACTTAAATGGAAGAAAAAATCAAATAGGTTGGAAGTCTCCCAAAGTCGATGTTTAGATTAGTAAAATTACGATCAGATGCAGAAAAAATATTAAAAGGACAACCAAACCCGAAGCCATACAATACCACTTCAAACCAAACCCATGCCCAACCTATCCAACCCACCCATCTTGTAACTTCAACCGTATACCATAACTATTCCATCTTAATAACAAGGTAAATAATTACTTAACGTAACATGCTAACTAGAAGATGATACTAACCTGGGCACGGACAAAACCACAGAGGGCAAAGGTGGAGAATTGACCGACATATCGGCCAGATTCATCCAAATGTCCAACATTAATTTGGACTGAAGCATGATCCTTTGAGGTGATCAACCTGTTGGTTGCTGAGCTGCAAAAAGAATAGAAAGTTATGCAAATTTATTACCATATGAGGTTGTGTATCTTTTAAATATGACGGTGCAGACTACACATTCTGAACAGCTTACCATTTCCTAGGGATATAAAGATCCATATTCTGACCTTCCTCGTTCTGCATGTTGGCAAGTTTTTTGAAAACCGGCTAAATCTACACAATAAACACAAAAAATATATAAGATGCCAAGAATTTCTCATAAACTAGATAACTAATGTAGTTCACAGATGACAACATTCATTACTCTAATAACCTAGACAGGTAAGATCACCTAGAGGCTCAAACAAGATAAAGCAGAATTTTGATGTATCAAGTAACACAATCTTATTGAAAATGCCAAAACAGGACAACAATATGCATCAATTTACATTTAATAATTGGAGTTTCACCTAGCTTAGTATAAGTTCTGCTTGCGTTCATATGTTGTATTTTCAACTATGATATCATAAATTATGTTTACGTCAAACAATTGCTATTACAGCCTAAATTTGGCTACAATGATTAACTCTAACCAATAGCAGAAAAATTACAATAAATTTTGAAAACGCATCTCAGCAAACATTGATATTCACCAACAATAAAACAAACAATTTAAACAAAACTGCATGTCTGTATTTTTAAGCTTGTCAGGTTAAACAACAGCTGATCAGATATTTCGCACATTTTTCAATAAATATACAACTTTCCCAACCAAAAATGAGCATCATTCATTAACCGTAAAGATGTTATAATCCTCATAACTAATTTTGATGTCAAAATCTAAAGTCAAATTACAAATTTACACTAGCCACAATAATATACATACATGAAGAAAAAAAATCAGACTTTGATAAGAATTGATAACAAATAACAAACAGCACTCTAGAATTAATGTGATTTCATAAGATAAGAGATGGATTGATGAAGAAAATGCAAACCCTAAGTGATGATGGCGTAATCCGGCTGAGAGATGAGGCGTCTGGCTGAAAGGATATGAAAAACCCTAATTGATTTGATTTATAAGAGTGTATGCACATTGTGAAGTTTATGGATCCTTAAGTAGTTGGGCCTCTCTGATAATTGGGCCTATTCGATTGTCGTTGGGCTTATATTTATCTGAAATTCTACTATATACATCGTCTCATTTTAAACCTGTCATCGTGTTCAGTGAATATTTAACTTGTTACCTTTTATATGATATAACCATCACCAAGATTGTTCGGCAGTAAGGCATCATATTTCCTCGTAAAAAGTCACACATAAAAAAAATAGAAAATATTAATTAAATAGTAGAAAAAAAAAGAAACTCACACTTTCTTAATAGCTTCAATAGATATAACTTATACGACATGACAAATATCATTACAACTTATAGGGTATCACTTCAACAAAAATACTTGTTGCCATATAAAGAATGATAATAACATACTCTAGCAATAATAAAATGTTCAGTACATGAAAAATAAGTTGTAAATTATGACATACCACTTACTTTATCGAGTATAGTATAATATATACGTCTCATGTGCTCTATTATTGTAAAATAAATTTTAAAATAAAATAAATGTAATTACCCTTAACGTTAATTACTAAACTGCTAGGATTAGTAACTCTTTGGTCTTTTTTAAATTTACATTTAATTATATATTAGTGATGAAGCAAATTTAAATGTATTTGAGTGCCACGTCAAGTGGTTGATGGATATACTTACGAGTCAACTTTCGTAGATTTGAATCTCACGGCAGTAATTATTTTTTCAAATTTTTTATTATTTTCTCTTTATTCTTTTGTTTTTGTTTTTGTTTTTATATTCTATATGTTTAATTCTATATATGTCACGTCAACTAGGATAGCTTTGCAATATCCGATGTGATTTTTTTATATAATTATTTTTTTTAAGTGTTTGTTTATGTTGGTTTTTTAACTTCTAATAATTCTTAATCTACTTACCCTTTTAAGAATTGTTTATTATTAGAGATACTTTTTATCACGTATGTTTCTTAAGGAAACATGTATATCGTTACAGTTCATAAAATAGATTAGTAATAACATAATTTAAATAGTAGTTTTATCCTATCGTGAAGGTTGGATAACTCAAATCTATTGAGGTCAATCAATAACTTCTAATATATAACACTCTAAAATTGTTATAAAAAAGTTATGATATGTTATTGCTGGTGTAAATGACTATATATATTTTATTATATTATAGAGTAATATGATTCAAACAAACATAGATTTAATATATAAAGTATACTTTGTTAATGACAATTAATTATTACAAAATAAGCATTCAAATAGTCATTCTTAATACATCTTATAACATTAACATCTTTTTTACAATTGATGCTTGAAATTAATAAACATAAGATGTTGATAATAAACTAAAATTTTACATGACTGTATTATAGACATTCAAGTTTCTACAATTCATCCTTGCTTATTTATTTTATTTGTTATTTGTTTATTTTTTGTACGAGCTATCTTTTGAGCGATCAATTCACACATTCTTTTATTATTAGATGATGCATTTTAAAATTAAGTATGAAATAAATATCTGTATAAACTATAGAGACAAATAAGGCATACATTGAAACTCCCAACGCAACGTGCGAACATGATAGTCCTCATAGCATATCAATCATTGCATGATTAGCTTATAAGATGAAAAAAGCAATGAGTAGGTTAGATGTAAGTAAAGGGTAATAAAGATAATTACATTATTTTTAATTTAAAATGCTCACTGATATTCTATATATAGTATTTCTTGATCCATAATAATGCACATATTTTCTCTATGCAACTATATTTATTGGGTTTCAACCCTTATGTCATATAACAAGGGGAGATGAGCAAAAAAAAAACCTTGATTATGCATTTGGCTCGACGTAGGGACTTGATACAAGAGTATATGATTGATGTTAAAAGATGATGGGAGTATTATATATTTGCACAAACTTTGAAATATAAATTATTATTTTTATTTATGTGTGTGCGGTTTAATGAGGGATAAGTTTGACAACGCCTTTGCCATATGCTGAATTTCAAAATCATGCATGCTGAGTTGTTTGAATATGTGATTACATAAGTACAAAACTAAAGTGGTATTTCAATGAAAAAAACAGTTTGTAAACAAATAAATATTAAAAGAAATAATATAATAATTATTCTTTTAAAAAGCAGCATATGTAGAAGCATATGTGACTAGTAATGTTAAATAAGTTTAAAGTGCATGTCTAAATATATGACTAATTTATCTTTAGACTTATATTGTTACGTACAAGACGCATTTTTTATATGTGAAATACAAAATACACTAGCTTATAGTCAAAAGCATCATAATTTGTCTTCATTTTAATTTTAAATTCGACCAATCATAAATTTAATTTAATCAAATAATTTAGATTGTTTATAAAAAAAAATATTTAAGTATTATAATCTATTTAAATTTAAATTGGATAATCATTATAAAACTAATGCGAAATAAAAGATAAAAATTAACCAATTGTATTTTGATTAAATTTTAAAAAATAGAAGTGAAATTTTGTAATACGTGTGTCAAGTCCATTTGGTCCAAATTGTCTTATTTTAGCAACCCTGAAGAATTCCTTCGCTAACTCTTTTAAATATATAAAAAATAATAAAATGGAACAATATAACTCTTTCAATTGGTTTATTGTCTTTACAACAGTTTAAATCCCATCCTTACTCCATTTTTGTATTTTAAAGACGTGCCAATAGATTTCTGAAAATGACAGTTTGAGTTCTTACCTATTTATTTTATAATCCTTATACTTTAAATAAAATGACAAAAATAAATCTATGTATTTGTTATAATTATTGAAAATCACGTTTTCTTTTATGATTTTGAAAATCCTTATTCTATAACTATATTATTATTATTATTATTGTTGTTTATTAATTAGTTACTATTATTATTACTATTATATTATACTATATTCAATTCAATTCAAATCAAATACAAATTTATACGAAACATAAAATAAGCAATTTTAATCATAGATAAAATATATATATTTTAAATAAATATTACGGTAGATGTGCAGGTAAATAAGATAACGATTACCACTAGCAAAAATATTTAAATCTTTCGTTTCATCATCATCAAATAAACATCTAGCAACTTTTAGTTCCTGTCCCTTTTTCACCAAATTGGGTCATAAACTCCACTCAAAAAACCTAATTTCTTTTACATTCAAATGGCCGATTTCGATACTATCATCCATGACAACTCTTTCGTAAGTATTAATGTTTTTGTTATTTATATTTTTTCCTTATATTTTAAGGTTAAAAATATAATTAATTAAGGTCCTGTTTGACACGGAACTTTTAGGAGTTTTAACTTTTAATTTTTGAACACAAAACTCATATGAAAATAAAAGTCTTGTTTGCCATCTACAAGATGTAGCTTTATAATCAAATGAAAAGCTCAAAATCTTAAAGCTACTGGAAGTAGCATTTCGTGAAAAGCTCCAAACCTAAAATTACAGCCTACAACTATTTCACCAAACATGCTCTAAACCTACGAGTTGATGTATTAGCTTAAATTAAAGTGATTTGTTTATAAAAAAACTTGGGGCCATCTAAAAAAGAACAAAACAGATTTTTAAAATCATATAAATAAGCATGCGTTATTCTCTTCTTTAACTTACATATGTTTTACAGTTTTTTCTTGTTTTTTTTTTATTTTAATTATTTGTAAATTTTGTATGTTTTAACAGTCGTTGGTTGCTCTTGGTGTAGTGGATTGATGTTTACATTTAGTTGTTCTTTCAACATGTAGCAGTAAATTGATATATTTTTTATGAGTATAAAATAGTCAAAAAAGTATATTTTTTTAAGATTGAAAGTTGATTAAAAATATATTTTTTTTTATCAAATATTCTAAAGGTTAAATAAACTAAATATCATATTCCTTAGTTTGACAAACGCCTTAAAAATATAATTAACTTTAACTATATTTTACATAAATGAATTTTTTTTATTTTTTTTAGGACAGATTTTTCGATAGATAGATTTACATAATGCTTAAAATATAAACAGTTTAGAATACCGTATATTCTTATGAACTCTTGAACGATTATAATATTTAGTTGACTTTTGCATAATATATATCTTTTTTTTTTAACGGCTGAAATTATATAAAGAGCTAACGGGAAACTAGCAAAAATTACATGTAGGTATGCAACATTGGGTTTTGAAGCCACAATGTCCATGTAATATTACATTTACTATACCTATTCGAAAACCAGTCAAAAGAATTAATAACTGATTGATCAAAAATCGAACTTTTTCTTAAGCTTGAATCTTTGAAAATGACACTATTTCGATAACGCCAGATAGTCCATATCAATGCAAGGATGATGGAGACGAAAGCCATGCGTTTACCTTTGGAACCAGGGGCGGAATTCAAAAAGGCTTCAAGATCAGCAATAGATGTCCAAGTTGGCTTCGGCGAGTCTAACCAAACAAACACTTTACACCAAATAGACTCGGCGAGGCTACAGGTAAAGAATAAATGGTTAGCTGATTCTGGATAATCCGAACAGATCGGGCATAACATTGAAGGAACATCAATTTCTTTATCCACCAAATTTACACGCGTTTGAATTCTGTTGTTCGAAAGACGCCACCAGAGGATATTGACCTTTGAGGGAAGAATATTGAACCATAAAGTTTGTTTTGGACCAGCTTTGAGAAGTTTTCCATCTAAAAGAAGACGAGTACTTTTAACTGAAAAATACCCTGTAGTATCAATAGTCCAATACCAAGTATCATTCTGGTCAGAAAGTTGGATGTTGCATAGAAGAGAGCTCAGGTTAGTGAGATCATGATGCGACCTACTGCCTTCTCGAATGGTAGCAGCCGAATTCCAAACCCATTGCCCGTTTGAAAATCGATCAGTAATTTTGCAAGATTTATCTACTTCTAGAGCATATAACCGATGAAAACTCACGGCCAATGTATTGTCACCAATCCAATAGTCGTTCCAGAATTGTGTGTTCATGACATTACCCAGTTTTAGTTTCATTGCATCGTATCGAATAAGATCATTTATGTGCAAACTGTAAATGGTAGAAAGGATACCTTTCCAAGCCGAGTTACTGCCGGAATAAGGGGAAGTAGACGAGAACCCTCCACTACTCCCGTAGATTGAGGCAATTACCAAAGACCATAAGGCATGAGAATCATTATTATACCGCCATCTCCATTTGTAAATCAACGCGAGATTCAAAGATTTGAGACTTCCGATACCAAGCCCTCCTTTTTCTTTAGAGTTCAACGTGATGTCCCAGCTAATCCAAGGAACTTTGCGTTCACCATTCGAAGAACCCCAGAAAAACTGGGACCTCAGACATTCAAGGTCCTTTAGAACTGTCTAGGGCATTTTATAGATTGACATACAATATATATCTATAATGAAATAAGAAAGCAACACAACTTTTTGGCAACAAAAGCTATGTTTTTAATAAAGCCACATTTTTTATTTTAAATATCTTAGTTATTACCATAAAAAAGATATTAACATTTAATATACGATGACATACACAATTTAGAAGAAAAAAATTTGTCATATTCCGACATTACACCATATCTTAGTTTGTTGCAATCCGTATTAATTAACAAATCTTTTCAAATTTATCTAAATGACACTTCTTTTTTTTACTAATTTATTTGTTACTTAACCTACCAATGAATGTCTACAAATATCACATTTCAATTCAATTGCATCCGTCGATTGTTATTTGAAAAACACCTAACTAATTCACAAAATATACGTTAATTTCAAGAGTTTGTTATGGCTATTGTTGCTTAATTTGATTGTGTAAGCGATATTCATGGGAATAAATATCAAGGTTCAAGTTGTTTTATTGTGGAGGCAGTCTTTTCACAACGACCCAAATATTGTAGCTTCTATGAATTCGTTGTCGATGAACATGTAAACTTTTATATCTATTATACTTTGTGTCATATATTAGTACTTCTAAATGTGTTTTCCGAATCATATAATGTTGGTCCCGGTTTGTCAAATAAAACGTTTTAACTACTAACAACAAATGTAAATAGACAAACAAATTCAAGTTTAAAGTTTTCTTTTATTGATATGAATCAATTGAATACTTTACAAAGTTTACTTGCGGAAATAGACAAGACAGACAAGTCTAAGTAAACTAACTTGTGACAAATTTTGGTCTCAACAGCTTATCAGCGAATGGCTCGCTGATAAGGCTTAGTGATCAACACTTAACAGATAAGTGCGGGCACTTGGTTCACTAGAGAATAGGAACGTGCTTTATCACAGGTTGATCTCGAATACAAAATTCTGGACGTTTAATATGGTTGTTGAGCGTGGTATTTATATTCTCACACAATGGGAGATAAGATTACCACGTGTCAATACCATATCAGTTGGGACAGTAAAGTAACTTTCAATATTTGAAAGTGACAGTACATCCTAGGATTAAAGTTTATACATTACTTTATTCCTAAGTTACAGAAGAAGGTACAAGGAATTAAATGCAATTGTACAATAAGTGATCGTACATATCTTAGAAAAGATATGCACGCTTTCTTTTATGCTGCATAAGTTGACATTCTATAGTACACTAGGTATTTGTCACACCTACTGTACTTTAAGGATAAAGGCATGGACCGTTGGTCAATAGAGTAATAATGATTTCCACATCATTGAACTGCTCTCTGTCTCTGTCTTCAGTCTTCGACTTCAGCAGAGGGAACTTGTTCTTTTCAGCGATTGCCTTAGTAACTCTAAAGGTTGAATGTTCATCAGCGAATGATGAAGCCTTTAAGAATACTTCAAGTTACAAGAGGATCACTGCTAACATATGCAGTGATTAGAGTAGAATAAGAAATATATTCTAAGTGTTACTGTTCGCTGATCAGGTTGATCAGCGACAGTTTCGCTTTTCTACTCTAGTTGTTCACTGCTAACAGATGCAGTGAACTACAAGAATACTTAAGTGAATTTGTCATCTATAAATTACATTTAATGGGGTCTCTGACCCAACATATAATTTACAGTATCTATTTCTATTTTTTGATAATATGCTTCATAGGGTCACCAGATACAAGCCACGATAAAGAAGAATCTAACAGCTGATTTTGAGAATATGTTATAAGAAGGGTTGGTTGTTGAACTCTCAAACTTTGGGGTAAGTTCCAACATTGGAAATTACCTACTCATCGAGCACCAAAGAAAAATCAACTTCTACAAGTCAAGACGAGTGTTGAAGTGTTTTCGTTGGTTGATTTTACTGAGATCATTAGGGTTGAGTTCAAATAAGAATGAAAATTTTAGTGAGAATGAATGAATGATTTCTAGCCATTTATTTGGCAAAACCTAACTTTCCCCCCAAGTTAAATATCTCAAAAACGGCAAGTAATAAAATTATAAAAATTACATTATAAAAATCATCATTTTTTTCTCTAAGATTAGACATATCACATAATATACTTTCGACGAATTTATTTTTTCATTTTTTTGTGGGTGTTTAAAACTGGTAACACATGTGTTAGTCGCTAGTAACATATGTGTTACCAACAACTAACACATGTGTTACCAGTTTCCAAAACCCATCAAAAAATATAAAAAAAATCGTCGAAATAATACCTTGTGAGATGTCTAATTGGAGAGAAAAAAATGCTGATTTTTATGGTGCAATTTTTATAATTTTTTGACTAGCCGTTTGTGAGATATTCAATTTTTAAATGTGGGGGGGGGGGGTTATTATCTTGATGAAAATGGATAGTTGAGATTGATTTCTCCATTCTCACAATAAATCTCATTCTCATTTGAACTTAATTCGAGATGATTAATCAAACGGTCAACCACAAGATTGTATTCGATAAGTTATATTTCTTAAATTCTTACCCTTCCATCAAATATTCAATTATAGGGTGTGTTATTTAACTCCAAATATTCATCTACATCTTAATGAGTCCACTTATTTCCTGGATAAAGCAATATTAGTCAAGAGGAATGACAAAGTTGATTTGATTATTGAGTATGTTTTATCTTATAAAAATGCGTAGGAAAGAACCTATCTAAGTTCGGACACTCTTTGTGAAATCGGGAAATATGAAGATTTTGAAGAGGCTGTGTACTCACTTGAACAAATTCAAAACTAGTGGAATTCTTAATCAAGTATTAATTCTTAAATAGGGAGTATACATATAATGTTACTATGTAACGTCGAATGGGTTGTGCAATGGGACAAGGTTGAAAGTAATGCGTCTTGGTGATAGTACAGTTGAAAATCGAACCATAGCATCAGGCAAGTTTCTGGAAACGTCACATACATTCCATGAATGAAGTTAATCCTGTATGATAAGAGAATTCCCTTCACATTTCAAAGGCGCCAGTTCTCCATATACGTATGTTTTGCAATGAATATAAACAAAAGCCGGGGACAGTTTTTGAAAAATATTGCGCTTTTCTTATGCAAGTAGGTTTTCATGCACAGTCAGCTTTATGTGGCATTATCTCGTATCACAAGCAAATCATGTTTGAAGGTGTTGATATTTTACGATGATGGCAAAGTGACTAACGTTGTCAAGAATATAGTATATAAGGAGGTTTTAGACCAAATCTGATTAAAGAGGAATTTGTGATTCGTGGATTTTGATCTTATATCTTTCATCTAAACAGATGTGTGTTATTTACATACAACTTAGTGTTATACTCATTGTTGTTTTACTCTAAAAAAAAAAAACAACTACAGTATTTTCGTTGAATTTGATTTTATATCTTTAACTCGTTTGGTGGCTGAACAATCATTTAAGTGTCCATGTAGAAATGAACACCTTCTTGCCACTATAGTACCTGCAAGTATTAGTTGGGATCATGACTTCATTGCAAGGATTCAAGATGTGCATGATCTAGAAACTTTGTTCAACTGTTGTGATCATGATGAGGTGCTCAATTTAAACCTTAGTAATAAACTTTGAAAATTAGTTCGTACATTTTGTTATTTTTTTTAGTTCTTTTTAAACTTTTAAAAGTATAATTATATTATCTTAGTAGCGGATCAATAAACTAGTTTTACTTTTAAAACTGGATTAAATCATGCTCTAGATGATTAACTGCATATAATTCAAAATAAAATGATAAAATTACAACGAGAGCGTGAAAACATCAATTAGAAATCCTGCAATTTAAAGGTAAATCTTAAAAAAAAAAAAAAAAAAAAGAATTTGAATTAATATGTTAATTCTTTTAATAAAATAAAATGTAAAATAACACATCAACGTACTACGATATTAGAACTTGGCTTTATACATAACGTATAACATAAACTAAAACAAAACATATCGGCTAAATAATATTCACAAGGTTACTCAAAAAATATCAAGCATGTACAGCAAAATAAATAAACAACTACCAAAAATAAACCTTCATACTTCTAAATATAATTTAATAATAATAGATCTAATAACCATTACTTATCTACGTTACTTACACGCCCCCCGTGTATAAACATGGTCTAAAACTAGTGTAACATATAAAGTATGTGCACTCTTACAATATTTTTACTTTTTTTGTCTTTTAATTTGAACTTGTTTTCTAGTAATACATTTCATATTCTAAAGTAAATAAGGGAATTTAATGATTTTGAAACCTCATACACTTGAACAATGAAAAAAGAGATGCTATACCAATGTTCTTTATAACCACCAACTATGAACAAATTAACCCCTCTCTAAACATATCATTATGATATAAATTTAAATTATAAATATAAATAATATAACAACAAAATATCTTGATTTCTATCATTACCAACCCTTGCACATATCAACTCAAAGGAATTCATCTTGCTATGCAATTTGAGCGATCTCGAGCAAAATTTTGTGTAATGACTGTGGCTTAGAGAAGAACGGGCAATGATCACTGCCTTTGATCTTGAAAACACCTTCTGGTGGATTTTCTCTCACTAGTTTTTCTTGAATGTCCGGTGAGAGGGCATGATCCTCAAGTGTTTGAATGTAGTACCTACGGCCCGTTCCATATTTTTCTTTGGATAGTGATAGGTTTTGCATTATGGGCCCGAGTGGGATGGGTCTCATGGAAACCATAGCTAGAGCAATATCCTGCGATAAGTCAACCACATGCGACATGAAAAAAGTCAATACTTCGTATGATGGTAGTTGCTAGAGATGCCTATTACGACCTGGTAGAGTTTGAATGGGTCGATTTGGGTTATAGTTGATCCCTAATGAGTCAAATGGTTCAAATCAATACATTTACCTAACCTAACAGGGAAATGGGTTGAATGAGTCAAATAAGTTGAAAGTCCCCCAAAGAGTATTTTCAAAGCTTACAAACGCGTCACCGTTTTATTTAAAAATTTTATTTTTCTTAAGACAGACTCACACACCCATTACACACCTATGTCTCAACTGAGACTTGTACCAATAACCTTCTGTTTGATGAACAACTTAGATACCACTACGCCAAATGCCTGTTGGTTTATAAGGATAAAAAAACGTTTACGGTTCAACCTAGCCCGACCTTCTTCGATCCATATTTGAAAGAAACAACCCATTACAACCAGAGCCGTCTAGACCGTTTCCCAACCCATTTGCCACCTCAACTGGTTGGTTAGCAAACATTGAAGTAGTTGTCTGTTCAACTAATGGAGCCTACATGTTGTGTGGAAAATTGTTCCCCACAAAAAAGCCATGCCCATTCACCGAAAGGCCTAACCCGGACTGTGTGGATGGGTGATTTGCATGGAACCCTGCACTAGTTGGGCTAAAGGTGATAGATAACACTATTCAAATAAATACAAATATATATGTATATTTGAACAGAATATGTGGTTGTGATGGTAATGTATAACTCATCCATAAGATAACAATCTGCAGTATAGAACTTACCTTTGCAGGAGACTGATTGAAATATAATCCACGCATCTGTTGTTTCTCAAACATGAATCCAGTTGCAGGGTTGTCTTTCCCATTTCCGTGTATTAGAAACTTGGATTCCTTCATAAAGAGTTCTGAAGATCCAAGCTGGGAAAAGAAAAAATGTATAAGAGTAGCCAAACATGATAATAATGTATAAGAGTAGCCAAACGTGAAAATTATACATCCAAAAAAGGCGTATACTTTGACTTTGAGGCCAAATGAAATATATTACTTTTCAACCTCAAATTCCACGCCCATTTCTTATAATCGAATTAATCATTTTAATGGCAATAAATGATGTACTCAAAAAATGTGTAGCAGTACCAATATGAGCTGGTCAGACTGGTTGGGTAACAAGTCAAAATGAGTTCAGGTCGACACGAGCATTTGTAAAAACAAAAGAGGTCAGGTTGGGCTTGATTGACCCGAAACACGTTCTATTTATATAATTGAAGTGTCAAATATAACTACTAACATTATCTTATTACAGAAATTAATCCAACTTCTGAACAAACGTGTTAGGTTGGGCAACTGTCGACCTGTTTCCTCTATAGCATTTTTATTTTATACCCTAACTGAACCATCCATAAGTAAATAATAATAATTGCACTTCTAATATGTATTATCTGCATAAAACACGTACCTGATCAGCAAACACATCAAAAGGCTTTTGACCATCAGCTACCATAGTACCACATAGAAAGATTGCTTTGGAAATCTTTTGTTGGAAATGCTCCAACGCATACGAAACACAAGCGCCTCCAATGCTATGTCCTACTAAGATTACCTACATAAATTCACAAATAAATGAACATATTTGAGATGGAGAACTGTAGGTCAGGCGGGTGTGGGTAACAGGTCAAAGGTGGTTCAAGTCAGGTTGCCTTGACCCAAAACACTGTCCATCCAAAGTTTTAAATCCATTAACAAATAACCAATGTGTCAAAAAGAGTAAATGACAAAGAAAGGTACCTAACTCTTTTATCATTTTGGGTACTCAACATTTTATCTGATCAATGTAAGGTACCAAATTTTTTTTTTTACCACAAAAACGGGGGTCTTTTACCTTCTAAAGCATCAAGACACCAAGAAAATGCTTTCTGGACGGTTGTGAGCCCACATTATCAAGTTTTTACCATCAAAAAGCAGTTTTTTAGTACCTTTCGAAGCTTTATGACATTAAAAATGCTTTTGAAGCTTTATGTTTATTACCAAAATCCCTTTTTGAACTTTTTGGAGAAAAAAAAAACTTAAATACCTTCATTTCAAATTAATTAAAAAAGAACCCTTTTTCGGATGTAGAAAAACTTTAATAACTTTAATTAATCAAAGTAAAGTTGAGTACCCAAATGAGAAATTTGGTAAAGTTGTGTAACTAACAATATATTTTAGTAATAATCTATTTTTATAACAAAATGGTTAACGAGGTTTTATGCATAAAACGTTTTGACCCTTTCGACCATATGATCATATCCTCAAGCTATATTAAATTAGATTTTACGCTTTTGATCCATTAAACAAAAATATGTAACCCGAATAGAACCATTTATAAGTCAGCGGGTCATAATTGCTACCTTTAAAATATACCAAAATCAATACCTTATCATCATCAGGTAAGCTTTCCAAATAATCAATTAGTGGTTTTGAATAGTCCTCCAATGTAGTGACATTATTCGTGTCCTTCAAATCTATACCGGATCCAGTCAGATCTATGGCTGTAGGAAGCATTCCCGATTCCTCTAGCTGAGCAATAGTTTTGTACCAACACCATGCTCCAAATCCTTCTCCATGTATCAAAACAATTTTCTTGGTTTCAAGATTTTCCAAGATCTCTGGTGACTGAACATAAAAGTATTTAGGATTATGTCAGAGTGGACGAACAACAAACAGATAACAACCTTTAATATTAACCACTCTTTTCTATTGACCACTAAATACCAAATATATCAACTTCAGTGGGTAGTCAATGTGTTTTTGAAAGTGATTATGTAATTTTCGATAGCAAGAGTTATGTAATTAGTTGTAATAAAATGGGTTGTAGTATATAATGTTTGAATATGATTCTGTCATTTGAAGTTGTAATAATCAAACAATTTACAGTTTAGGTAATTGACGGATTCAATTATTTTAGCAATTGGTACACGAAAGACCAAAAAGAAAATTCTTGTGACAAAAGGAGATAATGCCTTTTGAGATGGGAATAGAAGTCTCTCAAATTCGAATGGGCACTTGAGAGGATACTCAGCTAGTATAAAACTCATTATCTAAAGCTGATTATCTATCTATATAATCTAATAATCAAAAAGCAGAATCTGCATATTCAGTTTGATATCATTTGGACTAATCCTCAACTTTTCCTTACATTAAAATCTGATTATACAGCTACAAGTCAAAATAATCATATAATCAAATTCAAAACAAAAATAGAAACACCCCCTTAACTTTTAAAGCTTAACTATAGGTCTATACAAATTCATGTCTCTAAGAGATAAACTTACAAATTAATCACAACTTCCCTTTTCAAGTGAAAATTTTCTACTTAACAACTTTATAGTAAAACCTTTTGAACTCCTCCCATATCACAAACATCAATACTAGCCAACATATCTAATCAACAAGAAACAATATCGTAAATTCAACGAAATCAAGATAATAACAGCTTAACAAGTCCGAGGTGATCATTTATATTCACTATCCTTCACAATCCATCATCATCTTGAAAAAGAAATCATCCTCTTGAAATAAATCGAAGTTTTCCTTTAAAGGAAACCACATGTTAATCCTATATCTTTCTTTATAAGCAAACCCATCACAATAAATAAAAAATCCATAAAAAATACATCAAAAAGGTCTTCCAAAAATAGTCAACTCTTCAAAAAGCTACATAATTATCAACCAGAAAAAACTTTTTAGGCTATTGAATCATTCAAAGCTCAACCAAATCATAAGTGTCATGTTCACTTTTTTGATACCACCTTTTCAACAAATTAATCATATTAAATAACCAAACTATAAAAAACCACCAAAAATAAAACAAAAAGCAATTAACTTTAACTTAGTCTAAACAAACCCACCAAAATAAAACAAAAGGTAACCAACTTTAATCAAATTTAATTATTAACTAACCTGTTTTTGCTGTTTAGGGTTAGTCAACGTTGGATCGGAAACAGGGTTATTCCGGCGCCGGGAACTAGTGGATCCAATCCGGCGAGACATTGAACCTTCAAATCTTTGAGACGATTGATGATGTTGAATTGCAAGTGATAAAGCTTGCATATGCAATAATTCTTCATCTGTTTGCAATTTCTTTTGTGATCGGTTTCCGCCCCCAAATCGCCTACTACTTTTTGACCCATTAATATTACCCTTCGTTTTGCAACTAAATCGATTACCCATTTCCGACCAGAATTCAATTAAATTTTACTGATTGAAATTGAAGGAATTTTAAGATGTGGGTCGAGTTCAAAACGAAGTAATTTGAGCTGCGAGCTTGTAATTGCGTTAGTGTGTGTTTTTACTTTTTAGGGTGTGTGTACTGTGTAGAGAGAGATTAGATGAAAGTAGTGTGTGAATTTAATATAGGATGATAATAAATAAATAGAAATAGAAAAAATGGGGCCACGTAAGCAGCTGAATTTGCGACTCAATTAATGGTTGTATTTCTTGTTTTTGAGTTTGTGAAAGAAAAAAAGAACGTGTTCCGCCGAAAAGGGGAATCTAAATCGACACTTTATTACAGTACTTCGTTACGATATGGGAAATATATGATTATTTGATTCTATAACTTGATTAATAATTAATCTGTACATGAGATAAGTGTTGTAGTACGAATATAAGAGTGACTCCGTATATGAGATTGAAAGGGTAAGGAACATGTTTTTCTTTTTAACAACACTTATGTTATTATTGTGATACCTATCCTTTTATATAATCTTACAAGTGAAATTATATATTATATAGTTTTCATTAAAATCTGCGTTTAAATTCTCATTAAACGTTTGAAAATCTAAAGCTTATGTAATAACACTAGCATAGTACTCGCGTAATACGACAGTAAATAAAATATTATTTTAAATATTGAGTGTATATTTTTATGAATTTAAAAACATAATTTATTTATATAGGATAATAAATTGAAATTTGATTTATATATACTATTAGATTAGATAATAGTATTAATAGATTATTAATGGAAAGTAGAATTTGTTGAAATAATTAAAATATTGTATTAATTTGATAGGGGCAATATAATCATTTCTCATGTTTGAATTGATTTTAAGAAAAATTGCAAATTTATTATATATTAGTATAGATAAACTACAATATAATATAAATAATAATCAATTTAGTATTATATATATTTACATGTTTCATTCAAACAAAAAGATTCAATTCGTTGTGATTTATATATATGTATTGTCATTTGGAAAGAGATGTATGTGGTAGTCATTGTTCAACGTTATTAATGTTTTGCTACTATATATTGAAAATAGAAGTGTTACGTAAACTTTTTTTACGTAATAAAATTGAAGGACTCCGTGACTAATATAAATCAAGCTCGACATAAGTACAAAATTCATCGTTGCGGGCAAATTAAAGCTTGTTACGCATCTTTCTTTCACTTTCATCGTGAATTAAAATATAAAATATGATAATTTACAACTCGAATCATTTACACATGTTATTTATAAATATATTTTTTCATGATCATACTTATAAAACTAAGAGAAAATTACACTGATAGTTCTTTATGTTTACCTCAAATTTCACTGATAGTCCTTTACAACCTTTAATTACACCGATGGTCCTTTATATTGAAACTCGTTACGCCAATAGTCCTTTAGACTAATGACCGTTAACTACTTCGTTAAAAAAGACCATGTGTGATATTTTTTATTCTTTTATTTTATTTTCCTTTGAATAAATTATACAATTTAGTACATATATACACACATTATGAGGTGCATAGAACATCATTTCATCTTCGTCCTTATGAAATTCATCATCAAATCCGGTCTTTTTCTCCACTAAAACATCAACTTTTATAGTCCACCACTCAAATCCACTTAAACATACATTGATGACTTAAAATTTGATGTACTGTGCACAAATCATCTTCAGTCACAAATGTATGTTTAAGTGGATTTGGGTGGTGGACTATAAAATTGATGTTCCAGTGGAGAAAAAGACTGAATTTGGTGATGAATTTCATAAATGAAATGAGAAAGATGAAAATAATGTTCTATGTACCTCATAAGTATTTAGATATATTTTAGATTGTATAATTTATATTTTACTCAAAGGAAAATAATTTAAAAGAAAAAAAATATCATACATGGTCCTTTTTAACTGAGTAGTTAACGATCGTTAGTCTAAAGGACTATTTGCGTAACAAGTTTCAAAATAAAGGACCATCGGTGTAATTAAAGTTTGTAAAGGACTGCAAGTGAAATTTAAAGTAAACATAAAGGACCATCGGTGTAATTTTCTCTAAAACTAATGTGTGAGATATTTGACATTTCTTAAATAAATAAATAAGTAATTAAATGAATAACCCTAAACACCCCTGACGCTCGAAAGGATTTGTAACTTCTAAAATCACTCCCTATTGATGCTTCGTTCTCCATCTTCCATGCCACTTGAACAACATCCTCCGCGTTCACCATAAGCACGATCTCGTCCTCGAGGACCGTCTTGGTGTCCTCGTCCTTCTAGGAACTTATGAAGAACGTAACAAGTGGGCCCAGTTTGATACTTGTAATTTTATTTATTTACACAACACCATCTAGAAATATATAAATTTCTTTGGTTGGAGAGACTTACTTGCAGCTTCCATAGATCTTTGGTTGGAGTTTTAGTTAAAAACTAGAATGGAGATAAAGGATCTCGATATAAATTAGGACACTTTTTATTTGGGCTTCAAATTTAATTGGACCGAGTCTTAACTTTAGTTCATAATATATTAAATGGGTTGGGCCTTGACTTTAAATCAATTAATTTATGTACCGTATACTAATATTTACTTAAGTGAATAAATTATATTATGTATTGTACATTACTAGCATTATATGTATTCTTTTTAATTATTATTAGTGTAATGTATTTTTTTCAATTAATGTAATTTTTATTATTATTAATGCAACATACATTTTTTAATTATTGTAATTTTATCTTTTAATATAACGTAGTTTTTTAATTATTGTAATTTTTATTATTAATATAAATATATTTGTATTAACATTTAAGAAATGATATGGTGCTGACGTGGCGTTCAGTTGTATCAGGATAAGTAAAGTTTAGTTTAGATCAATTTTTCAATCTTTATGTTCATGTAGCGTTCAGTCTTTAATTGTGAGAGGCATCAAAATAAGAAGCGGTCTAATCACAAATTAATAAGAAGTATGGGTGCGGGAAACATAAGGGTGTATAATATTCGTTATAATTATATAATAAAATAATATCCGTTGAAACGGAGGTCAACTGTGATAAATTTATGTAGGTGTACGCTTTCAACTCTTGTGCAAAAATTTCTTCTTTTGGTGCATCTTTCTCATGGTTGATAGAGACTGTGAATAAGTGCTAAATGAATGATAGATGAAGGGTGGTGTGTTTGGACGAAGGGTTTTGACATTAAAGAATAGGAATAAGAGAATATAAAGGAATGATATAAGTTGTTTGTTAAGTGAGGTGGGTTTTGAACAATGAGAAAGAAACCTTCAAATTGTAGGTTTTTTCAAATCTAAGAATAAGGATGAATTTGAAAGTGATAACCATTACCGTTCTATCTCACTATTAATTCCATAATCACAGTAATTTTCTTGAACAAATCAAACGCACCTCATTCCTATATTATAAGTCAGTATAGACTGACCTAAATAGCTGTCCCATTTCTGGTTGAATCAATGCCTTTGAATATATGTTGGAGTTTCATTTCTTGTAGAATTATGGTAGGGTTTAAGAAAAAGACTTGGGAATGTTATTTCAAAATATGTTTTGGACTTATGGTTCTACACGAGTATGAGATGACAAAGTTAATAATGTCCCATAAATAAAAAAGTAAACATACCCTTTTATATATGTGACATTGCTACATTTAAGATCGGTGCCTATAAACATCCCGTCTTACGTTCTGATTTTGCGTGTCCCTTCCGTTCTCCATTTTGCTTATAGGCACGGGTCCGTTCTCAATTCTCGTTCTGGGCTAGCCGTTCTGGCAAGAACGGTTGAATCGTTCGTCATCGTGTGTGCATGTGTAACGGATAGTCCTCAGTCCTCAATTTTGGGGCCGTTAGAATAGACAGTGTTCAATTCTGGATAAGTCCTCAGTCCTGATGCTGATGTGGCATCGATTAGAAATCAATCATCAATCCTAAAATATCACAATAGAGAGTGCCTAATAACATTTTCCTTTTTGTCCTCCTTCTTATTTAGTAAAATGTTAACACCATCATGGTGTGAAGTTAGGAAAAGTTTATTGTTGGAGAAAAAAAAATCTTTCATTCTTTTTTAATTTTTAGAAGATAAAACTTATAAAATAATAATAATGTTTTTTTTTAACTTTTTTACATAATTTAATTTTTTTGAAAAAATACCTACTTTCCCTTCTAGATCCTGTCCAAGCACGATGTAAATTAGTCACCTTGTTTTAATGGTAAAATCTACGGAACAGTAATTACTTACGGTGATCCTATAATTATTACTTCTTCACATCATGTTTACTAAAATAAAGGACTATATAAGGACATTATTTTTTTGTACGGCAATATTTATAGTTATTAATTTGTAACTAGACTTGTAAGTTAAAATCTTATTTTTTTGTACGGCAATATTTATAGTTATTAATTTGTAACTAGACTTGTAAGTTAAAATTTTAGTTGTTAAGTGACGATTCATAATTCGACTCGACTCCTAATATTATATTATTTTATAATGTATATATATGTATATTATTGTTTACAATTTTTGTTTTTATGAAAAAGTAAAATAAGGTGAACGTCGATTGTTAAGTCGTTGATTAACAGTCAATACAAAGGCTTAATTCTAAATAGATTATAGTCATTTATTTTTCATTTTGTTATTTTATTTTTTGTATTACGTTACCTTAAAATTATGTTTGATTTTCTGACTCGTAAAAATCGTGCAAGACTTAGAATAGTGATATATGACTCCGAAGAGTCAATAAACGACTCATAAAAGTCAAAGTCATATAAAGTCGGAATTTAAATTACCTCGTTTTTAAATTTTTAACTTAACTTGTACGAATTAACTCATAACTCGTAAGAGTGTAATAACTATGCTATACGGGCATTAACATATAGTGCCATGAGGACTATACAAGTTAGTTTAATTTAAACTTTAGATGATCGTAGTAGACACTAACGAACTACGACCATGTGGGTCATAAGAGTGTATCATTGAAGAATATTTGGCTACAACTTTTCTTCGCTCAATTATTATTCTTAACTTTTTACTTATTTTATGTTTAGCATACGTTCAATGAATATATTGTGAAAAAACACCCTATAACACTTGGGATATTTTAGTTGGAGCTTTCATATATATATATGTATATGTATATGTGTGTGTGAGTTCAAAGCAAATATTAACCTTAATAATAAAGGAATATCATCGTTATTCAGAAATACTTAAATCATATTTTAATCTAGACTATTAAGACAAAGAAGGATTCCATTTTGTGTAGCTTGTATATTTTAATCTATGCTATTAAGACAAATTAGAAGGGTCAACTATACTATTGTCTAATAAAATTAATTGAATCTTTAATCCATTCAAAATTAATTTAATTGACACATATAAAAGACTTGTATTGTAGCGTATTTCTTTTTCTTCCATGCAATGGCGACCATAAGTAGAAATATAATATCGCTAATTGTTATTGCAAGTGTTAAATTGAGGATATAATCAACCTTATTTTGGACATGGTTTTTTCTGTTTTGTTGGTTTCTAGCATATTTCAGGTGATAATTGTAAAGATTTAAAGTGTAAGAACCAATCTGAAATATCTAGAAGTAGGAGGTGCTGCTTGATCTAAGTCTAATGCAGAATTAAATGAGTCAAGAAGTTAAGGGCCTAAATATGACATTCTCTCATTCATATATAAGAGATAAGGCTCTAAGGTTTGAGGATTGATCATTCATTCATTCTATGCGGTTCATTATTCTCTCTCAAAGATAATCCCTAGCCGATTTCATGATCTTGTATGATTTATTCACAATCTGGTGAATAATTAGTATTAAGCATTTGATCACGAAAGTCTTGTGATCTTATTAGTGTCTTCTTTCAGTTGAGTATTATTTTCAAATAATGCTGGAATCTCAAATAAAAATCACCTTATTAATCAGATATTGTAATTTTAATTCAACTTCTAATTCTCTCAAAAGTCCCTTTAGTCAATGTATCATTCACATCCTCAGTAAGTACCACATACTCAACTCATGTACTAGCTATGTGTTGAACCACACACTCATTTACCTGAACACATACCCGATCTTCAACTTATCTTCGTAAGAGTCCTTGAAACCGCTAACAATTACGTGTTCAACTTGATCTCCTCCATGCAATAGACCTACCTCTGCAGAGCCTTTCACAAAACTCACCGCGCACGCAAAATATGGTCTAACACAAACCATCAAGTTCCTTGCAACATTCTTCTGTGCACCCTTACTCATCTTTTCCACATCCTAGTCAGTCTCAAGGAAAACCTTCAATCAAATCTTGAAGCATACTCCCAATGGCATAAATACCAAACAACCAATCTTAATTATGTAAGGGTTAATAGGCATATCGAATATCAAACTTTGCGTAAATGTTCACTTTCATGAACCATCTTTTTTTCATTATAATTCCATGAACGTAGTATACGGGTTGTTCACTAAGATAACCAATCTAATGAAACTTGTTCAATTACATGAACTTGGTGACTGGTGACCGGATAGATAATCGGCTTGTTGTCCACATAAGCGCCACGTATGCTCCAACTCAAAAGTAGCACGAATAAAGACACAAAGAAAACCACACAAGAATGCTCAAACATAACTTTTGTTATCAAGAGTAAAGGAAACACATGAATATACAAATTAACGCCTCACCCACACCTCCTTTTATAAATGTGAGGGTTAAATAATCCTAATCCTGTTAAAATAAAAAATATAATATATTCAACTAAACTTTTTGAGCTAACCTACACTTAACCTCCTAAACTATGTTAACTATTAATACTAATACTAACACTTATATGACTGATTTTGAATAATTTTATTGAGGATACAATGGGTGCAGTTAACAACTATCAACTCCTACATTTTTAGTTCATCAACTTTAATATTTACACACATTCAATTCTTTTTTCTTACTAAAAGCACCTGAGTTAGGTGCCCCCAGTGACACATAACAATTTTTCTATTTTATTACCCGTATGTAACTAGGAATTGACTGTTGAAAAGTCCATCCCGAACTCCATATAAGGAGTTGTTTCTTTCCGTAAAGGTAATTACATGTTGAATTTTTATCTTTTGTAACTATAAAGTTGATCATACATAATCAGAACACATAATAAAGCGACAAAATGCTTCATGCATATGAATTCTGAAAATCCTTCATTGTTATTTTGATGTTAAAATTTATATTTACATCATCACTATCTGTTAATACCATATCTTGATATAAAAATTTAGATGTACGCGTCAAATATGGTGGTGTACTTATAAGCACCCATAATAAAACATCATTAATCAAATTAAACCAAAGCATCATAAAATTAATTATAAACACAAATACTAAAATTACCTCTAAAATCTATTTGAGTTGGTGGGCCAACTCGAAATCTATTGTGTGAACCGAACCCGACTCGGAAAAATAGTGGGTCGCGAGTTGGCGGGTCAAATATCCCGACCTGGAGCTATATTTCGGATTGATTTCATGTTAGGTTTCGAAGCGTGTCAGAAATTGACAATTCTACTCTATACAACGGTTCATATATTTTAATTTTTTTTATTATGTTACAGTTTTATATGAAGTTCATGTATTAAAAAAATTGAAAGTATTTCAATGTTAACCTTCTCGTAGAGAATTCCAAAATATATGAGATGTATTAATATTGACAAATATAAAAAATTAGGTACTTACACTATAGAATCATCGTATTTTCATAAGATGAATCTCACCTGATATTATAAATGTTTACCAAAATCGCCAAGTTAAATCCAAACATTGTAACGTAGATCAATAAAGTTAGGTAGTTATTGATTTTAACAATTATAATATTGAAAATCAAGAGGGAAAATGGAAAAGTTGCCTCATAAAAAAGTTTCATCTTACAAATTTGAATGAAAGGCTTTCAACGAGAAGTAACCTTAAGAAACGTGAATCTTCTCACGACAAGATATATGATGGAAAAGTATGTATGGAAAAATATTTTCAAATGGTGATCGCTGGTTGAAGTAATTTTACATGACCAATTTAGATGATATTTTTACTTTTTGGGAGTACTTTCCTTTAGATATATGATGTGGTACTTGAATTGTTGAAATAGCAGTATGGATGATATGAAGACATGTAAACAATGTCGACTTAAAGAAGGCGCGAAGCGATATGCTCTTTATGATCATATTAAACTAATCTTACTCACGTAGATTTTCCCTATCAATAATTTCGTTAATTTGGATTTGAAAGACATAAATTCACATTTTATTCTATAACTTATTGTTGCTACGTTAGACGACTACTTAATTAACACATATTCAATTATTTGCATGATCAGTGATTTGCTGGCAAGGGGATTAATCTACATATGAATGAGTTAATTGTGTGATCAATAAGTTGTACATTGATAATTATCACAGGTTTCTTTTGTATATTACAATTCTTTATCTACATAAAGTGAGTAGTTTTTGCATGTTGTGGCAATGTGGATTTATTTATGATTGTTTACACTTCTGTTTTTATGAATATAAACTGATTTGAAGTTTGTTTATGATAGATTATTCCATTTTGTGTGATGGGTGGAATTTCGTTCAAGGACGAGTTGGATTTTGCCTTGCCTAAAACTATTCTTCTTGTTGGAAGAACAGGAAATGGGAAAAGCACAACCGCAAATAGTATCTTTGGTACACAGATATTTAATTCGGACAGCAGCAGCTGGTGTAACAAAATGTTCTGAGTTGAAGACGACGGTATTGGAAGATGGTCATCAGATGCTTTATTTGATTGATACTCCTGGTATGACATTATCATACTTATATATAAACGCTAATTGGTTGGTCTTATTATGGTGAAAAATATTTTATAGTTAAATGTAGCATGTGGATTGGTCTTTCAATTTGGGTAACAGGTCAAAAAACAAGTGTGGATTGCAACGACCCATTTTTTGTTATAGACCCATTAAAAGAAACGATATTAAACTAAATATTTTAATACAACAGACTATGGTGACTTTCTCTCTGTTTGACCCATTCGGCATGTTCTTTAGCTAAACTGTTTCATTTGACACTTTAAGATAACACACTAGTGAAATCAACTCATTTGCAAGTATAAGGAACGAAAGGGCCTTTGGTCTAGCTAGCGGTATGTAAGGAACCCATCAACCAAGAGGTTTTGGAATCAAGTCTTATTGGAGACAAATGTTATAGTGTGATTGTACACAATATATGGGATAAGTTGTTGGTTTGCTCATCTAAAAAAGTTAATGGGTCGAAATTGCCACCTTTATTTGTAGTATGGAAATGGAAACTAAGAAGGTTGAAAATTTACGACAAATAAGATAATGGAAGTAAACAACATGTCTACATGTTATAATAATTCTACAATGTGCAGCTAAAATTCTATTTTTTATTTATTTATTTAGTTTTTATAGTTGTGTAGAATCAATTTTAGACTTCAATACTAAATATCATGCAGGATTGTTTAATTCTTCCGTTGATCCTGAATTTATTGGAAAGGAGATTGTGAGTTGCATCAATTTGGCCCGGGATGGTGTTCATGCCTTCGTAGTTTGTCTTCTCAGTTGGCAGCCGCTTTTCTAACGAAGAAGAAGCTGTAATAAGTAGCTTGCTGGCTATATTTGGAAGAAAACTTTTCAATTACATTATAATAGTTTTTACTGGTGGGGATTTACTTGATAACGAGAACAAGAGTTTGGTTACATGATTGTCCTCCAACATGAAAGGTGAGAACGTTGTGTTTCATCTACTGTCTAATTTTGTTTCTTTTTGATTAATTAACATTTTATTACTGTGTTAGGAAATCCTTTGCTTGTGTGGGAATCGTTGTGTCCTTTTTGATAACAGGACAAACGATAACAAAAAGAGAGCTAATCAACTAGAGAAACTTCTTGCTCTCGTAAACATGTTGTCAAAAAAGAACAGACGTCCTTATACGAATGTATTTTTTACTGAACTGAAGGTGAAACTTATTATTATTTAATATCAAGTTACCTGCAATGTTACGCTTTGTAACAGAAACATTTACTTGACAGAGTGGGACTAGATACCTCCAGGAACAGACAGAAAAATTTCAAGTTTTGAAGGAGACCAATCAGTACACTGAACAGGAGATATTATTGCTAACAGAACCGATGCAGGATGTGCTATTTAAGCAGATGTTTGAAAAGGTATCTTTTCATGATTATCTCAAATTTTATTAGGTTTGCATAAACTTAAACAATATGATACCTAATGGTAACAATTGCAGTCCACTTACCTATGAATGGGTTGATCTGGACAACTAAAAGGGAAACATGTCAAATGGGTTGAAACTTGTCCAAAGTCTATTTGTAAAGCATAGAACCCAGAAAATAATACTATATTTGTCATAAATAATTGGCACATTATTTACTTTTAACATTTTTACATTATAAATGGAAACGTAGTGTTTGCTAGTCAACGTGATCCAACCCGTTTCAAGTCATGTGAGTATATGACTCATTTCAACCTAAACTAGTTTTGACCATTACCCATCCTGCCTATCTCGTGACCTTTAGATACCTACTATATCAGAAATATATATTTCTCTTTTGAGCAAATAGCATATTATTGCTCTGCAGGTTGAGTCGAAGCTCAAGGAGAATACCTTAAGGTTTGAACAGCTATTGGAAGAAGAGCGGGCTGCACGGGTAAGGGCTGAAGAGAATGCTAAAGCTGCCGAAATTAGATTAGCCAAGAATAAACGTGAGATGAGAGAGGAGTCAGAGATGAGGCAACGAGTGGAGGTTCAGTGTGAAACTTGCTCAATATTTTTGATAACAAGACGAAAGATCAAACTAAGATAGCAAATCAAGTATGTGAACTTCTTTCTTTCGTAAATATGGTGTCAAGAAAGAATGGTGGAAAGTCATATGCAAGTTAGATGCTTACTGAATATAAGGTAAAACTTATCATTGTTTATTACCATTTTATTGTGATGTTACCATTATGACACGTCCTTCTAATAGTCACACTGACATTATCTACTCATCTTCAGCAACAAGAAGAAATATTTCAATCCTCGATGGAGTAAAAACAGTATTATGAATCAGATATATCGGTGCTGAAAGATGAGACGCATGAAGAACAGTTTAAGGGAATTGCTGAAATGGTATTCTTACATGATTTTCTCAATTCTGATTAGGCTTACTTATTCCATACAAGAGCCACATATGGCAACATCATTCTAACCATTATCGCTAATTTTAGTCCTAATTTCAGTAGTTGGTGGTTAATATATAATTTAATATGCTACAGATGATTTTTATTGATATATGAATGGTTAATTTTGTCATCAGTGCTTTTTAAGATTTTAATTAAATAGTTTGATGATAATTATCAATTCGACTGATGCTTGATCTTTATATATTTTAGCTGCAGCATATATATGAAAATATGATAATGTCATGATTTATGGTATAATAATCTTTCATTGAACATATGGTTATTTCCCTCCAGGTTGAGTCAAAATTCAAGGAGACAACTTTGGGTGTTGAACGACAATTGGCAGAAGAGCGTGCTGCTCGAGTCAAGGCTGAAGAGGATGCTAAATCTGCAAAAATTAAATCAGATGAGGAGAAATATTGTATGAAAGTTAAGTTGCAAGAGATAGCTAAAAGAAGGCCAGAAGGCCTTGTGAAGTCAAAGGTTTACGTGCCAGGTCATCAAGGTAGCTCGAGGCGAGGTGGAGGAGGCACTTGTGCTATCTTGTGATTCAAATGTTTGGAATACATCATTTTGGTCATGTCTGATCAATGAGAATATAGTGTGTTCAAAGAACTGTTTTAAGCTTGGTTAAGTTGGTTTACGATTCGTCACAACTTTTGATCCCTGAATTATGTTTTGAATGGTTTATGAAATTCTTATATGCATGAGTAGAAGCAACATATATATTTCAAGTCCTTGAGCTTAAACTGAAGTCATATCAAAACCCTCCGAAAGTAGTACTATATAAATGTAGTCATGTACTAACAGTCTAACAGACTTGGTTGTTCAACTCTTCATATTAATTTTTTTAGCACAACTATTATCAAATTATTTGGTGGTCAGCTATCTCAATCTGTATCTATCTCAGCTCCGAGATTCATTCAAATTTGACACTTCCGTATCATCACTAAGAGAAATAGTCACATTTACTTTCATTTATTAAAAAGGTAACGATTCATCAAAAAGTACGTACCCAAAATATGACTAAAGGATGCATTATAGTGTTTAGCGATGGTAATTCCTGACACGGCCTGAAACCCGAAATGAAAATAATCATGTTTGAATTGAAAATTTTGACCCGTCAAACCGTTGTTCTTTCAGGCTGGGTTTGGATCAGCCAATGGATTTTCAGGATGACCCGCCTTAACCCGAAACATTTTAAAAGTAGTTTAAAGCTTCTAATGTGGTGCATCGCATGCTTTGTGTTGCATTTGCATACAACCTATACATATACTATAGTTTTTTCATTGTTGAAGAATCAAAGATGGTATAGATGGAGAATAATCATCATTTATATCATGCATTTAAATCATCAAATTTCGATTTGGACATGTTGATTAACATACTATATTTGGGTAGAATTTGACTTAATGAACTTGGATAGATGTAATAGGTAATATGATAGTTTTTGGAATTTTATAAGCATTTTATGCTTATCAAGGATTGCCTATAATTTTGAAACAGATTGATCATTTTGATTCATGCGACCCATTTGACCCAAAATCAACTTTCAAATTGATTTGACTAGATAAACGAGTTATTCGAGTCGTGCGTGAGTTAGCAGGTCATGGGCTGTGTTGAAATATTCAACCATTGTATTTAATCATTTTGGGTTTAGGTTGATTAATTTTCACTTTCTAATCCGCCAACCCTAAATTAGTATTTATTCTGACGTCCGCAAAGGGACGCCACCCCATATAGTGTTAATAGGGAAAAGTTACATTATAATACATTTTTGTTATATAATGTACCAATAAATTTTTTAGGGGCTAACATACATGTTGGAGTATTAAAATGCTAAAACTCTAGCCAAAACATCTTTTACATGGCTTGATATAATTAATTATTATGATAAATTTAAAGGGTTTATTGTTTCGTGATATACTTAACTTTAATGTTTTATATTGTATGGTTTATATTTTAAAAACTTCTATTGTATGAAGTAAACTTTTAAAACCTCTTTATTTGGTGTTGACTTGCCTTTTTTAGCCTTGATCAAATGGAAACTTTCCTTTTTGAATGGCTAAAAAAAAGAAATATTATATACAATAGAGAATTTTAAAAGATTTACATTATATAATAAAAAATTTTAAAGTTAACCTCATAAAATATAAAAACGTTAAAGTTAAAAACATTACGAAACAATAAACTCAAATCTAAATTTCATAGGTTTTGAGCTCAAATACAGACTAGAATAGTAAAATGTCAAAGAAATTTCAAAATAGCTAGTGGTCAAAATATATATATATAAATATCTTGTTAGAAAAGAACTATAAATGTAAATAATAAAGTTCTATGAAATCAGGATTTTTTTGGCGAAAATTGCCCAGATCATTCTTGTGTTTATTGAAAATACAGAATTACTGGTGACATTTCGTGAATTAAAGGATGGATTATGATTTTTTGAACAGATACGGGAACGATGGGGGAAAATTTTCTTTTCTTTCTATGATTAATAATGAATAACTTTAATACGGAGTATTCAGAATAGTGTACCAAGTTGAAGCTGTAAAACTTTTAAAGTCCTTTTATTTAATTTTTTGATTTTTTTATTTATTAAAAAGACATAAGTACGTTTTGGTTATTGAACAGTCGTTTTGGAGTTTCATTACTCCGCAACGGTTTGCCTTCCATCATTATATCATTACTCTTTATATGGCCACTGCCTCAACCATGCTTCCTACTCAACAGTTTCAAGTTTTGTGTGATCAAATCCTGCTATTCTATTTTCCTCTATAAGCAAATTTTCTAAACTAGCTATAAATTTGTTTGTGATAGATAACATTTTGTGAGATAATGGGCGGGTGTTCGATGGCCGATGAATGCGAGTTTACATCTCCTTTAACTCTTGTTTTGGTTGGCAGAACTGGAAATGGAAAAAGTGCAACTGGGAATAGCATTCTCGGTGCGAAGAAATTTGAATCGAAACGAAGTTCATCGGGTGTAACAGTTACTTCTCAGTTAAAGACCACCATATTGGATGATGGCCGGATGCTTAATGTAATCGATACTCCCGGTAATGGTTATGACTAATACAAGTATATCTATTCATTTGATAAATGTAACACAATTGCAACTAGTTTTCATCTTTTATTGGTCTTTTGTTTTATACAAAATCATACATCTTATTGGTGACAATTATTTTGCTATCCTGTTATATTTGTTTTTTGTCATTATGTAGTTTGAGATTGTGAAATTGAGTTTCTTGCAGGGCTGTTTGATTCTTCTATTGATCACGAATTTATTGGGAAAGAGATTGTTAGCTGTATTGATATGGCTAGGGATGGTATACATGCTGTGCTAGTTGTCTTCTCGGTTTGTAACCGATTTTCAGAAGAGGAAAAAGCTGCAATAAGTAGCTTGCTTACTCTTTTTGGAAGAAAAATATATGATTACATCATAGTTGTTTTCACCGGTGGTGATGAACTTGAAGATGAGGACAAGACTTTAGATGATTTTTTATGTGATTGTTCTCAGCCCTTAAAGGTGGAGTAAATTAACAGTTTTGTTATATTTTCTTTCTATTATTACATTATGCACTTTATCTTAACTTGATATTTCTGTGTATTCATGCTTTTGATTAATCTTCACTTTTGTCATTGCCTAAGTTTTTTTCTTTTTAGATCGATAAAGTTACCTGGTAGTATCATTTGCTCTATTGACTTTGATTTACGAGGCTTGATATCAGGGGATAAAAAAAAGTTCCACTGAAATATTTTTGCTAACTTACTCGTCGTTAAATATTCCAGGAAACTTTAAGTCTCTGTGGGGATCGATGTCTTCTTTTTGATAACAAGACTAAAGATGAAGCTAAACGATCGTATCAAGTGCATAAACTTCTTTCTTTAGTAGACATGGTGGTGGAAAGCCTTACAGCAATGAAATGTTCAATGAGTTTACGGTAAAACTTGTTACTTTTCAGCTCTGGATGTTATTGCTTAATTGGTTACACTTTAACCAGTTATATACACTTTGCACTTACTACACCATTTTTATTTTTATTTTTATTTTTTTTCACAGAAATATCATGGGCACGATAACCAAGAGGACATGTTAGTACGAGATGAGCAATATAAGCGTATTTTGCAGATGGTATGCCTGGTTATTATATTTTCTGTTATGTTAGCGTTTATGGTGTATTTGGAAATGTTTTTCTTTGATTTCAAGTAGTTTGTACAGTCTCCAATCTTTCTCTAGAAAATTGACATTATATTGGTTGATCTATACAGGTCGAGTCCAGGCTTAAGGAGACAAATTTGAAGCTGGAACAATTATTAGCAGAAGAGTGGGCTGCTCGTATAGAGGCTGAGAAGAAGGCTGAGGCTGTTGAAAAGAAGTCGGATGAGGAAATACACAAGATGAAAGAAGAGATAGAGACCACGAAAAAGAGGGAAAAGGATAAACTGAAAAGAGAGAAGGAGAAGCAGCAGCAAAAAAAGGAGGAGGAGAAGCAGCAGCAAAAAAAGGAGGAAGAGAAACAGCAACGAAAACGAGAGGAAGACAAACAGCGACAAAAACGAGAGGAAGAGAAGCGGAAGAAGGAGGAGCATTTTAGGCAGAGGGAGGAACAGCTTCGTGGGCAACCTGCAGGGGTAGGCTGTGCTATCTTATAAAGGCTTGCGATACTTGGTTAAGTTTATAATGCTTTAAAATTATGTGGTATTTTGCTTGGTGTTTTTAATGACGATCTCATGTAAGTTCTGCTGTGAGTTATTGTTATTATCATCTGGCATCTTGATATTATACATGGGCATGTAGTGTTTGCTGGTCAATTTGAACCACCTGTTTCAGACTTTCAGACCATACTAAAATAGACTGATCATAACAACCTTAACTTAAAAACAGTAGGGGTGGGTTGGGTGATGGACTATAGGGTCCAAAACTCAAATAGTGGTATTTAGAGGTCACAATATGAGCATTATGACCTCTAAATATTGAACTGTCCTTATTAATGCATTCCATATTTTGTGATCTCCAGTCATGTTTTAATCATATATTAACTTCACTATCACTGTAAAGATAAAGTATAATGTAACACTGTTAAAGATAAAAGTTTGATCTAAGATTCCAAGTCCATTCAATAACGAGTAAATGACCTGTGAATTACATGAGAACAAACCGGTATATAATTCTAACTTGTTAAGCTGTCTTAAAAGTTAAAATGCTATAAAACTAGTATTTAAATTTCAAAACACGTTTATAAGACAAAAACATGTGCATTTTTTTGACAAAACACGGAAAAAGTTTGAGCAATTTCCTCCTTTCTTAAAATATCAACTATATTAACTACAAACTCAAAATTTTTGGGGGCACAGTCAGGGACGGAATTAGCATGAAATTCTAGGGGTAACACAAACTTTTTTCTATAAGATATAAATAAAACATAAACAATTATGATCATACGATTTCAACAAAATATATGACATAAAAAAGTGCAATTTTAACTAAAAGTACGATTACAATGAAAATGTTGCCAATTGACAAATTACACTTTATAGCTGTCTTCGACGTTCACTTAGACGATGTAAACGATTAATTATAACTTCAGTCGTAACATTGTCAAGTGTTTTTTTTCTCAATAGAACAAACCAAGCATTATTCAAATAACTATCTCCCATTTGATTATGCAAATGTGTCTTCACAAGCTTCATTTTAGAAAAAAACATATTTCAACAGTCACAGTTGCAACGGGCAAAACTAAAGC
Source organism: Logfia minima (assembly GCA_963921325.1). Classification (NCBI taxonomy): domain Eukaryota; kingdom Viridiplantae; phylum Streptophyta; class Magnoliopsida; order Asterales; family Asteraceae; genus Logfia; species Logfia minima. Next base: position 3,518,187 of record OY992773.1, read on the forward strand.
TAATTTCAGCAAAACGATAGACCAGGCAAAAAGAAATATGCAGTTTCGTTTCCACCATCAAACGAGCAAGGTTAGCTATATTATTCAAGTTAGCAAACCTGTCACTACTACTCATAATCTGATAACAAACCTCGGCTTGAGACATAAGAGATAACCTATCATTAACACTAAAATCATTTGGATACATCTCACTAAGCTTTACTAACTTTGATGCGTCAAAGTCAGAGGATGAATCACATGGACTTAAAACCATCATATTTTCAAGCAATTCAGTTTTTACCTCACTAAAACGATCACCAAATTCTTGAATTTGCATATATAATACCGTGTTGAAAATTTCAACCTCAAAATGATACTGATTAGTGATTTTGGTCCTTCGATTTCTTGAAGCAACATACATATTTGTCATTTCCACCATCGGAAGATCATATTTTTGACAAAAAGAACATACTTTCTTGAAGCTTAACTCGAATTTTGATTTCAATTTTCAACATAAGACAACATTAGCGTGCTTTGTTTGTGTTCAGGTTTTGGAATTCCGATGGTTTTTGAAGAGGTGGAGTTTTTTTATTTTTTGATTTAACCGTACACCCATATTAGGCTTTAATTTTTATAAAATAGTTGGGCTTAAAGCCTCTTTATTTTAATTAAGTAGGGACTATTAAAAGACTTTTTAACCACATATTTTGGGCTATTCTTTTTGTAGTTAAAAGAAACATACTTTCATTTATTATTTTTTAAGTAACTAGTTGCACTTAAGAAATTTGATTAATAGCATATAACAAATTCACTTGTTGCAATTCTATTAGAATAAAAAAATTAAATTTTTACACTATGCAATTTTTTTTACAAGTAGCACTTATTACGCCTGCCGCCTAAATATTTCTACCACTGGGCACAACACCTCCCTTCCCTCATTAAGCTCCATCTATGCTTTAGGATATGATTGTTGGATGAATGAAATTTGATTTTGTTTGATAATAATAAAATAGCTATTATAAAACATAAAAAGTCAAACAAAAGCTGCAAGATATGAACTTTTACTAAGGTTGGCAAAAAGTCTTAGATCGAACGAGTTTCTCCTAAGCCCGCAACTTTCGAGTTGGGTTTGGGTGGATTTTGCGGCAAAAGTGAGATTTTTAATGTATATGGAGTGGGATACCATGTTGATATATCTAATGAGACAATAGATTTTCAGTTGCAACAAATTGACTAAAGGTTTAGTGAAAGACTTGTGAAACTTGTGAAGCTTAACTTTGCTTTTGATCCAAGTGAGCGATATAGATCTTTCAACGCAAATTCTATTCTCAAGCTTGCAAAGAAATACTATTTTCTTGATTTCAATGACCAAAAGTTGGACACTTAAGAATTTCAACTAAAGCACTTTGAAGCTTATGCGAAGGAACATCCATTGTTTGGAAAGTTGTCTTCTATTTCAGAATTATATCAAGGCTTAACGGAGGCGGGAAAAACAAGGCATTATTATCTCGTGGAAAAATTGATTTGGCTTGTCCCGACTCTTCCAGTGTCAACTGTAAGTGTTGAATGTGCATTTTCATCTATGAAGATTGTGAAAATTAGAGTGCGTATTAGAATGGATGATGACTTTCCTTATAATAATCTAGTTTTGTATATTGAGAAACAAATTGTTGAGACTTGTAGTTTAGATTCTATTTTAGATGATTTTAATGATGCACGAGAGCGTCGTGTGGTACTAAAACATTCTAGTTGATTTTTTTAAAGTAATTTACACTTTATCATATTCTTATTGAGCATTGTAGTGTTTCTTTTGTCTTGGGCCACTCAAAGTGAAATTCCTAGCTACAGCACATAGTTTAATGTGATTGATACTCCCGGTACATTGATATACCATTTGAATATTTCTTTTTAGTTAAGGTGGTGTATGGATTGCTTATTTAAAGCGTTCTTCTGATTAGAAAATAATTCGTTACCAGTAAGCAGATAAGCGGATCTCATTTGTATTTGCTTTATCTATTATTAAGTTAAGTAATAAGCAAATGAGAAGTCTTAAACACCCCCTCTTTTCTCTCTTAGTGTGATTTACTTATATTGTACAATATTTGACACTCATGTAGGCCTATTTGATTCTTCTATTGATCATGACATTATTGGGAAGGAAATTTGTAATTGTATCGATATGTTTGATGGTCAACTCGAACCACCCGTTTCAACCCATACTAAAAAATGACTCATTTCAACCTTAACCTCAGATGGTGGTATGTAGAGGTAACAACATGAGCCTAAATATTAAAGTGTCTTCTTTAATGTATACAACCTCGTAAAGATGGTAAAAACCAAATTGTGTGAGTCATGTTTAAATCATAGTAACTTCACTTCACTATCACTATTAAAGATAAAGTATAATCTAAGATTCCAAGTCGATTCATTAACAAAATTTATAGGACCCGTGTATTACATGAGAACTAAACCGGTATATAATTCTAACTTGTTAACCCGTCTTAAAATGCTACAGTATAAAACTAGTATTTAAGTTAAAAACGTTTGTAAGACTAGCGTTGAAAATACTCGTCTATTTTTTTGGGTTTGCCCGTTGCCATGCAAGTTAACCATATATTTGAAGTATAAAAACAAGCATTTTGAGGCTCTTGTAGGATACACAAAATCTGGTTGTGTTTTTCTTTTTCTTTTAGAAAAAATAAAAGTTATTGTTGTTAGGTCTTAAAGTATAAACTCATAACTTGTAATAAAAAATCAAACATAATTTTAAACGTTTAATACTAAATTAATTAACAATTATATGTTATTAGCGAAATAAATAATAACGTATGAAATCAGTATGAACTCAATAACTTTGAATAATATTAATCATCTAAATAATAGTAAATATCTCCGAATCATTTTAGATGTCAACTGTAAAATTATCTTCTTTCTGAAAATCTCTAACTCAGAATTTTGGATATGAAACTTTAAGTTTGAAACGATTAAATCTAAAGTCTTGATTTGGTTGAGTCTGAAATGCCTTTAGTCTAAAATGTTCAGACTTAGTCGTGAAATAAAGTTCTGACTAAACCTCAGATTAGAAATAAACACTTAGATTTTTTTAGAGGGATAATTGTTCTGTTATGCGTTAAACTTTAACTTTTTTTATTGTATGGGCTTAACTTTAGAAACTTCTATTGTACGAGGTAAACTTTCAAAACCTCTCTATTGTATGTTAACTTACCTTTTTTGGTCTATTTGGAATGGTTAAAAAGGAAATATTACATACAATAGAAAAGTTTTGAAAGTTTATCTCATAGAAGTTTTTAAAATTAGGCCCATACAATAAAAAAAAAAGTTAAAATTTAGCACATAACGGAACAATAAACCCTTTTTTAGACTTAAAATTTTTGACTCATAAGATTTATAAGTCAAATTTAATCATTATTTTTCTCAAAAATTGTAATAAAATATTAAAAACCAAACAATCGCTGCAGGACATGATTTTTACAAACAAGAATTAACTTTTTAAAACAAATGTCAACAACATGTATATCTGCAACACCAATAAGACGAGATTTATGGTGGATGAAATAATTTATTTGATTTAAAATAACTTCTGGATCGTATGTTTTATTTAAGAGAAATGATAGGTTCACATAATTTTTATAAAAATTTATTCACAAAATGACTTGTACCAATAAAATGGAGAGAGAGAAGCATTAGAGAGAATAAATAAATTAATGTGATTGGTTAACTTTACTTTCCACATCATTTTATGAAAATATTTTTGTAAAATTTGAATGGGTGTAACATTCCTCTTTAATTAGCTCTCATTTAAATAAAATAAAAAAATGTACCCATAAGATAACAAACTCTGGTTAACGAACAGTCATGACTGTTTGACTTCACTGCATCTCCAAGCATGCCTTGTTTAAAATACGATTCCTTTTCATTTTCCTTTTCGAACTTTATCATCATCGCACCAAACTGAAAATCTATAGTGGCTATATATTAGGTACATTTACTTTTATTTTTATCTATCAATCAATTCATATCACTTTGGATTGTATTTAATTTATAAAACTTCAGTATTCTAATGCATATATTGTAACTATATCTTAGAATATGTTATTTCTCATTCCTAATTAGCGTTTAAATTAGTCAAACTTATGCATGTTAATCTAAAATTCCTTCACTAGTGCAGAATTTGTAGTAACTGCTTTTGTAGTTATATAAGTTGTTCCTTTGATTATAAAATGTATGTATTAATGAGCACATGTTATTATTTAGATTAATAGTTAAGTTTTCAAGAATCTGTTGTTGCTATTTAATTATTTTCTTCTGCATATTTTCGATTTGTTATCTGCTTGCTAATTGTTATTTATCAGGCAATTTACTGTAAGATTAACAATCATTTGGTATATATTGACTCTGATTAACCGGATCATATGTCAAAATGTTTTTTTGGTCTATTAAGTTGTAATTTGGATATCCTGGCATCTACATATTTCTTAAGCATATTAACTGACGTTTTAAGTTATTGATACACTAGTTCAAAGTCATTTTATTCAAAATTCTAAAATTATGAATCAATTTGATGTAGAGAAATTGTTTAGAGACAATAATATGCAATAAATTAGTATGGGCCGGTTGATTGTTACAAAAAAGCTGACCGATCTATGTATACTAGAAATGCATGTTTTGATATAACATGGATTTCTAACAACTATGAATATTGTTCTTTTGATAAGTAGATTTCTCTTGAACAAATGTTACTAGCGTTTTGCACCTTTTCATAGTTATCAGATGTTGGTATTTTGAGGCATTTCATGTGTTGCTATATGTGTGTGATTCAAACTGATTGACTTCAAACTTTTTTTTGATAGATATTTGGTATGGAGGGAAGTTCATTTGAAGTCAATGGGGATATAGCTTCTCCTCAAACTCTTATCCTGGTAGGAAGGAAGGGTAATGGGAAAAGTGCAACCGCGAATAGCATAAGTGGAATGCAAATATCTCGATCAAAACAAGAGTATAAATCTGGTTTGGAAGATGAACAAATTTATACTGTGATTGATACTCCTGGTATTGACATTAACTATTTTATGATAGAATTTGTTGTAATGTAGCTCTAGAAAAGTTTGAATGTTCCAAAGTATACTAATTTTCATCCTTCTACAAATACTGGAAACAGGATTGTTTGATCCTACCGTTGGTACTGAATTTACTGCAAAGGAGATTATCAATTGCATCAATATGGCTGAGAATGGTATTCATGCCTTTTTGGTTGTGTTCTCCGTTCGCAGTCGGTTCTCGAAAGAGGAAGAAACTGCAATAAGTTGCTTGCAGACTTTGTTTGGAAGAAAATTTTATGATTATGTGATTCTTGTTTTCACGGGTGGGGATGAACTGGATGAAGAGGACCAGAAATTGGAAGATTTTTTGTGTGGATGTCCAAATGCATTGAAGGTAGTAAGGCCAACATTTTACATGATTCTTTGACGATTCTATGTTATAAGAATATCAGAACATGATTGTTTTGAGATATACGGATTGAGGTTGATATCGGGTGTCATCCTTTTCTTATTGAAATTTAGATCAAGTAACATTTTTGAGTATTGTTAATTTCAGGAACCCTTAGTTTGTGTGAGAATCGTGCTGTCCTTTTTGACAACAAGACAAAAGATCACACTAAGAGAGCTAATCAATTAGAGAATCTCTTTTCTCTAGTAAAAATGGTGTCAGGAAAGAATGGTGGAATGCCATATAACGATGTGGTGTTTACTGAATTTAAGGTGAAAAAGTTATCATTGTTTATCACCATCTTATTGCAATTGTATGCTTTACCCAGTTATGGGAAGAGTTTCTAATTGTCATTTCGACAATGTTTTTCTTCAGGAATTAGCAGAAAGAATTCAAGCCTTGAAGGATGCCAGTCATGATACTGAACAGATATCAGTGCTGAAAGATCAGATGCATGAAGAGAAATTTAAGGAAGTATTTGAAATGGTAATATTACATGTTTCAATGATATTTATTATGATTAAATATCGATCTGAAGTACACATGGTGGTTTAAACAGTTGGTTGAGCCGAAGCTGAAGGAGACAACTTTAAATCTTGAAGGACGATTGGCAGAAGAACGGGCTGCTCGAGTTACGGCTGAAGAGGATGCTAAAGCGTCTAAAGAGCATTTAGATGAGGAGAAAAGCTATCTGGAAATGCAGCTTGATAAGGTCCTGAGGCAAAAGGAGCAACGGAAACGATATGGTTGGCCTTTGATTAACAAGTGTGTTATCTTGTGATTGAAATATTTTGCATGCATCTTTTTGTGAAGTCTGATTTATGCTAAACAGTCACAATATGCAGTTTCAAGGTTGGTTAGTTAAATGAAACTGTTTACGAGATTTAAAGAAGTGTTGATGATTTTTGACGTACATTTAGTTTTCTTCTCACAGCATGGTTTCTTTGACTGCTGTATGGACTTACAAAACCAAAGAACTAAATAATTGGTTTTGGTCTTAATTAGTTCTATAGTTTCTCAGTAGAACAATATATAGTTGGTTTGGTCCAACTTGTTACCTGAAAATTATTGGTTTCTTTTAACAGTTGGGTTCAAACAAGAAGCCACGTTTTACATTTAGGTAATTTCAATGATCCCTGCATCATACTATATGTATATTTGATTCCTGCAGGAAAAGTAAACGACCGGCTAATCATGTTTACGGAAACAAGTTAACGTTTATGAATGTAACCTTCTATTATTAACTCTTTGGACAAGTACCCCTGCAATTTGATCAAGTATAATTTAGTCGTTTACCCGTTAATCTTTTAATATTTGTAGTTTTCTTTATTTTATAGTTATGTTTGTGTATGTATAGAAGTATTGAAAAAGAAAATTAGAACAATAAAAAAATCAAGAACTGCGATAACCAATTTGAATCATTAGATGATATGATCAACAGTAGGAGTGCCAATTTGGGTTGGAGTATTTGTTTTGGAAGTTTGGCGAGTCAAAAATGGTCTGGCCGAACCCAACCTGATTTTTAAATCGGATTGAGTACTTCAATCCAATACAAAACCTTCTAATTTGCATTCGACTCAAGTAACCCAATTTTGATTTAGTTAACAAGTTTTCAAGTCATTTTTTAGTTAACAGGTCGGTTTCGGGCCAAATGGGCCACATTCGTTAATCTTGCAAAAAATGTTTATAAATCCTAAAAAGAATCATAATACCCGGTGTTTTGAAACTCGAGTTGACCCGGTTGGACTGTGACCCATACTCGAGGTCGGGTCAACTTAGGGTTGGTCGGACAAGGTCAACCTAGGGCTGGTCGGACCGGGTTGAACTTTTTTATTTATTCTTAAAATAAATAGGGACCAAATCTAAACATTTTCAATAGTTAGGGACCAAATCTGATCATTTTAGTCATGTGGTTGCACTAGCCGGTCCAACTAGTCGGACTGATGAACCGGACCCGGGGGGTTAGTCGGGTCAATCTTTTACCCAGGTTTTGAAACATTGATAATATCTATTACATCCATTTATAATTGATAAAAAAGATCCAAAATTTTTTATTTATAATATTAAATAAATTTTTTATAATTTTAAATTACCTTTATAATGTTTTGGGTCATAGTGTCAACTCGAAAAACCGTTGGAAGCTGAAGCTTAGAGGTTGAGTTTATATATTTTTTTATTATGTTTGACAAACTAGTTGGAGGTGGAGCATGTAAAGATAAATTTACCTAACAGGGCAATATTAAAATGAATTAAGTGGTATTTAGTTAATTTAAATTTTCATTAGCTGTAATAAACTCCCGAAAGCTAGTTTTATTAGCTTATTTTTCTTGAACTTATTTTTCAATAAGCTTTTAGAGTTTGTACCTAACAAATAAAGCTTGTATCTTGAACTTTTAGAAAACATAAGTTTAAGTTCCAATGAGTTGGTTATCAAACATACCCAAACTAGGATCAGTGTATCAGTTAATGAATATGTATATCGATACATTTTGGTTAGTCCGGTTTCAAGACGTTGGTAATTATTATCAAAATATCATCTTTTATGTAGGTTTGTCCAGACATTTTTATTAAGTCATATCTATTAGACTATCAGGTCTACTATCAATTAAATTTCTTAATTCAATATACCTATACCATACCATTACTTTTATAATAAAGAAATGATATGGTTATAAAATATTTACAAATTTCTGATACAAACTAATATAAAATAAGATAAGGAGAGGAAAATAAGAGTGAATAATGACAACTCACTTTGTTAACTTTTTTTTGTGTAATTCTGTTGAAATATTAGTAAAAGTTTACATTTTTCATGAACCGGTTTAAGCATTTCAATTTTGCCTAGTTTTTCAACTTTAAAATTCAAGACTAATATTTGGTTAATGAAGAGTCATTTTATATGTAGTTTACATGGTGACTATTTGTCTTCCTTCTTAATATATGCGCACTCCATTCCCTTTCTACAGCAAATCCTGTCATTTTCACTCTCTCAGGTACTTCATTGTGTAGTTTATATAGTCCCAATTATATAATTGTTAAGTTTCATAAATATTTTACTCAATATTCTGACTTAATTTCCTTTGTGATAGATATTACTTACATCTTGTAAGATGGGCGGATGTTCGATCGAGAATGATTCTGAGCATACGCCTGCTTTAACTCTTGTTTTGGTTGGTAAGACCGGCAATGGAAAAAGTGCTACTGGTAATAGCATAATTGGATCAAAGAAATTTAAATCAAAACGTAGTTCTGCTGGAGTAACTAATTTTTGTGAAATGAACACTACTGTATTGAAAGATGGCAGGGAGGTTAATGTGATTGATACTCCCGGTACATCGATATACTATTTCACTATTTCTTTTTTATTAAGGTGGTGTTTGGATTCCTTATTTAAAGCATTCGTCTGATTAGAAAATAATTCGTTACCAGTAAGCAGATAACCGGTTTTCATTTGTATTTGCTTTATCTGCTATTAAGTTAAGTAATAAGCAAATAAGAAGTCTCAAACACCCCCTATTTTATCTTATCTTAGTGTGATTTACTTACATTGTGTAACATTTGACACTCATGTAGGCCTATTTGATTCTTCTATTGGTCATGACATTATTGGGAAGGAAATTGTTAATTGTATCGATATGGCGAGGGATGGGATACATGCTGTTGTAGTTGTTTTTTCTGTTTGCAGTCGCTTTTCTGATGAGGAAAAGGCTGTACTAAGCTGTTTGGAAACTTTGTTTGGAAGTAAAATCTATGATTACATGATAGTTGTTTTCACTGGTGGGGATGAACTTGAAGCAGATGGGAAGAGTTTAGAAAGTTTCTTATGTGATAGTCCTGAGTCGTTGAAGGTAGAACTTAATCTTGTTTTTTAGTCCTGATACATATACTTCATATTGTTAAGTAGTACCAAAAATATAGTACATTATATTTTCATCGATGATTTTACTTTTATTGTGTTAGGATGTTCTTCATCTTTCTGGGAATCGTCGAGTTCTTTTTGATAACAGGACTAATGATGAAGCTAAGAAAGCTAACCAAGTTCAAGAACTTATTTCTCTTGTCACTATGGTGTTAGAAAAGAATGATTATGCGCCATATACCAATGAAATATTTGCTGAGTTGAAGGTAAAACTAATTACTTTAAATTTTACAGTTCATTTATATATAAATACCACTTCGGTCGGCACACCAACAATATATATTTTCTTGACAGAAAAAGAATATATTACTTCGGGAGCAATTAAAAAGCCTTATGAAAGGGACCAATAAGCACTTCACTGAGCAGGATGTAGAAGCTCTGATGGACCAGATGCACCAGAAGCAGTTAAAGGAAGTTATCGAATTGGTATGCTTACACATTTATTGTGATCTTGATTGTCTTTGTGTGATCTATATGTATCAAGAGTGGCTTTTGTTCTATTTAATTACTCTTAGTATTGATGTCAACGGATATATATATATATATATATGAAGTAAGAAGCAGTTAAAGGGAGTTATCAGGTAAATGACTTATTATTATTGTTTTATAGTTTATGTCAAAGTTTGTTGAGATACAAGTGAAGCTTGAAAAACTTTTTGATGAAGAACGAGCTGCTCGTTTGAAGGCAGAAGAGAATGCTAAAAAGGAACAAAAGCATATCAAGGAGGATATTAAAAGGTTGAAAGTGAAACTTGAAAAGGCCAAGATTGATGCGAAACATTGGTGTGTATTTTTGTGATTCAGTTATATGAACATGTTTTGAACCTCTGTTAAATTGTGTTTCTTTTGGTATGTCAATCTTACTAATGAAACCGTTTTGATTAGCAATGGTGAAAGATGGTTAATGCATGATCTTTAATTGCAGAATAGGTGCAATGTTTATTTAAATCCTATGATATGTATTTGATACATTTGTGGGTAAGACTTGTTAAGGATAACATTACATTGATAAAAAAAAGAAAAACATTACATTTCCTTAAAAAAAAAAAAAACATTACATTTTCTAAAAAAAAAAAACATTATATTTCCTAAATTTTGAAATTTCAAAATGAATATGACTGTTGGCCAAGAAATAAACAAACTAGAAAAGAAAAAAAAGACGTACGAACAAATGTCGGTAATCCGACTGAAAATCGAGCGACGGCCAACCGATGAAACCGTGCCATTGGCGTCGGTTTCATCGGTCCAAAGTGACGAACCAACCGACTAATGGATGAGAGGGCCCTTATATGGCCGGTGAACAACATTTGTGAACCCCGTATTTATTAGTAATTTATTTAATCGATTTAATTTGTGGTAATGTCAAACAAAATCACTGACTACATTTGCAGCATTCCAAGCTTAAACAGATCCATAACCTTTAATTCTATACATTCTACATCACTTTATTACTTTACTTTCTTACAATAAAATTCAAACCAAAAAGCAAATATAACTAAATTAACCAAAATAAATAAAAATTATCACGGCCCAAAAAAGCCTAATAGAATAAAAATTACCACGTTTTACATTTAGGTAATTTCAATGATCCCTGCATCATACTATATGTATACTTGATTCCTGCAGCAAAAGTAAACGACCCGCTAATCATGTTTATGCAAACAAGTTAACGTTTATGAATGTAACTTTTTATTGATTAACTCTTTGGACAAGTACCCCTGCAATTTGATCAAGTATAATTTAGTCGTTTACCCGTTAATCTTTTAATATTTGTAGTTTTCTTTATTTTACATTTATGTTTGTGTATGTATACAATTATTGAAAAAGCAAATTAGAACCAACAAAAATCAAGAACTGCGAGAACCAATTTGAATTGTTAGACGATGTGATCAGCAGTTGGCAATTTGGGTCAGAGTGTTTGGTTTGGAAGTTTGGCGAGTCAAAAATGGTCAACCTGAACTCAACCCAATGCTAATTTGAATTCGACTCGAGTAACCCTATTTTTATCTAGTTAACAAGCTTTTCGGTCATTTTCGGATTAGCAGGTCGGTTTCGGGTCACATGGGTCACGCGGGTAAATCTGTAAAACAAATGTTGATAAAATCCTAAAAATAGTCATAATCCCTATTAAATCCATTTATAATTAATAAAAAAAATCCAAAACTTTTTATTTATTAAATTAAATATAAAAAAATTTAAATTTTAAATTACCTTTATAATGTTTCAGGTCATCGGGTCAACCTGAAAATTCATTGGGTGACCCAAACCCGACCTGAAAAACATTAGGTTGTCGAATTTTAAGTTAGCGGGTTTGCATTGACCTGAATATGTTATTTATGAGTCAGTTTCGTATTAAGTTTCAAGTGGTGTTGAAAATTGTGAGCCCTAATCGACATTAAAAAATAAGCATGAGAGTTTGGTTATAAATGAATGATGGGTTAACATTATAAAAGGAAGAAAGGGACAAGTTAGTCATATGTAATTACCTATAAAGCATTTCATATTCTCTCTTTTAAAACTTAAAATTTTAAAAATGGAAATCGTGTAAAATTATATCATACCATGATAATCGAGAAAAAATTTAAGATATTATTTTTTAAAATTGAAATAACTGATATACCTCTACAATATTAGTTAGTATTTATAAAAATCAATGGAAATACTAATATACCCATACATTTACACACTGATCCAGAGTTTTATTTAGAAGAGAAGAGAAAGTAACTGGAAAGAAAATAAGAAAGGATTTGTGTTCCTTAGTTTTTTAGGAAGGAAGAGAAAAGAAAAGAAATGATTATTTTTGCCTAATTTTCCTTCCTATCTTTCCTCCCAAATTGGAAAGATTTGAATTCCTTTCTTTTCTTCCCTCTTCATTTCTTTTCTTTTCTTTTTTTTGTAAAACTCGGGAACAGGGTGTTAGTGAATTCTCTTTAATACTATCATCATAAACTAATAACATATAACATAACATAACTTCTGAACCGTTAAGAGTTATGAGACATGTCAATTATAGACGTAAAGGTCAGGATAAAACGAATGTGTTTATAAACTGCCAAAGATGGTTTGTCCACCTTTCGTTGTCAAATTTCTCCTTTAAATCCTTCAATTTTAACTTTCCCCAAATCTTACACATTTTTAAGTTAAAAAAAAAAACAAATCCTTAAATGTGATTTGTTCAAAATTATTATTTTTACACCTTTATTTACATGCTTAATTTTTTTTTAATATTGCTAATTTCTATATTTTAAATTTCAATTTTTTGATCAAATTTTAAGATTACAATTTACTAGTTTTATAAATTTCATATTATGTTTCATACCATTTACTTTTTTCATAGTATTTAATTTCAAAATACAAAAAGTCAACATAAGTCAAACATTATGATATGGCCAACGAATTTGCATCTTGCAACCCGACACTCTCAACCTGGACATCAAGTTTGCAACTGGGCGGTGGTGAACTTGTCTGTTATTTTTTTAACATTTTTAAAAAAATGCAAAAAGTGATTTTTCCCTTTTAAAAAACTATATATCAGTGTACTGACATAATTTTATTTTTAAAGTATTACACAAACCATAATACTATAAATCAAATGAAGAAGCAAATAAAATTTCTCTCCGCATTGCGCGGATATTCAAACTGTTAATGAAAAAAAGGAAATTCATGCATTAAGGGTGTGTTTGGTAAAAATTAAATTGGAAATCGGAGCTTGTAGCTAGAGTTTATAATTTTTCTTAATACATTTAGCAAATAGCTAAATCTTGTAAAGGTAAATTTACATAAAAGGACAATATAAAAACATAATTACTTATAAATTAGATGGTATTTAGTTAATTTAAATTTCGTAAGCTCTAGTAAGCTTCCAAAATCTACTTCCCTTAGCTTATTTTTTCCAAAATTTATTTTTCAATAAGCTCTTACAATTTGTACCTAACAGACAAAACTTATATGTTGAACTTTTAGAAAACATAACTTAGTTGCCAAACACACCCTAAACAAGGGTCAGTTAATGAATATGTATATGGATACATTTTATATAGTCCGGTTTCAAGACGTTGGTAATTATTATACAATATCATCTTTTATGTAGGTTTGTCCAGACAAATTTTTTTGTTAAGTCATATCTACTAGACTATCAGGTCTCCTATCAATTAAATTTTTTAATTCAATATATCATTACTTTTAAAATAGAGAAATGATATGGTTAAAATATATTTACAAATTTTTGATACAAACTAATGTGGCACAAATAAGATAAGGGGAGAAAAATAAGAGTGAATAATGACAACTCATTTTGTTAATTATTTTTTGTATAATTCTGTTGAAATATTAGTAAAAGTTTACATTTTTCATGAACCGTTTTAAGCATTTCAACTTTGCCTAGTTTGTCAACTTCAAAATTCAAGACTAATATTTGGTTAATGAAGAGTCATTTTGTATGTAGTTTACACGGCGACTATTTGTCTTCCCTCTTGATATATGCGCACTCCATTCCCCTTCTACTGCAAACGGCCTGTCATTTTCACTTTCTCAGGTAGCTCATTGTGTAGTTTACACGGCGACTATTTGTCTTCCCTCTTAATATATGCGCACTCCATTCCCCTTCTACAGCAAATCCTGTCATTTTCACTTTCCCAGGTACTTCATTGTGTAGTTTATATAGTCCCAATAATATAATTGTTAAGTTTCATAAATATTCTGACTTAATTTCCTTTGTGATAGATATTACTTACATTTTGTAAGATGGGCGGATGTTCGATCGAGGATGGTTCGGAGCTTATTACGCTTGCTTTAACTCTAGTTCTGGTCGGTAAGACCGGTAATGGAAAAAGTGCCACTGGTAATAGCATCATTGGATCAAAGAAATTTGAATCGAAACGTATAAGTTCTGCTGGTGTAACTACTTCTTGTGAAATGAACACTACTGTATTGAAAGATGGCAGGGAGGTTAATGTGATTGATACTCCCGGTACATTGATATACTATTCCAACCTTTTTTTTTTAGTTAAAGGTGGTGTTTGGATTGCTTATTAAAGCGTTCGTTTGATTAGAAAATAATTCGTTACCAGTAAGCAGATAAGCGGTTTTCATTTGTATTTGCTTTATTTGCTATTAAGTTAAGTAATAAGCAAATAAGAAGTCTCAAACACCCCCTCTTTTATCTTATCTTAGTGTGATTTACTTATATTGTGTAACATTTGACACTCATGTAGGCCTATTTGATTCTTCTATTGATCATGACATTATTGGGAAGGAAATTGTAAATTGTATCGATATGGCGAAGGATGGGATACATGCTGTTGTAGTTGTTTTTTCTGTTTGCAGTCGCTTTTTTGATGAGGAAAAGGCTGTACTAAGCTGTTGGGAAACTTTGTTTGGAAGTAAAATCTATGATTACATGATAGTTGTTTTCACTGGTGGGGATGAACTTGAAGCAGATGGGAAGAGTTTAGAAAGTTTCTTACGTGATAGTCCTGAGTCGTTGAAGGTAGAACTCAATCTTGGTCCTGTTACATATATTTCATATTGTTAAGTAGTACCAAAAATATAGTACATTATATTCTGATTGATGATTTACTTTTATTTTGTAAGGATGTTCTTCATCTTTCTGGGAATCGTCGAGTTCTTTTTGATAACAGGACCAATGATGAAGCCAAGAAAGCTAACCAAGTTCAAGAACTTTTTTCTCTTGTCACTATGGTGTTAGAAAAGAATGATTATGCGCCATATACCAAAGAAATATTTGCTGAGTTGAAGGTAAAACTAATTACTTTAAATTTTACAGTTCGTTTATATATAAATACCACTTCGGCTGGCACACCAACAATATATATTTTCTCGACTGAAAAAGCAATTAGAAAGCCTTATGATAGAGACCAATAAGCACTTCACTTAACAGGATGTGGAAGCTCTGATGGAACAGATGCATGAGAAGCAGTTAAAGGAAGTTATAGAATTGGTATGCTTACACATTTATTGTGATCTTGATTTTTCTTTGTGTGATCTATATGTATCAAGAGTGGCTTGTGTTCTATTTAATTACTCTTAGTATTGATGTCAGTGGATATATATGAAGTAAGAAGCAGTTAAAGGGAGTTATCGGGTAAATGACTTTTTATTATTGTTTTATAGTTTATGTCAAAGTTTGTTGAGATACAAGTGAAGCTTGAAAAACTTTTTGATGAAGAACGAGCTGCTCGTTCGAAGGCAGAAGAGGCGCTAGAGAAAGCCTATATTGATGGGAAAAGTTGGTGTGCTATTCTGTGATTCAGTTACATGAACATGTTTTGAACCTCTGTTAAATTGTGTTTCTTTTGGTATGTCACTCTTACTAATGAAACGGTTTTGATTAGCAATGGTGGAAGATGGTTAATGTATGATCTTTAATTGCATAATAGGTGCAATGCTTATTTAAATCCTATGATCTGTATTTGATACATTGGTGGGTAAGACTTGTTAAGGTTAACAAAATGTAATTTGTAGTTTAGAGGTAGCATTTTGCTTTGAATGAAGATGTGAACATTTAATTAGTTCCTTTTCTTTTAACCAAATTTCTTAACCATTTTAATATATAGACAAATAAAAATGGCACCAACTACTGAACAGGTTGCACCAAATCGATTTTTATTACACAACCAATCAAAATCAATTGCGACATCAATTTAAGAGAGAAATTTTTCGTGCATCAAACTCCATGTTAGTTTGTGGCAATTAGTGTTTTCTGAAGGACCAATTATGTACATTTAGAATAGTTGAATGATTAATATGTAAAAATTTAAATAAAACTGTCAATGCTACACGTAAGTTATATGGCCAGTGAACAACATTTGTGAACCCCGTATATATTTATTAGTAATTTATTTAATCGATTTAATTTGTGGTAATGTCAAACAAAATCACTGACTACATTTGCAGCATTCCAAGCTTGAACAGAACCATAACCTTTAATTCTATACATTCTACTTCACTTTATTACTTTACTTTCTTACAATAAAATTCAAACAAAAAGCAAATATAACTAAATTAACCAAAATAAATAAAAATTACCACGGCCCAAAAAAAAGAAGAAAGCCTAATAGAATATCCATCAACTATCCCAAATTAATTGGCATATTCTTTCATATGCTGTAATGGGCTAGTTAGGGTTCCAAAACAACCACCGTATAAAACCCTAACTTTTAGGTTACGATAACGACCTACCGATCAAACGGCCGGAATTCTTATCGACGGCAACACCGGCAATAGGATCGTGTCGATATGGTTAGTTATTTTTCTCAATGAGTTTTTCACTTTTGATTGAACCGGCGAGCTGATTTTGTTCTTACAAAATGAAGTTCTCTTTGTGTAGACATTTAAGCGAAGGAATGGTGGAAGGAACAAACATGGGCGTGGCCATGTTAAGTTCATTCGTTGCTCCAATTGCGGCAAGTGTTGCCCTAAGGTCTGTTTTACCCCACCAATTTTATTGTATTTTTGGGATCTTTATTTATGTATTGCTTTTTTATCTGTATGCATTTGTATGGAAATGACTGTATGATGTTGTTTATGTAGGTTTTAGAGGATTATGTTGAAATAATTTGGTTAATTTTGTTGTTATTATTTGTTTGCTAGAAATGTATTTGTTTTTGATAAGTAATTTTGATCAGAGAACTGTTGTTTTTTAATTAGATTAATTACTTCTTGTGAAAGTTAAAACATTTTCAATTATTGGGAAATTGGATTGCTTTTAGTTCTTTCATTTTGAGGATGAAGTAATTATCTCTTATTATATTTAATGTGATGAAAAAATGTTAAATATTATTAGATTCTTGCTATACTGAAGCATTTCAGATTCGTAGTTAAGAATTTGGTTGATGGTTATCAGGACAAGGCAATCAAGAGATTTCTTGTGAGGAACATTGTGGAGCAAGCTGCTGTTAGGGATGTTCAAGAAGCTTGTGCATTTGACCGTAAGACTATTGACCTTATCCTGATAAATTGTTTCACAGATTATTAATCAATGTGATGATAGTCTCTCTTGTGTTGTTGTAGAGTACACCCTCCCTAAGTTGTACGTGAAGATGCAGTACTGCGTTTCATGTGCAATTCACTCCAAGGTTGTCAGGGTTCGATCACGAATTGATAGGAGGAACCGTGAGCCTCCAAAGAGATTCAGTCGCCCAAGGGTATGATATCTGATTATTGTTACCTTTTTTCCTTCTATTGATTTCTCTGTTTAGTGCAGTAGGACTTGCGGGTTGAGTATTTATATTCTCACTACTCCTCAAACTGTCACACTAAGCCTAGTTACTCCTGCCGTACTTAATGTCTAGCTTCTAGAAACTTAATAATAGCGTGTACAATTATGGGACGTATTTTTAAATTTGTGCGTATTTTGTTGTCTTCCCAAGTCTATCTGTTCTTCGTTACAACAAGTTTGTTAAGGTTGTCGGTTGTTTTGAGCTGTTTCTTTGTCTAAAAATAATTATAGATGACTAGTACACTTGTTAATATGTTGTTATAATTAGTACGTAAAAGATCAAATTGTTATCTTCATAAAGAACAGTGAAGGTTGCATTGGTTTTGTTGATCCAGCAAAATGGGCTTGTCAACTGGATTGAATAACCGATTAAACGGGTTTTGGTCTGGTTGAAATTGAATACCTTCTCATCTAATTTTTCTTCATAAGTAAATAGTTAGTGTGCTAAAATTGGTTACTTTAAATCTTCGTTGTAGTAATAATTATTAATTTTAGAATTACATTACATATAATGTTGTATGCTTAAAAAGTTCATTTTCTGTGATTTTTGTCTCGTATGACCTCGTTCCTGATCAGCTGAATTTTTTATCTCGTACGTTTGACCCTTTTTTATTCAAGGCTTAGTCGTTAATAGTTTTTTTCTATATGTTTATGTCAGGACGACGGTCCCAAGCCAGGTCAAGCACCACGCTCAGGTGGTGCTGGTGGTCCACCTCCTGCTCGTGCTTGAAGATAACCTATGATGATCAATGTACCTTCTGGTTACTAGATATCTATGAATTGTCACTCTATTGTGCTTTATAAAATACTTTCTTGGTAATGGCCTTCTAATCGTCATGATTCTGATCTTGGTTTCACATCGGTAATGAGGTTTCAAACTTTAATGGCATTAATCGGTTTTGTTTGCTTGGATGTCTTTATTCTGATACCTGAATCCAAAATTTTAACTGGAGATGATAATTTAATTTTTCGGAAGTATACTATATTATGATTGTTACGCATGAAGTGTACAGATAAAAACAGGAGTTAATTGCGATGAAGGTATCTATTTGATCGAAGCTTGTTTTGACCTAACATCCATTCTGCTTAAACTCGTAATACTTCCTTTGAAGATACTCCAAAACAGGCATTCATTTTGACGGTTTTCTTGTTATGATTACTGCTTCAATATTGACAAATAATTGCAAAGAAGGGAAGAAAAACAGTAGTAGTATTTTTGGCTTAATTTGATGAATGCTGTAACTAAGTTCTGAGTTTTGTACATGTGAGTGGCTTATTTGACAATTTTTATTATATCCATCAGTTTCATTAGCAGAGAAATTGGACTTCTTTGACAATTTGTCCATTATAAAATAATATAATGTGTTTATGGAGGACATTAACTATTTTAGTAAAAGTCATTATGTTTTCAGAATCCTAACGTGTGAGTTGACATTGTGGCGATGGTTTTTTTGTTTACTACTTGTGAGTGGTTAGTTATGAGCATCAAATATACAATCACTTGTACTGAAAACATGATTATTATCTAATAAATTTAAGGTCATTTGTTGGCATGATCATTGTACTCCCTCGCAACCAATGGCGATTCTAGAGTTCAATATAGAATAAAAATTAGAGCGAGTTATATATTACAAAAAATTTCTACCTTTTACGACAATCACTGCATCAATGTTCTTGTACATATTATTATTGCTTTGATGTTCTTGTCCTTATTATTATACAGATATGTTACTCTGGCTTGTGAAGTAACGTCATACACGTTCATAAAATTTATAGGTTAAGTAACATAATTATATTCATAAGTCAGTAAAGTGATTTTCGTGTATAATATTTAATATATAATGATTTAGTAAGTTGAGTAATTCAATCGAACAAATTAAATAGTTCAGTAGAGTAGAGTAACATAGAGTGACATATCTATCTATTAACTCATTCTAATATTTGTCTGATAGTTGAGAGAAGGATGACTAAGATGAGTGTAGAGCGAAACTAGAAATCACGAGCATCATCGACAAATTGATATAAGGACTACTAAGATGGTTTGTACTTGTAAGGAGAAGACCACCAGTTAGGAGAGTGGAGCCCCTCATGGTCGAAGGGTTGAGGAGAAGGGGTAAATCAAGACGTATGTGGGAGGATAGACTGAAGTTCGATATGAACCGAGCTTCTCTTGATTGCGGACATGATCGCTGATAGAAATATATGGAGGACTAGAATTAGGACGATGAGTACGGTGTCCTAGGTAGTCAGATTTATCTATGTGATATATTCAATATATATATTATATCTATTTTGTCATATACTCTTTATATCAAGATATGTATATTTTATATAAAATATAAAATAAATAATTGAGTAGGGAGTTTTAGGTAGGTAGAGTTTATATGTATAAATGTGTTTTTAAATAGAATTATGATAGATGAGTAGGACGTTTTTAGGTATACACACATATGTATATATATAAATCTTTTAGTATTATTACTACTATTATTATTGTTATTACTATTATTACTATAAAAAAAAATTCTATTATCTTTTTGTATGTGCGTGCACATGCGTATATTCATGCATATGCGTCTGTAGTAGATTTTTCGAAGACAGTTGTTCTACTTTTGAGTAGAGGTACGAATGTCAATATCTTACCTTCTTATACCTGATTTTCAGCGGGATTGATTACCGTAATTGTTGTAACATTCGTGGGATAATGTGATGATGAAATTTTCTTTATTCCTTAATGTGCAAATCTTTTACGTTACAAAAAGGAGTAGTGTTATATACATATGGTAGTTGCGCCAAACACACATTTTAATAAAGGTTGACATTCTAATTCTAAATATCAAAAACTAGATGCAAGTTCATTGATGCCATTATCTTTCTTCCTTTTTTCTTCTTACAAGTACCACAGGTGTATATAAAATTAGATTAAAATTATAGTAAATGAATACAACTTGTTAACTAAATTTAAATTGAAATTGAATTTCAAACTCAACTAGCAAACATCTCAACTATTCCACATTGTTTTTAAAACTATATTAGGATTTTCATTTGAAACTCTTATAAAAAATTGGTAATCAAGAAACTTACTTCGGCTTTTAGATCAAAAACCTAATGAAGCTTTACTTCAATTAGATGCAAAAAACAAATAAAAATAAAAATAAAAATAAATATATAACATGATTTTTATTACTCCCTCCGTCCCAAAATAATAGTTCAGTTTTGATTTTCTAAACTTTTTTTTTTCAACTTTAACCTTAAGTATATTTGTTTGTTTTATATAATACTTGATGAAAATTATACCAATGAAAATACATTTAAAACTCAATCCATTCATATATTTTGCATCAGGTATTATATAACACAAACAAAAATATTTAAGGTCAAAGTTGAAAATAAAAAGTTTCAGAAAGTCAAAACTGGACTATTATTTTGGAACGAAGGGAGTACATTTTAAATCATATGTGATGAAATTCAATTTGTACATTCATTTTTGTACAAGTGTTTCTAAATTAACACAATACTTTTAAGCATATAATTTCTCTTCTTTATATATGTAATAAAGAATAGGAAACGTGCACATTGATAGGCTACTAAATGTTCCAAAAGAAGTTCAAAGTTAATCACGGAGTACTACGTAGTAAAACGTCCCTGGTGTTTAACAATTAGTAGATTTGATATGATTAGAAGTATATAATTAAGTTTAAATGAGAATGAGATTTTTTATAAAAATGGAAGAATTAATCTCAACTATTTATTTTCATCATAATAATAAAGTTCTTACATTTTTAAAAATTGAACATCTCACAAACGGCTAGTCAAAAAATTATAAAAATTGTATCATAAAAATCAACGTTTCTTTCTCATCGGTTAGACATCTCATAAGGTATACTTTTAACAAAAAAAAAATTTCATTTTCCAATAAGTTTTGAAAACTCACAACATATGTGTTAGTTGCGAGTAACACATGTGTTATTATCCAACTACCCTATTATTTTAGGGGCCGACTACCGTTACCCCCAAATTATTATACGTCGCTTCATTCATTATCATCACATCTCATCATCCATCAAATAAACAATAAAAACTATTTAATAATACTCTTATGATAATACTTCCATGCCGTTTACATTTGTTTTGTAACTTTAAAAATAATATATATCATGATAATACTTCCATGCCGTTTACATTTGTTTTGTAACTTTTAAAATAATATATATCTAATAAAAATTAATATTATAACAATAAAAGCTAAAATTATTTGACGCGACCAAAGCAAAAGCTTAAATTATTTGACGCGACTAAAGTGAAAAATCAAATTCTTATATAAACGAACCTATATCGATTCATTTTTTTATAACATTCAAAACTTACTTCTATTCATAACCTTATAAACAATCTCATACGTTACATTTCTTACAAGAAGATATGTCGAGTGTATCAGATTTTTCCTCCGATAAGGTATTAAATTTTATATAATGGTAGTCCAAATCATATTTTATATTATCATATTTTGACTATTTAACCTTCTCAATTTCAGGTGTTCAATAATCGTGAAGAATTAATGGAATGGGTGAAAAAAGAGGCACTTTCTCATAGACAAGTTATTGTCATCAAAAGATCAAAAACAAAAAATGGTTACTTAGCCAAGATTATATTTATGTGTGAGCGTGGCGGTGCATCTAGAAGTAAATCAACACCCGAAAAAAGTATTCCTTGTAAAAAATTGACAGTAAATTTGAAATGGTAGCTAAAATTTATGTGTTTATTAAAAAATAATAAAATAAATATCAATTAAATTTGTGTAACAAATTTTTTTTTTTTTAAAAAGAGTAAAATGTAATCATGTAAGCAATGAAATGTAAGAAAGTCAAACTTGCAGAGTTTTCTCGCACGAAACTTGCAGGGGGGGGGGGGGGGGGGTGCAGGCATATTCTCCCTTATTTTACAAGTTTATTTTCTTCTTTAAACTTTTCCTGCCTCGTATTAATAATCCATATTAATTAAGGCCATCTTGAGTTATTATTCGAAGTGAATTTAAAGATTTATATAATTTCATAATAACGTTTGTATAGTAACAATCAGAAGTAAATAATAAATGCACCCATGTAAAAATCATACAACAAAAAAGATATCTAAAGAGGACAAAATGGTCTACCCAAATGAGCCCTATGACTTGGAATCGTGAAATGTCTCAACCTTCCTTCTTCTTCCCTCGAATACCCTTCACATAAAAGCGCCTTCGAAAATGATCTTCCACGAACCTATTGATGTCGTGTGCAACACATCAGTTTCTCCCTCTTCCCTATTTTGGGCCATTAATCCCGCTATGTATATCGCCTTCATCCTCCCTCGAGCTTCATCGTGGTACCCTGTTGGAGAAAAGAAAATGTCTTCTCCACGTTTAGTTTAAAGAAAAGTTTATACAAATGTAACAAAATTGTCTAAATTTTCTAGGAAAGGCCGCGACACATGATCTCTATAGAAAAAAGATCATAACATCAATTCAAGTACAAAAAATGTAATATTTAACAAAGATTCATTTTTCTATCCTTTTTGTCCCTAGTTAGGAAGTTTTAACAATAGTATGGAGCTTACTGTAATTATTTTTCCCTTCTAAGTAAAAGTGAAGTTGTAGTTTATTATTTTTTTATTAAAAATCATCTCTGCTTCAACAAATTTATTTATTTTGACAATTATACAATTAAAGATTTCGTTTGTGTTCACATTTAATCTGAAGTTCGCATTTATAAGCTTATAGAAAGTAGTAATAATCAACAAATATTGGGGAAAAGTTTACACTTTCACATGTGTAAACTATAAAATTAAAAGCTATCTAAATTATTCACATTTAAGAATGGCATGATGATATTTACAACATAAAAGTTGAGGAAGGAAGAGACGTTACATAGGAAATGCAAGAAATGACTTTATACTCTTAAAAGATACAACTCAATTAGTGTTGGAGTTTTTTTTTTTTAACAGCAACAAAAGAATTCTATTAAAAAATTAATAAGGTGTTAGAAAAAAAAATTACAATGAAATTTTTAACCAATCTTATCAATTTGACAAATGATTTCCTCTATGCTTTAACCATGAAAATGAAACTAAACGAATATTATTAAAAATATCACATTTTCTCATTTGATGAGAAGAAAATATGATTGCATTATGATATTTCCATAACGTCTAACATGTAACAGCTATAATCCCCGGGAGGTGATCATGTTTAATCTTAGACCTTGAAAACGAACTAAGCCACGAAAGACAATTTGAGAACGTGTGAAGTTGTTGAGCTGAGAAGTCACCCCATCTAAAAATTAGCATGCAAACTTCATATTCCATGTGAAGAAAAAATGATCGGTTGACTCGATTCCCATATGACAGGAGGACAATGAATTGAAGAGATTCTATCTCCAATCCGCATAGAGATAAATTCAAGCGATGCGGTAGACGATCCAAACATAGTCTCCAAATAAAAATTTTCACCTTTATAAGAAGAAGATTGGACCAAAGAGAATCATAACTGTTAATTGGGAGAGTGATCGCATCAATGTGTTTTCGAGTATATAATTCTGAGGGTGTACATTGAAGTTTTAATAAAATTATTTTTTCTAAAAAATATAATGAAATAGAAAGAAACAAAATGAGGCTATACAACGAGAATTATTGTGTTTTTTTTCTTTTCTCGTATACTAAAATAATACTAATATTCTTGGTAAATAAAAGTAAAAAATGATAGAGAATTGTATTGAGCGTGTGAATTTAACTCTTAATTCACATTGGACCAGCATGTTTATTAATCTAAATAGAGTATGTTTGGTGAAGCAGCTGTAGCTGTAGGTTGTAGCTGTAGCTTTACGTTTGGAGCTTTTCGCGAAAAGCTACTTTTAGTAGCTTTGAGAATTTAAGCTTTTCGTTGGATTCTAAAGCTACAACTTATACACGACAAACAAGACTTTTATTTTCATAGGAGCTTTTCGTTCAAAAACTAAAAGCTAAAACTCCTAAAAGCTCTATGCCAAACAGGCCCATAACGTGCAAAAAGTGTGTAAACTAAACTATACTTTGAATAGTGTCTAATATAGATCTTAGGTGTATAATCATCAGCAGAAAAGTTGGAAGAATCCGTTGATGGTTCTGAGGAACTATTTTCACTTTTCCTGGGAATGAGCATAACTCCAAATGCATTGCATCCGGTACTGTGCTCATCTAAGAGTTTCAAGTCAATTGCAAAAGAAACCTGCTTGTATGTTACGTCCCACCATGAAGTGTGTTTCAATGAACCAAATGGAACATAACTCACCGATGTCGTTGGATCATCATCACTCTCCTCCCAAACCGCATCATCTTGATAATCTATACCCGTTGAACTGTCCGTCACCTGCTTCATGGTTATCTGTATATCATAGGCGGAACCGTTCAAAACATAGCACATTAAGAATCCACAGTAGTCATTGAACCAGTTCTCTGGAAGTTTCAGTGTACATCTATTCCCATTACGAATAGGAGGTAGAATCCTCTTTGGAATCTCAATGCCTTCGAGTTCGAGAAGCATACAATGATTTTTAATATACTTTCCCTAGTTAATTAACACAAATTCATTAGATTATATGTACCATATATTATAGTCAATATACAGCTTAATTGACTTTGATTAAGAATAAGAGAGCCATACCTGAAACATGGATTTGTATAACCTGTCGCCATCAGTTAGAATTCTTCCACCCGTAATTTTGACGTCAGATAACCCTTTTACAATCTGTGATGCAACTTCCTATGGATTTAAGCTTATGGCAACTCGTTGCCCGGAAAAGAGCTAAACTTGATGGGAACTGAGGCAAATTTTTAAGATTATCGCAATAGTTGAGGTTGAGGATTTTCAGCTGAGTCAGTTGCGAGAGGCTGAAAGGTAACTGTGAAAAATCATTACTAGTTAGATTTAGGCATTGTAACTTGGACAAGTCACCAATATCAAATGGGAATGTTCCCTCTTCAAAATGGCAGCCTGTGAGATCCAACTTTCGTAAGCTATGTGGCAACTGATGATGGGACACTGTCTCGGTTGTAGAAGACTTACGACAATCATGAAAGGTTAGCTGAACAAGGTTGGTGCTATATTCACCAATTGATGAACGCAGAACTTCTATGGGAAGTAGGTCCAAATGTAAGCATTCCAAGCTTTCCAGTTTTCCTCGGAATCCTCCGAACTCAACCTTTTTATCGCATCGCTGAATAGTAAGAGTTTTGAGTGTTCCCATCTGCTCTATCGCTGGAAACATCCTAAGCTTGTTACAAAATTCTACATTTATATGTTCAAGCTTTCTATGATTCCCAAGTGATGGGTGAATCTCTTTTAAGTTTTCACACCAGGAGATTACCAACCTTTGAAGACATGGGAGATAATCAAAATTTGGTGTGTTGAGTAGCTTCAACATCTTACGGAGATTAAGCACTTTCAAATTTGGTAGACGAAGCTAATGGATAGAAGCATAGAGAAGTTAATAGTAATTTATATTTGAGAGTATATGACAATTAGTATGAGATGGATACAGAACATAATTTAATACGTTACATCTCAGCCACATACTTCTACAAAGATACAATACAAATATGTTTTTACGCTTTCCACACATAAAGAATAAGATAAACATAAACCTCACCGCCCTTATTTTCGTTCTCAGAACAAGGGAATTGTGCTTTAAAGTGGGTGAACTTCAAATACCGCTGAAGCATAGATGAACTGACACGAAGGTCATTTATATGATTGTTTAGCGTTTATCATTGTATTTTATTATAGTATTTTTGAATGTTTTATGTATGTTTTGAATATAATATTAAGCTTATTGGTCTTTCTTAACTGGTCTGACTGATTAAATTAATGAACAAGTAAATCGACTGGTCCGATGATATGGTCTTCAAAACATTGATAATCAAATTGAACAAAACTGCAAACAACAAAAACTGTAACATGTGTGAAATAAAATAAACTCCACACTTCATCAAATAACTAACAATGTAAAATACCAAAAGTCATTACATAATTACAAGTTACAAAGTTAACCAAAATAGAAGCACCGAAGTCAGTAATTCATTACACACAAAGTCGACTAAAATACTTCAAAAATAACTAAGAACATCTGAACTCATTTAATTGCTGATCTATTTCCTTTTCTTCCACCATCACCTTGACTGCCACCTCTTCCTTGAATCGTGAATAACATTATACTATATCCTAAACTTCATAATAACAATGAAACTTCACTGAATCATAAAAACCCGTTTAACGTTTAGCTACATAGAATAGAGGCCTCGGTTGTGTTTGAAACCATTTATGAAAACGGTAATCTAACTTCTGAAAATCTTCCCAAACATTTAGGGCATGTCCACTAAGAGTATATTGTGTTGGTTGACGATATTTCTCATAAATCTTAGCCATCCATAGATACTCACACCGGAATCTTGACTATTTCTTTCTTTAACCATTTTCTTAAAAAATTCATCGCCAAACTCATATTTCAATTGGAAAAATTACCCTTGATAGTTGATGCCATTAATTCGATCGCAAGAAGTCAACAGAGGTAACAGTTAGGTAACTAACTTATCTTGAAAATAAGAGACGCTAATCTGAGTCCCAGATACCGGAATTTTTTTGCACAATATTAAATTCGCCATAGAAAATAAAGACAACATTTCAATATAAAAGATATTGAGTTGACATATCTTCAATTTAATCTTCTATTAGTTGATGAAATTGATTTTGACCGACTTATTTAAAGAAAACGATAGTTAATTTAAATTACTTTTTACATGTTATGTCATAGCTATAAGTATGCGTTAAACACACCCAGGTTAAAAAAGAGGGAAATATACAACAGCGTCAATGGATTAGTTACACTATAACAACATGTACAAATGTGATGTTGTAATGTGATGGGGAAAGGTGCAAGCAAAAATTTGGTGTCCCATTGTTATTTATTGTTATGTCAATAGTACAGGTCATTTTTTTTTGGAAACGGCAAATAATATTATAAAAGCACCCAAACTTAGCAAGTGACTAAGAAGGGGCAAAATAAGAACAAGCTACATAAAAACAGAGAAAGGAAAACAATTCCAATTCGCCAAAGTACAAGAATACTTGCTTCTATGCTTTATCCAGAGAAACGAAATGGAAATAATTTCTTCCACAATTGTCGTATGAGATTTCACCACGTTCTTAAACACCAATTCATTTCGCGCCTTCCATAAACACCACAACATACCTTGAATGATAGCCCGTAAAATCTTGTTCCTTTTTTTGCAATTGCCCCATTTGCCACAAAAGTTGAGAATATCAGTTGCCGAATGAAATTGAGGCATTGGAATCTTACACCAAGCAAAAACCGACTTCATTGTTTCAATCGACCGAGGACACTTGAGAAAAACGTGATCTACATCTTCTTCTTCACCATTGCAAACTTTACACCATCCGGATCCAACATTTACACCTCTAATCATAAGATTTTTGGCAACGGGAATTCTACCCATACCAACTCTCCAAACTAAACAATTCACTTTCAAAGGCGCTAGTTTTGACCATGGCATAGCAGTAAAACCGATAGAAGTTAATTTATTATCAATCGTGAGCCTGGCAATATTAACCTTAAAGATACCATCCGGAGCGATTTTGAAAGAAAAGGAATCCGAATGATCTTTTAGATGCAAGGAATTAAGAAGGTGAAGCAAATCACAAAACTCCCGGATGAAATTCGAACCACATGGATTCTGAGTCCACTTCCAATTAAAACCATTACCAACAATCCTATCTTTTATTAAACATCCTTTTCGATCTTCAATGGAAAATAGTAATGGAAATCTATATTGAAATGCTTTATCACCGTACCAAATGTCTTTCCAAAATGATATGCGATTACCATTACCAATCATAACAGTGAAAAAGTCGCCAAAATTGAAGCCATGTTTACCAAGATCCGAATTAATCTTGATAATGTTACTCCAGACCCCATGAATACCGCTTCTAGACATGGTTTGCCACGGTTTATGTTTTAAATTGTGAATAGCAAATATAATATCCTTCCATATATATGCTTTCTCATCTCTAAGCTTCCACACCCATTTCATCAAAAGGGCAAGATTATGAGCTTTTAACGAACCAACTCCAAGACCACCCTTTTTCTTTGATGCTAAAATTGTTGGCCAAGCTACCCAATTTATTTTATTCTCCTTTTCTATCCCACCCCATAGAAAACGCCTTCTTATTTGTTCAAGCCGATCGAGAACACATTCGGGTGATTTGAACAAAGAGAAATAATATAAGGGTAGATTACTTAGAACTGATTTAACTAACGTAAGTCTACCACCATATGATAAATGTTTAGCTTTCCAACCCGATAATTTAGCATTAAAACGTTCAATAACCGGATCCCAGTGTTTTTTGAGATTCATGTTTGCACCGACTGGAACGCCTAAGTATTTGAAAGGAAATACTCCGGGAATACAATTAAGCAATTTGGCCCAATTAAGAATACAAGGGGAATCAACACCAATACCGAAAACTTGGGACTTGTGAAAGTTTACCTGAAGCCCAGACGAGGCGTGAAAGCAATTTAGAATCCTGGCAAGGTTCATCATATTATCATTATCCACTTCTCCCACGAAGATAACATCATCCGCGTAAAATAAGTGAGATAACGATGGCCCATTTCTTCCAATCTTTTTTCCAGTAAACCTCTTTTTTTCACAAGCCGTATTCATCGCAATGTTTAATCCTTCCATAGCAATAATGAAAAGAAAGGGAGAAAGTGGATCACCTTGTCGAACGCCTTTTGAAATTTTGAATTCTTTAGATGGAGACCCATTAATCAATACCGCAGCATACGACGAAGAGAGACAACCAAGGATCCAATTTCGCCATTTGATCCCAAAATTCATTTGTGACATGATAGAATCCAAGTAAATCCAGTTAACAGAATCAAACGCCTTTTCAAAATCAACTTTGAACATGAAAACCTTTTCCTTTTCTTTCTTTGCCCACGAATACAATTCGTTAATAACCAACGGGCCTTCTAAAATGTTTCGCCCATTAATGTATGCCGATTGAGTATTGCCAACAACAAGATCAACCACGTTTTTCAACCGAAAAGAAAGAGCTTTGGCAATGATTTTATACATGCTTCCGATTAAAGAAATGGGGCGATAATCCGTTAGATTGAGAGGATCTTTGACTTTGGGAAGAAGGGAAATAAACGAAGAATTACAACCTTTTGCAAATTCACCACAAGCTTCGAAATGCCTTACAAACCTCATGATATCATCAATAAGCAACTCGAAATGGGCCTTAATAAACTTGAAGGAGAAGCCGTCTGGCCCAGGAGCTTTATCACCACCGCAAGCCCAAATCGCATTTTTGATTTCATCAATTGAGAAAGGTAATTCGAGCGAGTCCCGAACCTGATCTGGTAACCTGCAAAAACGAGAATTTAAAAAAAGTGGACGAATTGGCCACTTTTCACGAAACTTCTTTGAAAAAAACCTCCAAGCTTCCTCCTTAATACAATCTGGATCGGTTGTCCAGCTGCCATTAATGGATAAACCATGAATTCTGCTTCTCCTGTTTTTGATTTTAATCGCACCATGAAAAAAAGATGAGTTTTCGTCACCATCTATTAACCATTTAATTCGGGATTTTTGATTTAAATCCAATTTCTGTAGATATTCCAGATTGGCCACGGACACTTTAACGTTTTTTAATTCATTGATTTCATCATTCGACAATGATCTTTCTTCAACAATTCTATCCAGCTCTGTCATACGACGCTTGGCATCTTTCAAGGTTTTGTTTTCTTTCTCATAATCAATTAACTTCCATTTTTTTATTTCCGTTTTTAAGTGTTTCAGTTTAGCAGCGAGAATGAGGTCTGAAGAGCCAAAGCCACGAAAAGAATCACAGGCCTTTTTAACCATATCCGAGAAGCCATCTCGAATAAGCCAAGAGTTATAAAACCTAAAAGGAGTAGGCCCAAAATCCAACGTAGAGTTACATAGAGTAATGGGCGCATGATCAGAATATTCACGAGGAAGGGCCGTGACCATAGACTTCGGTTGAGCAGCAACAAAATTAGAACACACAAGGAATCTATCAAGCTTGCTTAGTTTGAAGCAATCTGGGCTCAAATAGGTGAAACGCCTACCACCCATCTTGAATTCTTTTAGCCCCGAAACATTAATGAATTCATTGAAATCTTTTGTCGAAGCAACACAAAACTGTGAATTTATACGTTCATCTATGCTCCTAACAGCATTGAAGTCACCAAAGAAAACCCACATCCCTTGATACGAGTTTTTCAACGTATATAACTCCGACCATAATTGTTTTTTTTCCACTGATGATTGCGGAGCATATACGTTGACAAGAAAAATGTTTCCCCCAAACCCTTTCCAATCACCCCCCACCATCAAATAATGTCGGGATTTCTTACATACCTGTTTTGAGAATAACGAAGAGCTCCAGATACTAAGAAGACCACCTGATCTACCAAACGCATTAACGAATTCCCACTTGAAATCTTGATTACCCCAACAATCATCCACATTGACATTGAAAGAATCGGATAAAAACGTTTCTTGAAGACCAATGAACTCAATATTGTGACGAATCTTGATGTTTCTAACCCAATCAATCTTATGAGACTCGCCAATCCCCCTCACATTAAGAGATAAAATATTCATCTTTGAGCCATGGAATCACCATCACCAGCCAAAATATTGCATAAAACGGGGTCATTTTCAGAGACTACAAAACCAACATCAGCGCCTACCTCAATAGTTTTCCTGATTTCCGAAGATGCATGTGATTCCTTATCACTAGACGATGAGACCTCTCCAGGAATAAAGTTCCTGTTCAGATCCAGAGAATTCCCAGAAGAGAATGAATTAATCTTGCAGGGATCAAAAGGGCCGTTTGCTTGATCTGATCTAATAGGAGAGAATCTCCTTCTTTTCTTGTTTTTAATCCCAATAGATGAGCCCAATAGATTAAGTGATCCAACAGGCCCAGTAGGAGCCGACGCGTTAAATGGCCCAAAATTGAAACATGATCCAACAGAAATAGTGGGCCCCCAAGGAATCTGAATATTTGGAGCGGAGTTGACAGATACATGTACGTTATTATTATCCCCACGGATTTGTCCAGACTTATTGCCGATACCCTCAAGCGACTCTTCGATAATCGAAACTTCTGCCCCGGGAATGTTCGATGTATTAATTGCGCCAACCGATGTTTTTCCTGCCGGAAAGCTGACCTCATCAACCGGAGACTGATTCTTCACACGAATCTCGGACGAATTCATCTCATCCATTCTAATTTCCCCTTCTTCCAAATCATTATTTGATGATTCTGAATATCCATCACTGTCACTGGATTCACCTTCCATTTTCTCCATGTAATCCAAATCTTTGTTACCTTGTACAGCATCGTCTCCCCATATACCATCATCTCCAAATGGCTTTAAATGAAGATCTCTTTCAATAATGCCAATAGAAAAGTTCTTATCGTCTCCATATTCCACAATCACTTCTTCATTAATCTTTGTTAAAGAATTAGTGAGAATGCATGCTGAACAGATTGACAAGTCGTTTTTCCATATATCCGTATCAACCATCAAAACTATGCCAAAATTATTCAAAATTTTAGTGATGTTATCCACCGAACGGAATTGCAACGGAAGACCCACTATTTCGATGTCAATGGCTCTTTGATATTTTAAATCTAATGTAAGGTTACCCATTTTGATCCATTTGAACCATTTCTTCCAGCAATCCAAGTTATCAAGTAAACCTATTGCCTCGGAGTTTTCATCAAAACCGATCAATGCATATAATCCACCATAGAAGAAAATTCTACCACAATTGATTCCACTGTCATTGAGCAAATTAGGGAGAGCTTTTAATATTTCGAAATCATGAACTTCACCTATTAAAAATGTATCAGCAAGTGTTTTTTCTATATCTATCGAAGAGCTTAGCTTTACTCGAGTGAGGTTTTTCGTATTTTTTTCACCAGAAACTACTTCAACGAAGCTTTTTTTACCCCGAAGACCCCATGCAGAATTAGTTACATTAGATGGTGGAGGTTGCACATGTTTACAGAAATTCTTCCTTTCATTATGATCAGAATGATGATGTCTTTGATATCTGGAAATATTAATCGTGAGAACATTATTTCCCAAGAAAACCTTACCAAAAGATTCTTCAAATTTTCTAGCGTTGGAGATGCCAGCATATCGAATGAAACCAAAATTAGAACCACTTTTATCTTTCTTATGAGTTGTTGAGTTCTCGTTAATGAAGTTAGACCGATTGTCGAGTATATAATTCTGAGAGTGTACATTGAAGTTTTAATAAAATTATTTTTTCTAAAAAATATAATGAAATAGAAAGAAACAAAATGAGGCTATATAACGAGAATTATTGTTTTATTTTTTTTTCCTTTTCTCGTATACTAAAATAATATTCTTGGTAAATAAAAGTAAAAAATGATAGAAAATTGTATTGACCGTGTGAATTTAACTCTTAATTCACGTTGGACCAGCAGATTTCTTCATCTAAATATGGTGCAGAAATTGTGTAAACTAGAGCATACTTTGAATCGTGAAGCGTATCGATCTTAAGTGTATAATCATCATCAGAAAACTTGGAAGAATCCGTTGATGGTTCTGAGGAACTATTTTTACTTTTCCCGGGAATGAGCATAACTCCAAATGCATCGCATCCGGTATGCTCGTTATTATAGAAATTGAAGTCAATTTCAAAAGAAACCTGCTTGTATGTTACGTCCCACCATGAAGTGTGTCTCAACGAATCAAATGGAACATACCTCACCGATGTCGATGTTTTATCATAAATACTCTCCTCCCAAACCGCATCATCTTGATAATCCATACCCGTTGAACTGTCCGTCACCTGCTTCATGGTTATCTTTACGCTATTGAATTGAAAGCTGTCTATGCTTAGATCAAAGTCGCCTTCGGTCACAGCGCACATTAAGAATCCACAGTAGTTATCGAACCAGTTCTCTGGAAGTTTCAGTGTACATCTATTCCCATTACGAATAGGAGGTACAATCCTCTTTGGAATCTCAACGCCTTCGAGTTCGAGAAGCATACAGCGATTTTTAATATACTTTCCCTAGTTAATTAACACAAATTCATTAGATTATATGTACCCTATATTATAGTCAATATACAGCTTAATTAACTTTGATTAAAAATTAGAGAGCCATACCTGAAACATGGATTTGTATAACCTGTCGCCATCAGTTAGAATTCTTCCACCAATAATTTCGACGTGAGATAACCTCTACAATATGTAATACAACTTCCTATGGATTCAAGCTCATAGCAACAGCTTGCCGTGAACACAGCTAAACTTGATGGGAACTGAGGCAATTTTTCAAGTTCATGGCAAAGGTTGAGGTTGAGGATTTTCAGCCGAGTCAGTTGCGAGAGGCTCAAAGGTAACCGTGAAAAATCATTACTAGTTAGATTTAGGCATTGTAACTTGGACAAGTCACCAATATCAAATGGGAATGTTCCCTCTTCAAAATGGCAGCCTGTGAGATCCAACTTTCGTAAGCTATGTGGCAACTGATGGGACACTGTCTCGGTTGTAGAAGACTTACGACAATCATGTAAGGTTAGCTGAACAAGGTTGGTGCTATATTCACCAATTGATGAACGCAGAACTTCTATGGGAACTAGGTCCAAACATAAGCGTTCCAAGCTTTCCGGTTTTCCTCGGAATCCTCCGAACTCAAGCATTTTCGGGCAATCCTGAACATGAAGAGTTTTGAGTGTTCTCGTCTGCTCTATCGCTGGAAACATCCTAAGCTCGTCACACGCTAATACATATATTTCTTCAAGCGTTCTATGATTTCCAATTGATGGATGAATCTCTTTTAAGTTATCACCCTCGAAGATTTTGAACCTTTGAAGACATGGGAGATAATCAAAATTTGGTGTGTTGAGTAGCCATGGCATTATAAAGAGATCAAGCACTTTCAGATTTGGTAGATGACGCTGATGGATAGAAGCATAGAGAAGTTAATATATAGTAATTTATATTTGAGAGTATATGACAATTAGTATGAGATGGATACATAACATAATTTAATACGTTACATCTCAGCCACATACTTGATCAAAGAGACAATACAAATATGTTTTTACGCTTTCCACACATAAAGAGAAATAGATCTATTAGTTAATAGTTATTTGATTAGTTTTTAATTTTTAGTTAGAATTAAGTTTCTTATTCATTTCTTTTTTCTTAAAAGTTTAATTCTTTTTCCTATCAAAACTGTTAATTCTAATACACAAAAACAGTAGCAGTTATTCGACAGCTACTTTGTTTCTTCTATTTTCATATATCTCCCCTCACAAATTTTAGTCCGTGATAAACAATTATACTCGTACTAAATTGTAATAATGTCTTTTTAATTTTCTCTCTCACACTCGAATTTTTAAACTTATCTTCTTGATATTATCTTAAAATTAAAATATCTTTCTTATCCTTTTTCTCATCTTCTCATTCTAAAGAAAAATAAATAGCCGTAATAATAATAATAAAAAATTACTATTAAAATATTATCTTTAGATAAGACTGTAATATTCTCTAAATATAGATTTCGGTGTTAGTACTCTCGCAATCTTATGAGAATTTGAATGGTATTGTAGTAAAAAGGATCATATGTTATGAAATATTAAGTTGGCAAGAATTTGAATTAATCGTGAGATATCAAAACCGATTGATGGACTTGGAGTGGAGACACGTAGAGCTGAAAAAACTCAATATTTACCGGCCTTAGTTAAATGTAAATGTATTTAAGAATTAGAGGCGCACGTGAAATATCATAAGTCATAACTAATAAATCTTACTCAAATTAGTTTATTTAGTCAATAACATCTATTGGAGTTTCAAGATAAACTGGAAAATAATGTGGTTATCATATTGCAAATTAAGCTGACAAGAAGCTGAAATATGAGTTACACTATGCTTCTGAGACACAATCTGAGATAGATTCTAGAGTCTTAAGTGAGTGTCAACACAAATTAAACTTGGAAAAAGAAAAGTTAATAAACTGCAAAAGGAACTGGCTAATAACATTGATGTCTTAAAAAGTGTGACTCGGGAAAAATGAATTTTGAAAACTCACGTGGAAAAATTACAAAGTAGTTAT
The DNA here is from genome assembly GCA_963921325.1 of Logfia minima. Taxonomy (NCBI): domain Eukaryota; kingdom Viridiplantae; phylum Streptophyta; class Magnoliopsida; order Asterales; family Asteraceae; genus Logfia; species Logfia minima. The sequence goes on from OY992773.1 coordinate 3,554,061, forward strand.
GAGAAACTTAAAAATGAAAAGAAATCTTTGGTTTATCCTCTTAACTTGAGGAATCTGAACGAATTGGAAAGCTTACTACTCAACAACATGCTATGTTCAGTGCAAACATATATATATTACATACAAGTTGAAAAGCTAGCTCGCCTAAGCTTTACCATTGTTTCACCCTCATAAACCATATCTCGGATTTCGTCTTCTTTCCAAACTCTGCTATGTTTTTCAGGATTGTTAGGATGTTCTCGTCTAACAATGCGGTGTCCCATTTCTTGAATGCGATCGTGCATATCAAACTCACCATCAACGACAGTTATCAGAGCTTTTTGTTGCAATACCTTTATCCCTATAACCGGATGAAAACCAAAAGCATCAAGTATCTCCATTGCCTTCTCTTTACTCTTTCCCTTGAGAAAACATGCAATATCCAAGAATAACTCTTTCTGGTAATTTTCAAGTCCCTCATAACTAGTCATGAGTATATCCATGACATCGATATTCGGGATGCTTTCTAACTTGTCCAAGTAACTTATCCACTCATCATTGTTTTTGTCATACAAAAAAGAACCTACAACTTTAAGTGCCAACGGAAGCCCAGCAGCATAAGAAACCGCACGTGATGAAAGCTGCTCATAATCTTTTATACAGAATTTAACATTATATGCTTGTTTCTTTAAGAGAGATACAGCTTCTTCGCGACATAATAATTTAACAGGACATACCTCGTCTACCTTCTGTAGCAAATGTTCGTCTCTGGTTGTGATTATTATTCTGCTACCACTACCGAACCAATCATGTGATCCAGCTAATGCGTCTAGTTGGTCCAAACTATTGACATCATCAAGAACTACTAACACATTACTATGACATAACAGGCTTTTTATCATTCCTTTTCCTTCAGGAACACTGGATACTTCAATCATTCTTTTGGAAACACCCGATAAAATTCTTTTTTGCAATTCTTTCAAACCGTTTTTGTTTGATTCCTCCCTAATATTCTCAACAAAGCAATGACCTTTAAATTGGCTAGAGATTTTCCTATATATAGAAGTCGCAAGAGTAGTCTTACCACCACCCCCGACCCCCCATATCCCAACCATTCGCACACCATCTGACCCAATTTCCAATCGTGATATTAAATCATCAACGCGATCCCGCATTCCAATAAGGCCTTCATCAACGTCTGAACTTGATGAAAACAGTATTTTCAAAACTTCATCAACAATTTCTTCAATGAGTTTTGATTCGTGCCTGCATATCAGATACATATGGATAATTCATGACCACACAGCCACACTCAATAATAATAACAATAACGGTAACAATAACAGTAACAGTATTAGTAATACTAATATTTATAATAGTAAGTTACCCGTCAGCAAAGTTTTTAGGTTCCCATCCAGCAATGTTACTAGCACCAACAAGTGCTTTTCTCCATGATTCAGCTTGAGTGATGTTGTTCGCCTCTTGTTTCGCAAATGCTTCTCCGAAATCCCTTTTTCGTTTTCTCACATCAGATGGGTCCACATCATAGAATATGGGCATAACGATTAGCCGTCTCTCATCTTTGCACTTCATAATATGTGAAAGTTCATCCAAACACCACGAAGAATCTGCATATTTTTGGAGAATACTACGACCGCAATCTGCGATTCTTCGATAGCCTTGAACAGTGATGGACCGATGGTTTCACCCCGGGGAAGTTTTGTATCGTCCTTGTAAACGTTGAGTGGTAGTTTTTCAAGAGCCGAGTAGAGATGATCCACAAAGGTTTTGCGGGTATCGCCTCCTCTGAAACTTAAAAATACATGATAAATCCATGAGCGTGAAGAAGAGGTGGGAGTAGGGAGAGAAGATGAAGAAGCCATTGATGGATGTGTTTGGATAGTGTATAAAAGTTGAAATTTTGGTATGAATAATTAATTTGTTTTCTCATAATTTGGTGGATAGAATAGATAATGAATAATGAACGGCCATTTCTTTAATACAAACATAATGGGAAGTGGAAAACACACACGGTATTAATTACTTTAAGATGTTTCTGATCTGTTTCCTAGAATTAATTTAGTGAAATTGAATAGTCTACAAAATGAAAATCAATACTCACTCTCTTCAAAACTTCAAATTTAATTTATCGGTTCGTTCTAAAATAGATTGTCAATTTCCAATTAAATGAAAAGTGTTTAAATCGGCGAATAATGAAAATATATTGATACTAATAATAATGTGAACCATTATTATTGTAAAACTAGGAGGTGCTACATAATTTGAAATAATTTTAAGAAGGTAAGACAAAAAAATAAATAAAATATTTAACTTTTTTCAAACTTTTTGATGATCTGTATTCAAGATAATCACATAATATAACATGATAATCACATGTGATTATTAACTAGATAGAACTTGATAATCATATATTATTCATGTGATTATTGAGTTATAAAATGTGATTATTATTAATAAAAAATTAATAAAGATAATTAAAAAAATGAAAAACCATAAAAGAAAAAGTTATTACAAAAATAGTTAATGATATTCATTTGAATAAAAAGCTCCGAATAAAATTTGTAAAATAACGTATTTTGACAATTAGTTATTTGTAAGAATTCTTCAAAGCTACACTATTGTCAAGAATTGCAAAAACTACATCAAACTTATTCCAGATATTACGTACACCCGTTGAAAGCTTCAATGCTTTCTCAGCCATCATAACTGCAAAGCTTTTGCTAAAATTAAAAAACAAACATACAGTGTACAAATACACATATTTTTTCGATACTTATCGATAAACTCTGCGAAAAAAGTTAACAATTATATATGAAAATGTTCACTTGTTAATATTTTACTCGTAACATGAACACTAACAGTAATTTTTCCATAAAATATCTTCCAACAATAACTACAGAGAGGAAAGTAAAAATAGATAATCAGTTATATACCTTATCCTTTTTATTATTAATTCCGATGGTGCCACAAAGAATCACACAAACACTGTTTTTCATCTATAAACCATCCCAAACAAATAATCAGTTAAAGAAAAATGAATCTTATCTGAATGCATAAAACAAAAAATCGACCTCAACAACTAAATAGAACACTTCACAAAACAGGGTCACATGAATATAACCAACAATTCTGATATCATCATCTCCTCATACCGATTTGTTAATAACTAAAATATGTAACATTATATAGTATCTTATGTAAAAATCATAAAAATATACAAGCAACATTACCATATGTTTATAAAAACATCCACTTTTCATTAAAAAGTTAATACACCGTATGTTGTTGTAGTAGTTTATTTAATATAAAAATCAAAATATAAAAATAACAACTGTAAAGATATTTAATTAATATAAAAACCAAATAATAATTATCTACAAAACATTTTAAGCAAAGTTATTCTTTTAATATAATTCCAAAGTACGTTATTACTAATTTGCAAAAAATACCACAATTGTGTTTGTATACATACGCAGTATTAATTAATTAATTAATTAAATCTACATCCACACTAGGAAACAAAAAAAAAAGGATCAAAATTACATAGTAGATAAACATAACACGTAAAACAAAATCAATAAAACATAATATATACAAGTTACTACTACTTTAATAAACCTGACAATAACGTACAAATAAATATATAATAAATACATAAAACACTTATTCAGCTAAAGACTAACTGATTAAGCCACAATGCATGATTAAGCAATGCATAACTCCACAAAACATCTCTTCATATTTATAATAGAAACAAAATTGTAATAAGCAACGCATTAGATTATTGGCTCATAAAAAAAAAAGCAATATGCAACAATCATTAAAATATAATGTACACACACTTAATTTAAAATGCTACAATAATTTATATTGTACAATACTAATTTACTTACACAAAACATTAATCCTTTTGATAAATATTGATGTAAAGACAAATACAGAATAAGCTATAATCATACAGAAACTATAATCAAAAATTATAAACTACAATTTTATAAATTCATTAAAATATACAAAACAAAAATATTGCACATTATAACCTTATAAATTCATTAAAATATACTTTAAGTTTGGAAATTAATTCAAATAACTACATAAGTTACAAAAACAACAACAAAGTGAAAATATCAAATTAATATTTAACATTAAAAATGAAAATTAAGCAACAAACTAAAAAAATAACAACATTAAACATCAAAGAAAATCAGAAAAAGCAAAAACTTCTTCAAAATTACTACTAATATAAAACAATAATAGAATTATCCGTCATAAACGTTCACTTACAATGGTTCATAAATTCTTAATTATATAAAGATGCAAAATTATATTGTTATCCCTCTAATAAATTACGTATCGATGGAGATTACTAAAGATTATATTAATCACTTCTTTTAGTTTACAACTTGCGTATCTAAACAAATATATAAAAATATTAATACAATAAGCAAAAACAATAAAAGTAATAATCAGAAACTTCTGTGACAAATAGTGAAAAGAAACTCAACTTTTAAACGCCAAATCTGACAAAAAATCTCCGACAAAGTATCAGAGCACACGGATTGATGATCTAAGTGTCATAGTGTCACACCCCCAAAATTATGAAAAACAATTAATTATGGTGGAAGCACAGGGCGTATGATTATTGCAAACTTATATATTTAAGATGCCATCAAATGTCAAAGTAACGGTTACAAAGTTATCGCGTTCACCAGAACAATAATTTGTTTAACAAAACAATATAACTAAGATTTAGTCATATTAAATAAGTTCAATGATTTCAAAAGAAATGGCATCATATGCTTCGTGATGAGTGTGGCTAATTCCCTTGAAAACATATTTAAATCGTCAACAAAGTTGTTGAGTGAATTCACAGGTTTATTACTCTATCAATAAACCTTTTATAAATCAATCTCTTGCAAGCATAAACATTTGCAATATCGTATACAACCAATGTGTACAAATTCATTATCAATCAAATCATTCATGACGATGATCCCCCGCAGACTAGCTAGGTCCTACGAGTTAAAGTACCAACCCCTAAGCCTATAACCAATCCATGACTTCCATTACTTACTTGTGCCTCTCGAAAATCTAGATATACGTTCCTTATTTCGAAACAATATCAACAGTTAGAGCGACTAACCGATAACAACTATGGTATGCAGTCACCCCGATAGTACTATCCGTATATCCACGTGGCTAACGTTATCTAGCTAATGGTTATATTGTGCAAGCAAGAGAACTTCAATGCACTACATCATGTTAACTAGGATCGTATAAAGATTCATTTGTCATGTTTACAAAACAGTTCATATGTTTTTCTCCCCAACTTATAAAGCATTAAAAACAGTAAAATAGGGGTTGCGAACTCACCTGAGTTCGAGCGTGCTAGCAAAATAAATTTATGTAAAATGAGCCCAAATAAGCCTCTTAGCGCCCTAAACGCATGAGGTCGAGTTAATAAATGTAGACGACCTAATTAGTTCGTCTATGCTAGTTGTTCACTCAACTAGTGATTTAAGTGCCATCATAGGCGTATGCAACACGTTGCGATCTTTATTAGTTTTCAAAATACTTAAACCGTTTATGTCAACGTTATAATATAATAGTACTCATATTATATTAATAGTTTTGATTTTAGTTCGTTAAATATTATCTAGATCGTCTTTAATTCAAAGTTTTCGATAGAATCTAAAGTTATGCCTCAAGCATCCGGGTGACAAGTTCACCCATCCGGGTAAGGGTTCTCGCGTTCGGGTTATAGTTCACGCGTCCAGGTAGTGGTGCGCGGACGACGATTAGTTTTAAATCACACGTCCCAGTGATACTCCACCCGTCCGTGTAAGGCCATTTTCGGCAGTTTTTGTTCGCGAGTTCGTTTAATTGGTTTTTGATCGCGAGTTGTACGTTTCTGAAATAAAATTATGATACTTAGCCATAAAATGTATTATTACTGTTATAATTTGTTTCCGTCAACATTCGTGCACTGAGCAATTCGTTCAGCCGCATTTCCTTTTCCTGCGGCAGCTAATAAGGGTACTATGGGATGAGTGTGAGAGCTTCAAGAATTTTGAAAATACGTTAAAGACCTACCTTTAATTTACTTGTTGGACTTATATTTATTATATTGAGATTTTAAGTTATCGGTTTGAGACAACATTTATGATTGTTTTTAAACCTTGATTATTTATTATTCTAAAACATTTATTATGATTTTAAATTATTTAGTAATAAATGTGATCTTCCGTTTAATTATTGGAATGATTGTGTTACATAGTGACACTATAACATGTACAAATCTGACGTTGTAATGAGAAAATGGACAGTAGCTGTTGAGGAGAGGAACCGTTGTATACTTGTGATCATAGGATGGGGGTTTTAACATCGAAATGATGGGGTAAGCGTGCAAGCAAAAATTCGGTGTTCCATTGTTATTTATTGTTATGTTATTAGTACTGTGGTTGTTGGATACAATATATGTGAGTGTAAATAGGTGGGGGTCGTTGAGGGTATATAATATAGTTGTTGAGTTCTCGTCAATGAACTGGTTGTTGAGTATATAATTCGAGGGTGTACGTTGAAGTTTTAATAAAATTGCTTTTTCTAAAAAAAGTAAGGAAATAGAAAGAAACAAAATGAGGCTATACAACGAGAATTATTGTTTTTTTTTTTCTTTTCTCGTATACAAAAATATTACTAATATTCTTGGTAAATAAACATAAAAAAATGATAGAGAATTGTATTGACTGTGTGAATTTAACTCTTAATTCACTTTGGACCAGCCGGTTTATTAATTTAAATATGGTGCAGAAAATCTGTAAACTAAAGCATACTTTGAATCTTGTTGAATATCGATCTTAGGTGTATAATCATCATCAGAAAACTTTGAAGAATCCGTTGATGGTTCTGAGGAACTATTTTCACTTTTCCTGGGAATGAGAATAACTCCAAATGCACTGCATCCGGGAAAGTTCTTATTAAAAGATCGGCAGTCAATTTCAAATGAAACCTGGTTGTATGTTACGTCCCACCATGAAGTGTGTCTCAATGAACCAAATGGAACATACCTCACCGATGACTTTGTATCATAATAACTCTCCTCCCAAACCGCATCATCTTGATAATCCATACCCGTTGAACTGTCCGTCACCTGCTTCATGGTTATCTCTACATTATTGAGGGCGGAGTCATTATGATTATGTAAGTGTCTAGGAAAGGCGGCATCAGTCAAAACAGCGCACATTAAGAATCCACAGTAGTAATTGAACCAGTTCTGTGGAAGTTGCAGTGTACATCTATTCCCATTAAGAATATGAGGTACAATACTCTTTGGAATCTCAAGGCCTTTGAGTTTGAGACGCATACAGCGATTTTCAATATCCTTTCCCTAATTAAATAACAAAAGTTCATGAGATTATATGTACGATACATTATAGTCAATATACCGGTTAATTAATTTTGATTAAAAATTAGAGAGCCATACCTGAAACATGGATTTGTATAACCTGTCGCCATCAGTTAGAATACTACTTCTTCCACCCACAATTTGGACGTGAGATAACCCTTTACAATCTGTGATACAACTTCCTAGGGCTTTAAGGTTATAGCATTCGTTTGCCTTGAAAACAGCTAAACTTGATGGGAACTGAGGCAAATTTTTAAGATTAAGGCAAAAGTTGACGTTGAAGATTTTCAGCTGAGTCAGTTGCGAGAGGCTGAAAGGTAACTGTGAAAAACCACCACCACTTAGATTTAGCCTTTGTAAATTGGACAAGTCGCCAATATCAAATAGGTATTTAAAATCCCAGCACTTGAGATCTAACTTTCGTAAGCTATGCGACAACTGATGGGATGGCTGAACTTCTATGGGGATGCTGATCAAAGATAAGCTTTCCAAGCTTTCCAAGCTTTCCATTTCTCCTAGGAATTCTGGGAACTCGAACATTTGCTGGCATTGCTCAACAGTAAGAGTTTTGAGTGTTCTCGTCTGCTTTATCACTGGAAACATCGTAAGCTTTTGACAAAATTCTACACATATGTGTTCAAGCTTTCTATTATTTCCAAGTGATGGATGAATCTCTATTAACTCATTACACTCGTAGAGTGTCAACGTTTGAAGACATGGGAGATGATCAAAATTTGGTGTGTTGAGTAGCTTCTTCATAAATAAGAGTTGAAGCACTTTCAAATTTGGTAGACGAAGCTAATGGATACAAGCATACACAAGGGTTAATAGTGATTTAAATTTTAGAGTTTATGACAATTAGTATGAGATGGATACCTAACATAATTTAATACGTTACATCTCAGCCACATACTTCGACAAAGATACAATACAAATATTAAGACGCCAATCCGTTTTTACGCTTTCCACAGATGAAGAGAAATAGATAACTAGAGAATATTATTTAGAGATGATATTTAGATTTATTAGTATTAGAGTTGTTATAGAGAAAATCAAACGAAAGCTAACCATACTCGTGCCAACAGCCAACGACCTGGAAGCATTTATCTTTACTTATTCATTTCTTTTTTCCTTAAACGTTTAATTCTTTTTCCTATCAAAAATGGCAATTCTAATACACAAAAACCGTAGCTTTTATTAGTTTATGGACAAATACTTTGTTTCTTCTATTTTCATATATCTCCCCTCTCAAATCTATCTCTCATAGAATTTCTTTTTCTTTCCTTCACAAGTCCTTTATTTATTTTAAAATTAAAATAGCTTTCTTATCCTTTTTCTCATCTTCTCATTCTAAAGAATATAAAATAGCCATAAAGATAATAATAATAAAACAAACTCATGTTCTCTTATTTTCTTTAAATCCATTTCTTTCTTCATCTTTTTTTCATACTCCTCTTACTTAAAAGTGTTTATTAATTTGTCTCTTATCTTTCTTATTTTCAAGTCATTTACTTTTTTTTACTCACAAAATCATAACTATACACATTGAACCTCGACCAATTATCATTGCGCTAAAAAACTCTCAGCAAAAAAATAAACAAATCATTGCCACCAAAGTAAACCAATGCATCCATTGCAAGACGAAGAGCCGATGCAACTAACATAGCCGAACAAAGAATTGTCGCTACCAAAAAATTTTCTTCAACAAAAATCGTTTCATTTTGATCATTCTTCTTTCTCCTACTCAAACTACGGGGCGTATTATAGAATATAATTTTGAGATTATATTAGATTTATTAGTAATCATTATTAGCCAATAGTTTATCTAGATTCGTCTGATTTAGTTTCTAGTTAAAATTACATTTCTTATTTATTAAGTTTGCTTAGCCTATAAATATATAAGCATGTAACATGCGCAATGCAGCGGTGACAACTAAGTTAATTATTCCTATTACGTACAATAGTATGTACGTTAAATAACACGACGTCTTTAAATAATAAGTAATATTTTAATTACTCTATAGATAATATTTCAATTCGTTAAAATAACATTTTAAATATTTTACAAATAAGTAAAGATGTGTTATCACACGTTATGCTTGACTCAATATATTTTCTACCTTTTATTAAATTTGTAATATAAATTATTTGCTTTACCATATTTTATGTTTTGATAGTTAATATAAATTATAAAATGAACTTTCATAATTATCAAGTACGATTATACGTAATAAACTATTATTATGTTGATTGGTGATCAAATATTAAAAACAAAATACTTTTCTATTTTAAGTCATTTTCATTTATATGAGTAATAAAAAGGGTAACTTAGTAAGTTTTATTATTTTTAAGACGTAAGATTCAATACGAGAGAAATACTTTATATATACTCCCTCCGTTCCAAATTAAGTGTCTTGCTTTCCTTTTTTGTTTGTCTCAAAATAAATGTTCACTTCCAAAAGTAGCAAATTAACTTTACCATTTTATCCTTTCTCAAAACTGATACATGGAGTCTGTGCAAAAAGTAAGGGTAAAAGAGTCATCTTCACTAACAGATAAAACAATTTCTTAAACTCCGTGAAATCTGATACAGGACACTTAATTTGGGACGGAGTGAGTAGTATATTAGATAAACTCATATAATCTTTCTCATTCAATCAATAATACTATATTATTACCTTACAATCTCATGCAATTAAGAATAAATCTAGATATTATCTTCTAATATTCTCTAAATATCGATTTCGGTGTTAGTACTTTCGCAATCTTATGAGAATTTGAATGGTATTCTAGGAAAAGGATCATATGTTATAAAATATCAAGTTGGCAAGAAATTGAATTAATCGTGAGATTTGAAAACAGACTGATGGACTTGGAGTGAAGACACGTAGAGCTGCAAAAACTCAATATTTACCGGCCTTAGTTAAATGTATTTCTATTTAAGAATTAGAGGCGCACGTGAAACATCATAAGTCATAACTAATAAATCTTACTCAAATTTGTTTATTTAGTTAATCACATGACTGAAGGGGATAATAATGATATAAATTAAAGGCAAACCCGTGTGAAACGCAGTCAATTGTATTAAAATCAAAAGATCAGCTGACTTACCTTCTTATCATTCCAAAGTTGTTTTTGCATGCGAAATTCCAAGTGTAGAACAACGAGCTTTGTTGCTTTAAAACTGTCTGGGAATGATTCAGCAGGATACATACACCACTCAATACACCGCAACTCATTTGGAAGAAACTCAGGCCCTGTTAAATGCTTATCGTCTTCTTTATCACTATCATCATCATCATCAAAAACACTTCTCGTTACACCCATTCTAAGCCACCTTAGCTTCTTCATGGTTGAAACAATCTTAAATAACCGAGATGAAGGCGACCAATATGTTAACGCTTCAATCTTGTCATTATCCTGCAACACGTGGGAAAGAATGTACGTATTGGTTGAATTAGAGTATATCTTTTATCGGCATGTGTGTATCATTAGGTGCACTGCATATATATATATATATTACATATAATTTAAAAGGCTAGCTAGCTTAAGCTTTACCATTGTTTCATCCTCAAAAAACATACTATCGATTTCTTTTTTTTTCCAAACTCTGCTATGTTCTTCAGGATTGTAAGGATCTTTTCGTCTAACAATGTGGTGTCCCATTTCTTGAATGAGATTGTGCATATCAAACTTACCATCAACAATAGTTATCAGAGCTTTTTGTTGCAATACCTTTATCCCTATAACTGGACGAAAACCAAAAGCGTCAAGTGTGTCCATATAGTTATGTTTTTTCGCTCCCCTGAGGAAACATGCAATATCCAAGAATAACTCTTTCTGGTAATCTTCAAGTCCCTCATAACTAGTCATGAGTATATTCATGACATCGTCATTCGGGAATTTTTTTAACTCATCCAAATAAGCTCTCCACTCTTCATTGGTTTTGTCGTACAAAAAAGAACCTACAACTTTAAGTGCCAATGGAAGCCCAGCAGCATAAGAAACCAGAAATGATGAAAGCATCTGATAATCTTTAATACAGAATTTATCATTATATGCATATTTCTTCAAGAGAGATACAGCTTCTTCTTGACATAATAATTTAACAGGGTATACCTCGTCTACCCTCTGTAGCAAATGTTTGTATCTGGTTGTGATTATTATTCTGCTACCACTACCAAACCAATCACTTGATCCAGCTAATGCGTCTAGTTGGTCCAAACTATTTGATCATCAAGAACTACTAACACATTACTACCACGTAAATGAGTTGCTATCATTTCTTTTCCTTTATCAACAGTGGGTACTTCCATCGGTCTTCCGAGAACACCCGATAACATTTTTATTTGCAATTTTACCAAACTCTTTTTGTTTAATTTATCTTGAATATTCTCAACAAAGCAATGACCATTAAATTGTCTATCAATTGCGTTATATACAGAAGTTGCAAGAGTAGTCTTACCACCACCCGCAACCCCCCATATGCCAACCATTCTCACACCACTAGACCCAATTTTCAGTTGTGATATTAGTTCGTACACACGATCCCTCATTCCAACAAGGCCTTTATCAACGTCCGAACTTGAGTAAGGCAAATTTTTTCAGAATTGTGTCAACAATTTCCGTGATGAGTTTTGCTTCATGCCTGCATATCCGATATATAATTAGTGTCTGCAGAAATTCACAATACTTAGTGTTGAATTACCCCGCGAGTAAGGGGAAGGAGTCGTAAATAAATCTCAGGCCTTTAATCTCTAAGTGAAATAGAATGAGTACATGACCATCATTGGCTTAAGATCTCTATATGGGAGAAGAATATTTTAAGAGAAAGACCGGATAGATCACATGACAAGTGTAAACAAAGACTTAAGATCTATAATTAGTGGATGCTACAAATAAAGTGGTAGAAATATGAAATTAACACTATACGTAATTCCATGAACTAACGCAAGCCATGGAGCATATCATCCAAAATGCATGGGTCAGTGCAGTATTTGGATCCTCATAATTGCCAACTTATAGTCATAGAAGTTGGTGAGGAACCGATTAACCAACAACTTGTGGTTCAAATTTCATTGTAGACAATGTGCACATACATATGTGAGGTAATAATTTTCAAGTCTCCCAAATAATAATAATAATATTAATAATAATAATTATCATTATTATTATTAATATAACAATAATAATAATAAGTTACCCGTCAGCAAAGTTTTTAGGTTCCCATCCAGCAATCTCACTAGCATCAAAAAGTGCTTTTCTCCATGATACAGCTTTATTGATGTTGTTCGCCTCTTGTTTCGCAAATGCTTCTCCAAAGTCCCTTTTTCGTTTTCTCACATCAGATGGATCCACATCATAGAATATGGGCATAACGATTAGCCCACTCTCATCTTTGCACTTCATAATATGTGAAAGTTCATCCAAACACCACGAAGAATCTGCATAGTTTTTGGAGAATACTACGACAGCAATCTGCGATTCCTCAATAGCCTTGAAGAGAGATGGACGGATGGTTTCACCCCGGGGAAGTGTTACATCGTCCTTGTAAACATTGATTAGTGATTTTTCAAGAGCCGAGAAGAGATGATCTACAAAGTTTCTGCGGGTATCGCCTCCTCTAAAACTTAAAAATACATGATATATATTTCCATGAGCGTGAAGAAGAGGTGGGAGTAGAGTGAGAAGATGAAGAAGCCATTGATCGATGTGTTTGGATAGAATACAAAAGTTGAAGATCACAGCTTATATTTTGGTATATTTGGGAAACACCACACGGTTTTAATTAACTTTAAGATATTTCTTCTTATTTTTTTTTATAGAAAAAGGCAAATATTAACTTAAAGATATTTGTAGGTATTTTAGTGTTGTAAATTTCTTATCTCTTTCCTAGAATTAATTTAGTGAAATTAAATAGTCTGCAAATGAAAATCAATACTCAATTGCGTTCAAATTTAATTTGTCATCTTTTTACTTTATTAGTTTGTTCTAAAATAGATTTTCAACTTCCAGTTAATTGAAAAGTGTTTAAATTGTTGGATATGAAAATATATTGCTACCAATAATAATGTGAACCATTTGTGTTGTGTACAATTATTGTAAAACTGAGGTGGTACATAATTTGAGATTTACTAGCAAATACTCGCGTCTAAATTTTTAAAAATCAATCAAAAATTATTATAATTAGTGTGTTCCATATATTTGATGCGAATAATATATTTCATTGTTAATTTTAATCATATTGAAGTTTAACTATATTTTAGTAACAATTAAAAATGAGATTTATATTGTTATCAAACTAATGGAACAATATCAGTCATATTTGTAGTTTGATCCTAGTAAGTTGAAATATATTGATAATTACTAATTAACTTAATATTTTTTATGTATTATAGTAGTTTTATGATAATTGATTTTTAAAATTTTTAATCCTCCAATAAGTATCGATCCAAACCGGAAAAGAAAATTCAAAAGTACCAATACTAATTTCACTATGTATCTCCAATGAATTTCATTTGGCAAAACCTCAATTTCCCCTTACATTCTTTGAAATTAAATATTTTAGAAACAGTTATTTAGTTGAAAAATTATAAAAATTACATCATAAAAATCAGAATTTTTTTTTCTTCCGTTAAACATATCAAATAATATACTTTTGACAATTTTTTTTTTATGTTTTAAAAATAACTAACAGATGTATATTTAAAATAGTGTTTGATATATTATATTATAAAATATTATAAACAATCAATCAATACGAAAGCTTTTCCATAGGCACGATTATCAAATCTCTTTTAAATGTACAACATTACAGCTGTTTGAAAGTAACTCGTCCCTATATACAAGTCATTCACTTGTATTCACTGACCCAAAATCATATGTGAAATGTGCAGGAAATTTCTTGGGTGGTGACTAAAGGTAGAAAAATCAGAAAAGGTTAAGAGAGGTTAAGAGGTTGCAGAAGGTGAATAGTGTAATTTTTGGTTTTTGTTACTTGAAAGATGTGACAAAAGGAAAAAGTATGACAGCTTGTGTGTGTTTAGTTTGAACAAAAAATGGGGCATTTTTTTAGAAATATCTTTTAAGAAAAGTGAAAAATTAGAAAACACGTTTAAAATGAGTATTTTCTAGAAAAGTTTTCCAAGAAAATGGAAAAGTCACTTTTCCATATTATAACTAAGAATTGAAAAACAAAAAAATCATACCGTTTAGTCTCACAAGTGATGAATTTAAAGGTAATGGTATAAGTCGATCAATTTACCAGTTGACAAGTATAAGTGACACTAATAAGTTTTTTGATAAATATGTATTGAAGTTACACAGATTATAAAATTGGTTGTATACTAATTATTTGACAAAAGTCAAATACATTGTTTATGTTAACGTATCTTTTGAATTTGTATTTTCTTTTTTTCTTTTTTGGGGAGATTTAGTTGTTGGCAAACGGCCTAACGGGATTTGTCTCAAAAATATTTTTGAAATTCGGCTTCGTTAACTTTTAATTTTAACAATTTACACTTATATTGACTTTTAAAGGCACTTTGACCACTAATAACTTACTATTATAAATTTGAATTTCAAATTCGTAAAATTAACAGTCAATACAGAAGTCATTAAACATTAACCATCAATCAATTTCAAATAAAAAAGTGTAAAAGAGAAAAATCAAAAAGTTAAAAAACAATCTGATGGAACGGTCCTTAATACTCTTACAGATCTATTAACAACAAGTAAGCTACGGCAAAAGAATGAGATACAGAAGAATAGGCTTTTTTTTTTTAATTACGTTAGCCGGGAGATGTTGAAGCTATACAGATTATTTGCATCGTGCCTACTATCATCAACCAAGGAGAAAAACTAGAACTAGCCTACCTGTCCGGTCCAAAAATCTGTTTTTTCATAATACTAGATTTTTCTTTCTTAAAGTCCACATTCTCTTAGTTAACCCGGTCTAATTCTAAAGAAGGAGAAACATGGTCTTTTTTTTTTAAATCAAAGAAAGATAAAAAAAATATGAATACAAAAGCTTACGAAGCCAAGAAGAAAATAGCAAAAGTCTCCTTCCTTGGTCTCGCTGCATACTCATTATCTTAGAAGCATACTCTTGCTATACAATTAAAAATTAAAAATATATATTATATCATTCAATAAAACAAATGTAACATATATAAATCAAACAACACTCACCAAATCATATACCTTGATCACAACATTCTCATATCACGCTTTTGATTTTTCATTAAATTCCTTAAAAACAAATCTTTTAGTACTGCATTAACTCTTTATATGATGATTCACATTAAACAATTTGACTAATCAACTAAGTATAAACATAAACATCGAAAACAAAACCATCTTTATGAAGACTACGAATCAACGATGAAGCAACTGAAACGTGCCCATCTTTAGCAAGGATAAATGCAGTTATAGCCACAATCGAACCACGTAAAACCTTACCCGAATCTTTATAATGTTTTTTTTTTTGAACGGCTGGATTATATTAAAACTAGTAAGAAGCTAGCAAAAACAATTACAAAATAGAGCTAAGTAAAGAGTTTTGGATCCAGTTGGACCTAGAAACCTTACGATTTCTATTTCTAGAAGAATACTACAAGAATGAAACATCGACAATTTAATCTACCAAGAAATCGTTATAATGTTTCTAAACCCAATCAAACACATTTAAAGCTAAATCAACTTTTTTGTAATGAACTAAAACTTGAATTAAACCCAACATCAACATATCTAAAGATATAGACTATGAACCAAATTCGCGTTCAGGTTCACAAAATTTAACTCAAGTAACCAACTTTTCATTAATTTGGGAATAACTGAAATTGAGATCAATTAGGGTTTTGAAAATTACCTGACCTTGTGGTGATAAACGTGCCCATCAATTAGGGTTTTCAATCCTTTTTGGGGGTTTTGGAATTATGAGGGAAAGGGGTTTTGATGTGGCGGAATTGGGTTGTAGAATGTTGTTTAAGAGAGAGGTTAACGGTGGTTGGTGGTGGTTATGGTGGTTGGGTTTTTGATGGGGGTGCTGGACTTGGGAGAAGAAGAGGAAGAGCTAACTTGTCCGCCATTGATGAAGACTGAGTAAATACTGAATTTTGATCGTTCAATTGAATTTTAATTTCAAAAGATAATGTCAACAATGTGATTCTGATAGCATCTTTAAGAAATTATATGATAAACCCAACATGCTCAATCATAATGAAATGACGAAAAGTAATGACTTTGTGAAATTAACTCTTAATTCACATTGTCACCTTATAGTAGGGGTGTTCATCGGTTCGGTTTTCGATTTCTTCGGTTTAATCGGTTCGGTTTTCTCGGTTTCGAAATTGCTGGGAGCAAAACCGAAAACCGATTTCAGATTTGAAAACCAAACCGAAACCGAACCGAAAACCGAATTCAAATTCGGTTTGGTTTCAGTTAAAACCGAATTGAAACCGAAAAACTATAAAATATCAAAATTTAACCAAAATAACCATTAACAAACAAATCCCAAAATATGTAGGATTACACCATACAATGTACATACATTCAAGCATTAATAAGTAGAATTAAAAGTGCAAACAAACCAAAACAATTGTATTTTCAAATATGAAAGAGATAACTAAGTAAATTAAAGTCTTCAAAACTCTAAAATTTGCAAGTCATCTACTACCAATCTTCAAACTCTTCCAACTTGAAAATCCTTCCAACTTCAAAATGCTTCAAACTTCAAAATCCCTAACTTCAAACTATTTAAACTTTGTTTAATCTGGGAAATACATTAAAATGTAAGCCAACCTTGAAGAAACCCAAATATGTGTGTGTGAGCGAGATCGATCTGGTATTTTTTGCGTGTATGCGTGATCTTGAGAAACCCAGATGCCTTGTTCTTGTGGGTGTATACAGGCGGCCCAAATGTGTTCACAAAGACACAAACCCTAATTTAATATATATATTATTTATATGTACTAACTTGAATTCGGTTTTGAATTCGGTTTTCGGTTAAACTGAAATTCAAAATTTTCAAAACCGAAAATCGAATTCAGAATTCAGTTTCGGTTTCGATCGATCCGAAAACCAAATTTTAGATTCGGTTTGGTTTTAAACCGGTTTTTATTCGGTTCAGTTTTCGGGTTAAACGGTTTCAAACCGAATATTGAACACCCCTACCTTATAGTGTAGGACGTCTGTAAACTAAAGCATACTTTGAATCTTGTCGAATATTGATTTTACGAGTATAATCGTCATCAGAAAACTTAGAAGGATCCTTTGATGGTTATGTGGGACTATTTCCAGTTTTCCTGGGATGAGCAAAACTCCAAACCCACTGCATGGGGAAAAGTTAAACGATAGAAAGTGAATTTCGTACTAAATCTCATTACATATTCCGTCCCACCATGAAGTGTGTCCCAATGAACCAAATGGAACATACTCCACACATGTCCTTTTTATCATCAATACTCTCCCCCCAAACCACAAGATCATCTTGATAATCCATACCTGTTGAATTGCCCGTCACCTGCTTCATGGTTATCTCTGCACTATAGTAGTAGTCATCTGTCAAAATAGCACACGTTAAGAATCCACAGTAGTCATTGAACCAGTTCTCTGGAAGTTGTAGTCTACATCTAGTCCCATTACGAATACAAGGTACCATCCTCTTTGGAATCTCAAGGCGTTCAAGTAGGAGCGACATATAGCGATTTTCAATATCCTTTCCCTAAATAAATATTCCAAATTTATTAGAGTATAATTACCATATATTATAGTCAACAAAAAGCTTAATTTAATTTTGATTATAAATTAGAGAGCCATACCTGAAGCATGGGTTCAAGCAACCTGCCACCATCAGTTAGAATACTTCCATTCACAATTTGAACGTCACATAACCATTTACAATTTGTGATAGAATCTCCTATGGATTTGAGTGTAGGGAACGTTTTTGCTACGAAAACAACTAAACTTGATGGGAACCCGGGATATACTTCAAGATTTCTGCAACCTCTGAGAATGAGGATTTTCAGCTGAGTCAATTGCGAGAGGCTGAATGGTAACCGCGAAAAATCATTTGCAGTTAGATCTAGCTTTCATAAATCCGACAATTCACCAATATCAGATGGGATTTTTCCATCTTTCAAATCGCAGCAACTGAGATCCAACTCTCATAAGCTATGTGGCAGCTGAATGAACACTGTCTCGGTCAATTGAAGCGGCATCTTCTCAAGGAAGCTACTACCAGAACACTTGAACTTATCCAAATACTTTAAGGCATCGAGGTTGAATTGTATGCTCTTTAATCTTTTACAATTAAATATGGAAAGCTGAATAAGGTTGGTGCAACATTCACCAACCAATGACGGCAAAACTTCTATCGGAACAATATTGAAAGTCAACTCTTCCAAGCCATCCATTATTTTCTTGGATTTCTGGGAACTTAAGCAATTTCGGGCACTCTTCAATAGAAAGAGCTTTAAGTGTTGCAATACGCACAATCACTGGAAACATCCTAAGCTTGGGACAACATGCTACATGTACATGTACATGTTCAAGCTTTCTATGATTTCCAAGTGATGGGTGAATCTCTATTAACTCATTACACCGGTAGAGTGTCAACTTTTGAAGACATGGGAGATCATCAAAATTTGGTGTGTTGAGTAGCTTATTCGTTGAATAAGAATTCAAGTACTTTCAAATGTGGAGACGCTAATGGATACAAGCATACACAAGTTAATATTAATTAATTAAATTTTAGAGTATATGACAAATGCATGACATGGCTGCATAGCATAGTTCAACACATTACATGTCATGCACATAAGTTTGATGAGAAATCTACAAAGATACAGTACAAATATTAAGATGCCAAGACGTTTTTACCCTTGGCACACATCAAGAGAAATGGCTTTCTAATGTAAAAAATATTATAGGTTGGCAAGTATTTTAGTAAATTGTGAGATTTCCAAACCGACTGCTGGACATGGAGTGGGGGCACGTAGAGCTGAGAAAACTCTATCATTTACTTAGTAAATGTAAATGTATTTAACAATTTGCTGCTCACATGAAAAATCATATGACATAACTCAGAAATCTTAGACAAATTGTTTCTTTAGTTAATAACATGATTGAAAGGGATAACAATATAAATTAAAGGCAAAGCCGCATGAAACGCGGGCAATCACGCTTGATTTTAAAATTAAAAAAACAGTTAAATTACCTTGTTATCATTCCAAAGTTGTTTCTGCCAGCTGGATAACAATTTTAGAACAACAAGCTTTGTTGCTCTAAAACTGTCTGGGAATGACTTTGCAGGATACTCTTCCCAAATAATACACCACAACTCATTAGAAAGAAATCGGGCCCTTTGAAATGCTCATCGTCATCTTTATCATC
Source organism: Logfia minima (assembly GCA_963921325.1). NCBI lineage: Eukaryota > Viridiplantae > Streptophyta > Magnoliopsida > Asterales > Asteraceae > Logfia > Logfia minima. The sequence goes on from OY992773.1 coordinate 3,573,859, forward strand.
CCCGTCATCATAGTCATCCTGGTCATCAACATCATAGTTTTCATAATCATCAAGATCATCATAACAATCATTAAAAGAATCGTATCACCTCACTCTAAGCCACCTTAGCTTCTTCATCTTTGACAAAATCTCACATGAGCGAGATAAATGATCATGAAGATGTATTACTTCAATCTTGTCATTTTCCAGCAATACAAGAGAAAGAATGTACGTACTGGTTATATCTTGTATCAACATATGTGTATCATTCACTACACATATATATTACATATAAAGTATAATATATAAAAGCAAGATAGCTAGCTTAACCTTTACCATTGTCGCATCCTCAAAACACGTGTCACGGATATCATCTTGTTCCCAAACTCTGCTGTGTTTTTCAGGATTGTTAGGATGTTCTCGTTGAACAATGTGGTGTCCCATCTCTTGAATGCGATCATGCATATCAAAGATACTATCCATAATAGTTATCAGAGCTTTTTGTTTCAACACCTTTATCCCTATAACTGGATGAAAACCAAAAGCATCAAGTATCTCCATTGCATCCTCTTTACTCTTTCCCCTGAAGAAACATGCAATATCCAAGAATAACTATTTCTGGTAATCTTCAAGCCCCTCATAACTAGTCATGAGTATATCCATGACATCGACATTTTGGATGCTTTTTAACTTGTCCAAGTAACTTATCCACTCATCATTGTTTTTGTCATACAGTAAAGAACCTACAACTTTAAGTGCCAACAGAAGCCCAGCAGCATAAGAAGCCGCACGTGATGAAATCATCTGATAATCTTTAATATAGGATTAATCATTATATGCATGTTTCTTTAAGAGAGATACAACTTCTTCGTGACATAATAATTTAACGGGACATACCTCGTCTACCTTCTGTAGCAAATGTTCATCTCTAGTTGTGACTATTATTCTACTACCACTACCAAACCAATCACGTGATCCAGCTAATGCCTCTAGTTGGCATAAACTATCAACATCATCAAGAACTACGACATAACATACTTTTTATCATTCTTTTTCCTTCAGTAACACTGGATGCTTCAATCGTTCTTTTGGAAACATCCGATAACATTTTTTTTTTTGCAATTCTTTCAAACTTTTTTTGGTTTGATTCCTCCCTAATATTTTCAACAAAGCAATGACCTTTGAATTGGCTAGAGATTTCCCTACATATAGAAGTCGCAAGAGTAGTCTACCACCACCCCCGCCCCCAATATCCCAACCATTGGCACGCCATCTGACCCAATCTATCCCTCATTCTAATAAAGCATTATATCTGAATTTGATGATTTTTTTTTTCAAAACTTCATCAACAATTGCTTCAATGAGTTTTGATTCATGCCAGCATATCGGATACGTATGGATCATTCATGAGCACTCAATAATAACAACAACAATAAGTTACCCTCAGCAAAGTTTTTAGGTTCCCATCCAGCAATATTACTAGCACCAACAAGTTCTTTTCTCCAATATTCAGCTTTACTGATGTTGTTCGCCACTTGTTTGGCAAAGGCTTCTCCGAAATCCCTTTTTCGTTTTCTCACATCCGAGGGATCCAGATCATAGAATATGGGCATAACGATTAGCCTCTCTCATCCTTGCACTTCATAATATGTGAAAGTTCATCCAAACACCACGAAGAATCTGCATAGTTTTTGGATACTACGACAGCAATCTGCGATTCTTCGATAGCCTTGAACAGTGATGGACCGGTGGTTTCACCCCGGGGAAGTTTTATAACATCCTTGTAAACGTTGAGTGGTAGTTTTTCAGGAGCCGAGTAGAGATGATCTACAAAGGTTTTGCGGGTATCGTCTCCTCTAAAACTTAGAAAGACATGATAAATCCACGAGCGTGAATAAGAGGTGGGAGCAGAGTTGGAAGATGAAGAAGTCATTGATGTGTTTGAATCATCAATTTAATAATAATTGATCCATAATGTACAAAAGTTAAAGCTTATAGTACAAGTAGACCACAGCATAATTTTGGTATACCAATCGGTATGTATTCTATTATCTTTATATATTATATATATACTAAACAACAATGCCCAAAAAACTTTGATGATGCGTTATATCTCAAAAATAAAAAATTTTCTTTTTTTTTTAGTATTGTTAAAATAATAATTTCACCCGATACAAATTTTCCTTCTATTTTGAATTATTTTAATAGATTTATAGGTGGTTTAGACTTAAAATTTTGTCATTTTCTAAGCACGCAAATGTCTTTGACAATAATTACTTTTATAAACAATTTTTTTGTTATTAGTAAAATGTATCGTAAATGTAAATATGTATTGCCCTTTTATTCCTCATGGATGTAACAATCATAACTAATTTGATTTTATTAATAAATAACATATAAAACGTATAAATAATTTAATACATAAAACTGTTTACACATATATATTTATAATAAAGATAAAATGTAAAGTTTTAATCTTATAAAATATTTTTAAAAAAAACTCGTGTATACACGGATCACTAAACTAGTATTTTGGTAACTAATCAGTATTTTGGTATAAATATGAAATCCGAGTTAGTCTGGGTAAAATTTTGGCTACTTTGGGTTGATTTGGGAGATGGCCACGGTGGATAGGTGATGAACGGCGAAGGCTACTTTGGGTAAAAAAGTTTGTTTTATATGAATTGGAAAATTGATATTACTTTCAAGTTTCAGCAGATCTCCAAGAGAAGAAAAGGTTAGCACCACCTCGTTTGTTTCTTTCACCATCATATTCCAATAATCCAGCACCCCCTTTTACTATTTATTTGATTCCATCCCTATTAGTAAGCATAGTATAAAAACCATCATCCATAGAATTAAGACCATCATTCAGTATGTGTAAAATTAGAAATTTACCAATTCAAACTACATGGGGTGATTTATCCATCTATAAATTCTAGAATTATTATAAGTCGGAAAAATACATGGCCGCATATAATGAAGTAATATTCTAATTCTTAAAATCTAAAACGATACAATATATACTGTGACATACATGAAGTGCATTTACATCTCCATTACCGTTCAATATAAAGTTGTAGATGTTTATTATTAACCCTAACAAAAGAACAAACAAACAAAGTAATACGAAACAACAATATTTGCAGTAGTAACAATCGATCTAAACAAGCAAATAAGAACAATGGAAAATTTCTTTGAGCTGTGAAATCCAAACTTTGGTCTAAATGGAAAAATCAATGCCACAATAATAACTTTATGCACATAAAGTACTAAAACAGGCCAAGAAGATCCACAACAAATTAACCCACACATCTACACTCTCACAAACATAAAAACTAACCAAAAGCAGCAGTATAGCTGAGAAAGCATGTGAAAACTTATTATTTTGTTATCAACAAACATGTTGAGGTGTGGATACCATATTTACCAAAATTATAATCGTAATATCCATCAAACCAAATGTAGAACCAAGTGAAGCAAACAACAAAGCAATTAGTTATGAAGGGTTCTTTTAGGCAAATGATCAAAGAGTTGGTGTGCAATTATTTTTTACCATACGTACAAGAAAAAAACTTTGTCTTTGACTTCTGATACAAGCAAAAGACGTTGGATTATTAAAATATATATATATATATATATATGGAAAGGATTCATAGGGAGTTTCAGATCTTGGGAAAGGAGGGAAGCAAATCTTAGCTCTTGATTTTTTCATAAATAAATGTTTTAACATTCATTTGTGATGAAGAGTTGAGTTTAAATGAAAATGGAAATTTTAGTGAGAATGAAGGAATGAATCCTGACCATTCATTTTGCAAAACCCAATTTTCCCCTAAAGTTAAATATCTCACAAACGGCTAATCAAAAAATTATAAAAGTTGCACCATAGAAATCAGCGTTCTTTTCTCTACGATTAGAGATCACTCATGACATATTTTCGATAATTTTTTTTTTTTTTTGGTTGAAAACCAGTAACACATGTGTTGGTTTTGGTAACACATGTGTTAGTGGTTGGTAACACATGTGTTAGTGGCATGTGTTACCAACCACTAACACATGTGTTACCGAAACTAACACATGTGTTACCAATTTCGAAACCCACCAAAAAATGAAAAAAAAAAAATTCGTCGAAATTATATCTTGTGAGATGTCTAATCGAAGAGGAAAAAATGCTGATTTTTATGGTGCAATTTTTAGATTTTTTTGACTAACCGTTTGTGAGATATTCAATTTTTAAAAGTGTTGGAGGTATTATTTTTTTGATGAAATGGATGGTTGAGATTGATTCCTCCATTCTCACAAATAATTATCATTCTCATTTGAACTTAATTTTTGTGATGAATGATAAATTTTGAAAATTTTTGTGAATTTTAAAATTCATTTATGATGAAATCAAGGGTTGAAGATTTATTTCTCTCATTTCTTAATTTTTTTGTTTCTCTCTCGATCCCCACCCGATATATATATATATATATACTAGATAAAAACTCGTGCGATGCACGGCAATATATACTCAATTTTTATAAGTTTAATAGTTTAATATTATTTTCCAATTAGTGTTTGAGTAGGATTCATAGATTTTTTAATTAATTAATATTATATTAAATATTATCTATCTATCTAAATCTATTTTTTAGTTTATCTTTTGAATTTAAATAATTGTTGATATTAAAATTATGAGAGACCGCCACGTGTCATTTTACCTACGTGGCAAATTCTGAAGCAAACTTCTATTCTCCTTTAGTATATATATAGATATAAATATGAAATTTCAAGCAAATTCCAAGACGAAAATGTAATTTTTAATAGCAGCAGGGAAGTCGGTTAACAAAAAGGCTGATGAAAACCTATAAGATAAGCACACGGAAGAGAAGAAATCGCCACAGGATTAGGATTTGTGTAATTTGTTTGTAACTATAGCATTACTCTTTGGGAAATGCTAGTGTGAATTACAAACTTCTTCTCGCACTTGTATCGACCTGGGCAGAGGGAAAAGAGGAGCGAAATGAAAATTCCGTTGACTTTTGACAAGAAATTAACTGGGGTGGTTCCGGGATTTTTATTTATTTATTTAATTAATATTTAATTTAATTAAAACTAATTTATTACTCATGTCTCGCATCATTATACAAGATTTTTTCTGTTAACGGGTTTCAAAATGATCAACCCATACAATACCCAAATTCTATACCAACTCATTTTGCACAACTACACAACCTATTTGATTAAACACGTTATTGTTATCTGTTTAACTCAAACTCAATCTGCACAATTTTAGATACGTACATTTTTAATATTCAAAATATACGTTAAAGTCAACTTGGTTGATTTGAACACGACCCATGAATTAACCTATGTTGTTTAGTTAAATTTAATTTCATTATTGCTTAATTTGTGTTTGGTTATTATGAGTGTTTCTTGATCATTTTGTGACATTCGTCATTAATCTTAGATTGTGGAGGAGTTGCTTCCAAAAGGTCAATTTGACTTATTCCATCAACTGATTCTCCCATGTTTTTGAAGACGATGTTGATGATCCACTTGTCTTAGCGTACTAACGCTTGGTTCGATTTTCATATCTGCCATTCACAAAAACAGACCTTTCAGGATTTTACCTCAAAACTAAAATCCGGAGAGCTAGAGATATAAATTTGTTGGAGCAGAGAGTGCGATTAATTATATTTATGAAAATTTTAGAAAAAACATATCTTGAACATCATTTGTTTTGACCCATACAAAAACTTACTTATACTAATATTTACCCGTTTTGTTTCGTCATCAAACATAGCCATATTTAGACTTTCAGAAAGAGCATATAGACGAGTTATCTTCTTAGCAAGATCATAAGCTAGTGCTCTTTCACATTTAAACATTCATTCTTGTTACATTTGAATATCTACTTCTTGTAAATTACCCCTTCTAGTCGGTCGCACTATAACACCCCTTAAATTACCTCAGGGTTAAAATAGTAATTTGACTCGGAAGCGATGGATAAAATAATATTATATATTATATTATAGAAAAGACCATAAAATTTCGCGAATTTATAACATTTAACTATTTACGAACCAAAACACTTATAATTGTTATACAAAATCCACATACATGTTAATATACGAAACATTCATAAATATATCAGAGTTAGAGCACGTGTCAAACATTCTTCAAAACCATCTTCCTGCCCAACCCACAAAAGACAAGCATAACCTGCAGGAAGGGAAGTGGTGGAATTAGCACAAAGCTAAGTGAATGAATGTACAACTAACAATTCAATTCAGCATAACAATCTGTTTACATTAAGCACAGTAAACACATAAACTCAAGAGGATCGGCGGTTACTGAGGAACCCTACAGCCGCGGTGGCCCTCAGTAACACTTACCCACAATCTGTAAAGGCCCATACAGAATAGGCCGATAACTTGACACTACAACACAACAACACAGTTTCCAGCGACAACACATGTATCTGGAACCTGTGTTGAACACAGTAGTAACCAAGTCCAATCGCAATTGACCTCTGAATAACACAGATGCCCGAAGGCCACATATGCATAACAAGTAGGTATACACAATCACAACTCAGACTAAACAGTCAATCAAGGTTTACGTTACTTGTTGTAATCACACCATTACAACTAACTCAAATTATGAGTTGCAGATCCACTCACCTGTCTGCTACTATCCACCTCTCAGAATTCTAATATTACTGAGTCTTCGACTGATCTGAGAATACAACAGATAATGAGTTAGTAACTCATTTCGTAAGCGAATAACATATCTCAACGCATAGTATCTAGATAATAAACATTTATCAAGTTTAAATCATCATAATAGCACATTCTTACAAGCCGGTAATTCCCCGAAGTCTAAGGAAATAAGAGTTCAATCGGGAACGAAACTCGAAAATCCCGGAACGTCATTTACAAACTGAAAAATGCCATTTTGAAGCCCAAGACGACCCCAAAAGGCCAAAAAAACTTACAGGGCTATGGTACATAGTCTTGATTACTTGATCGATTCCGAGTGACCATGCGAATTTCATCAAAATCTAATTTTTAGTAAGATTTTCACAAAACTTAGTAACACTTACGCATTTTCAAAATCTGCAACATAAAAAGCGATATTGCCAATATCGCCCTAGCGATATTGCCAATATCGCCATAGCGACATTGACAATATCGCCAAATCACTAGCGATATTGCAAGCGAAATTAATCGCGATATTACCTGCGATATTGGTGGCGATATTACCAATATCGCCTAAACCAGTTCATCTGCGTTTTTGCAGAAAACTGGGCTGATTTTACCAAAAATTCTCAAATCTCAATCTTAACAGCGTTTTTCACCAACTAAACGTTCTAACACTTAGTAAACACATAAACAAACACTCGAAATTCATCAATTTAACATAAAAACACATAATTTCATCAAATCACTAACTTTTCTCTCATTTTAGAAAAAAAACTAAAAAACTAATCAAAACTAACCTTAATCTGATTTAATCCACTGAAATGAGTTGTAGAAATGATCTTCTATGAATTCCGAATCTAATGGCACAATTTGGGGATGTTTTGGGCTTGATTTGAGCTTCAATTTTGCAAGTATGTGTTTTAGTGTGTGTTCTTGGTGTTTCTAGTGTGAGATGAAGATGGTGATGAAATGAGGATTAATTTCCAGATTTTGGGTTTATATATATATAATTACGTATACTACGATGTATTATTATCATTAATCTAGCACACGATTGTATTAGTTCTAATAGTTAGGCTAATCCGTATTTTAAACTAAAAATACCGTAATTCCCATTTAATTATTCCTAACAATTATCTAATCAAACATTTCATATAATTTAATTCAATTAAATAACGTAAATAAGGAAATGAATTTACCGAAAAATACTAGGCCGATGGGGAGAATGTTACACGCACCATCCTTCATGTAGTTTTTATAGTACAATACTCTTAAGAAACATGTTAGGAGAATAAAAAACAAACAAGATGATGAATTGGTAAGTATATACTCCTTAATTTGTTTGTAGCTAGGCCTCTTTTAGGAGCACGACTTGGGTGCGATGTTCATCAAGCATGCATAGGACTGTTTTACATTTAATAACTATAATTTATCTTAATAACTTCAACTAAAATGACCACTATAAAGAATGCAAGTTGATAATAACAACCATTATTAAGTTCAAAGCAAGACTCAACACTTGGGTGTAGCATATGATAGAGTATTAATTGACATTAATTATGAATTGTGATTCTAAGTTTTCAACTATATAAATTGAAAGAATGATTGGTGTAAGGAGGATGTTTGGTTGAAGGGTATTAATTCTTATATAGGTGTTTGTTAAAACCTATCTATCTAATATTGTTTATCAAATCGCATTCGGAATAGGATTTGCTTTCACTCCTTCCGACCGTATGATTAGAAATGATGCTTTCACTCCGGGTTTCTAATCAAACTAAATCTCAATTCAATTTGTCAACTCATGATTTAATCTTGCAAACCTGCTTTCACAAGATTACTAAACATAATTTGATTTCTCTAGTAAAGTTAAATTCAACTACAATCGATTTTAATCAACATGTCCTATTTCAATATTGCGTTCGCAATTAATAACAATCATTCATATATAAATAATTGTAATAAACCAATTAAGATGTAGAAGTTTTCACTATAAACATCCAATGATTTACCAATAAGACAAATTAACAATTCACAACTCAATCACAAATGGTTCTTCAATTAAAAATGACTTAAACAATGTAAATATCAAAAGATTAACACCCCAAGTCATTAGGTCACGTCATCCAAGTGAATGTAAATGCAATTAGCCCATAATTAGGCCAACAAGAACAAGACACACAAATGAAATGGATATAAACATTGTTTAAAGGAAAGGAATGTAAACCAAATCGTGTAATCTTTGATTGTTGTTAAAGCCTTGATTCTTGAATTACAATGGATTGGAAGGGTTTTCAATCCTCCTAAAATCACCAAAAATCTCCCAAGAACAAGAGACAAATGGCCTCCAAAAGCTTATTGTGAAATTAAGGTTTAATTGTGATTAAAATCCAAAAATTGTGTATCTGACAGGTACCCAGGCGGGTAGGATAAGTACCCAGCGGGTACCATTCATCTCCAAAGTTTATGTGACAATTTACCAGTTTGAAACAATGTAACTCGATGGGTAGGCTAAGTACCCGGTGGGTAGGCTGAGTAACTGGGGGGTACTCATGTTTTCAGCCTTGACACCTTCTTGAAAGTTGTAGCCCTTTGAGTTTCAAGAATTTGGACTTTTGAATTACCTCAATTGCAGTATGTATGAAGGAGTTATGGCCAAAACCGTGGAGCCTCGCTGAATCTACATAAATTCTTCATTCTCGACTTTTTCTTCAACATTTTCATCTCGCACCCATTCCTAACAATAATAAACACATTCAAAGCATATTAAGTACCAAAATTTCATTAAACTAATCAAAAATACGGATAAAACGAGAGCTATTGCGAGACATAAATATGTATAAATTGAGCTCTATCACTGCCTCAAACCAAGTTAGCCGGATCGGCAAGAAACTCTTCCTCAAGCGGACTTATTGCAAAGCCGTTATCTTCCTGAATCATGTTGTGCAATATCACACAAGTGTACAAGGTTCTCCGAAATCTTGTTCACGCTCATTGCTCTAGCATGAGACTTTATTATTCTCCACGTACCTTGAAGTACAACAAAGATCTGCTCCACATCCTTTCGTGCACTTTCTTGGATCCTTTTGAATTTTTGTCATTTCTCGTCAGTAGGACATGAATACGCCTTATTAAGGGTAACCCAATCTAGATAAATAACTTTGGCGAGATAATACCCTTTTGTGTAATGATTCCCATTCACATCAAACGGTACGAGTGGACCGATGTCCTTTTTTTTATGTCATTGAACAACAGAGAATTGTTTAAAATATTTATGTATATGTTCGAACCCGATGCACCAAAAACTACATGTCATATCCACATATTGGATGAAGCCACTACTTCAAGCATAATTATCGGGTGTCTGTGATCACCTTTTGTACTGCCCTTTCCATTCATTTGGATAGTTCTTCCATGGCCAATGCATACAGTCAATGCTGCCGAGCATTCCAATGAAGTCACTAGTAGTCGGCATTCTTAAGTACTCCTCCAAATACAGTTTGAGTATGCACTTACAAGAGTTGTTAAGGCAGTCGGCTGACGTCGTTTCACCCATTTGTAAGTACTCATTGAACATATCCGGAGACGTCCCGTACGCCAATTGTAGTATTACGAACGTGTACTTTTGTAACAAAGTAAACCCTAGCCGCCCAAGTGCATCCGGACATTGTATAAAATATAAAAAATGGTTGGGGATAAGTTAAAAGAATAAGTGGTAATACCATTTACTATCCAGAGAAACGACTCTTGACGCATTTTAAAACGTTTTTAAAACAAGTTAGGCGAATACTTTGGATTATTTAAAAAGTAGTCATCCACCAACTGTTGGTTGATACCTTCATGATCCCTTCGTATATAGTTACGGGGACATTTTTCTTTCGAGCGTGAACTTCCGGCCCAGGTAAGTTCTTTTAATTCCTCGATGCATTGTTGCAAAATTGCCATAAGTTCGTCGTCTTTCAAAGAATCATTAAAAATACAATTAATACGATCAATTGCATCCATTTTGGTGATAGTATTTGTGATTGTGTATGTATAAATTATATAGATTTGGTGTGAATTGTTATTGTGTAGTTTTAGTATAAAATAGGTTTTTTTATAACTGTTTGCCCCGACAGATAGTTTTTATTTTATTTTTTACAACGGTTACTTTTTGTTTATTTATTTAGAAGTTATGAACATAAAAAATATATTAAAATAATCGTCTCTAGCCTACTATTCTGCGTGCTTCTTCCGTGCTCTCGGTGATAATGATAGCCAGCACGACCACCACTAGTGCGTGCTGGCTCCATAGGCCGCTTGCACGACCCGACCGTAAGTGGTCTTAGAATTTCAGCAAAAGATAATCAACTCCACCAGATACTTTTAAAAATAAAAATTCTTGAATATGATCAAACATTACATCAAGTAAATTTTATAACTGAACTCAGTGTTTCATCCTCAATAATTTAATATCCATTTTGTCATGAAATATACTTAATTGCATCCCGATACATACTGCGTCCCTGAGAATGCATCCGTTACGCATATACGGCATCTAAATAAGAAGATGCATCACCGTGCTTTTTTAATTAAGTAAACTGAAATATGAATGCAATCAAATAAACACATGCTTGTAATTTTGCATTGATGCATATACTTATTGAACTGAAAATCTTTATACACACAACAAAGTATGGATGCATCCTACATAATCAAATTAAAAGGTATCCAAATGTTGGCCGCCAAGGATCGTATCATTAATGGGTTTATAAAAAAGTTGCAGCCAAATATAGTGATTTCTTTGAGTTCTAAATGCATATATAGAAGCATTAATTTTAATCTGAATTTTAATGAAAGAATAAAAAGGGGAGAAGATGAAGGTGAGGTCTGGGTGGTTACATGGTCTCGTAATGCATCTAACAAAAACAACAAAAATTATTATGTGTATAAATTTCAAAAATCTCTATTATGTGTATTCAATTTTCAATTTTTGTTAATTGTATTTGTTTTGACCGGTGTGTCATCCATCTAAAACATCCATGTGTCATTCATATAAAGTTCTATGTCAAAAAATCACATCCGATTAACGATAATCGAAAATTGAATACACACAATAGAGATTTTGAAAGTTTATATACACAATAGTTTTTCCGACAAAGTTAAATACATTTCAAACACTTAAACCTTTTGAATAATACAAAAAATTTTAAAATTTAATTAATATTTTTAATTTTTAATTTAATATATTAGTGGTTCATAATCATTTTTATTATTTCTATACTAATAAATAAAGTAGCTGCGTAATGTGACAGTACATTATATTTGAAGATAAATATGTCATATTCTTATTGATATGGTAAGTGTTACAACCTTGATTGGAGTTCCAATAAATATGAACAATTGAAAAAATATAACATCTTAATATATTGACACATTATAAATATCATGTTCATATGTTATAAAAAAATGAACGATCAACATAGAGTGTAAAAAAATATATAAAGGTAGCTAAAAAGATTAACTATATATGCAAAAAGTAACAAACTTCAAGCACAAACGAATAAATCATATTAAAATGAAATCATTTACTAAAGTAATAAAAGAGAGTTAAATTTACGGATACTTAAATAATAGACACACAAATTATCTCAAATAAGATGCTTCATCACGATTTTTTTTTATGAATCTCTAAATACTTTAAAAGACAAGCTTTAAGTTAGGTATTTTTTATATAATGTAAAATTTGATTTATCATGTACATATATTGTTGTTAAAATAAAATCATTTCTAAACTGATTTTCTAGCATCGATTATATTGAAATGGTAGTTGTAAGCTTATTTAAAAAGATTTTCTCATTTTCTACATTTAATTTGAAATGGAACCGGAAGTGTCGATAAAAATATGAATATAGTTTGAAACTAGTTTAGTGACCTGTGTATATACGGGTTTTATTAAAAAAATATTTATAAGATTATAATTTTACATTTTATCTTTATTATAAATATAAATATGTAAGCAGTTTTATGTATAAATTTATTATATGATTTGTATGTTATTTAGTAATAAAATCAAATTAGTTATGATTATTTACATGCACGAGGAATAAAAGACCAATGCTTATTTACATTTATGATACATTTTACTGATAACAAAAAAAATTACTCATAAAAGTAATTATTGTCAAAGACATTTGCATGCTTAGACGATGACAAAATTTTAAGTCTAAACCACCTTTAAATCTATTAAAATAATTCAACATAGGAGGACAATTTATATTCGGGTGGAATTATTATTTTAACAAAACTCAAAAAAATGAGAAAATTTCTTGCTTCCAAGATATGACACATCATCAAAGTTTCTTGGGCATTGCCAATTAAACCCCTGCCAACGGTGTATTCTTGCTCCCGTCTTCCATTCCGTCTTCAACTTCTTTCAATGGCACAAAGCGTCCTTCGCACGTCCTTCACAATCCATCTTCCATCTCCATCTTCCATCTCCATCTTCTTGAAGAACCGCAAGGACGGGATTGGGGTGTGACCCACATGCAAAAAGTAAAAAGAAAACTATATTTTTTATTATTTTGTGTGTAGTAAAATGTATTATTGGTAAATGGTAGGGTCCAGTCTTTGTGAAGAAGTTTCTTCTGTTGGCACGGTTCAGTCTTTGGTCAGTCTTTCTGAGGAAGTGCTGACGTGGCGCTGATGTGGCACGGAAGAAGCTTACTTTTTCAGTCTTCCATTGGGAGAGGTCTTTGTATATATAATAAAATAGTATTCGACTTGTTCAATTACTATTTTAGTTACCAATATAATGTTATTGGTAACGAAGTTCGTGGGAGGACGCTGTGTCTGGAACACCGACGGGAACACTGTCCGGAACGCCGCCCGAGAATGGGGGAACGGCATTCCCGACGACGTTCAGGTCGAGAAACGTGCGTGTTCCTCCCCACTCTGTATGCTCTTATAGATCTACATTTATGATAATTGATCGTAAAACTAAAGATGTAACGTAAAGAATCAATTACATTATTTGTGAATGGTTATAGTTCTAAGATTCAACAAATTTATTTTTAAATATTAATTAATGTATTTTCATATTAATTAACTATGCAAGTTAATGAAAGGGGTACTATTATAATTTCGATCATTCAATTTCAAGTCATTAAGGCTAAACTGAAAATACTTTATTGATAGAGATAGCAATGATGTTCCTACTTGATTGTTCATCTATATATTTAAACCATAGAATCAATAAGTTTTTCTTGTTGTTCTTTAATTCAATTTTGTTGGGAGGCTTCTAGATCCACAAGGCAATTCCTTAAAGCGAACCGAAGCTTCTATTGGATGCCGTATTTTTATTAAGGACCCTAATATGGTAAAATAACTCTTTACTTCTTTCATCGCTTTTAGAGAATTGACGCCATAAAATTCACTATCTCTCCCATTTATTTATCGATAATTTTTTTAATTCAAGCAATTTACTTTTTAATAGTTAATTTTGGTCTATATTTTGAAGAAGAAAACAAAATCTGAGGTAAAATTACAACTTTTCCTATGCGATACCATAATCTCTATAATTTCGGATTATTCGGAATTTCGGATATCAGAAATTTTGAATAGCTAATTTCACTACCCAATACCCGTATCCGAAATTTCAAATATTTGAATTTCGGATATGGGAGGTTATTTTGAATATCTAAATCAAAAATATAAATTTGTTTTTTTGTTTAATTTTATTTTTGTTTTTAAATCAAGGATATAAATATCTATAACATTTTAAATGATGAATTTAACATATAAAAATATGTACCTGCAAACAAACATCGATTTAATTGATCGAAAATACTAGCAACATTTTCTAAATGTATTATAGTTTTGTTTTTAAACATATAAACAAAGCTCATGTGACAACTTTTTCATATAATAAACTAACTAATTATGAGATTTAGATTATCCTAATAAATTTAATAAAATAAGTAATATAAAATCTAAAAGTTATCAGTTTGGCCACCACTTTTTGGATATTCGAATAATCAAATTATTCAAAATTTTGAAAATCACTAGGCAAAGTTGGAACAACTATAGTTCGGACACCCTGATTTTATATATTCAAAGATTCGATTTGGATATTCGATTTTTGGATAACTTTAGATTGAATATTCGGATCTGAATTTGGGTTCAGATATTTTAAACACCCTTAATTGCAATGCCATTCTGCCTGGTGTTGGCCTTTGTATTGTAAGTTACGATGGGTTTGTTGAATAGAATTTGTTGGTTCAAAATGTTGGGTAAATTTAATGAGCCAAACATTCAAAACGTTATTCATTTTATCCACAAACTATTTCAAGCAAAAATTCCCCAATCCACCCACACACCAAACCCACCCATCCGTTTCCGAACATGGGTGCAAACAAACCCCACAAAGACTCAATGTCGCTTTTCACTATAAAAAACGGTTTATATCTTGGCATATTCTCTACTCTCTCACAGACACATACATACAAACATACGATCACGTTCCCTTTCCTTTTCACCTCTTTCAATCTCAATCTCAATTATATCTACAACATCCTCATTAATTACCACTGAATTCTTTCCTTCTTTAGAATCACTACTCTCTCACTTTCTTACCAATTTTTTTTCAAATGTTTTAATTAATTTTTTCAATTTCATGTCAAAAAATTATTATTAACTAAATTTTTTTTAAAATTTCAATGGATCTGTGTGCTTTACAGATCAAACCAGCAACGCGTCCTTACATCATATCGAAGAATAATAATAATTATTATTATGATAATCAAATTTACGGAAAACCTAGTTTTTCTTCATCGAAATCAACGAAATTGATTTCAACTGTTTGTCATCGTCAATCGTTTGTTGTTCGTGCCATTGGAAAGAAGAATTCGAATAATAACTCCGATTCTTCATCGAGTTCAGGTGCCATTTCTGTTTATATATATTATTCAGTTAGTTAGGGTTTTTGTGTGTTTAGTTTGGGGTTACTGACTGTTGGGGGAATGTAGGTTTTCTTATGAGTTATATTTGGTTTGTGAGTCTTAAGGTTTTAAGATTTTTGAGTTTTTAGGGTTTCTAGTTTTTTGTGATTTTGATTAATGTTCATGCAATTTGATTGTATGGAGATTATTATATAATGGAATATTTTTTTTCTTAGGTTCAGAAATAATACTAACACAAAGTTTGCCTCTTCAAGAAAAATGGTTAAGTTTTTATTTTTAAATTACATATATAAATTATTATAAAGCTTCTGTAATCACAATGTGAAATTAGATAAAAACAAAACATTAGAAAAACAAAGTAGTGTTGAAAATAATGTTTTGTATATGACTGAATACTACCGAACTTTTTCAATGAGGGATATACTCATTTTATGAGCCTATCGATTTCATTGAGGCTTTAATTTTTGATTAAAAAAACAAAAAATCTTTCCAGTTGCTATAATTGCTCTTTTTTGCTAAATAAAGTTCCAAAATATGTTTTGGATCAATGAATGAAAGAGATCCTTAAAAATGTTTATGTATTGAATGGCTAATTTAGACTGAGCTATGTTTATGTAAAAGTAGTGAATTATATAATGTCGATTTGAATAGTGAACCCATTCATTACTATTTGAAATTAGGTGTATACCCATAATAAGCATGACATCACATCATAAAATATATCATGAATAAGCATTCTCAAGCATATATTGTAGTAAAGCAACAACGCCACCCCTCCAAAAGGATTAGACTAGGGACGAGCATTAGTACCGAATTCCCAATACCGTATTCATACCGTACCCGTACCGGTACCATACCAAAATGATATGTATATGAACACAAAATGATTATTTTCGTGATCATATTATGTGTATATGAACACAAAATGATAATTTTCGGCAACTAAACAAAATTAGAGTTGATTATCACGTATGAATACAATTAGAATTTTATAGAATTCTAGCTAGTGTTTTTTGACACAAAAATTCACGTTTTAGCATCTTAGTTAAATCGAATTCTGAAGTATTGCTTATTAACATATAGCTAAGACCCGTTACTTTGTGTCATTACAAAATCACATAACATGGTACAAAAACAACGTTTTTGTATATATACATGTTTCTTAGTCATTGTCCTTCTATGTTAAAAGATTAATTTTTTATTTATTTGAGATACATTGATATTTATTGTTTTTAATTTCTATCGAATATAGGATACGTACACAAGTGTTCATTCATATACACATTAATTATTCTTTTTTATTATTTTTTTGGTACCAAACTGGGTATGGTACCACTTTTACCGTACCGGTACCGGAACCGTACCCGTACCATCCCACTTCAATTGGTACGGTATTCGGTACTCACTTTAGAGCAAAAAAGAAAAGCGGTACTAACCGGTTCGGTACTGGTTCCGTACCACGCTCATCCCTAGAGTAGACTCATATGCCCATGAAAATAGTGCATGTACATATCAAGAATTACAAGATATTGCGATAAGAGATTGATTCAGTCACTTTTCCTTTATTTGTATATAAAACATGAAGGGATAAAAAGTTAAGACTTGCTGTTGAAGATCAACGAAAAACAACCTTATGCGTGCATTTTTCTTTTTTTCTAGTTTTGGCAATTAGATACCCATGGCCAGTCATATATATTTACTTTATCTTGATTTGCCCTTCGGTCTATGGAAGTTTGTGAATGCCTAGGATATTACTTGTTACCGGTATATATGCAAGCATTTGTCAATAAATATCAGAATTCCTATATTTTACACAATGGCTACATACTTTCATCCATTAGTAGATGATGTTCATATATAGTAATGAGCTTATCACTAATTAAAAGTTTAGAACCAGTGCTATTAGCCATGTACTTGTTGCACCCTAACACATGCAAGGAGCCAACAATTGAGATTCAGTAAATGGACCTGATGTTTACCCTATTTTGGTGAATTAAAACTATCATGATGGACACTTTTAGTTTTATATAACATATGAGCCTATGAAGACATACGATAACTAATATTTTCTCTTTATAAAGTGAAAGTTGGGATTGTTTGGAACTTGTGGGTCCAAGTTTAACACGTTGTTTTGATTCTTACTCAAATCTTTAAAAACCCTTCTATAAAGACAAACTAGGGAATGTCGTTGATCCAAGTTCACATTATTAATTTCATCTAACTAAGACTATCGGCAAATAAGTAGCTTTAGTTTTAAGAATTTCTAAAAAAATAAATTCTGCAGTTGAATGGGGACAGTGGGAGATTTACAACAGGAATATGGGGAAATACGTTAGGATTTAGGATCATTTAATCGGCATCGCAGCGGGGGTAAGTTTTTTGATCACTGTATGCTTGGAAGCATCTCAATAAGTTGGGATCAAAGGCATATGAATGTTGATGGACTCCAATCCTTATTATTCTGTGTAATCTAATTATCATTTCATTATTACTTAATCTTTTGTTGGTTCTGGTCCATATATAACCATCAACTATCATGGGCTGTGGTTTTTATGTTGAATGATATCACATTCAAAATGGGCCTGATGATGTGAGGCGTGCCAAAATTCAGTTCTTCATGTGTCTTTATGCACACTCACATGTTTTATATACGTGTTGATTTTTGTGTGTTTTCTTATAAATTATAGGAAAGGGTGATCATTCCGCTCCAGAAGGAGCGGGCCACAAAGGTAATAATCCTGCTGAAAGCAACAAATCTAGCGGTTCAGGTACTCCAAAGTCCCAGCAAAAACCCACTGACTGGAGAGAGTTTAGAGCCATTCTCTATCTCAATCAGCAGGTAATATCTCTAATTAATTAGGGGTCACATAATCCGTTTGATACGTGTAACCTAATTGGTTATCATAAGGTTAGAGTAAAATTACTTATAGACCCTTGGATCATCAAAGTCTTTCAAACACTAACACCATCAAAAGTGATTATTACAACTTCGAGCAGCATAAGCACATCCAAATACCTTGTCCTACCCCATATTATATAGCATCTTATTACCTAGTTATGATGTGATATAATTTGTTCAATACATACTACTAATTTGTCCGGTTAAAATGCAGTTGATGCTTAACAAACAAGATGAAGGGGTCATTCAAGAATCTAAACGCCTTGGGTCAAAATGGGCGCACCCTCTTACCTCCCCTGAAACCGGCTGTGTCCTTGTTGCAACTGAAAAGCTTGATGGGGTTCAAACCTTTGAAAGATCAGTTGTCTTCCTACTCGGATCCGGAACCCGACATCCACAAGAAGGCCCATTTGGAGTGATTATAAACCGACCCCTTCACAAAAAGATCAAAAACATGAAACCAACAAATCTCCATCTCGCGACCACGTTTTCTGACTGTTTATTACATTTTGGTGGTCCCCTCGAGGCCAGCATATTCCTATTAAAGTCTGGTGGGAAAAAACCTGTCCTTGATTTTGAAGAAGTTGTTCCTTCTTTATCCTTCGGTTCCCGAAACAGTTTGGATGAAGCTTCTGCATTAGTGAAAACTGGGGTTTTTAAACCTCAAGATTTTAAATTTTTTGTCGGGTATGCTGGCTGGCAGCTTGATCAGCTCAAGGAAGAGATTGAAGCTGGTTTATGGCATGTCGCGGCTTGTAGTTCAAATTTGATATTTGGTGGCACACAGAATGAGAGTTTGTGGGAAGAGATTTTGCAGCTTATGGGTGGGACTTACTCAGAACTGAGCCGCAAGCCAAAGCAAGATTTATAGTCTTAATTTGAAGCGATTTGAGCTGAAATAATAGAATGGAAGTGCTCCAGGGGTGAAAGTTGCTGATCTACCATCGTATGAATATTCATATGTAGTCTCAAGTTGTACAGGATGGTCAAAGTAGAATTTTGTTTCTTTAACTTATATATGAACACGACGATACACTACATGTAGTTATAACTTATATAAAGTTATAATTATGAAATGTGCAATTAACCCTTAATATATTACTTTTGTATAGTCTGCTGATTATTTTATGTTGAAAAATATAGTCAAGTTCGTTGCTTGTAACTATATTTTCTCATTATACAGTTTTCACTTTAATTTTACATGGTTATAAGATTTTCCATACCTAAGTTATCTTATTTACTCCGTTGTCCGTACATTTTATTTATCTGTTATGTTTTTAAGAGCCTTTTGTTTTGTAGTTACTTTGTTTGATCATATATGTGCAAGACTATGTACCAGCTTTTGCAAGTATGCTTGACACCGTTTCAAACATGATTCTTAGAGTAAACATGTCGATTTACACACTGTAATGTTAAAATCAACCCCTACATAGTCTGGTTGGATTGTATTTTTATCAAATGGTTTAAATAAAAAATTTATAGCTAAAAGAGGCATGGGTCAAATGGGTTGAAAGTTATTCAAGTTTATTTTTATGCAACATTTTATTCATATGTTTGGATCATTATTGTAAATTTGTAATAACATCGTTTTTATGTTCTTAACAAGTTGATTATCTATAGAAAAACAGAATTCAAGCATATGTGGGTCAACCCAATCCAACTGGGTCCATATGTGGGTCAACCACACATTCCAACCTGAATGCAATTCAGTTGTCACACTCCTTCCCAGTTTGTCACTTATAGTAGAAATAGTACATATGTCTAAACATAAACATCCTGAGAGTGACAAGCCTTAGAAACACAAGGTTGCTGATAGTATTATTTGCTTTCTTAACAGAGCAATCACCTTTAACATCTTACTTAATAATATTGCTCATTTATGTTAAACCCAAAGCCATTGAGCCTCAATTTCAATGGAATTTCAAGTTTTGGACCCATAGGAGTTCAAAAGATTTAGTTAATATAAGTTTGACTTAAGGATTAATACCTTGCTATAACACAGGATATGTCATTTATGTCAACTGGAAGGCCACTGGACTTGAATTTCAATTGTAGTTCAGTTCTGTATTTCACAATGATATGCATTACTTACGTGTGATTTTAGGCCTGCGCATATGACGCTATGAATGCCACATCATCAACCCATTCACATTCATTCAATCCGCCTCATGCTTGATTGTAACCACAACAATACTCACTTCATAGGTATTGTTTGACGTTGGATCGCAATAAGTTCTCAAACCAATCTACTTTTGGCCTTTTCTGCACGTGCTTTCCGAACTGCTGCTTGGATATGTCTTTCATGTTCTTTGAGCATGTCTTCGGTTCTTCCGCCTCGAGGCAACAATGGTCCAGAATATACCCGGTTTATCCTCTTTGCGTGGCCCTGAAAATGACTCGTAATTTGGTAAAATGTACTTCATATACAACACTACATAAACAGCAAATGAATATCCGAAGTGGCATTTTCGACTCCTTTAGTTATAAATGGGTTAATTTGAGTTTTTTTTCACACTTCTATTTGTTATGGGTCGAAGTCTGTTTTGTTAAAAGGGGAACATGTAGAAAGTAGCCCAAACTCTATTTTTCTTTTTTATGCAAATAACCTTCTAACCCGATTTGTTCAGAGATTTAGATTTTAATTGTACAATTAGTCTTTCTATGATCATTCGCACCCAACCCGTGTGACCAGAACCCATTTCGACTAATTACTCAACCCGCTCAAACCGCCCATTTTTCCACTTCTTGGGGCTAGCTACAAGCCTACAAGCATACCATGGTGACTTTGTTGGTCGCATAATCAAGCTTTGTGGATTCTTGTACCGGATGCATGTTGGTCATTGGTCCTTTTAATGCAGGGTCATTGTGTAGAAGCACCATCCTTAAACTTGTACCAAGTGTGTCGTCTTTTAGGTTCTTACTCAATGATGTAACAGCACTTTGGTGGATCTCTGAGTTAGAATACGAGAATCCTTTCATGGCTCTTCTCTCCTGAGGATTGTACTTTCGCACAACCAATTGTCCCTGCAATGTGTAAGTTAGCCATCATCAAGAAGACTTTTTATTTAAAAGAAACTCAAACCTAGAGGCCACAATTTCGACCCATCTACTTATGAATGAGTCAAATCCAGGCTATGTTTCACCTTTAACGGGTCTAACATCTTGGGGAAAGTGTATTTTCAACGTATAGAACCTACTAAATCATTTTATTCAAAAAATTTCATTACTGTAATAAAATAATTTTTCCTTTGTAATCACAATTAACACACTATGTATAAAAAAGGGACAAAAAGTGTTACCCATCCTGACATGTAACTAAATTACCCTTTATGAGTTACACAACCCACCCATTTTGACACCTCTACCAGAAAGATTCACGTTGTCTAAAAAGGCACCTGTGGTTTAGATTGTGCTTTGAAATCCGCTACTCTAATAGAGTCAGGCACATGTCCTTTCATTGCTTCCGCTTTCCGCCTGAAAAGATCAATGACAATAACAAAATGTAGGTGATGAACAACAGTTCCTTTCTTCCGAGTAAAAAAGGGCATTTTTTTGTCTTATTAAAGTCAAACTAGTAAATTTGACGTACTTTCTAGCTTCCTCTTCTCGGTACCTAGCATCAAACTCTTTGCATGGAGGATATACTGGTAAGTTGGATGGATCACAAGGAAGAGGTTCCGTTGTGAAGAACTGGGACAAAACTCAAGTTCATTTATCAGTACTAATATCAACATAATATATTTGCTTTTGATATATATATATATATATATATATTTAAAAGGCAACTACAACTAACCATGCAAAGAACTAAATAATCATGCCAATGGTGATTGACGAGTCTTGGATAGAGGTGGCAATTTCGACCACTTATGTATAATAGAGTTAGATTTGGGTCACCCAAAGTCTATTTCTGATGCTTACAACCTTTTTAAATTTGCTTTATCTAGAATTTGATAGTACTAACATATTCTTTGCTTTTGTTCTGTAATTACAATTGATGCATAAATAATTTATAACTTTCATTATAGTCTGACAAAATTGTTTTGCAGGTCAACCCTTACTAGAAAATGAGCCATCTTGACCCATGATTCAACCTAACGGGAATGAGTTTCTAAACCATACCTCGCTAGAAAGTGCAGAAGTTGCAGTACCACGTGCTTCTGGTTCAATTGCAAGGAGGGTATCTAAAAGAGTCAAAGCAGAAGAAGGCAAGTATTGTTGGAATGTCTCAATAATACGACGCTCATAAGGATGCTGAGGTTTAAAACTCGTTGCACGAGGCAACTTTGATTTGCTCCAATATTCCTCTGAAGGTGAACCACAAAGCTTGAAGATCTTATGTATTTGCTCAACCTAATATTCATAAAATTTTAAACAATTA
Organism: Logfia minima; assembly: GCA_963921325.1. Lineage (NCBI taxonomy): Eukaryota > Viridiplantae > Streptophyta > Magnoliopsida > Asterales > Asteraceae > Logfia > Logfia minima. The sequence continues at coordinate 3,596,743 of OY992773.1, forward strand.
GAATAGAATTTTTTCTTTTAACATAAATAGTATAAGTATATGCTAAATAAGTAGAAAATTCATATCATACCTCGGTTCTTCCTGGCATGATAGGCCTTCCCAAAAAGAGTTCTGCAAGGATGCAGCCCATGCTCCACAAATCAATCTCAACGCCATATGAAGTTGAACCGAATAGAAGTTCAGGAGCCCTGTACCATAGAGTTACAACACGGCTAGTTAATGGTTCTTTTTGGCCAGGTTCAAACCGTGCAGCCAGACCAAAATCTCCAATCTTGAGAATTCCATTGTTATCAAGTAGAACATTTGCACCCTTAAGGTCTCGATGTAGAATAGCACGAGAATGGCAGTGCTCCATTCCAAGAAGAAGTTGTTGCATATAACATTTAATCTACAAGTATACATATAAAATGCAAATATTAGAAACTCATTAGATATGATCCGAACTTCAGACTACAAATAAAAATGGCCAAATTTACAGAAACAATATTTAGATTATATGAACTACCGGTGGCGATTCAGTCCACTTACTTATGAACAAGTCAACTGAGGTTATGATTTATTTCTAGCAGGTGAAATGGGTAAAATAAAAAATTGAGTTGTAAAGCAAATGAGCCAAATGGTTTGAACTTTGAACAGGTTAAACGGGTTGAAAGTTGCCCAAGTATATATTTTTCTTATGCCTATGACCTACTAAATCAGTTGATGCAAAAAATTAGATGATTCTTTTTTCTAGTCATATTCAACACAAACATCATTTAAAAAAAAATGTTTTTTGAAATTAAGTAAAAAGTGTAATGGGTCAACTCAAAACAGCCCGGTTCCTTTTGACCTATATCATTACATGGTTTTATCCGTTATTCAACCTGCCTTAACAGCCCAGTTTTCCGCCTCTAATATGAACCAAAAAGATTTATAAAAATAGATAAAATTGAAAACAAAAGCAAAGTAAAAGAGAAACCTGGGGCAGCGTGAACTTCTTGACTTTCTGAGTTTGTAAGAGCCCCACAAGATCATGCTCCATATAATCAAAAACAAGATACAAGGTGCCTGAAAACTTTGAAGTAACCAAAGCCTGAAGCTTCATACAATTTGGGTGGTCTAGTCTACGTAATATACAAATCTCCCTGGCCATAAAACGGACACTTTCAGGATCCATATTTACGAACCGCACTTTCTTTATGGCAACAATTCTATCATTTTGCAGATCACGCGCTTTGTAGACACTACTATATGTGCCTTGACCAATCTGCAATAAGAAAATATCATATAAAAAGATCAATTTTATTTTCCAGCTTTCTTGCAGCCAGTATGAAACTGATTATCCTAATTTGATCATTACTAGATATCCATAAGGAGAATATGTTTATCCAAACACTAAAAGCTAACTATACAGCTTGATGATTTACATTTGACCCCTAAACATTAACATTTTTCAAACATAATCAAAACTTATGACTAACTGAATAACAAAAGCATCTCCTATCTATTAAAAAAGAATCAAACACATAATCATCTTGAACATATAATATGACCACATAACATGGGTGGAGGTTCAATTGAGAACCACTAGATTACGTATTTGTTCACATGTGATTAACTTCATTCATATGTGAACATTGATGTAGGTTTGATTGAGAAAGAAAAAAAAGCTAAAAGCCCTAAAAATTAAGTATTAAAACACATTTGAACAAATACATATATATATTTTTTGTGGTTTTACACATAATTTTAGGATTTTTTAACTTTTTTCTTTCTCAATCGAATGTACATCAATGTTCACAAAAACAAATGAATGGAGTTAATCACATGTGAAGAAATACGTAATCTAGCTAGTAGTTCTCACAAGTTCTCAACTTTTATGTGGTTCTCATTTGAACCTTCCCAACATAACATGAATGACCCAAAACCAAAATGTCATAAAAATACCAACTTTGTTTAGCATCTCATATGAATCCGCACTACGTGGGACCCATCCTTGAATAGCTTCTGATGCAACCGAAGTTAGCCACGATGGCCATCCAGCTGCTTTTTGTGCACCTTGAGTCCCACCCACTATACTTTTAATCTTCTGCATCCTTTTTGAACCAAGTACCCTTTCAGATAAAGACTGCTTATGACTATCCTTTTCTTTCTCATTATTTAGTTTCTCATTATTCTGCGTAACACCTTCTTTATTTACAGGATCAGCCACTTGTATTCCAACAAACCTGCCCTCTCCTTCTTTCCTATCATTTCTACTCATTCCACAGCTTAATCTCGAGCAAATTCCACCCATTTCGATCACTTTTGAAATCAATAAAAGAAAAGAATTTATCTCAATTGAATCAATTCTCAATTGTGAAAAACCTTTAGACCATTCAGTTTTTTACACATTACCTCAACTGCATTAGTCATTTGAGTCATGAAAACAAGCGTATTGATTGAAAATAGTTGGTTATTGTAGCTCTTTTTGGGGAACACAAAATGCTAGAGATTATTCAAGCATTTAGCTTCCCCAAAGCCTACTATTCCAATTTTTTTTTATAAATGTTTACAACAAAATAAACTTTTGATGTTGAAAATAAGGAATGAAGATGAAATGATGAAACCCCAACGTAATCAATGCAACAAAACGAAAAAAATATATATATCGAAAAACTAGAGGAAAATAAATAATCAGAACACAGGACCAGAAATCATGCACCAAAAAGTTCCAAATTTTTAATCCAAATTCATACAAATTTAAATACAATAAATTTGTATGAAAATAATTTGTATGTAAAAATATATGATGCAAAGATTTCTGGTCGTTTCTGTTACTAGGTAACCTAGAAGATGAAGATGATTTGGGGGTTCCAAATGATTTCCCCTTAATTGATTTCTGAATTATATAGTAGCAAATTTGATTGATGAAAATATTTTTGTGATAGGACAAAAATGGAAAAATTATAAATAGATATAAATGGATTTTAAGATATTGATTCATAGTGTATACAGTACTTTTTTATGATATAATCAAACTAAGTTCAACAATATATATATAGGGGAAGTATCCACAGGGAAACTCCAAATTTTGGGGAAGGAGGGAAGCAAATTTTAGCCGTTGATTTTTTCATAAAAAAACGTTTTTAACATTCATTACAAATGAATATTAAATTTTGATTAACATTCATCACAAATGAATGTTAACGATATTCATTTATGATAAAATCAATGGTTGAGATTTACTTCCCTCCTTTCCTAATTTTTTTGCTTCTCCATTGATACCCACACTATATATATATATATGTAGATATATGAAAATGTTACAGGTAAATTATGTAAAAGTTAAATTGCATAAGGGAAACATGGGAAATTCGTGTCTGAAATCTAGGGCATCAAAGACCCTATAAATACGGTCAACCTGATATTTTCTGTTTGTAGATTGCAACGGTGATATACATTTTAATGGCGGGAAATATATGGATGCTTCAAATAGCTGTTATATTTATTGGTTTAGTCCTTTAGTTTTAGAAAATTTCATGTTATAGCCCTTTAAAGTTTAAATCGAGGAAAAAGATAAACTGATAAGTACTTCTAAATAGCTACATTTAAGCATCAATGATCTACCAATACTAGCAATAAAGAAGATAAGGATTTTGTTAACGACAGGTCTAACCATTGTAATTAAAATGTTCGAACATATATAAATTGTAATTAAAATGTTCGAACATATATAAATGATTGTACATCAACCATATTCAAATACATAGAGTCTATGATAGTGTGATTACAAATATATATATATATATACATACATACATATACAATAGTTCTTAAGGATGATTTTACTATTTCTCTAAACATAAATAGACAATGATATGAGACAAATGCTTTTCTTTCTTTTAATCATGTGTTTCATTATTACTAGAAAGGCGTTAATTCCAATGGAAAGCGAAGAAAGAGAGTTGGTAGGTGAAATTACAATTAGATTCTTAATCCACAAGGACCACAAGTCAACACTCGCTCCTTGTGAGAAAACCTTTATGAATTATGAAGAGAAAAAACAGAAGAAGAAAGAAAAGATTCACAAAGTTCCAGTTTTACGTGTGTAATAAAATCATAAAAACATGTTATAGTAGTTCTATAAAAACAAAGAATTTTATACTTCAATACATAAAGTCTTTATAAAATTAATATCAGAGATGCTCCAGTGAACGGGACAAAACCCACCACTACATGCACCTTTAGAATATGAGAAGTGAGCAAATTTTATTGGTGTTAATGAGTCTTTAATGCTGGGAAGTCACTCCTGATCCGCGTTAAGTTTGACATTGAAGGACGGTGTTGAGCAGCTAACGGTGATTTAAACAATTTCCTTTTTCTTTTGTTTATTTACGAGTAATACTAATTATGTTTAAAATATATGTCTAGGTTCAATCTCTATGTCCAGGAGCAAGAAACACTTTTCTTTCTTTAATTTTATGGATCCAAAAAATTATAGTAGGACCTTTTTATATCGAAATTAAGACCAAATCACTCCTTTATAAATCATAACCGGTGTTATACTCAGACGTTAAAAGTTAACGACGAGGTTAACACGGTAGTACTAGTCGTGCTCTCATAGTTATTTGTACCTCACGAGCTTTAAATTTTCAAACTTACACAGATTATATTATGAATTTGAACACTTCCGTATGTTATCCTGAATTGAAATGCAACTATCAATTACTGATGACCAAATAATAATGTCTGTTGGAGGCGGTGCCGGTGTCCTCATGCAAACATAGCATCCGTCACTACAATATCCTCACAACCAAACACGTGTCATTCACATGCATAACTACATATGTACTCGCCACCACCACCTTTTACAACAAAAACAGCTGCAGCAGCTCTTTATTTTCACTTCTATTTTTGTCCTTACTTGCCCATATAATTTCTCATCATTATCCCACCCATTATATAACACATTTTATTTTTCTAACTCATATTTATTCACTCTCTTTAAATCTTTGTAGTAAAACAATAACATTGTCTGTAATGCTAGATATTACGGCGATGATGGATTCTATAAATTCAGTGCTTAATTGGGTTGTACCACCTGCAAGTCTGGTGATGCTAGCATTCTCATGGCCAGCACTTACTTTTATTAACACATGTGAACGTCTTTACTATAATTTCTTTGCTAATCAAGATATGTACAATAAAGTTGTTGTCATCACTGGTGCTTCTTCTGGGATCGGCGAGGTATATATATGCGGTTAAATTAATTTGTAATTAGTAGAATAGACGATTTAGGGAAAAATACTTGGATATACAAATATGAATGAATATTTAACGTATTATATCTCAACCTAAAATCAAACTTTCACTATATATCCCCTATTTCGCATTCCGAATCTAGGTACGTAATACGAAAATTCACAACCCATTGCGTAATTTCATTTCGATAAAATCCTCCTTTTGCGAAATTACCCTTCTGAATTCCTCCTTATCGCGAATTTACTCTTGCGAATTCTCACCTTTTGGGAAATTGACCTTGTGAATTCCTCTTTTTTCGAAATATGCCCCTAATCTATTGTGAAGTTGTGATTTCACCCTGATTCGCAAAATTCTCTGCGAAATAGTACAAGATACGATGAAGTTTGGTTCTAGATTGACAATTTGTTAAGTGTTTATCTGTATTTGTATATCTAAGTAAGTTTTCCATCATTTAATCGTCAAGTGTTATGTTTGAATGTATTTTTGGCCATTCGATAGCTGGTGAGTGTATATTCTGAGATCAATTTCTAATAACATCAACTATCAGATGAAACATGGGTGATATATATGTTATAATCAAGTTGCATAGTCCATTATCTACAATTTAGTAAATTTATCTGTTAATTTTTTCAGCAAATTGCATATGAATATGCAAAGAAGAGAGCAAATCTTGTATTAGTTGCCCGGAGAGATCACAGACTGCATGGGATCAGTGAGAACGCTAGACGATTGGGAGCACCAAACGTGCTAATAATGGCTGCAGATGTTGTCAAAGAAGAGGATTGTAGGAGATTTATCAATGAGACCATCAGTTACTTTGGGCAAGGTAATTGGATCTCCATTTTAGAGGTGTCAAAATGGGCCGGTTAACAGGTCAAAATGAGTAGTTTCGATGCGGTTTGGATTGACCTGAGACAATTTTTTGTCCAAAATTATATTATGTGGTCAATAATCAATTCTTTTGAATGAAATAATTTAGAAAGTTATAAGCTTAAAGAAAGCACTTTCAACTTGTTTAGAAAGTCCATATGTAGCTAAACTTTTTTGACTTTAACCTTTGACTATTAGAGATAAAACCTAACCCATATCGACTTATTTATATGCCAATGGGTCGATATTGTCACATTTAATAAAAGAAATGTGTTGTCGCACGTGTCACACTATCATTGCTATGTTTTTGTTAATTATATTAATTAGAGTTGTATGATCACTTTCTGCAGTTGATCATCTAGTAAACACGGCAAGCTTAGGACACACCTTCTATTTTGAGGAAGCAAATGATGCTTCAGTGTTCCCTATTTTGATGGTATGACTTAAACCTCAAAAGGCTATAGGGAAATTTCAATGAAAATATTATATGCTTTTAAATGATGAATCGTACTAATTTTTATTGAATTACAGGATATTAATTTTTGGGGAAACGTGTATCCTACATATGTGGCTCTTCCTTACCTAAGACAAACTCATGGCCGGATTGTAGTTAATGCAGCAGTCGAGAACTGGTTACCTCTCCCTAGGATGAGCATATATTCTGTGAGTACATTTGGATCCACAAACCCATTATAACTGTCTACATTTTCATAGAAATGGTCTGTTTTCAATATGCAAACAAGAGGGTGTATATTGTATACAAAGACACTCGCTTTTTATTTGTTTGTTTTGAGTTTATGTTAATTTGAGTTGTTATCTAATGCTTTATTTACCAGGCGGCCAAAGCTGCTCTGGTTAACTTCTATGAGACGTTGAGGTTAGAACTGAATGGTGATGTTGGAATCACGATTGCTACACACGGATGGATTGGGGCTGAGATGACACGAGGAAAATTGATGCTTGAAGAAGGCGCCGAGATGCAGTGGAAGGAAGAAAGAGAAGTAAGTTTATCATTATTCGTCTTTATTTTTCCAGTATGCTAGCAGATAATGTATTACTACGAGGGAGGTGTTTGTGCGAGTTAAAAATGATTTGTTTAGGCCAAGAACGGACTCGAGAAAGTGATATTGGAAGAGGATTTTTCCTTAGCCTTTTAAGTTTGTTTGGAAGAAACATCTCCAATGGATCTAAATGAGCTAAAACTATATAAGCACCTAATAGGACAGAGCGGTTTGCTTTGAACCACCAAGACTTCGTTCTCTTTCTTTTTTTCTTTCTTCGAAGTTTATGAATAATTGAAGTATCCAGTATGATTACAAAGAGTCAAAAACTGAACAGATGGTTCTAGGGAAGCTGTAAGCAATCACTAGTTTTTGCCTTTTGACAAGTTAGTATGCCGTTGTAATTAGTTTAATATTTATGATGATACAGACGATAGTAACAATAAAACTGTCAAGTATATACCGCACTTACTATTGTTGATTATTATGGAGTCATACGAAATTGAAACACAGCCCCATTTTCATGCTTTAACTTTCATACATCTTAACTTACTTTTTTTAAACGGCTTGTTCTGACCTATTATCCAGCCCATTCATTTTGCCACCTTTAGCATATACTTATGTAGTGTTTGTTCCTTTTGATTCTTAGTTACAAGCTTCGGGCGGTCCAGTGGAAGAATTTGCGAAGTTGATGGTATCCGCAGCTGTAAGGGGGAGTGCAAATGTGAAATTCCCGAGTTGGTACGATGTGTTCCTTCTGTACAAGGTGTTTGCACCAGACATATTGACATGGACATTCCGCTTTCTTTTGTCGCCTCAAGGTGTGAGGGCAACTTCTTTTATCGGTACAGGGAAACCTCTTTTAGAAGCTCCCGCCCAACCAAAACGACTTGTTACTGGAAGCCCACAAACGGCTCCACACGCGTCTCCTCGACTCCAGTTACTAAACGAATAGGGAAGTGGGAAGTTGCTCCAATATCTTCAATTTGTATGTGTTAATGTAGTTTCTAAGGATAGTTTGAATAATCGATGGTCGAGTTGTTTGTATTGATTGGAAATAGTGTGTTTGCTTCAGCAATGTTTTATCATTTCACAAATCTAAACGTTCAACGAACAATTTGTGAACCGTTTGGCAGGAAGTTCGTTTATGTTCATCATTTGGTTATATGTACGAACATGGAAAAAAATATGCTCGTATAATTATATGAACGAACATGAACATGTCTCGTTAGTTCATTTATGTTCATGAACGTTTGATAACATGTTCGTTAACATTCATTTGTTTACGTTTGTTTATTAATAGGTTTGTTTGTGTTATTTTTAGCATATTAGCAAACGAACACGAACAATTCATTTGTTTATAAATAGGTTTGTAAGTGTTAGTTTAACATATTAACAAACGAACACGAATAATTGGTTATGTAATTTTTTTAACTTCCTCTTTTTGGTGACACATCAATTAATATATACGTTCATTTACGTTCATGAACATATATATTTTTTTAGTAAACGAACACGAACAAGAAAATCCGTTCACTTATCTGTTTGGGTTCATCTATTTGTTCGATAAAACCTTGATGGACATACACGTTCATCTTCATTTACAGGTCCATCTGTAAGTACAAATTTTGGCATTGAGGTTGTTATACTTATATGCCCATATGGTATCTAAACTCATAAAGGCCTGCAATTGCACAACCTAAAATTCTAAAATTGCTAAAATGAACTGTCATGTGATCAGACGACTGCTCGATCAAGAATTTTTTATTGAACATCAGTCACTCGACCTTTTAACACTCTAAATGTTACCAACACTACTAATGGCAGCGTGCACCGCCTGATGTGAATAAACAAACTTTCCGATGTACTAATATGTATTGGCCAAAATCAATCTGAAATGGACTAAAACAGGCACTTTTTGTCATGTTATATATATAGCTGTCTCCTGATCATTGTAATTTAGACAAAGTTATAACATATACAATCATCCTTACATATACATTCACCAGTTTCACTTGATTTATGAAACCAATGTAACTCAAACAAAAACTTAAAAATACTGACAGAAATGGGAACAAAAAGATGACAATGAAAATGCACTTTAGACAAAGAATGCGTATCTTTACCAATTGACTGTCAGCGCGTTTTCACCGCGTAAAGAAGGTAAGAGCGCTTAGTTAAAGGTGTTGGTAGCAGCATAAAGAAAATCAAGGAAGCCTGTGCCCTTAAGGATACCTTTACCAGTCAGTAGTTCAAAGTCTAACAGCAAGAGGAACCCGATTATAGCTGCTTTTCCATTTATCGATTCGTTTTTTCGTGTGAAACCAAATCCTCCTGAGCCTTCATCAATCACCATTCTTACCTGAATAATAAAAAAGTATAGCAAGATATGAACAGGGGATACATTAAGAATTTTGTGTATTCCCTTTTACATTGAGAGGGTTAAATGCACACATACTCCAGGCCATTCCCATTACATGCTTGTTTACTCAGAATATCGACATTCCCGTAGTTTTAGTCTATTTCAAGCAATGTACTTTGGTAATGTTATGGAAATAGCAACATATTTTGACTTTTGTCCATTCATATTTTCATTTCTAGATTCTTTAGATGATTTGAATTTAATGGTTTGCAATGAAAGTTTGATCCCAAAATGGGTAAAAAATTATGCATAAAAAGGGTACATTGCCTGACATGGAAATTGGCCTAAAGTAAAGTCTGCTGTGTCTTTACCCTTTGGAAGAAAGGAACTCAAGTAATTGATGTGACAATTTCGACCCATTAATGGATAAACAACTTTAAATGGGTTATACTTTGCAAGTCAAAGGCCAATGGTTAGATTCTATTAGTGAGCTAAAATGTTGTTGGGTCGACAGCCAACCAAAATGTATTCAAAATGCATAGAGCCCCCCAACTCATTTTCTTTTAAAAACTAGATTATCATTGTGACAATATACTTACCTTTATCATATTTCCAACATTCATTATGCATAAAATTCTAGAGAAGGAAAGAGGAAAAAGTGTTCATGGTAGGTCTAACTCAAAGTGTTTTGATGTGCACTGACGAATTATCCCTTTTGACCCAAATCCGTGTTGACACGTTAGTAAGCCTGCCCACATTGCCACCTCTATTGAGTAGAGTATTACTAATCAAATAATTATAACTTATAATTTTGCTTGGCCAATAGTAACCTTTTCTCCTCTTTTTATCATATTCCACAAGATATATGCCACTGACTTTGCACAGGAAAGGAATTTAAAGTAGCATCTGCAATGTGTTTGAGGTGATCAATGTGAGTTGAAGCCACCATAATCATTTTTGACTATTTGGCAGAAACTATTTTTGGTTCTTATTTTTTGATTATTTTGGAAAACATAATGAGACATGGAGATGCAGGTAATAAACTGCTTTAAGAAAACTTCTAATTGACATAATTATAACTTTAACAGACTATTCCTGATTTAAATACCTAATTACCTCATCCACATTGACATCCGATGCAGTTATACCAGGTTTCGACATTCCACTAAAGACGAGTTCTGCAGATGCATCAGGTGGGGCAGATCCTCCGATACTTATGTAAATATTTTCACCATCAATTTTCACGGGATAAACAAATAAATTCCTCAATGCAGGTGTAAGCACTCTTAAAACAGGATTCTTTGGAAACCATTCTTTAATAGTCCCATTTCGCAAATCGAATGTGCTATCAGTTGACGGACACATTATACAGCCATCCTGCAAAAATGATCCTTAAGATCAGTCAATATTATGCAAATCTCTGTATTACATAAGAATAGATCTAAGCATATTGCATGTGTGTCAGAAAGTGATTATTTTGACTGCGGTAATCATATCATCCTCAGATTATGTTATCAGTGGCGGACCCAGGATTTTCGGTCACTTGTAGCACAAATATAAAAAACTAAAAAAATTACACTACTCGGCCCAAGTCACTGGTGGCACTTAATTAATTCAATGATGTCACTAATAGAAAACCCTAAAAAATTACATTACTCGGTCCAAGTCACTGGTATCATGTGCTGCCGGTGCTCATCAAGTGGGTCCACCCCTGATGTTATGTATTGATAAAAGAACAGAATAAGCACAGATAATTTAGCAATTATCTCAATAATTACTTTTCTTACTGACTCCATGCTTATATGTAAACTCAGCATCACTCTCAGTCTTACTCAAAAACTCAGCTGCCAATTGTTGCTTATAACTCCACTCTGATACACATCCAAACCATTCGGAACTAGTAGACGTTATATTTCAGGTATTGTACACATGATACAATCAAAATCAAAATTGTGATACAGACTACAAAAGTAGAATAATTGATGTCAAGCTAGCATTAAAACATATATCAATTTCAATTTTGACCTAGATACATTGTGTGGAATCAGGGTAAAGTGATCAAAATTCTCAACCTTTAAAAAAAAAAAAAGAGAGGACATATATCAATAAAGGTAACCAAAGATCTGGAGGGTTCCAAAAACGACTGCCTTAGACAGTGACACAACCAACTCATCAAGCATTACAATGAACATTTTTTTTTATGGAGAATCCTAATCATAGGGCTATCAGGCTGGTTAAGATTTTTATATTAAAATTTTTAAGCTCAGTTCAATTAATTACAAAGTATGAACATGTCTATTTAATACTGACTTTTCTAATATAAAATTGGTAAGAGTGTTTTTTCACGATAACTGTCAGTTATAAATTTGGAATTAAATCAAATATGGTAGGCTTAACCATAGGCCTTAGAGTTATAGTTAACATTTTCCTTTTCTATTTGTAAATCAGGTTCCTCTCTAGGAAGCTATACTTTTCAAATGTCACAATCTCCAAAACCAACTAGACTACAAGCCCCAAAATGTAGGAACATGCTGTCAAAACTGAACTATATTTATTATTTAAGTCCCTAAATTTGTCAAAACTTGAACTTCCACTCACAAATTTATCAAAAAGTTAACTAAAAGAGCTAAATTGGTCAAGAATTACACTCTCATATTTTCTTTTGATGAACTAGAAAATTTTGTTATCCCACATTTGTCAAAGATGACATCTTTGGTTACCTTTTTACACAAATTTTCAACCACAATTAAATCATACATAATTTCAAACCCAACCAAAATAAAATAAAGAAATAAAAAGACCTGAGTGAGTTTAGCATTAATCAATCCTTCACTATAAGCACCTTCAGCAGGTGATCTATTTTCAATAGCAAACACTTCATCTTTATACCACAACAACAATATCGTTTCACCATCTTGTATTATCACTCTCCGTTCACCTTTCGGTAACGCCGACAACGGCACCACCGGAATCCAGTTCCGACGATCCTCCGACACACCAGACGACGATGACGAAACATCCGCTGCTTTACACATTATTCTTCTGATAGATAAGGTTATGGGTTTTACATGTTGAGCATTATGATGGTACGATGATGGTGTTGGTGGTTTCAGGCAGATGTACGGGGCGGAGAAGAGGCCGGAGGTAAGCTTGGTGGCGGCCGTTGCGGCGGCCATGAGTTGTTGAATGGAAATAGGAATTTGAATGAATGAAATATGTTAAGTTGTATGAGTGTTATCCAGAAATGAAGAAAGAAAGTGATGATCATGGTTACTATACGTACACACTTCATATCCACATAAAATGGATAACTATATAATATTAAGTGTTTTTTTTTCTTCCCGAAATAAGCTTTTTTAAAAACTTTTCTATTTTGCTAAATTTGAAGTTTTTTTTTTGGGTCATGATTTTTCCACAGCCATTTTATTGCATACACAGGAACCTAATACAAATTGACAATATACCCCTTATTCATTTGTTCCGGCTTGAGTGGTTGCCCTCCGAATTCAACGCACACTTCAACTTCTCTCTCACTTCATGTTTTCCCAATACACACGTTAATTTAGCTTCAAAACTATGAAAACTACAGGACACCATATATTGATTTATATTCCATTTAAATTAAACAAAATCAACCAAAAAACATTCAAGAAGAATAAGATTAGTACTAAAAAGAAATCAAACAGTTTCATTATAGATATGTAAACCCAATTAGATAACAGAAAAAATCTATTACATACATGTTAAACTCAATTGGGTTTCCTCTCTGTGATAGTTCAAATGGTTGTTTCGTAATTTCAGGTACCCCAATTGTATCACATACATATCATCCTTACCACAAATCAAGTCTGGACATTTTCAGTTATAAATGAAGTTTTTCTTTTCATTCTCTTCATGAAAGCATAAAACGGTGAAATATGAAATATGTGTTCGTCATTAAACACAAAAGCTCTCAAAAATCAAGGTTATAGATGAATTGGGGGAAAATATAACCCTAATTTTGATGAGACTAACCGTACTGACAACCAACAAACGCATGAACTCATATGAATCCTCTAATAAAGTTCCTCAGCAAATAGCTCCTCTTAAACAAACCCCAGTCAGGATAGGCTACTAATAATGCATTTTAGAATTCTACCAGAGGACAATAGTCAAGTGGCACATAAACTTACAGATAATCCAATGTATATGGCTCGTTTTCCATTTTATTATAAGAAAACAGTTATACAAGCCGATAAAAGAGCAACACAACTTATAGCAGCTTCACACCTGCTTCCCTTAAAGAATCTATTACTGCTCTCACCTTATCATGATATCTTTGATCTTTTTTGTAGACAACTAATACAGCTGGGATGTCTTGAGTAGCAACCTTTCACCTAAAAGCTTCCCGACCTTGGCAGCAGCAGCAACATCTCTAGTGCTATGTTGTGTTTGCTTCCAGGCTTCTCGAAGAGCCTTCTCCTGTGAACTTCCAACAGAGGCCACTGTTGCAGTTGGAGAATGCATCACCTGGGCACTTACATAATTGTTATTGAAGTGCATCTTCAAGAGATACGGTTTTAGATAGTTGGTGATTCTGTGAGCTTTGACTGCTGGGGGAATCACCATATCTGTTTGAAGAAGATAATCAATAATCAATAACTAATCACCTACCAAAATAATGTCTAAGGGTCTGGTTAATAAAAATTGAAGGTGTCAAGGTAGGTGGTCTGGTAATGGATCAAAACTGTTAACTGGTCCGGGTGACATGAGTCAATTTTTAATATGGTTTGAAGCTGGAAGCACCTGGCCAGTTTAGTTTGACACGCAAACACTTCTTTATTGTTCTTAAAAATATTTAAACAATCAATGCTTTTAAGTCTGACTACAAAAAACAAGAACCATAGTTTACATCCTTGAATAAAACGATTTAGCAAAGGTTAATACCTTAAAAATAAACTTTGGGCCTTTAAATTTTTTTAAATAAATAAACTTTGGGAGACTTTCACCCGTTTTGACTCATTTCCCTTTCAGCTAATACATTTATCTGACCAATTGTAACATTTGAGATAATCAACAACAACAATACTAGCCAATCCCGCCGAGGTCGAGGTAACTTTTGAGATAATATAAGACCCAAATCAATGCATTTCACCTCTATTCAACAAAAATAATTAAAATATATATAATATTTAGAGACTATACTTCTTTTCAATCTGGGGAAATTTGAAAATCAGTTGGTAATACAAATGATTGGTTGATTGTTAGAAAACTGTATCAAGACTCTTCTGCTAGGCGCAACCGGCAGCAATATGCAATAATAGCAATGTTTATGAAGAAATACAAGAATATTAAGAAACATAAACAGCAGTAAATACCTTTTTTTGTAGTTCAAAACTAAGAAAGCTAGCATAAAGAGTAACACAGCAATAGCAAAGACCGACATAAACATTACTACGAAAATTAAAACTTTGCTAAGGAAATTATTATATAGGCTTATCATTTCAGGCAAATAAGAACTCACTAGTCATCTACTCATCTTACATGTATTCACTTACACTGACTAGATTAAATAACAAAGGGTCATACTTACATTTGTGCAAAGAATAAAAAAACCCAACCTTGACTTCGATAAAACACAATATTTAGGGCCAACAGTAAAGAATAAACAAAAAACATAATTTCTAACATCTCAAAATTGTTACCTGAGAGAATCAATGAGTGTACCTCCGGATAAAACAACCGAAAAGACCCATGTTCTTTTATGAACTTAGCAGATAGATCAGCAATGTATTTGGCAGAACTGCAGCTACGTCTTACAGTGAGGCGGATCAAGACAACAACGGCCAAGGCAAAGATAGTTAATATTACAGCTGTATTTGCCCAAAATGCATAACTAGACATGTAGATGTCACCATAACTTGAGTAGAGAAGGATATTACTAATGGCGTTTTATTGCACTCGAGAAAATAGAGAAACCACAAAATGGTCACGGTTTAAAACAGAAAATCGGAGAATAATCACCCAACAAATGCTTGAGAATATCACTTTGGTATCTTTATTGTTTTCATATTCTCACTTAAAATTAGAGCAAACAAATCTCATTCTTTGCTTAAAGTACATTACAATCTGAAAGCTGAAAATTGTCTTTAAACCAGCTGGGATCGATGTGCGTTTTTTTATGGGCTGCAGTTGCATCTTGCTCTAAAGCTTTGAAGCTGCATCTTTGTCCAAAAACCATGTGAGCTCTCCTTCAGGTTTCACCAACTGAACAGGCAACACATGAGAATCTTGACCATTGCCCAGAGTTACATGAACCGGATGAGCTTTACCAGCTCCAGCTACCACAAGTGCGATATTTGCAGACGAATTGATTACCGGGAAAGTAAATGTAATTCTTTCTGGAGGAGGTTTTGGTGATTCCTTGATGAAGGTAACCCATTTGTTCTTTTCTTCAAGTAAAGGGTGTCCAGGAAATAAAGAAGCTACGTGTCCATCTGGGCCCATACCCAATAACATAACATCAAATTTTGGTATCCCAGTTGCCTCGGATGTGTTGATTATCCCATTATGAACCAGATGCTTAATACAGGTCTCGTAGTCGTCTGCTGCAGCCTCTGCTGACAAGGCATCGTTAATGGCATAAACATTTCCAGCTGGAATCGGCACCTGCCAAAAATGGAAGACATTCAAGTATTACATAACTAAATGGACTCTGAACTATCTTTTTGAGAGTTATTTAATGAGAAAGGTTATGCGTTCAGAATAGGAAGATAAATTTTTTAATCAGTGTTAGTAACATAATTCTTTTTTGTAACATGTCCTAGCAACACACTTTTATTGTTTTTACCAATCATAACAACATACTTTCATATTTTCCCCATTATACATATGTCACTTACCTTAGTATAAAACTGAAGGTATGTTGCAATGATTAGTAAAAAACTGAAAGTACATTACTATTTTGATAGACTTCAAATAAGTTGCTTTTGAAAATCAAACACGTAAACCTATAATGGTTTCTTTGAAATACAAAATGAGCACAAGTTTGAGCACAAATATCACTACTCTCTATCAGAAGAACAAAACATGATACATGTCAATTAGACACAGCCGTATTCACAAGTTAAGACACAAGTATAATTACTCTCGTCATAAACGTACCTTGGAGAGAAAACCATCATAAGCAAGTAGATAATTGCTATCGGGGTGATCTTTCGGGACCACTCTTTCATCGACCCAAAACATATGCCATTTTGACCAATCTATTGAATCAATATAAGGTGCTTCCACTAGCTTCCTTTTAATTACAATAACAAAATACCATCAATATATCAGTCAGTCCCAAAATACACAATTACAAATGCCAATCACATATTACAACCACAATCAGGAAACAAAAATTGAGTTGACAAAGACCACTTACACAACTCACCAAAACTAGACATCAAGACATCAAGGATATTAACAATCAGAAAACAAGATTTAGTTGAAAAATTCAATCTTTCTTTCACTAAGTTCACAATTACATACGGAAATCACATTATACAACCAAAAGCCACCAATAGAGACACCAAAATATAGTTAATAATATATGATCTTTAATTGCTCAAAACATATATATATTCCTCTTAACACTTATAAACTCACCCACACTAGAAAGAACGGAACTAACTAACAAGAAAACAAAATTAAGTTTAGAAACTAAATCTCTTTTTAACCAAATTAAAATATTGCTCATTTTCACCGAATTATAATGACCTCGTTTTCAGTAAGCAAAAATGAATCTTTTTAATTATTTTTATACCAAATACACAATTACAACCAAAAACCTAATATCAATTCAAGAAACCAAACCATGTATGAGTTGATATATGCATTCTTTAAGCACTTGAACAACTCACCCAGATTAGGCAGCTGGGAATTATCTATCAAGAAAACAATATTAAGTTTAAAAGTTGAATCTTATTTTTCCCCCAGTTGCGGAACAACTCATTTCCAATAACAAAAAGATTAATTGTTATAAAAACTACATATAACTTGATACACGTATTCTGTGAGCATTTATACAACCCACTCATATTATACAGGAGGATATTAACAGACAAGAAAACAATATTAGAAGTTTTAAAATGACATCTTTTTCTTACCCAATTAAAAAAGAACTCATTTCCAGTAACAAAAAACATAAACTTTATAATATTTTACCTGAGTGATTTAATCAAAGATCCACCGGACACAGCAACCGTGAAAGAACCCTTTTGTTTGACAAATGTTTCCGACAAATCGGCAGTGTATTTCGCCAAAGACACAGACAATGCTTCTTCATAATCATATACTTGTACTATTTTATCAGCTGTAGCCATGTTTGCAGAAATAGACGCTTTTGTCTTTAAATAGCTGGTTTGTTTGGGATTGTGGGCAACACCGATCACTGGGATGGCAGCACGAAAAGATTGGTTGGTCAACGGACACCACAGTGGCGGAGATCGTGAAGAAATTGGAGTACGAGAGTTGTGGATGCAGGTGTGGGTGCGCAGAGTAGCAGAAAGTGCTGGAGTTGAAGATGCCATTTAATATGATGTGTTTAAACCTCAAACTTTCACGTGTCCTTTTAATTGATTAGATAGGTACGCCTAGAGTACAATCTTTCGGGCGTAAAATACTATGCATTTAGTGTATCATCTAGTAATGAGTAATGATATTTCATCCTATTTACCCTACTAATCGCAAGATTATGACATGTGATTGAGATTGAGATTGAGCTACTGCAGTACTGACAAATACATGGACACATGGTCACAACATCATCCGAAATTAAAACATAAATAAAATTGAGCATAATCAAAAACAAATGTCTGTGCTTGAGATTGAACAAACAAAAGAAAATCAAATTCGAAATTAAAGAATGAACAATTGAACATAATCAAAAATCGAGATTAAAAACGAAATCAAACCTTAGAAGAAACCCAGATATATGCGTGTGTGCGCAATTTTGAGAAACCCAGAATGTTTGTGCGTGTATTATTTCAGAAGGAAACACAGAAGAAAATAGCGGCCCCACACTTGTTGTTCCAAAACCCTAATTTAATTCAAATTAAAAAGGTTTTATCTGGATAAAATTTTCATAACCGTGAATTAATCCCTGTAAAATAGTAACCCACCGAAATGATTACAAGTTAAATCACGGGTAGAAAAATATGAAATAGAAGTTTACCTTGCCTTGGTAAAAGATAACGAGTAATCGTTATGACCCTTCATAAGGAAACTAGTTCAACGATAAAAGTTGACTGAATGTTTTTTTTTTTTTCTTTTTTTTTAAACGATATATACAAATTCTGCAAGTATAAACCCTAAAGCCAAATGGGCCACAACATACAACTATACAAGGCAAGAAACAAACCGACCCTTGTGCAAGATATCGTCTCCTATTTGTTTATTCATCGTAGTAGAGCAAGTGGCCACTCTAAAAGTACCAGATTGATAAAGTCTGGCAAGTAAAAATAAAAATGAAAAAATGACTTTCTGAGAAAATAAGATGCTCCGTAATTTGTCATATAAAAACTTTACTATCAATTACATATCTTAAGGTGTTCTAGTTTTTATATTATACTAAGTTATAAATTTACAATAATACACGTCGAATTTAATTTTTATTTGAATATTATCCTTTATATAGTTTATAAAATTGCGATAAGGCGTGACGAATTTAACTTTTATAAATGAATAAATATTAAATTGAACTTTTTATATTGTGACCGACTTTTTTAATTTAAACAAATACATCAAATATTTAAGGGCCGAAAGTGTAATTATACGAAAAAAAAAATGTTAATCCTTGCTAGTTTATAAACTCGCGATAACGACGGAAAAATTAAATTTTTATAAATTAATAAAATATCATCGGCATATTTTTATATAGTTTACTGATCAGTGATAACGCGAGACGAATTTCATTTTTATAAATGAAAAAAATATTTGGTCCATTTTTTTTATACAGTCTATAAATCTGCGATAACGCCGGACGAAGTTAATGTTTATAGATGAATAAAATATTGTGACATATTTTTTTATATAGTTTATAGACCCTTTATGACGCAGGTCGAATTTAATTTTTATTTTGTCAATTTTTTTATATAGTTTATAGACCTGCTATAATGTGGAAAAATATAACTTTTTATTAAATGAATAAAATATTATGGCCAATTTTCTTATATACTTCATAAACTCTTAAATTTTTATAAATGCGTAAAATGTTTAATTCAAAATTTTAATTTTATATAAATATATTAAGTATTTAAAGGGTTAAAGGTTTAATTATATGAAATAAATAAAAAAGCTGAATCTTAAAGAAAACAATAAAGAGCTCTCCATCATTCTCTTCTAATTACACAATATAAGTAGGACCCACGTACAGATAAGTTTTAAGGATGGCAAATTTAACGTTTATTACTATGTCCATTTTTGTCTCTTATCCGGTTACTAGGTTTTCTTTTATATGTGATAATACACACATTATATTTATTATTTATATTAATTTAATATTATATTACAAAACAAAATACAGAACTAAACATGTTTGTTGCTTTTCAATAAAAAGTGTGATGTACCGCTGAATTCCTGTACAACCTTATTCGGTATCTAATTATTTGCCAGAAATCAAGCCATAGAATAAAACAATTAAAATTAGGGAAGTAATAAAACCTTCTGATATGACAACCACAAGCTATAATCCAAAGCTCGAATACTTAAACACATGAATAACTGAGTCCAAGTGTGTAACCATTACTAAAAACAAACAACAAAAAAAGAAAAAATAAAGGATACTTTTATCATAAGTTCCGATGTACAAATTTTGTCCCGAATTGATGTTAAAACAGCTTATGTTCGTTCATGTGCATAACTAGAAATCAAAACAACTTATTTCAAAAACAAATCTCAAACCTGTAACTTGGATTCGCAAAAATAGTTTTGCGTTTATAAACGCGATAAATAGATAAGCTGTTATCTAACCCATCTCAAACACTTACCTTAACTATCATAAGATCCGTTTATGAAAAGTTTGTTGCTGATGTTGGAACCGAAAATGCACCATTGTTATGGTTAGTATGTCGATTCATAGCCATTTGAATCGGCTCAATCTGGAGAGATTTCATTTGGAATCCACGTCTCTTCCCAAGATTTACGTTCGCTTCTTGATCTCGTGCGGGACATTTCACCACGGGTAACGGGGGATCTAAATATCCTGTCGCCACATCTCTCTCAATATCATGATCATCACTACTATTCTTATAATATTTCTTCGATCCACTTTTCATTCTTCTTCTACCATCCCAACTATTACTTCTCTTCAAAACAACTTTATTGTTGTTGATAGATGCAAAATCAACGGCCGGATGATTTGTGTTTTTAATGGAGAAAAGATTGTGGACATTGGTGTGACGGTTGGAATGGCCTAATGGTTTGTTAATTGGCGCAACATCAATCGCCGGAGAAGTTATTAGGTTTTTAACGAGGTAGGTGTAATGGTTGGAATGTCTAGATGATTTCACATTGGTTGAAGCCGATATGAAACGATTGCTCGCGTTGTTGATGTCGTGATTGTTGTGACTGATATCCTTGTCGTAGCAGCTACTGGTGGTTGTGGTCGTGGTTGATTTTCTCTTGATTTGGCCGGTCCAGCTGATTTTTGGTGACGATGGCTCGTGTACAGAGGATTCGGGCAAGTTGTTATGTTCAATGGAGTCGTTTATAGAGGTTCCACAAATGAATTGTTTGAAGAAGCTCTTAAGTGATTTTTTGGGCATTTTTGTTGCAAGGAGATTGAAATGAGAAGAGTTAATATAGAAAAGTTAGGTTTGGGAATGAAGCAACGAGGCAATGAAGAAAGGGTAGTTTGTAAAGTTTGTTCAGTCAAAGGATTATAAAAATGGCAACTTGTTGTATAACGTGACGTTATTACGTGGTTGGATTAATATATATCATTACTATAATGATTTTTTATACATACGTTTGAATTGTTTATGAACCTTTAAAACATATGCGGATGACTCCAAATAGATTCCTCAGCCTTTTATTTATTTATTATTTATTATCGTATTATAAGAAAGAAATTGATTGATATCTAATGTTGTTATTAGGGTGTATATTTGATGTATATTTTGGTGTGAAAACCCTCATATTAAATTCAAAAGTGAACCAAACAATCATCGAAGCATTATTGGATTTGAGTTATTCAAATATGATATCTTTAATTTAATTATTTTTTTAGTTTTAATAATAATTAATATTATTATAATTATTTTATAACGTGTTTAATAATCATTACAAGTATAAACAGACTAGTAATCGACGTTGTTGAATATGTTCTTTTTATTATATATAAAAATAAAAACTAACAACAACGTTTTTTAAATATTAACCAACGGGCCTCTTTTGTTGGGCCTAGTTTAACGTTGGATTTTAATGAATTGAACTTTATGCATGTAGAATAGAGAACGGACTAAATATCAAGATCAAGATCAGTTTGGGCGATCAGACATAAAATCTTAGGATCGTATGATGGGTCATATGATCGTTCGACTTTTTCATTAGGTTTTCGTATACATTAATACATTATCTTTTATATAAATTACAATACTCATGAAAAAAACTACTCTATAGTTTATTAAAGAAGTATGACACTTATTATTCGGATTCAATCTTACATTCACGATCTTATAAATGTAAAAATGACAAATCGACTGTAAGATCTCAATTTTAACAACTTTACTTTCACTGAATCGTAATATATGCCATTACCTAAACAATTTTGCTGAAACATATTTTTTAATTTTAGTCCTTATATACTTTCAGATTTTATATAAACCATAGGCTTGGTGTAATACGTGGCTAAAACAATATTTGCGAAAAAGTGAAACCTGAACAAATTTAATTATAAAAGCGAGCCTACTATCAAAGTGATTATAACGCTTTCGTTGAACCTTTTCCAAATGGGTTATTGAAACCATTATTGATGATATATATTAGGTCCTTCAATCAATGTTTAACCATTTTACCTTTTTTAAGCACTAAAAACATATATGTTGTTAATAATAATAATAAATATATATATATAAATAATCTTTGCATATAAAGTTTCTTTAAGACTACTCATCTGGAATCTTAGTTGCCAAAAGAAAATTGAAGCAATACTAATAAGAAAAGAAAAAGGAAAAAGTTGGAACTAACAACCACACGCTATGTTCCAAAGCTAGAATACATGAACACGTGAAAACAGATCGATCCCCAGACAAAACCAAAATACAGTTCATAATTCAACAAAACTCCAATTTCCAAAGAATTCCAAATAACCTCACCGATTTTGATTACACTTTTGTACACGGGAAAATTACTTGATTACCTTAAAATTACATGCAATATACTTGTCTCATCAATAGGTCTTATGATTGTACCCCTTGTGTACATAAGAATAGTTTGTTGTGTACAAATCACTTCCTTTACCTTATCAGTTGATCACTTTGATTCATTAAAAGCTCGTTGCCAATGTTGGAAGTGAAAATCCGCCATTACTATTATTACAATTTTGATTTATAGTCAACTGAATTGGTTGAATCTGCAAAGTTTTCATTTCGAATCCACGTCTCTTCCATAGATTTACGTTCACTTCTTGATCTCGACGACAACATTTCACCACGGGCAACGGTGGGTCTAATTCCTTAGTCACCAAATCTCTCACAATATAATGATCATCACACTCCCTAGATGTTGTCATGTGATGATATTTATTCTTGTTAATTGGAATCCCACCTCTACCATTACAACTCTTACTTCTTTTTGTAGCACATTTATTATAATCGACAATAGAAGCATTGATATCAATAGCTGGAGAAATCAAGTTCTTACTAGAAAAGAATTTGTGGAGCTTGTTGTAACGGATGGAATGGACGGATGATTTGGTGGTTGTGGAATCCGATAAGCTATAGGAACGGCGATGATGACTTTTTTTATCATTATTATTATTGTTATTGTTATTGATGGTGGATGATCTTTTCTTGATTTGGCCAGTGCAACTGAGTTTTGGTGATGATGGATCGAGGGACGAGGATTTGGGGAACTTGGTAGGTTTAACCGCGTTGTTCATAGAAAATCGACATAACAATGGCATGAAGAAGCTCTTGTGTGATCTATTTGCCATTGTTGTTGTAAGAGAGAATATTGAGAAGGAGAAAAGGTAACAAGAAGTGTGGTTTGACAATGAGGCTATGAAGTAAGTAAAGTTAGTTTAATTTGTGTTTGTCCATTGGTTTGTTGGGCCTACAATACATGAGGTTTTTGTAAAGACTGTCAGTCAAAGTATTCTTAAAGTAGAGATGAATGGACGGCTGGTATTTGGGTCCATATCCATATCCATATTCATATAATTATTTGAGTAAACTCCAATCGATTAGTCACTCAAATTAATCTATAGATTTAAATAATTTTGCAGAGTCACCTCCAATTTTCTGAATGACATAAAGTAGATTTGTCAATTTATATAAAGGGGACACTTCACATTAGCACTGTTGATAAGTGATCATATAGCAAAAGTGATGTAGAATAATTGAAATGTTATAAAGTTGTAAAATAACATGACCATGTAGTAATTGTAGGAAATGGGAGTTGGTTAATTTCCTTGGAAGTAAAAGAAAAGCATCACCTTCAACTTGAAAAAACATCCAAAAAAAAATCTGAAAACTTGATCAACACCAACACCCCAAGCTAACTAATTGGAATTTATCCACTTGCAAGCAAACTTAACCTCGTTATTAATTAATCTTTCAGCAAATCAATACATATAAACACAAGTTAACTAGTGCTCTTTATATCAATTAGAAAGCATTTCAATCCAAACGTTCCATATCTCAAATTAAGATATATGATTTAGATTGGTGAAAAAGTTGGAATGAAACCGATGTGTCGTGCGGCTAATACCAACCAGCCACGACGAACCATCATTCGTCGTGTTTATGAAAAGTTTAAGCCTATTTATGAATGGAAACGAGAAGATGATCATGACGTTCTTCTTGTTTATTTACCTGGTAACTTTTTCAATGTTAGAATTAACCGGACCCAATTTGCTTAACATAGTAAGGTACGCTTATTTGTTGCTAGTCATGGAATAACAGATATCATAACCTTGTGATTTAAAAGTTCATGACCTTCTACATGGATTTGCTGAGTCCCACCCAACTCGCAAATATATTTGATTTTCACAAAAAGTTAGAAAGAAAAAGGTTGATAGGGCAAGTGAGCAACCCGAATCAACCAATTAAACCCAATTGGAACGGGTCTAAATTTTGCTAGTTTTAAAATGGCACCTATATGCTAACCGTTACACAAACTTTCGATGATCTTGTCAATCGATTGCTTTCATTTGTTGTATAGGATTTCGTAAGAAGTTCATCAAGGTTACAACAGAAGATCGGAAAATCCTTAGAGTTCGTGGGGAGCGTCTTGTTGTAGGAAACAAATGGAATCAATTTCACGAAGATTTTAAAGTTCATGAAACCTGTAAAATGAATGAAATCCGTGCCAAATTTGATGGCGGAATCCTCACCATTACCATGCCTAAGAAGATCATCAATCCATCCATTACCACCACCCCTAAGAGCGAAAATGACGGGCGCCACAGCGGCCGTGATGGTTGTTACTATTGTGGTTTATGTAGACCTCGTTGGTAGTTCGGAGCTTCAAGTAAACGGTCTAATTATGTAAGAAATTAACATCTCTAATCTCTATGAAGTATCTTATCTTAGATTTGTCTTAAAAGTTGAGTTTGGATTGAGAAAAGTATAAATTGTCTATAAAGCATTTGCTCCAGCCTCCACACATGGTAATTATTTACGTCCTAATCTATAATATATCTTTTAGTCTTGTTGTTTTAAACAATTTCTAAAACTCCTTAATTTTAAATTTTAAACAATTATATATTAAGATACTACGTAACTTTCATCCTTACATCTAACGGTTACTTATTTTCTACATCACTACAATACTCATGCCTCCGGTCCTTACTACAAGACAAACGAGCATATTATCATCATCGATATATCATTGTAACCAATCCATCAAAAAGAACATAACATTATTGTCGATTATCAGTATAAATAAATTTTATTTTTATTGTATTTTACAAGTATTTTACTAGTATATTATTACGAGTTTTTAGAAAGAAATTATTTTTATTTCAAGTTATTATAAATATCATAATATTATCCTGATAATTCGAAACAAGCAGTTTCCTTATATGATTCGAGCTTACCGTTTTAAAACAATAAAAAACACGTTAATAATGCATGGTGTCGAAAAAATGGGTCACTAATTCAATATCCTTCCATATTATATAAAAACCTTCGTGAGTACTTATTTTTATTGGACTCCAACCCTTTTAATTAATTAATTCGCCTGATTATCCAACATCCATAAATTGATATGCACTAAACCATAATCTCCCTAAATATAAACGAACGATCTGTCCGTTCCTGCCTCACCCATTATTCATGCCGATGGTATCTGATGGTCAGATAAACGATGACACAACTTCTAATTGGCAAAGTGAGGCAGTGTTTAGTGTTGATAATTGTAAAACTACGAAGAAGCAATAAGCATACAAGAGTAGTACGTGCAAATACCAAAAATTGTGTCATAAGCATGGAGCAATTTAAACGAATGAAGAAGGTTCAAACTGTGGTGTCATGTCAACACTCATTCATACCATGCACTGAAAAGTGGTCGAGTCGAAGAAGAACTTGCCCTCTTTGTCGAGTATACATCTCACTGTGAATCAAACAATCGCTTAACGTACTTATGTTAATGTTTGTTTTATTTCTCGTCAAGTTTTGTTTGTATTAAGTGTTTGAGTAGATATATTACATATGTTCTGAATAAGGAGTAAATAAATAAATATTGTTTGTTTTATGTGATAGATAAATTGTTCAAATAATCAAAATTGCCACTTTAACTCTCTACTAAGCAATTTTAGAAAATCATTTCTTCTAAGGATTTTATCAGACTGCATGTGTTTTATATACATTTTCAGCGTATAATCATTGCTTTGGAGATCCATTTTCATGGATTAGAAGTACATGAATTCTATGCAAAACAAGAAGGTTCGTGTCACATATTTCATCACAGAGGTTCTTGTTACATGTTTCATCAAATATCAAATTCATGACCAAAACATCCTCATTCTTCTTCAACTTGTTGTTGCTTCTTTTGTTCTTCTGTTTGACCAAAACTTGAACCGTCAACAGCTCGTTCAAGTTTCAGCTTCTGCTTCTCTCTCTTACACTTGACTTCTTCTAACTTGTTTAAAACTAGGTTTCATACCACGTGTCATCTACTCATAAACTAAGTTGGTCAAATAGTTCCTCCAATTCGTTTTCTGCATCAATAGTTTCCCCAGGCTGTAACAAAAATAATAAGACGTCATTAATTATATAATTTTTCAGCTAACTAACCTGGGGAGTTACAGAATAAGTTAATTAATAAACCTAAGAATATCACCTCATTGATCGTTGAGTTGATTAACGACAATGCCTTGCCAACGTGTGACGGAGGACCATATATGTGGACTAATCTCTCCAATGGTGGACCACCTTTATCAACCTGAAAATTCAACATATTAATTAATAAGCAGATATGGACAGAGTTGACTATATATTGTAATGCACACTGTATTATGGGAAGACATGGAGAGAGTTACAAAAATTTCAGGGAAAATAAACGGGTCAACTGGTATTTCAACTGACCCGTTCACCCAGTTTTGACCCGAACCCAACCTGACCCGCCCATTTTGCCAGGCATATATATCAAGATGGGCTAATGAATAAACGAACCTCTATCCATTCACCAGATACTATTTCAAGATTGAACCTTTTACCAAAATTCAAGGGAAAATTAACGGGTCACCCAGGTTCAACCCATCCCATTCAACCTGTTTAAAAAAAAAAAAAAAGACCTGTTTTGAACCGGACCCTTTTTTACCTGAACCCGATTGGACCGGAACCCAACCTGCCCATTTTGCCAAGCATATATATTAAGTTGAGCTAATGAACTGACGTACCTCTATCCACGCACCAGATACTATTTCAATTGCCAAGATATTACTAATGTTATCTTCCATGAGACGCTCGATCTATATAAAAAAATCAAGTCTGAACAACAAATTAACAAACTCTGGTTTTCGGTCCACTTGAGTGTAATTTATCACCTTGTTCAAGGGGAGCTTCAAATTGTGGTTGGAAACAGTTGGTGGCATGAAAATTATTGGGTAAACCACGCAAGTATATGTCTGCATACAATTTGCAATATGTAAGTACAAAGAATTAGTAATATCAAAAAGATTCTCGAAATATGAGATGATTAACCTTTAGGATTTTGTCGAGGATGAGTTGTTCAGCGATTCTCACTTGGTCAACGGTACCTATAAATTCAATAAATGATTGACTAGCAAGAGTGCTTTCAGGATTAGTTAATAACCGAATTGTGGATTTTGACACTCTCTGAATGTTCTTTAGTTCTTCGAAATTTTCCCCAAAAGCTTTGACAAGCTGTAAATATTGGAAAGTATCAGCAAGACAATGGTTCCATATTTGGAGAAACAAATAAAATATTTGATGTCACATACATCTTTATCACGAACCCGATATACTTTTCTTTCTGCTTTGGCCCCTGCAGCAACTGCCTCAGCTAGATGCTGAGATTTGAGGTTATCATCGTCTGAAAAAATTGATACAAAAAATTGTCATACAAAAACACAAGAAACTGCGGTAATGTATAACAATATCTTACAAGATTGAGTTGTTACCCAAAATGTGCTTATAGGAGATATCACCACTAGTCCGGTCTGTATCTGGTTTAACTAAAGCGTCAGGCAGGTGCAGATTTGGTGCTTCAACTTTCACGCCTTCATATATGTCTATATCAAATTGAAGCTGATGCATGTCTTTTTCTAAATTGCGTTGAAGTTTTTTGGCCAACTCCTGGATTTCCTTGTCTAATTCGAAAGATTCACCGGGCTGCAAAAAATAAATTGAAGTTCAAGCCACTTATATATGCATCAACAAACCTATAGAGTTTTTGAAAAAGTTAAGCTAAGATCACCTTATAGATTTCAGACTGAATAAATGACAAGGCCTTTATAATATGTTTCGGGGGACCATATACGGTGAGTACTCTATCCCATTCACCAGGGCCATTCTGAATCTGAACATTTTTAGTAAAATAACAGCTATTATTTCAAGTTTGTGCATTCTAATATACTTATTCGTCAAGATTTGAGAGTAGAAAAACAAACCGATAGCCATACACCAGATTCCATTTCCAGTATAACAATATTACTGCCATTAGGACCAATGAGACGCTCAACCTATAAGCAAAGATACGAACAACAATGATTTAAAATAACATAATAAGGGTCGAATATATACTAGTTCTTGGTCCAATTAAGTACGATTTATTACTGTGTACAATGGCATGGTGATTGGTTGCACATGAATACGTGGTGCCATCAGAATTACTGGAAAAATCAGGCTATGATATCTCTACAGAAAAAAGGGACGTGCAAGTATGAAACGACCCTTACAAGAAAACGTACACAATATGAACAACTATTGACTATCGGTTAACCTTTAGGATGTTATCTATGATGAGTTTCTCGGCAGTTCTAACTTGGTCAACTATACCCATCAAGTCAACATATGAATGACCGTGATATAGGGATTCATCATCAGCAAATAGCACAATTGTGGCTTTTGAGACTCACCTAATGTGCTTCACATATTTACCATTTTCTTTAACAAGTTCGAAAACCTGAGAATTGGGTACAAATTATTAGAAGCTTGAAAGACTAAATTTGAGTAAATGTGAGATTTGACGTACGTCATCACTACGAAGCCGATATAGCTTCCTATCTGTTCGTTCCCCTGCTTCAATTGCCTCGATAACATGCTCAGTTTTTCAAGGATCAAATTCTGAAATGAGATCAAATATTGTGACACCATGCTTGTATTTCAACTAAATAGTACCAAAAACCTTCTTCTGGACAGGTAATTCATGAAACTAAAATTAAACAAATAGAAAAGCATATTCTTGAAACCAAAATCATCTGAGATTAATTGTTCTCAATGAAAGAAACTGATTGATTGCAGTTTTCTTGGTGGCAATATAAAAAAAAATGAAAAATTGATAAAATTAGTAAAAAGTTCCAAAAACAAGCACGTAATTGTTTCATGGTGCATTTTCTTGAAACCGATATGTAAGAAACTCTTGTTAATGGAAACAAAAAGCTAACAAAAACTGAGATCAAACATCCATTAATTACTGGAGTTATTAAACGGTGGTACTGTATACAATCTCGTAAAGATCTTGAGTTTCTCACCGAAAAATTTCAAGAAGCTGAGTTTTCGACCCGAAATACCACCTGGTTTCTGTAAAAATTCAGGCCATTGCTGAACTGGTTGTTCAATTTTCGCTTTAGTGTATTTGTTTGTTTCTGGGTTTTGCTCCATTTTTTTATCAATGCATTGAGAGAGAGATACTTGACGATTGCAGAAGAAATGGGTGTGAAAAGGTGTGACTGTGACTTGCAGAATTACAGATTTAAATACAAAGCGTTTCAGTTAAAAGGAAGAATAAAAAAGCAGGAAAATCTGTTATTTAACAAACAAAACCGTTTAACCACATAACTTACACTTTAGTCCTTTAAGGTATAGCTTATGTACTAGTTAGTCCCTGCATGTTATATTTGAAGTTCCCTTTTCCTTGTTGAATACTATTATTTGTCTCCACGTCTATTGATAGTTGACACCATTTTGCTGATATTTTCCTAAATTTGGAAAATCACAAACCTTGGAGGCTCATCCAAAAAATTTAGTGTCCTTGAATTATTTATTCATTAAGAAAGTTTTTGAAGTTGACCATTAAAAAAAAAGTCATTTACCATTAATCATCCTGATAAATGTTAAAGTTTTCATATAGATTATCAATAAACTTTTAAAATTATAAGAATCAAACTAATACAAGTATTTGATCTTGTTAAACGATGGGGGTTATTTTCGTTTTTTTTCAGAACTCTATCTTTTTCATCCATCGTTTAATCACTCTTCAAAAAATTGTATTAAAAAATAACCAATGAATTTTATGATTGAAGGAAGTTATCACATATTTAAATGGTAATTTTATAATTGAGTATGTTTGATGAACTAGTTATAACTATAAAATACAGGTTGAAGTTGCCGGTAAAAATTATAACCATAAGTTGCAGCTTTTATTTTGATATATAAACATATGGTGAATTAGGAAATTTGTAAAACTGAGTAAAAGAATATACAAATGAAATTTAAAATACAATAAACAATTAAATAGTGGTGTTGTAAATTTTTTTAAAGATTTATAGTTTCAATTCTGAAACTTATATTATTAATTGAATAATTTATATTTATAATTCTTTTCAAAAGCAATATTTTCTTTACGTTTTCAAGAAAAATAGAAAATAAGTAGAGATGTTCATACACATTTATCATTTTACATGCATAAAGGATTTTAGAATAGATAAAGTATTAACTAAGAGAATACAAATTAAAAATATTCATATATTTTGGTTATTTATAGTTTCAAAATAGATGAATAACACATTAGTATACGTCATGAAGCCAATACAAAATAGTGAATATTTTTTTATTTCTATACATGTATAAGTGCGTATTAATATTTAAAAGAAAAACAGACCAAATATAAAAATATAGATCTTTAATTTAATTTAAAATAAACAAGTAAAATGAAATCCCTAACAACATGTTAAGGTATCAAGATATATCTTAGGGTGCGATTAATTACAAAAAAGATTCATTTCTTTTTCTTTTTTTTCTAAAAAATAGGAGTGTTTTATAAAAAAAAAAAAAAATTTAAGAAAAAACGTTCAAATATAAGGGGTTGAGTTTTTCTTTTTCAAAAAAGAGTAGAAATGAAAAATTTTAAAAATTATAAAAGTTAGTTTTCAAACTTTTAGTCAATAAAAGGAAAATAAGAATTTTCGTTTTTTTTGAAAACTTAGATTTGAACACGTTTTCTGATTTTTTAATTTTTTTAATTTAGTTTTGTTAAAAGGTAAGAAAATTTTCCACAACTAAACATGTCTTAAACTTTTATTTTTAAAGTTAAAGCTCCATTTTACACAACCAAACAAAACTTATTTTTTAGTAAAAATATTTACATTAAAATTAAAAGTTTAAAGTTATAATAAAAAGCTTTCTACTATAGAACACTAAATGTACGAATGGAAGTAACTTTATATTTGAGACATATATCTGAGTTCTATAATAACTTAACAAAAAGAATTATGTATACTTTTGTTAAAAAGAACCTCTAATGAATGAAAAATGTATTATGTAATACATAACTAAATTGTCCATTGCTTCACAGTTCAAACAAATGAGTATTAAACTACACTTGGTTAACACATGGCCAAAAATATATCTTTCAGGTTATATGATAAATCCATGTATCACAAAAAGTGACCAATATCCTTATCCTATCTATTAATTAAAAATATCCAACGTTTATCTATTTACTCGTCTCAATCAAGAGTAGATCGCATTGAACGACTTTACATTAAAGCTTTTTTACTATAGAGACACTAAATGTATCAATGGAAGTAACTTATTCACTGATGATGGTGATCTGTTTTAAGTAATGAAGCTTTAATTAGCATTATTGAATATTAATGTTCTTGATTTCATATTCCGACAGAACCCTGAACAAACCCTAAAAACAAATCGCAACTTTAATTTTGGCGCAATTCGGTGCAATGAACGCAGCAATAACCTATCGTACTCTGCCCGGCGTTAAACCCTCAAATTTTGTAACTTCTAAATTCAATCATAATTCTTCGGTGTAAGTTTTAATATATTTGATTCTTCTTATACATGCATATATTCTGTGCAATTGTGAATCTGTGATATCGTTGATCTTATTCATTTTGCCGAATCAAACATGAAATGTAGTTAGTTGGTCTTTTAATTTCGGTTCACTAATGTATCGAAATTCAGATTTGGATTTTGAATATCCTTGTGTTTGAAAATGAACTGATATTATAATTTGTATATATAGGTTAGAATTGGAGCTTTTTGTTCAAGTATGATTTTATACAATATTAAGTGCGCTACTCAATTTATACTAAATGTCGATCACTGTTATTATCGTGACCTGTAAATTAGGTCACTTTAGTGACAAATAGTGACGGATAGATCCCTCACAAGGACACTAGATATGTATCAAGTGACTTATTTTACCGGTTACGGTTTAAGTTTACTGATCTCCATTCCATGTAAATTAGTAGAGTACTAAAAGTTCAGGAAAATAACACTAGTTGTCTTGTAAACAGTTTACTTGCTTTGTTGAAGACTTGAAGGAGACTATTTTCAGACTTTTGGAGTTTTACAATGAGTTTTGTGCATTTCTCATTATATCTTAGTAAGGTTAATTGGCAAGACGTGCTTCTTAAGAAAAGTAACTGTGTAGTTTCTTTAGTTAATCTAGATATATGAATACTCAGAGGTGCATTTACGTTAAGGGTTAGAAGTGAATATTGATACAGGTTTGCAATAGATATCCACTAATTATGAGGTTAAGGAATGCACCTAGATGTGTGTAGATTATTTGATAGCTTAATCTGAACAGTCAATAGAGTAGTTTCTTTGAATTTGTCATAATTGTTTCTTGATTATTATAACTAGGCTGAATTTTCCAACTAATTCCTTTACTTGCAGTGTGTGGTTTCATGGGAAGTCTCAAGTTTCTTTCGGCAGTCATGCATGTGATATAAGATGTCGTAACAGTATTCAGAAATTAAAACTGGATGGTCCAATTCAGAATAGAGGTATAGTTGGAAAAACCTTTAGTTCTGTGGGGATATACACACATACTTCGAGTGATACTGAATCTCATTCGAATGTTGAGGAGGAAAAAGTTGGAGTGTTGCTATTGAATCTTGGAGGCCCAGATACCCTTCATGATGTTCGACCCTTTTTGTATAATCTATTTGCAGACCCGGTATGCTCATTGTTACACATAATTTCCTTAAATTTACTATAAAGAGAATCAATTCAATTTAGGTTCTGTTTCTAAAGAGGTGGTAATTTTGACCCGTTTACTTATAAGAGTCGATTTTGGTTGTGTGTATCTCAAATGGGTCAACTAAGAAGAATTAAAAAAACAATTGTTATAAGAGAAGCGGGTCATCCAGGATCACAGGTTGAACAGGCTGAAAGTCGCCCATGGATTTTTAAGTCATACAACCTCGTAAATAGTTTTCTATCCAAATAATTAGATATGTATTATATTAATTCTTTCTTTTTTTTAACATGATTAACGCATTAGTCAATTATAAGAAGTTTAGAAAATGGACAAATAAGTGTTTGAGATTCAACCAGACCTGACTCGGGCTGTTTTGACTAGTACTAAAAAAATTTCTTTTCTGGCCCGCACAACCCGGCAGTCTCTAATTTCTTTCATGATGCTAATGTCTGGGACAGGATATTATTCGTCTACCTAGGTTATTTCGTTTCCTCCAACGACCTCTAGCACAACTTGTCTCTGTACTGAGGGCAGGTAAAAGTAAAGAAGCATATGCCTCCATTGGAGGTGGTTCGCCTTTGAGAAAGATAACAGATGAGCAGGTATGACATGCCAAACCGGAATGTGATTGATATTGATCTTGTTTAAATTTTCTGGCATATTATACATTGGTTTCTCATTTCTAAGTTAGGATATTTATATCATGAGTTAAAAATAATAGTTACACGCATAAAGACGATGCTTGTAATCGATTTTCATTTTTCTAGCGATAAGATTTCTAAACGTAGTAAATAGATACATAATTTGACGGAAGCACTACAAAGTACTCTGGTTTTACGTTATTCTGATTTTCGCACTCAATATTATCATGATTATAGCTGTTTATTGTAGGCTGATGCTCTTAAATCAGAACTTGAAGCAAAAAAGTTATCTGCTAATGTTTATGTAGCAATGCGTTACTGGCATCCATTTACCGAGGAAGCTGCTCAGCAGGAAAGTAAACCTTTCAGATAATATTCTATGTGCATCCATCCAGATATTGAGTGATATAAGTTTTTAGCTACTAAGTTGTTTCTGTTGACGTGAAATACTGAAGATTGTTAGATCTAATATAGTGTGCATCAAATTTGGATTGTTGATATGGATGTTTTTTTTTAATCCATTGCAGATAAAGAGGGACAGAATCACGAAGCTTGTGGTGCTGCCTCTTTATCCTCAGTTTTCTATTTCAACTACTGGATCAAGTATTCGTGCACTCCAGAATATCTTTAGGTAAACCTGCATATATTGCAAATTGCTTTTCTGTCAGGTTCTTGGATTTAGCTAGAGTTGGCAATTTCTACCCATTTACTTATACATGGGTCAATTTGGGTCATGTTTTATCTCTAACAGGTCAATGGGTAAAAGAAAATTTTAGTTAAAATGGAAATGGGTCAAAAGTTCTGCCAAATGTGTTGTCAATGCATAAAACCTTTTCGATTGCTTTAACATAGTTGATATCTATTTATGTAATAATATAACATTTAAGTTCAACTCAACCCATACTAAAAGTTACACATTTTGTCCGTGACTGATTGATTACTGACCCACCCATTTTGCCAAGCACTCTGAAAACATATAATTGATGGTCATGTTCAGAGAAGACCACATTTTGTCAAGACTTCCTGTTGCTATTATCCAGTCTTGGTATCAGCGTCCTGGTTATATAAAATCTATGGCTGACTTGATTGAGAAGGAGTTGCAAAGTTTCAGTACACCAGAAGAGGTAAGCTTCTTATTTTAGTGCTTTTGACCTTTCTACTTTTTAAGTGTTGTAGGTCCTAATATTTAGTTTTACAACTTCCATTAGTGTCTTTCTTATCTTATGTGATTTGTATTTTGTAGGTTATGATATTTTTTAGTGCCCATGGGGTGCCAGTTACGTATGTCGTGAATGCTGGTGATCCTTATAAAGATCAGATGGAGGAATGCATCTACTTGATTATGCAAGAACTCAAAGCAAGGGGAATTGACAATAAGCACAGATTGGCTTATCAGGTCAGCAATTCAAGCCATATGCTTCTGAGTATGGGTTGTAAAATGGGTGGGTTCGGCAGGTTGATTAATCGGTGAACAATATCTTTTTATTTTGTTTAATGTCTATGTGTATACTAATGTGCTAGAAATGATTTCAAAACGAGGTTGATACAAATCATACAATAGTAATCTAAACCCATTTTCGATTAATCGTTATAAATGATTTATGCATACAGATATATTTTGGATGATTATCAACCTGTGGAGCCCACTCGAGCCATATTACTCATATTCCCGAGCTTAACCCATTTGACCCGTTAGAGTTAAAACTCAACTCGGTCCATGTTCATATAAATGGATCAATTTTCTGAGGGTGTCATCTATAAAAGTTTCTGAGTTCCTTTTTTATACCTTCAATTTTTATTTTATTTTAATTTTATTTCCAGCTAACAGTTATTCTAGCTGTCAGCCTTAGATAAAGTTATCTTTATGTCCCTTTAGATGGATAAAAAGTAGGAAGAAATACATATATGTCTAATGTCTTTCTTATTGCTTACCTCTGTTTTCTGTCCTTTGGTTCTTCATATCAGAGTCGAGTTGGGCCCGTGCAGTGGTTGAAACCGTACACTGATGAAGTACTTGTTGAGCTTGGCCAAGAAGGTGTGAAGAGTCTTCTTGCAGTTCCTGTTAGGTAATTTTAAAAAGACCATTCTCCGTAATCTTTCTCCTGATCTGATATGTAGAGGTGGCTTATATGATATGGTTCGTCTGGCTGTGTAACGGGTCAAAACGGGCTTTTTTAGTACATATGGAAATGGTCTGGGTCGGGCTTGCCTGCAACACTCGTTTGTCCATCATTTCATAAATAATTAATGGGTTACTTACGATAATCTAAATTTTTCCACCTGTGTGGCCCATCTGAGTATCTGACCCCTTCCCCTTTGGTTACAATTTTATATGGCCCGTTGATTTAAAACACAACCCCAATTGACCCAGTCATAAGTAAATGGGTCAAAAAATTTCACCTACTTGTCAGGTATCTAAACATATTTTGATGTTTGCATTTTAAATGGTCAGCTTTGTGAGTGAGCACATAGAGACTCTTGAAGAAATAGATATGGAATACAAAGAGTTGGCCCAAAATTCTGGTATTAAAAATTGGGGCCGTGTCCCGGCTCTTGGCTGCACCTCATCTTTCATCACTGACCTGGCTGATGCGGTTATTGAGGCCTTACCTTCAGCTACACCAATGTCAACATTATCAACCACTAGCAGCTCTCAACAATTCAAACAAGATCCAGTTAGATATGCTATAAAGATTTTCTTTGGTTCATTCTTGATGGCACTTGTGTTATTATCCCCAAGAATGCTATCAGCGTTTAGGAAGCCCATCGTTTAGAAGAATTGAATTGCCTTTTGAAACTTTGTGTTTGTTGCATCTTATAGATGGATTTTGGAACTTATATATGAGTAGCAAACAGGAAATGTAGAGATTAAATGGGGATAATAGGACAATGTTCCCCTGTAGTACGAACGAAAGTCTGTATTTTGAATCTTACAAAATGTACTAATCTCCGATGGAGGTTTAAAGTTCATTTACTATTTAGTTTATGTGAATAGAGTGTTTTGTATTTACACGTGTTTTAAAGAACCGATGGTGCGTCGATTGTTCTTACATGAGCTCTCAAGTTTTACTTTGTTATCAATTTCGACTAAATTGTTTGAGGGGCATTTGAGATTCTTTATTTATAAACAATTATGTGACTTAAAAATAAACATGGATCATCAAATTTATTTTTAAGTATAAACAGTTCTATTTTTTTTCTAATAAATAAATAAATAGTCTCTAGATAGGTTAAGTAACAAGAGATAAGCAATCTAAAGCACATTTCAAAGTTTATTATGAGATATGACACAATCTTTATAAAATTTTGTTCACAAAATGACTTGTTTCGATAAAACGAAAAGAAAAAAACATGAGAGAGAAAACATAAATTAATGTGATTGATAAACTTCACTTTCCATGTCATTTTGTAAAATTTTGTTTGTAAAATTTGAGTGTGCGTAGCATCCTTCTTTAATTATAGTCAAAATCAAGACCGGAGATAAAGACAGGGCTATTGTAGACAACTGACGTCCTATAAAAAATTTATATAAGATAAATTATTTTTATTATTGGGATAATTTTAATATTTACGCTCGTAAAATTAAAAAATTACATATATTTAAAGATATATTTCTGAAATTTATCTCTTAAAATTTTGTTTTAATTTCGCCTCTTTAACAATATTTTTTCCCTCCGCCTTGAATTTTAAAACAGCACGTTAGATTTTTTGATTTAGCACGTTAAATCTTTTTTATTTTGTAAGGAAATGGAAAGATAAATACTTTGTTTATTTAATTTTTTACTCTAAAAAAATTATCATTTAAATCAATTAAGTGACATTATATTTTTCAGAACAATTTATCAATGTTACTATCTCTACTCAACTCTCTCAAACAATCAACAACTCAAAACGATTTATCAAAAGCGTTCACCATTTTTCCTCAAATCATACAACAACAATCCCAAAATCCATTATCATCACATTACATATTACAATCGTTAGGTTCACTTATTTCATGTTGTTCACAACTTAAATCTCTTTCACAAGGCAAACAGTTACACGGCTATTTAATTACTTCCGGTTTTGAAAAATCCCCTGTTTTAGTCCCAAAACTAGTCACATTTTACTCTGTTTCAAATTTATTACATGATGCATATATTGTCACTCTAAATTCAAATGTTTTACATCCTTTACCATGGAATGTAGTTATTTCTAGTTATATTAGAGCTGGGTTTAGGAGAGATGGTTTATTTGTGTTTCAAGAAATGGTTAAACAGGGGATTGTACCGGATATATTCACGTATCCGTCTGTTCTTAAAGCGTGTGGCGAAGAATTTGATTCAGGGTTTGGGAAGGCAGTTCATAGTTTGATTGTGCAATCGGATTTGGGTTGGAATTTGTTCGTGTATAACGCATTGGTGTTTATGTATGGAAAATGTGGCGACTTGAAAGTTGCACGTAAACTGTTCGATGAAATGCCTGATAGAGATTGTGTTTCTTGGAATTCGATTATTTCAGGGTATGCTTGTAAGGGGATGTGGAAGGAAGCTTTTGAGCTGTTTGATCGTATGCAGGATGAAAACGTCGAAGGCAATTTGATAATTTGGAATACTGTTGTTGGAGGCTATTTGAAGACGGGTGAGTATATGCAAGTTCTAAAGATGATATCTCGGTTGAGGACTTGCGGTGATGAATGGGATCATGTAGCTGTAATTAACGGTTTAAATGCATGTTCCCATATTGGCTCTTTAAATTTTGGAAAAGAAATTCATGGTTTGGCTATTAGGACGTGTTGCTATGCTTGCGATAATGTGAAAAATGCATTGATTACGATGTATTCAAGGTGTGAGGATCTTAGGCATGCCTATATTGCATTCCATTTGGTTGAAGACAAAAGTGTGATTACATGGAACTCGATTATATCAGGCTTCGCCCATTTGGACAATGCAGAAGAAGCCACATTTCTATTTCGTGAAATGTTGCTTTTAAAAGTTGAACCCAGTTACGTGACGATAGCAAGCATACTTCCTTTATGTGCTCGAGTAGCAAATCTACAACATGGTAAAGAATTCCATTGTTATGTTATAAAGCACGAGGGATTCCAAGATTATTTGCTACTATTTAATTCGCTTATCGAAATGTATGCAAGATCCGGGAAAATCTTGTTAGCGAGAAGACTTTTTGATAGTTTGACCAAGAAAGATGAAGTAACGTATACTTCGATGATAGCTGGTTATGGGATTCAAGGAGAGGGACAAATGGCAGTTGACTTGTTTGATGAGATGATTAGATTAAACATAAAACCGGACCATGTGACCATGGTTGCGGTTTTGTCAGCTTGTAGTCATTCCGCTCTCGTTGACCAAGGTCAAACTTTGTTTAACGAAATGGGTGATGAATATGGTATAGTTGCTCGTTTAGAGCATTTTGCGTGTATGGTTGATTTATACGGGAGAGCTGGATTGTTGGGTAAAGCAGAAGAAACAATCAGAACAATGCCTCATAAACCGACACCTGCAATGTGGGCCACGATCATAGGAGGATGTCGGATTCATGGACACAAAGAGTTAGGGGAATTCGCAGGTGAGAAACTGTTGAAAATGAGGCCTCGGGGTTCAGGATATTATGTGTTGGTGGCAAACATGTATGCTGAATTTGGGTGGTGGGAAAAACTAGCTGAAGTTAGGATTTTGATGAGGGAATCGGGTGTGAATAAGGTTCCAGGTTGTGCATGGTTAGATGTAGGAGGTGGATTTACTGAGTTTTCGGTTGCAGATACTAAGAACGTGAAGGTACTTGAGATATATGGTTTACTCAATGGGTTGAGTGAACAATTGAAAGAAGTTGGTTATATCATGTCTGATGATAAAGATGAAGTTATGGAAACATTTAGATGAAGAGGAGAATGTTAGACGGGCAATATCGACCCATTTACTTATGATTGGGTTGTGTTAGATCTCCAGGATCAAATGGGTCAAATATAAACAGTTAGCCAGTTGGGACGACTCAAATTGATTCAACGGGTTGAAAGTTTCCTTAAAGTGTATACAACCCTTAAATAGCCTAACTAATTTATCTAACTAAAATTTTCCATGGGGTGCTAGTTCCTCAATTTTATTCATTGAGTCACTATGTTCCGAGATTTGTTACTCTTTTAACGTAGTATAAAAATTTGATTGTTTAAATAGATATTGTTTCGAATAACTGTGACATAAATGAGCCAAAAGCTTTATTTTAAAAAAAGTTTCTCCGAATTTTGGGCTACTATGGTCGAATCAGTGAGCTTGAACTTGCTGCAGATGTGATAGATATTGCTATTGCAGTAAAGAAAATTGTGATTAATCCTCGAGACCAGGGGGAGATAGTGTTAGATCCAGGTAGTGAAACTTTTACCAGTAACTTTCTAATGGTTGAATAAGTCGAGAGAGCTCATGTTTGTATTGCTTCAGGACAGGTGCTGTTTATTCTCTAGTTGTCTTTCAACGGTTCAGTCAACTTCATTTGCTACATATGTTCACTTAAATGAATCACACTAAGATTTAGGAATAAAGCATGGTTAAGTGTAGTCATATTAAGTATGGTGAAACCGAGAGCAATGTACAGTTTTTGTTTTTGTTGCATGATGTATAAGTTCATGTTGCATGATTCTTCCAATTTTGACATCCTAGTAATCTTTCTGGTTGGGTTTTGTACATGGATGAACCACATGCAGAAGTAAGGTAATGTGGTCTTTTTGCAAGAGCGAGGTACATCTACAACTGAATGATGTACAAGTCACTCCTGAATGATTAGCTTGATTCACCCTGTTATTTTGTGTAAAACCCGTAATGTGTGTTGTATTAATCATAGATTATATAATTACAGGTAAATATAATATTCAGAGAAGCCACTCACTATGTACAAGATTACAAATATAACAAAACATCAAATAAAAGAAAACAAATCATTAATATTTCTCGTCTACAGAAGGTTGTGCAATCAAAGTTGGTGTTGCCATAACAATTAAAATTCTAATCTCAGATAGGTACCCACAACAAACTAAGACCAACTCAATGAGCAAAGAAGATTGCTAAAGGGAACTACTTAAGAACAACTGCCGCATTTCGAAGGGCAAGATATCTTTGCACATAATCATTAGGAAGTGATCTAATGATCTTGAAGACTTCTGTGTTTGCATATCGTAGATGTGTTCTTGGGTCACTATAAGGAGCCTGCATTCAAAATCATACAATTATTTTCACTACAAATAGCAAGTATTGAACGATGGACTCCACAGTTTTAGGAATCATTCAAGGTAGAGGTGCCAAAATGGGTGGCCTTGGATAACGGTTCAACACGGGTACTTTTTTGGTGTGGGTCAAACCGGGCTGTGTCACACAAAACACTATTTGGTAAAAAAAATATGACTTCATTTTTAATTAACTAGCATGTTAAATCTAATTACAAAAACCATATTATTTCAAGAATTATCTAACTTATGGAATAACAAGAATAACGTGGTACCGATCATAGTTTACATACCTCAAATCCAGTTATATCACAAATTTGCTTCCGAGGGTGCATCGAGGGTGGTGACTCAATATTAACATCTGCAAGATAAACTCTATAATCACAAGGTGATATAATTTGAGAATACTTTGCTGAGTGAACAAAAAACCTAAATGTAAAATACTCGGTGCTGATACAGAAGGTGCACAAATTGGCATATGAGTTGTCTGGGTGATTCATAATTAAGAGGTTGAAACGTTCTGATAGCAGTGACCTGAACCACGAAGGTGACACTTGACAGTATGTACAATAAATTTGATGGTGTTCTCAATAATAAGTAAGTAAGTAAATGCAGGTCAGCTGCAAGATCTCAACAAGTCTAGTTATCAATAAGTAAAAAGAGATGGCCAAGAAATACGTAACAGGATGGCCGTATTTGTCCATATTATTGTATTAACTAAACACGTATGGCAAACACTGGTTCTTTAGTAATTGTAACTTATCACTGATTTAAACCTGCGTGCCAATTAACTAGCAAAGGAAAGAAAACGATCCATCCAATAGTAAATAAAGTTCTTGTTAAAATAAAGGCATTTGTTACCCTTAAAGCACTAAACTTCATTTTAAGCCTTCAAAAAATACAATACAAAAACAGCCTAACTATAACAAAAATTTTAAAAGACAGAGTAACTCCCAAAATTGTCACATAAAATGTTCTTTATCAACTGTCAAAATAACTAGTGCACATGATATGAAGCGGATATGCACTTTACAACTTGCAACAACCATTTTCAACCATTGAAAATACTAACAGTATGTAAGACCAACAGAACAACCTAAATGAGAAGAAAATTAGGTAAGACTGCACTTTATTCTTGGTATCCAACACGTTATTATTCTAAATCAAGTTGTTGTAATAATACTTTAGTATACTCCTAAACCCTAAACTACCACAAGGTAACCGCTTACAAGAATACTATGATAGTAGGTATTCATATATGTCATAATTCTATATAATCACATTTGGAGACGAAAAACAATACAATCACTTCTATTGCTATGGCATCATCATAATTATGATATTTTTACAAGATATCATAATGAATTGCAATTGTTTCACCATATTTCTTAAAATTATACATTACCACAACAATAAGACAAACAAACTCACATACATTATAAAAAAACTGTTAAAAGAACTTACAATTAGGTTCATTCGGGGGGTAATTCTGGTAATTTTCAGCTTGTATGATCTGCTTCAAATGTTTCCAGTGTCTACCTCTAGCTTGCCCTTTAGGATACTTTTCATACATTTGAATCTTTTTGAAAGGTTGATGTGTTGGTAATATCATCTCTGATTCTATCACTTCTTGCTCCATCCTTTAAATCCCTAAGGAGAAAATCAATTTTTTTCACCGGGTTATTATTATCAAGCAATAACATATGATATTTTAAACCCTAATTTCAGAAGGAACTGTGAAATAACTGATAAAAAGTTAAGGAACAAGTTACAAGTGACGGAGGTTTAAGAGAGAACCTGGAATCTATACTGTTTTTAGATTTTTTAGATTAAAAGAAGAACAAATGATGATAGAAACGCAAACGATGATGAAAAAAAGTGAAATGGAGACTTCACAGTTGAACGAAGGTGGGGGCCAAAGAAGGTGATGAGAGAATCGTTTCGGGTGGCTCTGTTACCCGACCGACTCCGGATCAAATATGGTTCTCGGTTTAGTATGTTTTAGAAAAGTTAAGATCTCGATTAAGATCTTACAATTTTATGATACTCTTTAATTAACGAAAACCATCTTGATCTTGGATAGGAATTTAGGATCCCGATCCGATTACGATCTTAATCTTGTAAAGAAAAACAATCACGATGTTAACACCTTGTGTTTTACGTACAACAAATTAGTTTGCTTCGGTTCGAATTGGATTAAAAAATGTTCAATCTTATTTTCATATGTATTATTGAGTTAATTGGAAGAGAAAAATTAAAAGAATAACATAAGAAGAAATTAACCTATGTATTACTAAGTATTCATAAATCAATATACTATAGATTACGTTAATGACATTAAAATGTTCGGACATAGTTTGAGTATAAATAATTATGTATTTATTGAGACTTTAATGATAGTCTTTAGTAGTGGTGGATATCGGCAAGTGTATTATTTGCCAACGGACATGATCACCGATTTAACAGC
Organism: Logfia minima; assembly: GCA_963921325.1. Lineage (NCBI taxonomy): Eukaryota > Viridiplantae > Streptophyta > Magnoliopsida > Asterales > Asteraceae > Logfia > Logfia minima. The sequence goes on from OY992773.1 coordinate 3,640,613, forward strand.
CTCTATGACTCCGAGCTTCCGGACATTTGTTGTTAGTATAGCTGCAAAGTTTAAAATCACAAATTTTTTTATATCAAGGAAGAAAAAATTACTAAATTAGGCCACACTTGTTATTACTATAAAAGTTCCATTCACAATTCTACTTCAAATCATACTCGGTGAGTGGCACTTTTAAATGGAGGAAAATCACCTCTATACCTAATTCGATTCTTAAAACATTGATTATTGGCCTTTCATAGCTAAGCCAGTTAATATCAGACTATTTTCAGATACTTTAATTCAATTACGTAGTAAAATGAGCTTAGTAAATATGTTAGTTAAACAAAAAGTCATTACAACTTTAGCACTGTGGATGTGACTTTTTAATTTTCAACGATGATATTGGGGTTTAACTCCTGTGATTGAACAAATGCAACTAATAAAATGCATATATTTGTAGTATATTTGTAATCGTGAGTACTTGCAAATTGCAATGGTGAGAATGGTACTCATATTTTAGTTTGGGCCGGTACTCATTTAACCCTAACCGAAATAGGCCGAACGATAAAACCATAGTACGCATAGGCTGTGCATATAAATAGCCCCAAATATCATGCTAGTAACAAAAAGAAAAAACGAAGACCGTTTGCAGCTACCATACAAACCGAAACCCTAACAATTAGGATCTACTCAATCTGACCGATGGCAGACGAAGAAGTTATGGGCTCTGTAAGCCCTACTCCCTCCGATCACAAACGAAAGCTCGATGATTTAGATAGCGAACCCTTCGAACAACCACCGGTTTCCGCCGCTGACTCCAATGGCAATTCGCAATCGGTTGCTGACGATAATGCTGTTACTACAACTACCGAGGAAGATCATGATGCGAAACGACCTCGTTTTGATGATAAATCCGATGGTGCTGGTATGTATCTATATATATATATCTATAGTCCATTGGTTTACGTTAATGGATATGTATGTATATCTATCTATACATGTATGTACATCTTGTTGTTAGTGTGACAACTGCCTACTTATTTTAGGAATTTGTTGGAAAGAAGGCGATGTTATTTTATGTTTCTAGAAGCTTGGTGCTTATTTGTGTACGCATCATTTCTGATTCTGTTTTGTTTTAAAAAGTGTCACTTTCTAGTGTTACACTGAATTTAGTAGGTATTAACATATGTACTATTATCACTTGTGGATTTAACTACGCAAAAGAAGCAAGAAACTAACCTTTTTGTATTATTTTAAAGTTGATGGAAAATATAGAGAGGTTTTGTAAAGAGAGGTGATTTGTATACCGCTGTCACATTTCATTTGACTATTTGACCCTCAAACCACACTCTTTTTCTGTCGTTTCTTGTTTCCTTAGGGTAAAATTGTCTGAAAGTATACATGTGCGCAAATCAATAGTCATCTAATCTGCATAGGCACTAACAGTTAAGCATATGTGCTTAATCGAAACTTTCACAGTCTGTTATGTAATTTGAAGGAGATAATTACCTTACATGCTTTCCCTCCTCGCATGTTTTCTATATAAGCTGGTGAGAATGGGCACTCGGATGAAAGGGAAGAGGAACCAAAGGAAGACATCACTGAATCATCACCTGTGGTGAAGAATACTGAGTTAGAGGATGATCAAGAAAAGCCCAATGAACCGTCAGATGCATTGAACAAAGAATCTGTAACTGATGAACCTGATGCAAATTCATTGGAACTGCAATCTGCCGAGTATCCTGAAGAATCGACTAAAGAGGAGCATCATGAATCGGGAGTAGAACAACCCACGTCTGTTGATGATCCCTCTCCAACAGATGTTGCTTCACAAGATGATGCGTCTGGTTTGAATGAGCACCCTACGTTTACTGACCAACCTACTTCACGCAAAATGGAGGTTCCAAGTAATAAGGTGAGCTACTATAATATATTTATTAACATTCTGGAATTATTTTGTGAATGGCCATATGATTTTTTGGTTTGCAAAAGAGAATCTTTTTTTGTTTTTGGCAATTTCAAAAGCTACTGCTTACCTAGTTCAAATTCGACATCTGTTTTTTGCTTCATTATAACTAGATTTTTAATGTTATGTCATCGTTCTATACATTAAAGTCTAGCTCTTGTTATTTACAAGCGAAATGATCTTTGCCAGTTCTGAAGGTAAAAGTAAACTCATTTGGCCTATAAAAGTTCGTCTTTTTTTATTTATTTGTTTTAAAATTTGGGGAGAGATGAAGGTGGTAATATCTTGGATAATTTTATATGGGGAAGTCCAGTAGAGATGTTTTGATTTTATTAAAAAGTATGACTGATACGTATTGATTTGGTTTTACCTTATAGCTGGTTTACTTATTGGTGATTAACTGCGATAGCTCGTGAACTTGTGTTACATATCATAGGTTTGTACAACACATACCATCTACATGAGAAATAAAAATAAGGATGATGGGTTGGAGCCAATATTCTAATACTCAATTAGCCAATATTTGTAATTTTGCAAAATCGTAGCGATAATCAAAAACTTGATACTGAGGGTTGTTTGCCTTTTAAAGTTATAAATAAGTTCTCCACTTTGTCATTCGGTGCAGGTTGGAGTGTTAATTGGAAAGGCTGGAGACACCATTAGAACTTTGCAATATAGCTCAGGGGCAAGGATTCAAATTACACGGGATGCTGATGCTGATCCTAATTCGGCCACTAGGCCTGTGGAACTTATAGGTTCTATAGAGAATATAAACAAGGCTGAGAGGCTTATAAAAGAAGTTATAGCAGAGGTGTGATATTCAAAGTTTTAACATTGCATCAGCTTCCATTCTACTTCTTTTCTATTGATCGGAGTAGTTGTTTTGAATTTTGCATCTTATGTGTTTATTGGAGTTATTTTTCATCTTGCAGGCTGATGCTGGTGGTTCCCCTTCCTTGGTTGCCAGGGGTTTTTCTGTCAACTCCACAGGGATCGGCGAACAAGTTCACATACAAGTTCCAAATGATAAGGTCCATTTAGCGGTTCATTTCCTCTTAATCTATTACCTTTGGTTAATCACTAACTTTTTTATGCCTTTTATATCTCTTTTAGGTTGGTGTAATAATTGGCAAAGGTGGAGAGACTATAAAAAATTTGCAGACACGATCTGGAGCACGCATTCAGGTAGTTCGTCAGATGCCTTGGTGCTTTGGTTTATGTAAAGGTTTTATAAGTTGCAAATATGTCAAGTACAAATAAAAAAGGAATTAATTCCAATCAAATGTAGTTGATCCCCCAACATCTTCCGGAGGGTGACCAATCTAAGGAAAGAACTGTGAGAGTCACTGGTGACAGGAACCAGATTGAAACAGCAAAGGAAATGATTAAGGAAGTGATGGAACAGGTTTGTTCAAATCCTTCATCTTTTGCTTAATAATTGCTACTGCTGGCACTATTTTTGTTTTATTTTTGGATTTTGAGGCTCTGTATAGATTTATTTACTAAATTGTAGGCTTTTTTTGGTGTAGTCATACCTGTAGCAATTGTAATTGTTCAATCAGTAATTCTTTTCAGATATAAGTTTCATAACCGTGATTATATTGAGAAGGGGTGATACTTTTGGTTCCTGTCTTTTATAGTCAAGTATAACATATCCATCCTAGAAAAATCATTCAGTTCTGAAAGTTCGCTTGCTATATTTGTGTTCCGTATTGTAAATTTGAGTACCAGATCTTCAGCTCTGAAACCACACATATATTATGCAGCTAATAGCATGCCTATATACCATGTTGCTCCAAGATATTGTCATGGAATTATCATGGACATGAGTTTATCATGACATCTTTAACACCTTTTATGCTTCTAGCTGATACATCAATGACTTTTTGTAGCTTGAAAATAATTTAAGGATTCCTAGTGGCAATTGGCTTAAATTTATAATGGACATGAGTTTATCATGATATCTTTGACACCTTTTATGCTTTTAGCTAATACATCAAAGACTTATTTTAGCATGAAAATAATTTGAGGCCTAGTGGAGTCTGCTTAGGTTAGATGCCATGGTATATGGAAATATACATTTAACAGGTGATACAAGTACATGATGGCAGTTATTTGTTTGTATTACTGTGCTTTTTTCCTGATTTTTCATCCTATGCTTAGATATGGTCCTGCGGCACCATATTGTTGTAGTTTGTGCGGGGGCTTCTTGAGTATCAAGAATGCCAGTAGATGCCTGATTATTATCATTGTCTAGTTATACTTATGTAGTCATTATGTGCACCATCTATCTGGTGTGAAAGGGTCTTAGGTATTCAAGAAGGTCTAATAAATTTCCTTGTTAGGTCATGAGCGTTTAAAACATGATACATGATTCATCATGCCCTAGTGACTTGAAATAAATGCAGCTGATATGAAAATGAGATGTGGGTTGTGATGATTTGATTTAATCTTAAAGGTGCCCATTTTTGGAATTGGTTGGCTTTAAAAATTGCAGATTTGGCTTATTCTTTCATCACACCGGGTCAGCATTGCTTTTTTGGTGTAGCTATAAACAACCACTTTTCACTCTGAGGAAAGGTATCACGCATTAACCCTTGCTTTTGAAGGAGTTTAATAGTTGGTAAGATTGCTTCAAGACTCAAAGATCCATAATACTAGTTTTAGCAAAAGACTGTTTTATGCTAGTCATCCTCATAGTGCTCTTCGACATCAACTTGTTCTATGCATGAGCTGTGTTGGAAGAAAGTATCATGCTTTGATAATAGATTATGTTTGAATCTTAATATGATTCTTTGTCGAAATATGAAGTTGTGTGGTAGTGTCCATTGGTATCTACTGCGGATTAGCAAGTCTTGTCAGGTCCTTTACTTCAAGTCATTGGAATCTATGACACTTGTCTGTAAATTCCTCCATTTTATCTAAGCATCTCGCACCTAATCTTTTTCATATCAAAATTGACAATGACTGGTTTTCAGCAGTATTTGAGTTGATATTGTTGCAGCTGATGGGCGTTTGGTACTTGGGTAGAATTTTGTTTGTCATTATATGAACCTCCACTAAAAGAGAACACCAAAGTTTAATGCTGCTCTAACATCTGGTTAATCTTAATGCGGTGCTTTTTACTTGTGATTCTATTGTTTTGTCTTCAAACTTCGATATGGTTCTACTTATTGTGCATGCCTGCTTACCTCCTTTTAGGATCATCTTAAATATCTCTCATGTAGTTTACAGTGCTTCAATTTTTGTTGGAAATTTGACTATGCAGATTTGTTTTATTCTCTTGTAACTATTAGCACAGGGTACATCAGTATAGAATAAGCCAGATGATGTGTAGGATTAATACTATCTCAGATTCTCAGGGTTCACTTGTGCTTTTTCTTAGTTATGGTCTCCCTAACTTGGGCTACGCTTCTAACATTTTAATGTGTTGTTTGCTACGAAATTGTTTGATGTACAATATAGCAAACTATCATGATGTGATTGGCATATTACTCGAGTTATGCTGTTTAACTTGTTTTGTCTGCTTTAAGGTTTGTGTTTGCTATGATTGTTGTAGCTGAAACTTAAGATGGATTATATTTTCAGTGCCAGTTGTGTACTATATTTCTATATTTATTTCTCGTGACCTTCCTTGGGTCCTTGATTTAGAGTATTGTTCTCTTTGTAGTTCAATTAAATATTATGGTGGTATTGACTAACGTTTTCTCTTTTCATTTTTTGTCAATTGTATTAATATCTAGCCTATAAGGTCATCAACTCCATCAGGCCATAATAATCAGCAAAACTTCCGTCCACGTGGATCTGGTCCACAGTGGGGACCTCGAGGTGGTCATTCTTCGCAGCCAACCGGATATAACAACTATCCACCCGTAGGAGGTGCGTATCCATCTCAGAATCCACCGTATTCATCACAGGGTTACGGGAATTATCCTCCGCAGCAACCTCCACCAAAGAACAATTATGGTTGGGACCAAAGACCTCCAACAAACATGCAGGGTCCACCAGAACAACCCGGTTATGACTACTATGGTGGGCAGGGCAGTCACATGTCTGCACCGTCTCGACCACCCGCTATCCATTCTCATGTTCCTGGGCCTGCCATGGGTCCGCCTCCTTCTCAAGTAAAATACAATTATGGACAACCCCAAGGGCCTGATTACGGGCAGCAACCGGCTCCGTATTCACAGACTGCACCCCAGGGGTACGGTCAAGGCTATGGTGAAGCCAGGTATGACCATCAGGGGCCTGGTCAGCATCCATATGGAGGTCAGGGTACTCAGCCTTCAGCTTACCCACATGGTGCCACTACTCATCCTGGGTATGGTCAGCAGGATCAGTATGGTAAGCCAGCATACAATATCCCACCACAGGGACCTTACGGTCAACCTCGACAACAGCCATACCCTGCATCCAGTGGGCCAGTGCAGCCAGCTTACGCTCAATATGGTACTGTTCCAGCTCCTGCAGTTAACGACGGGTATAGTCATTCTGCGGGACCCACTGCTGGTTATGGTCAGCCAGGTGGTCAGCCGCAGCCGGTGCCTGGGTATGGTCAGACCGGTGGACAGCAGCCCACTCCTGGCTATGCTCAGCCGGGACCCACTGCTGGTTATGGTCAGTATCCTTCTGCACAACCTGGATACACTGAACAACCGGCCCCAGCAAGTGCAGGTTACGGTTACCAAGGAGCTCCAGATCCAGCTTATGGTGGTGGTCCAGGAATGGCTTATGGTGCACAGCCACCGGTTCAGCCTGCTTATTCTCAACCCGCTCCAGTTCCAGTTTCGGTTCCGGCTCAGTCTGGTTACGATCAATCTATTCCTCAAGCAGGTGGTTATGTGACTCAGCCGCAGCCACAGCCACAAGCAGGCTATGGTCAGTATGATAGTAGTCAGATGTATGCTGCACACCGTTGATTAAATTTAATTAATGTTGTTTTTATGTACTTGTATTAGTGCTGAGATCTTATTAGGATTGTTGAATTTGATGTCATAAAGGTGTTTCCATTGCGGATTTTTCTAACTTAGTGATGTTATTGATTACCTGTAGAATTTTTTTTATAAGAAATATTCCTATCTGTTGTCCGTTGCATGTGTGTTATAGCGAAATTTTGTTATAGGTTCTTATCTTTTAGTTAAGTATTTGATTTTCAAAAGGATAATGCACTCTTACCACCGAAAATAGAACATACCTGTCGTTCAAAAAGTTTGTTCTTTTACTTCATTAGCCTTTTCAATCGTCATTCTACTTGGGAATGAATCGGACTATGCTATTTAACCCATATTTATTTTCAAGATAATTTATAAGTCCCGGTACCTGTTTATTCTTGTAAAGTTCCCAGCATCTTGAACGATCATGTTATTTAAGATTGATGGCGAGCAAAAGCCTGATTAATAACGGACTTTTGAGTTGAAATTACAAGTCTGATTGTTTGCAGAATTCTTGTTATGGATTTGTAGTTGTTTGCTCAAATTGTCACATTGCAAGATTCATAATATATCAAATAAATCTATTCACTTGCATGGTACATGACTTATTGTCGGTTTATTTGGACCATCTAATCTAACTACAAACATACACTCCATAAGCCTTTGTGGATTCTCGAGCTCAACTTTGTTCTCTTTCACAATTCTCATTCAGTTACCTGCTCAAGAAAACCATGTCACCGCAAATGACAATGACAAGTCTTTGTTATTCGTTGAAGTATTTAATAACCATTAAATAATGGCAAGTTAGAAGGAAATTTTAGCAAGCCTCCAGAATTTAAGTTGATTGATGATAATCAGGTATAGGCACTCCATGTCCTTCAGTCAGTTTTTTGAAAGAACTTTGCAATCTTTTAGTAACAGGTCCGACTGTTCCATCACCAATTACACGTCCATCGATCTTTAAAACCTGTAATTGTTGACAACTCGTATATTAGCTATCAAATTGTAACAAATGATTCTGAATATAAAGAAAATTACCTTGATTATGGAATTGGTACGGATATAGTTAAAGAAGTAGAATTTAAAATTATGCACAAAAACAAATGACTGTTAGGTCGTGCTAAGCAAAATATCTCACAATATTGTTGAGTACAACTTGATATTCAAAGTCAAAGGAGGGTATAAGTATTGATAGAAAGGGTATGAAGTATTTGACTAAAAAACATCGTCTCTGAAACAATGCTTATGTTGCATACAAATGGTTCAATTCAAGGTTATGTTTTATCTTTAGCAGGTCAAATACGTAAAAATAAAACTAATGCGCCTTCTTACATAAAATGAAATGTATTAAGTTAGCTAAACAGGAAACATGTCAAAAGGGTTGAAAGTCACCTTTACCACTCTATGTATTATTCGTTCATAAAACTTCCTAATGTTGAATAAATAAAAACTAGATCTTCTTGAGATATCAAAATTTCTGTAATCGGATTTGGCACAAAATAATCATAAAAATCAATTTTGGACCAAATGTGTTAAAAGGTCACTTCGACCCGAATACCGTTTTGACCCATATAGCTTTGGCACATTATCGAACCCGCCTGACCCACCCATCTTGCCACCTCTAGAAGAAGTGGACATCATAAAATTTGTAGATAAAATGGATCTGAACTTAAAACCCATTTATACAAATAGCGGATGAAGTTGCAAAACAGTAGCATACCGGGCTAAGTTCTCCCATAGTTCCAGTAGTCCAGACCTGAAGTAAAATATAAACTGATAAAAGCTCACAATTAAAAAACCATGCAAGTATCTAACCATCTGATGTTTAAATCAATTACACATCATCATTGAATAAACATGTGTGAAAGATTAAAAAACATATTTCGATTGATTAGACCTCATCTGCAGTATGAAACTCGGATAGACTGATACGTCGCTCTTCCAAGACCAAGTTTTCCTTCTTCACAAGGTCCATGACCTTCAAAAATTAGATACGGGATGAGTGTGCAATAACATTAGCTTTTTACTTTATTACAAAAAATATTTCAAGTTGGCACATAACTTACAGTTGCTCGAGTAATGCCTGGAAGACAGTAATCAGCATGCGGTGTCATAAGGGTACCTTTTTTCACCATGAACTACTTGCAAGTAAAAAGTACGTCAAATTGTTATACACCAATAAATTAATAGAGGGATTTTAAAAGATTAAAATCATGGGCTTACCATGTTTGTAGCGTTTGTTTCAGACACATAACCATCCTTGTCAAGCATAATTGCATCATCAGCATTTGCATTGTTCCCTTCTATCTGCATCATGTTAATGAATTGTCAACTTGAACCACTTACAAGTACCACCACTTACTAATTATGAATGAAACCATCTACAACCTAACAGAACCTTGACGATAGAGGCAGGGGATCAATAAATAGTGATATTTGAAAAATAAAAAGATGTTACCTTTGCGAGTATGTTGTTCAGGAGGTTGTTATGGTGAATCTTGGAATCCAAGTTCTGGCAAAAAATAAAAGGTGAACAATTGAAGTTACTGATCAAAGCTAGTCAGCGAATGAAGGCTCAACGATTTCTGTATAATGGATGATAAATTACAACCAGTGTCACTTTTCATTGCTAGTATGTTCACTTCAATGCAGTTCGTGTAAAGTCAACACAACCAATTACATGTGTTTAGGAGATAAATAATCACGTGTCTTACATTTGGTGAGTTACGACGAGTGGTGGCAGTGACCAAAGTTATACCCTTTGTATTGTCATAGACTGGTGGTTTCCACTCTGCAAGAACTGAATCAGGAAGTGCAAAAATAAAAATTAAAAATGATTGGACCAAGTGCAGTTGAAATATTTAGATCTATGTATGTCAAAAGAAATAGACCAGATAAAGAGATTAGCATACAGGAGCTGAGTCTGTAGATTTAAATATTTGTGTAAGTTATGTTATGGATCCAAACATTGTTTCAACAAACCTATTAAGGTGCATCCATAAAGATTGAAACCCGGGCTCATCCCTGAAGTAACTTTCTTGCCACGTGTCAGACTTAAACGAATGTGTGCATTGTCAAACATCCCATTCCTAATCAGTGTCTTGAATATAGCCTCCTTAACCTGGATTGAATAAATAAATTTAAGTCCGATTAAAAAGTTAAACGAGACAAATGGAAGTAAGTAAGAAAGTGCAGAACATTATAAAAAATATAAAATAAATAACCTCGTCACGAGTTGGTACATCGTTGAAAGCTAGAGCTTTAGCCGAGTCAAATAACCTGACATACAGAGTCAACATAATCTGTAATTACTGAACTTGGGGTTAAGATCGCTTTACGACTAAAGCAAATTTCTTTAGTTGCTGACCTGTCTAAATGCTCTTCAAGCTTAAACACTTTTCCCTTATAGATTCTGAGTCCTTCCCAAACTGAGTCACCACCTTGTACCACTGAGTCAAATACTGAAACCTTTAAGGTCAAAGAGAAACAATAAGAATATGGTAGTTTCATAAACCGTAGTCATTAATTATATATTTGTGTTATGGGTGTACCATTGCGCTGTCACGGGGTAACATATCATCACCAACCCAAACAAGAAGCTTTTCATTGGAAGGAACTGGAAGAGATGGTGTTGGAATCTTCAGAGATCTTGTGTGTCTTGCATGACTCTTAAGCAGGTTATAAAACGGTAAACTTTGCTCCAACGCGTCATAAAGCAACTGTGGAAAAGGCTAAAATGGGAAAAAGGAAAATTTGATGAGATTCAAAAGTGACCGAAAGTTCAAATTACATCCAATCAGATTTTAACATGTCTTTGTACTTTTATGACAAAAAAAAAAAAAAAAAAAAAAAAAGAAAAAAAAAAAAGAGAAAAATGATGGTTTTATTCAAGATTTTAATAAGTATAGTTTATCTTATCCAATGAATCATTTACAAAAATAGTGTTTCGATCAACCACATAACATACCGGACGATATTTTACTGCTTGTGAAAAGCCAGTAGATTTGTGCACACTCTTGTACCACCATGGAGCCCAAAGACCGTCAAAGGACTTTGGACCAGCTTCCCATCTGAATATATTTACAAGAGTACAAGGCATTAAACGGTTAAAATGTAAATACAAGTCGAAGAGGGCATACACATCACATTATAATTAGTATACATGAACTTTAATAATCACATATATTGGCTTGAATAATATTAGTAGTGTTATAGTTCTATATAGAACTTCAACAAGTATTATGCCACTATATAGAACTTCAACATACTTGAGCATCGAATCCTGAAATGGAATGTCAAGATCTTCACAAAGATTACGTAAAGCAGCCTGCAGACGAAGTAAAAAAGTAAACATACAGTATGCATAAAAAATTGCAAGTGATAAAAATGACTGATATGATGCATAGAATTTATCATAACAAATTGAGAAAGTAAAAAAATTATGGATGTTTTGAAAACCTCAGGATCTTCTTGAAGTTGAGCAGCATCAATAATAGGAGGGGGCTTCCCTGCTGCACAAAGTTCGCTGTATACAGAAACCAGGTCTGCCAACCCGAGTTCATGGAATGATGATGGGATAACCTTGTCAAACGATTGCTGGTAACAAATAAAATAATATCGATTTTGAAATTTGAAAACTGTTTGTTTGACTCTCAAAGTTTACATTAGACACTTGTTATGGAACAAGAGAAGTGAGTTTAAGAAAAAAGCAAAACATACCAACATATCAAGTGGATTTCGTATTAAAATGAAGTGCTTTCCTTTCTTTATTAACGCATCACTTAAACCAGGCAGGTGGTTTTTCGCCATATGCTGCATCAAAAAATGTCGTGGCCTTGTAAAAATGGAATATATATTCAAGTATGCAACCGTCAAACATCAACTACAAAAACTGAAATAAATTTATAAATAGAAATTTGTTAGTACCTTACAAAAGCGATACTTCTTTATGCCCGGACCATAAATAATGTTGTCCACAATCTTATTTCCATCAGACTCCTGGGCATTTCAAGAACAATATAAATCATTATGAGAGCATAATGGGCTAAGGACTTCATAATCAGCAGAACGCTCAACGCCTACATTGCGGCAAGATGTGTTCTGGTGACTGGACCCTTACTGTTTTTTTGTGGTGATATATATATATATATATATAGAGGGAAGGATCCATAGGGAAGCTTCAAATCTTGGAGAAGGAGGGAAGCAAATCTTAGCCCTTGATTTTTTCATAAAACGACGTTTTAAAAATTCATTTGTGATGATAGAAAAGAGGTGGATCATAAAAATACAAAGGATCTTTTCCGAAAACTCGCATACCTTTTTATTTACACATAGTCATTAATGTTTTACATCACATACTATTAATCTATTATGATCATTGTTTAACTCTGTAACCTGACAACCTATTAACCAGTTTTCTTGATAACCTGGTGTCCATTTTCTTGATGACATGTCGTCCAGGTGGAGCCCCCATGTTTTTTATGATATGGCGCCCACATGACATTTCCCCTGATGACATGGCATCCAAGTGGCTCCCACGTGACATTTTGAACTCACTGGTATATCAAATTTACCATATTGGGAAAACAAATTTCAAACATTAATGATCATATGTGTAAAAATAAAAGTAAGTTCAAGACATTTAGTTAGCGTTTTTGTGACTTCAACCCTTATTTTCAGATAGTAGGTAATATTCTCATTTTTTGTGGGGTTTCACAATTCACAAACTTTCAAAAAAGGGTTTTACTCACGACAACTGTTATCAAAAACATAAACTAACTTCATTAAATATTTTAGTTATCAATTTCAGCTAAGCATATGATTTTGCACTCAAAATGTCTTCTATCTTAATCAAAACTTGACATTAAATAGCTAGATAGCATATATAGTGCAACTTAAAGTATATATACTTACCATTTTAGAAACTAGTTCTTCTCTATATGGCCTATCAACCCCTGTTACCTTTACATAGTGTGCATACAGAGGTTCATCAAGCACTTCTGTATCATCCCTCTGAAAAACAATATACATAACGACAACGACATCGATTAATCTATCAAATCAAGTCTGCAAATATATATCATCTAATAAACAAATCATTGTAAACATAATCTGTTCTGATTACTCATCAAATAGTTTGCTAGGAAATGCATTATGGAGTCACAATTAATTTCTAATAAAAAACAAATTTTGGTGTGTCCATTATTTATTTCTGGAAGATGATAACGACAGTCCCATTGCATATGAATTTTATGCTTAAAATAGTTGTACTTTATGGTTACAAATTCTAAATGTTTGGTAGTTATCTGTTAATGTACCACCTCAAATGTATTATATCTTTCTTTTATGGCCAACCTTAACCTTAAGAGCTGTTATTAACAAAAGGTTTTTCTTTTCGTCTGGAAATCACAAAAGTTGTTTTCACCAAAAGTGGATGTGTTTTATTTAGAAAACATTATATATACCTGAAAAACAAAAAAATTATTCAAATATGAGTTTTTTTTAAAAGATATTATTGAAAATATATTACTTATCTATTTTATAACTACAGTTTTCAAAACGCTCTTTTATAGTTTGCAACAACTTTTTTTTTTTTTTGTAAATATAGAAAAATCTATGGGAAATTTAAAAAAATACCCCAAAAAAATAAGAAATAAAAAATTTTGCCCCAAAAATTCGAAACTATACAAATATACCCTATCCGGTCGCAAGTCAATTCATGACTTGCGACCCGTAAACTTGCGACCCCGACTCCGTAGTTTGCGACCCCTACTTCATAGTTTGCGACCGGAGTACTAACCTTGCGACCCGTTTAACCCGTTGATCAAGTGAGTTGCGACCCGAGACCTTGTATTTTGCGACCGGCTAGAAATCTTGCGACCGCCAAAAAAACCTTGCGACCCGGCCTTAGTTTTGACTTACGTTGACTTTCATTTTTTTGTAATTTTGTGTTAAGTTTCTTGCAAACTTTGAAAAGTCATATCTTTTGGCTTATAACTCCGATTAAGTCACCGTTTTTTTTTTGAATTTGTGTATTTTTTCGAGATCTATCCGTTGGCAAACATCCAAAGGCAGTTTGTTCCAAAAAAATTTCGAAATTCGACATTCTTGACCTTCAATTTTAACATTTTACGTTAATTTTTACTTTTAAACGCACTTTAACCGCTCATAACTTGTTATAAACAATTCTGATTTGAAATTCGTAAAATTTACGATCAATCTGAAGAGTAAACAAACATTAACCCTCAATCAATTTTGAAAAAATTGATTTTTGACTTTTTTCAAAAAAATGGTGACTTAATCAGAGTTACAAGTCTTAATATATGACTTTTCAAAGTTTACAAGACATAAGATATGACTTTTCAAAGTTTCCAAATTTAACACAATTTACAAAAAAAAAAAAAAAGTCAACATAAGTCAACGGTCGCAAATCAAAGACTCGAGTCGCAAATCCCGGCTTGGCGGTCGCAAGGTCCGGGTACACGATCAAAATTTGGGTCGCAAGACACTGGTCACATGGTCGCATGTCCGGAGTCGTGGTCGCAAGGGTATGGGTCACAAGTCACATTTGGACTTGCGACCGGATAGGGTATATTTGTATAGTTTCGAATTTTTGGGGCAAAATTTTTTATTTCTTTTTTTTTTGGGGGCATTTTTTTAAATTTCTCAAAATCTATGTTTTCTAAACTGAAAATAAAAACATTTGAACACGTTTTCAGAACTTCCATTACTTTTCTAAGATAAAAAAACTAGTTTCATATATATAAGAAAGGGAGAATTACATATATATCCCTATGAAACTTGAAAGTTACATATATATCCAAAATGCATATTATAATGCTTTTTAAGCATGCTCTGAATACACATGTAATTTTCAACTTTTTCAGAAACATAAATGAAATTCACTCACAAAACTCCCCATGGACCATCTCCCAGGCTCAAATCACTATCAACATATATGTAATTAATTAATCCTAAATAATAAGCAAGAAATGGACCATTTCCCAGGCTCAAATCACTATCATCAATTAATCAATCCTAAATAATAAGCAAAAAAAGTAAGGGAAGATTGAATCGTATGTTTTCGTTCTCATTATGATCACCGAAAGTAAGCTTTGAGTTAGTTTTGTTCCATTTTTTATCATAAGAAGCGAACGTGTTTTTACTCGTGTAACTTAATGAACAAAGTGTGTTATTGTGTCATTTAAAAAATAATACTCCGTAATCTAATATCCAAAAAGGAAAGCTAAACCAAAAATCCTATTGCGTTATCTGCTACATTAAATCATAAAAGGAAAGAAATAAAATCCAACACAAGATGATCAACAAATTTCAAGAGAGATCATAGACATGTTTAACTTTCCAAACTTCAGTATTGCCAGTTGTCAACGTTTTACAAAACTTCTAAAATGAACCTTCAATTCGAAAACACAAACAAAAGAAATATGATTGAAGAAGATTAATGAATTACCTGAGCAAAAGAGTACATAAGACTAGTGCTTAAAGATCTGGGAGAAGACCATGAATGGATCACCTCTGTTTCAATCTCTTCAGCCATTTTTCAACTCCAAATTCACAACATTATAATCAATATAAATTTGTAGAGAAACCCTGAGTTAGGTAGACAGCTGCCGTATGTATGTGAAATTGTGTCAGCAAGTTTCAATTTGCAAATTTTAGTATAAATGATTACTCAATTCATAACTTGCAACAAAAGATTCCGTGTTCAAATGGAAGTGTCTGTCTGTATTTTTTTTTAAACACATCGAATAATCATAAAGTTTAAATGGGTCCACTGAACTAGTAACATAAAATAACATGATATAATTATTATAAAATTCTTTTCACCCGCGTATTCCGGAGGTTTTTAAAGTTCTTATCTTCCTAAATGAATAGATTAATCATTAAATGTCAACATCTAGAAAGTCCAATCTATTAATATTGATGAAAATTAATTATTTTGGTGGTGATATTGGACTGACAGTTATATTACGCGACATCTTAATATAGATGGGAGGAGTGCGGGGCTGAGCCTGCATGTTTTATGTTCTTCCTCAGTCTTCCCTCCAGTAAAATGTCGATAAGGAATAGCCAATTATAAAAGTGGTAAAGTGGCACAGAATGAAAGCACTCGTATGCTATCAAAGTAGAGATATACAATCATCTATTTTATTTATGGTGGTTGATACATCCATTTTACTAATTTTAGTTTATAGATTTTTCTAAATCTTATCTACCAGAATTCACTTTAAATATTTGATTATAATCAAAATCAAAAGTATGTACCACAATAGGATAAGGTTTGTGTGATAACACTATAAAACTACTAACTGAAAGAAATAAAATTATTTAAATTTGAATAATACAAATATATAAATTTTTAAAGTTGGTATTTTCTCTCTATATATATATTAAATACAGTATCAAGTATATATAGAGATGGATGGATGCAGATTCATATAAGGGGAAAGATCATAGATGCAGAGATTCACAAAACAAAGATGACCTGTAAACATATGCATTTTATATAAGAAAGTTTTTATTTTATAACTTTATTAGATTAGATCCTTCCTATTTTATAACAAAAGTATATAAAATCAGATGTTGCAATTAAATTATCAAATAAACTCAATGGATTAAAGAATCTAGCTATATACAAAATAAATAAAGGGTATGGCCTAGTATGTGATAAGATGAGATTATTATCACAACTTTTATCTAATGACAAAAGATGTTCAACAAATCCTATCAATCAACTTCAACTTCAATTTTGAATAAAGAGGAAGTCACTTCTCTATCTCTATCTCTATGAGAGTTTAAGTGGATGTTCTTATTTCGTTTATGGAAATTTTAAAAGGTTAATAAGGTAATCATTATCAGTATATTTTTATTAAATTAAAAAATAATATTAATAAGCCAACTTGGTAATTGGCATCACCTCTTTGAAGCAAAATTAATCTTTAAAATACTCTCTTTTTTTTATTATTATTTTTTTTAATCTTTAAGCATACATGACGTTTTCTTTTAATAAAAAGGTGATAACAAGTTTATTTTTTATTTTTATTTTTTTGTTATCATCATCGAAGTGTATACCTAAAAAGTTGATAAAGTATACAATTTGACAAGGGAAACACTCATTAATACTTTTTTTTTATCATTCATAATGTTATTATTTAGTATTTTGAATGTTGCTGATATACCTTGTAGAGTTATTAAGCTAATTTAGCAAGTGTTCACTAATTCTACCATATGAAATTTGTGCAAAACAATGTATTTATTTTCTATATACTCTGGTAAACTAGAACACTAAGACACCACATCTCACTCAATGCCATTATTTATTATACTACATTGTATGTATTAATATTTAGCAAAGCTAAATACTATTCTTTTCAATTATATATATATATATTAACATTTAGCTGCTAAATGTATTATTTTTTCAATAGTTGATGAATATTATATTTACCTTTGCAAAAAAAAAATTCTTCTTTTAAATGGTATAAAAAAAGTTGTAGTTTTTCTAAAATTTAATTATGAAAGTCATACAATCAAACAAGCTTTTATGGAACAATTTAGACTCACTCAAACTCATAAACAACTCATACAATACAATATAATGTATTGTATTAATTAGTCAAAATCCATAATAAATATCACTAATTATACCTTCTAATAGTAATTCATAATCACAAATCTTCTCTTTAACCCTTTTAAGGGTTTAACTACCATACTTAATGTTTTAAAAGTCTTAAGATGGATAACTAAGTTGATATCCCTATCATTAATTACATAATTATAGAAATTAATAAAATCAAATCAATATATACCTATTTACTTCTTTTAATTATACCTTACATGTTCATATTTATATTTTATATTTATTTAAATTTAAAACTAAATAACAAATAAAATCAAAATTTTGATCATTTAAATTTTAATTTATAAATATATATTATAAAGTGCTTGCACATATATTAAAAGCTTAAACTTAAAAAATAAATAAGTTGTCATTCTATCACCATTATTATTCATAACTATTATGATAACATCAAATATAAAAGAATGATATCATATAAATAAAAAGTAATAATGTAATTTAATATAACCATAATTACTACTCGGATCATCATTGTAGATCATTAAACATTTTCTATTATTCACTATCGCATTGGGCGGTCTCTGACTAGCATAATTATAAATCGTCAAATTTATTGTAATTCCTTTATTTTAATTAATTACAAATTTTAATTGATTCTCTAACATATTAAAATCAAATGCTTGCCAACAGTTAATTTGGTTGTTCTTAATTGCTTATTTCTTTGATCATATTAATATAAACATGGTGATCCAAATAAATAAATGGATAATGATAAATTCAATATTATTTTTGATAAATTCACCACAAAAATGCATTAAAAGTTATACTGTACAGTCTATTAGTACGTATTATTAGTGAATTTATTAAAGCGGAAAGTGAATTTACTACCGTTCTAAATAAATACGTCTTCATTGGTTAATAAAGAAAATTAGGAAATAATAATTCTTAGACCAATCATGAACGACACGACACAAGAGAAGAGGCCCACCAGTTGATGTTAGCTTCGTAACTTTAAATCCTAAAGTAACCGCATGAAGTGGAATGAGATGAAAGTCTTCTATAAATCCTAAATACCACTTTATAAATTGGGTGAAATCCTTCAACTGATCGTTGTATTCTTACCTACTTGTTGAGAATCCTTAATTTGTACAATTTTCTCATATCACTTGCAGACTCGCGTACATTTTCTCATATCACTTGCAGACCTGCATATAGCAGTGGGGATTATTTTGCGTAATATAAACAAGTGAATACATGTAGATGTTTAGTGATCCGGGTTACATGTTCTCTGAACTCATCTTCGTATCTATAATTATAATTGGATTATGTGTTGAATGTAAAAATAATCAGGTATAATTTATTATGGTTTAATTTTAATAATCATGGATCATAAGTGGATATTGGATTGAGTATATTTACTTGGAACCTTTTCGTAAATATGGTATGATACGAAATTATGTAGTATAAATAGAAAAGAATGTGCCTGCTTTAAATTAGGGTATAATTGTAACTTTAATTACTGTTTTGAAATTTTAAAACTATAGAAATACATCTTGGATAATTAAAAGATATTTAGAGGTTTCTTTCTTAAACTCTTTTTTCAGTAAAAGTATTTTTTATATATATATTTGGAACTATCTATATATATAATTGTCAGTTATGAACTGTAACATTTTTTTTCATTTACTGAAAACCTTTTTTTTTTCTTTTGTTTTTAGAATCCTATAATTTACACTAAATATATGTAAACTCAAAGTAAATTTATAATATATATAGATAATAGGTTGTTGGTTTTATTTATATTTTTTTAATAATTTACTTATTATTCTTATCATTATGTTTAAAAGTAATAAATTAATTATTATATAAATAAATAAATGATGAATTTGAGATTTACTTAACAAAAGTATTAAAATTACCTCAATGTAGGAATTCAAAAGTAATTAAGTATATTAAAAAGTTTGTAAATCAAATCATGTGAATGAAAATGTAAACATGAAATTGAAATATCGATAAAATAGATCGAACAAAATCTATAGTAGATAAATGAGTCAAATCATGTCAACGAAAATGTAACATGAAATCAAAGTATCAACATAATAGATTGAACAAAATTTAAAGTAGATAAATGGTGATAGATGATTATGATATGTGTTAGTGTGTATTAATATTATACGGAGTACTTAGTGTAAACTCTTTTCAACTCTGTCATTAAAATGTGTAAAATATTTAATTTAACATTATTTATCAGCTCATTGTGTATCAAAATTGATGTAAGAATATTCAGATACGAGTTAACTCAAAATTTATATAAACTTAAAATTATATGATTTTCGAGTAGTATTATGATGATAATATATTTTATATTTTATTCTTTAATTATTTGATTGTTTTATATGTTAACTTCTACGAAGTATTATGTAAGTGTATACACTTACATTATAGAATATATAACTCGATTTAAAAAATGTTGGATAAACAACGACTAATATTTAATTCAATTTAATAAAGAATGTAGATTTAACGATTTCATTACCACGCGTGGAGTAAAAGTCCCTTCACAATGTAGCTATATACTCATGCAACGAAACGGGAGTTTGAATCCCCTCATAGAAGACATTTCTGATCGAGAGGTAGAGATTTCTTAAGTATTCTCCGAACTTTTTTTGTTGTTGCAATATGTGTATTTCTTGAACAAATGAGTTTTTTTATTTTTTATTTTAATCAGTGGAGTGAATATTATTTTATAGACAAAAGTTGTCAAAATATGATACGACAACTAAAAAGGTTCACTGATACTATTTTTTTTTTTTTCTTTTTGTACATATGGGATGACCTTACATATTTGTGTACCACTATATCCAGGACGATTGGTTTTTTCGAAAGAAATATTTTAAAATGAGATAACAATTAAAGCTTCATCAAACACTTTTATAATATTGTTTGATGATTTACAATGAGGCACTGTTTTATTGAAAACCAAGTATAATCCGTATGATTGAACAGATTTTACACTAATTATACGTTGAAAAGATCTCTATTTTACCATTTGAAATTATTAAAGTCAGGGGCGAAAGTAAAATATCATGATCAAGGGGTAAAAATTTTAAAAAGTTAAAATGTAACTTGTAAAATTTTAAAACTTTAAAATATGTATATATCTATACTACTTTATAATACATATACTCCTTTTTAAAATCCTAAGAATTTAAGACTAAGTAAAATGGATCCTCACCATTCATTTAAACTACAATTGATCTTAACCATCTATTTTCTATCTTTCTTTTTTTACCCTACCTATAAAAACTACCAACCAACACATACACACACTAAACACCTAAAATTACACACACATCTCCCCTATATCTCTCAACGGGATGACCACAAAAGCACACCCAAAAGGCAAAAATAAGATACTTACACAACATAAACACACATAATATTATTGCCGCTGTCTCATTGCGCGGGTATTAGACTAGTATGTATGTAAGTATATTTAAGCTGTAATGCATAATCTGTTTGCAGTTGAGTATTATATGAACTATTAAGTTGTAATCTAATAGATAGATTGATCGCTTGTATTAGGTTAGTTAGTGGTTAATAACTGAATTGTAATTTCTTTGAAAGGCTAATTGCTGAAGAGCTTGTAATTTGGATTATGATGTTTCACTAGGTGTTTGGTTCATGTTTTTCTTTAAAAGCTGATGTAATTATAGAGTTATGTACTATTTGAAGGCGCAAAGGATTCAGCCTTTTCAACTTGTATAAAACTTTGCAATGTATTGCTTTGGGCAAATTCTTAGGAAATGAGTTAGCTGTTAGCCATGTAACTTAATAATTTGTTTTTTGCTTGTGGATTAACTAGCACAGTGGACAGTCAAACTAAGGTCAGACTTGATAAGGTATACCTTTACACAAGGTCTAGTTTTTGTTATATACAGATGTCTGCCTTCTAGTGTTCTGTAGAGAGATTAATGTGTGAAACCAGGCTTGTTATGATGTGAAGAATGATATCAAGATCTACTGAAATCACAAGGGTTTTAGATTTTTTGTGTCCAAATGTGCAATTGTTGAACTAAATCCATTACATACTTTCTTTGATCACGATGAAGACCTGATCATTATATCCATTCAAAATACATTTTATGGATCCCAAGTCAGCGATATTATGCATACATTTAATAGAAAGACAAACGCTCACTAGCACAGTAGTACTGTGTCTTTAACCAACTGTAATATAAATAAAGGTGGGAGTAAAAGTGATTGGACTTATTTGTTCCATTTATGGTTTGTAAAATGTGGGCTCCAAGTCTTCTTTGCCTGCTACATAGTCATTATGTGATTCACTTGTGCATATAGTATTATGGTTGTTCAATTTGATATTGACTGTTCGATAAGTCACTATCTTTCACGTACGTGGTAGATTCATTATTGATTTGCAGAATGCTTCCAATCACCTCCATGGAGATTGCTTTGTTAGCCATATTGCTATAGAATTTCGTAACTTTGATCTTTCTAGATGTGATATTGTTAATGGCTTTCACTGCCCAAACAACAATTTGCTAGATGATAGTAATATGAAAATTACTAGTGCTGCATGAAAACATATTTATAATAGTATGTTACTATCTAAGTTTTTTTAAGATGTTCAGTGACAAAATTTATGGAAGGTATGTAGCTTTATGTTGAGAATATTGCTGGGCGTATACGACATTCTCCTTCTACAGTAATTTCTTGTGATTATTTAATTAAGTGGTATTTGCTTTTAGACAGGTGTTGGCGGGGTTTGCATGATGAGTATTGAGTAGCAAAAGGAGAGATGATCAACATCCATCCTTCATAAACTTTATATCTTGCTTTATGAATGAAAATTCTTTCTGGCTAAACATTATGCGGATTGCACCTGTAAAGTCCATTTGATTCACCTTTTTTTATCAGTTCTGTGTAGAGGTGCTTTTTCAGTGCATTTATATGGAAACGGGTAAACTAGGTAGTAATTTAATAACATGTCAAACATATTTAATGTAGAAGGATAACTAATGAAATGGGTCAAATGAATCAAAGCCATAGAACGGGTTAAGCGTGTCAAAACTCTCCTAACTTGTATTTAAATGCTTACAATGTCATAAATCGTCTATTCGAGATATATTACTTTTTAACGTAAGAATATAGATTTTGTAATCATACTTAATACATTAATTATTTACAAAATAAAATGAAGATGGTCGAGAAGACGTTGGTGGGTCAGCTGAGTTCCACCTGACATGTTTTGACCCAATTATCCATTTTGAAATGAACTCCTTACCCAACTTACCCGTGTTTATACATCTAGTTTTTTGTCTTCTGGACTGCCTTTAATTATTATTATTATTATTTCATTTTTTACTTTTATATATTTTACTTTATTACATTTTCAGGATTTTATTTTAAACTGTGGGGGTTTATCATCGGCTTTCATGTTTGTGATAAGTTACGACTGCAAAAATCCGGGGCCAATATTTAGCAGGTAGCTGGACATTTCTATTTCTAGTAGCATCAGCTTGTTTAGCTTGATCTCATGTTAGTTAACACAGAGCTGAAAAACTGAAGACTCAATTTGAACATCTGTATGTGGTGGTCATCCTTCCAACAAAGGAGCAGAATGATTCCTACGTACGCTCTTATTTTAGGTGATTACACACAACTGTCACACACTCGTATATCTCACATAATTGGCTCTAAATGATTACTGGAAACATGCAAGTGATATTTTTTTATTCAGATATGGTATGGCTATCGGTAGGCCAACCTTTGTATCAGCAATGGATCCAGAAATGGGCTTCGAGAAGATTGTTAGAATAGCACATGCTCGTGGTGGTAAGTTTCCATACTTAAAAATGAGTGGCCATTTTAACCCAGTTATTTATGGATGGGTTGATGCTGGTTATGCTTCATCTCTTACTTATTTAAAAGGTATACAAAAGTAGCTTAAAAGGAAATGGGTTCAATGGGTCGGAAGTCACAAAAATGTATCTTAATGCTTAAAACTTCTAAGTTTATTTGTTTGAAGAATAAGATTATATAAAAGATCAATAAAACTTTGGAAAAAGTATGTTCCAGGTCAATGTGATCCAGAACATTTCTACTTGTACAAAAAAGTGTCCATTTTGACCCATTATATAACTCGACCAACACACCCATTTTCTTACCTCTATTTAAAACTTGCATTGTAGACCCTTTAAATATTCTGTATCACAATTTTTTTTCTCTGTATTACAGTTTGCAAGCGGCAGGATGCTGTATCCAAATTGAAAGCTGAGGTAAGCTTCTATCCTGTTCTTTCTTTTCCTTTTCATTGTTTTACAGAGGAATATTCTTACCAAAGTCCAAAGGTGGTAACTTTGACCCATTTACTTATGAATGGGTCGATTAAGGGTAGATTATATCTCAAACGCGGCAAATGGTTAAAATTAAGAAAACAGTAAAAAGGAAATGGGACAAATGATTCAAAGTATATTTTAAAATCCGTATAACACACTAAATTTCCTGTTAAAAAAAATTAGATTTCTATTGTAGTCATATGTTATATAAAACCATGTTTAACATACAAAGTTTGTATCTAAAGTTATTGAAAAATTCTGGACAGAAAGTGTTCTGGGTTAACCAAGCCCATTTCAACGGGTACAAAAATTGCCCATTTTGACCCCTCCCCTAACCGGCCCATTTTTTTTTTGGCACTGATTGTTACATTCTTTTCCCCTGTAAGGAGAGGTCGGTCCAAGGCATGAATGTGTTTCTCAAAGTGGTATCCTCTATCCCCATGTTGAGACTGATGATGTTAATGAGGGTATTAAATCACTTCGTTTTTTACCTTCAATTTATTTTAGCATCAAATGTCAATTTCAAGTAGTTATGTGCTTTGAAATATTAGAAGAGGTGGCAAAATGGTGAAACCAATTGGTTAATCAGTTATGCTTTATCTACATCCGTTCAAACACATTAGCTTAAAAGGAAATGTGTCACGGTTGAAAGTCACTGAGAGTGTAATTTCAATTCGTAATTACTAAATCTTTCTATTCAAAAGAGGTTATTATTGTAATAATATAGTTTTTGTAATATACCTACCACTTGTTAATAAATAGTTGGATAAAAAGTGTTTTGGGTCAACCTAATCCGCTTCTAAAGTTATCTGTTTTCACCCGTTACACAACCCACCCGACCATCTCATTTTGCCACCTCTAGATATTGCTTTACCATATTTGAAATTCTTCCGTTGATCTCTTTTATGGCCACAGTTAATTCAAACCAGAGGATTAATCAAGCAATTGCTAAAGCATCAAAGGAAAACATCCTGGAGTACAATGACAATTCATCAGAAAAAGCGGAGATGATTTCAAGATTTTTCAGAGATGGCAAGTTCTTCCTCAGCGCCAGAATCAGTTGATTGAAATATGCTTTATGTTTTGCATGCTAACAAGTGTATGTAATAGTTTAGTTTTAGCTTAATGCGTCAAATATCGCATTCATTAAGATCATACTCACACATTGTCCTTGATAAATGTTATATCGAACATGATATACAGATAAAAAGATTCAGATTTACAGCATTTGATTTCTTTCATAAACAAAAATAGTAAAACAGTTGGTAATAACATAGTATCTCACTATCATCTTCAGCTGCTTAATGCATAGACTTTTTCTAATATACTGTTGAAGAGATGATACCATTCGGGTCTCTGAATTTCATGCAAGAAGACAATAATTTGAAACGCTAGTTTCCTAAGCTTCCTTTGATATATGCATAAGTATCATTTTAACCTTAATAGTATTTCCTCACTTCAATTGTTATTTTTGCGTCTTATAAGTAAATTGCACAGGATCCAATCTGCTTACAATTTGTATATTCTATAACATTAAATTATTTTGCATTGGAAATAAATATTGAGCTAAGTGCATAAGTTTCTCAAGGTATTATCTCTTAATGTCAATCATTCATGTCTAAGTATAGTAACTTAACCTTTTAAGTTTTTTTTTTTTTCAGTTTCTTTTACGTATCTTCTATATATTTATCGAAAATAGGGTTTTGACTACGGTACACAGTGTTTCGGAATTTTAATTTGGACATCTTTATTTACTTGTTTCTTTAGCATGTTTTTTTATCAGAATTTTATTAATTGGTGATGTTGCTGTTAAATACGATTTTTTATTACTATATTATGTGTATATAGAAGATATATAGAACTTGTATTCATCGTTTATATGCGGTTATGTATATATAGATAAAGATATGTTGCTGCTATCAACATGTGCTTCTTATCAATGGGTAAACTAGCAATATCCATACTTTATCACCCAGCAAGAAATGATGTTATAATGTTTTGTATTTTGTACATAGACATTTTTTTTTAATATATCTATAATAATCAAGAAACGATTTATTAGACTTTTGTCTGCTGTATTATAATAACTAGCTTTGGTGAGTAGATCAAAGAACGCATAAGATTAAGGTTCTTTTAAGTATAAATGCCTACTGAGATTAAGACTCATCAATAAAAGACAGAGACTATGATCTTAAATTCTCCAACATAACAAATAGGAATGAGACAACGAATGTGACCTTGAAGTTTCATAGTCAGATTTTAAGACTAGTGGCATTGTGATATGTCATGTACAGTTGAGAACATAAAACCACAAGTAGTTTACAGTTTTTTGTTGGCAAAACAAAGTGCACACACTCACTTATTAATTGATGAGTTTTTATTATGTTTTTACTTGAGCATAACTTATTTGGCATTGATGATGGGTCTTTATCCCAGTTAGCATTTTGGAACATTTTTTGAAAGTCAGAAATAGAATATTAATTTATTACATCTTGGCATTGATGTCACTTCTTGTTGTTTTGATAAAGTTTTGTGTCAATAAGATGTTAAAACCTTATTAGAAATTCTTATTTTCTTTTCTTTTTTCTCAAACACTATAACACGAAAACTCTCACTTTCTTTTCCCTTTCTTTGTAAGACCAAAATTAAAATTCAATATATTTTCTTCTTTTCTTTCCTATCTTTTTAATTTTTATTCTTTTATTTTCTTTCTACTAAAAACTCTAAAGCACAACGTAAAAAAAGATAAGAGATATTCACGTCGAACACAATTATTATTATTATTGCTATTCTTATTTTATCTTATAACTTACAATATATTATATATATATTATTAGATAGATAGGTTTTCCATAATAAATGAGGAATTAGGAAGGAAAAATGTCCATAATATAATCTTTCTTTGTTAAAATGGAAAGAGAAATTAAATAATTAGATTTGTATGAATCTATGATAATCTTAGAAAGAGACGCTACTTTCTTTTCAAAGTGAACAAAATATTCCGCTAATACCAAAAATAGGTTCACAACAAACCCTCTCTAGTCTTTACAATCCAAATTCGGAAACAGTTTTGTTTCGGGTCATTCCAACATCAACCGATTACCCGAACAAAGCGGGTCATAAAAATATTCATTTTTCTATAACAAGGTCCGACAAAATTCTCCCCCTTTTTCTTCTCTCTCTTTTACTCTGCAACAAGTCGTATGTTAGGTTAAAAATTCATCTCTAATTTACTGATCAACATCTTTTTATTCAAATTCAAACGATTAATTAAGGTAATTGTACTGCGATCACCACTAATTATTGATTATTTGTACTTAATTTGTGTTTCATCATCTCAATTTGTAGAATTTTGGATTTAGGGTTTTTGTGTAATTGAAATGAAATTGTTTCAAGAACTGTGCTTTAGTTAATTTAGTTCTGAAATGAATGATTTTTTTGTTATATTTAGATTATAGATTTGCTTGTATGATGATTAAAATGTTCAATTTTGGGTTTTATGTAATTGGGGGTTTATGGTTATGATACTTGTTGAGTTGCAATGTGATTTTAAGAGTTGATGATTATATGTGAGTTAAGTTCTGTATTAAAATTATTTGTATCTGTGCATAGAGTTCAATTTTAATACCATCATTATTCTATTTGGAATGCAGGAGTAACATTTTCTAGCATCATCAATGTGATATACCAGTATATACAAATTTTGTATATATATCGAGATTAATTAGATTTTATTGTGATTTAGTTTAATCTTGTGAACTGAAATGGTACATTACTTATACTTGATTTTGTGAGATCCTTTCAAGTACTTTACTGCAGATTCAGTATATCGTTTAAACATAGTCTCTTTGACCTCATTTAAAACTTGGCTATAGTGTTTATATGTTGGTACCCATCAGAATGTTACTGTGAATGGTTATGATTAATCTTGTCTTGTTAAATGTGACAACACTTTCCATTATTGAATTTCGTATATCTAATGCGCGTCTATTATATTGTGGAAATTTTCAACGCTAAACTTGCTGGTTTTCGTAATGATATTAAATTGGGTGAAATTAATATTTTTCTGTACAGGAGACTAAATTTTGAATTGTTGCATTCACAAAGATTGAAGCTAGGGAATATGATAGGGCTTGAGTAGATGATTATGCATCACAACTCAATAGGTGATATTGATCAAGTGTATGGAATTGTGACATTGTGTTGTGAAGTATATCATATATTGAAGCCAACAGGATAAAGATGAATTTACAAACGCACATGACCGGGCAGTTTTCCGGGCGGGTGCCCAATCAGGCTGGGACTTCATTGCCTACCATGTCGCATCAACAGAACATGATGCAAAATCCAGGAGGTCAGCGCAATACACTCAATATGGAGCCTGGTTTCGTGAAGGCACGTCGATTCATACAAGAGAGGATGTAAGACTTCTTAATCGCTTACATGTTTTTGTATGTCCAGTTATTGATATTTCGAGTGGCAGTCTGCACAGGTCGGTTCATCCCCAATTTTATAACTTTTTCATAAACAGTTGGCATATCAAAATTGATTACAAAATTATACTATTTCAATAATAATCTTGTTTTTGAAAATTAATTTTCTAGGAAGTTTTAATGCTTTATGCGTTAAAAAAATATAATGTGGGTGATTTTAGACCAGTTTACTTATTAACTATTTCTATTTCATTCTACATGCTTGGCCTGTTAGATATGCATAATTCAAATCAACTCATTCATAAGTAAATGGGTTGCTGCCAACTTTAATCTATAAATATATGCACGTTCACAAGCATGCTTTGGGTGGATTCTGGAGGGGTCTGTTTTGGTGTTTGGTGTATGAACAAATGAACTGTTTAGACAAAATAGACAATCTTATTCTTAAATAATTGCATGCAGCATACTTTTGTTTGATTAGTTTGGCATGTGGCAATACTTCATTAGATGAAGTTAGATGATATTTTGCCCTTGGTCATTATATTGGTCCTTACATGATATCATTTTTTATGGTCACCTGTTTACATAAAGATTTCGATCGCTAAAACTTTGGTGTTTGATTATGGGTATATTGTATAGAATGGTATTGCACCTAGGTATTTTCTATTCTAAGTAATGGATTTTGTTTCAACCATAAAAATCATTGAACTTTTCAAAAAAGTTGATTTATGGGACGTTGGTAGTGGTAACTAACTTTCAAGATTTCTGATCCATGTAATTTGACCTGGTTACCTGGTCAAAATTGTGATGTGGCAGCTGATGTGTCAGTAACTTTGACCATTTTGACTTATGTTATATGTTGCACTGACGTGGCAATCGTGTGGTGGATGAAAACCACTTAAGTTACAAGATTACCTTAGCTCGAAAATTTCCACATGGTTTTATAGGTGAAAAAAAGTTAGTTACCTGAAATGGAAATCTGCTTATGTACTTTACATTTTTGTGCAATTTGCCAATCGTTTTTCAGGTGACTTTGATTACTTGATATATACATACATACACGAATACATACATACATGCATACGTACATACATACTAATTTTGGTTACTGTCATTTATTTTTAGCATAAGCCTTATGGAGTATTTACTATGTTCACATATAGTAACTATCAGTTTTCTTAGTGTATCACTTTCCTTCTCTCCCTACTTGTACATCTAGTTTTCGCTTCTCCATCATCATGCACATAAAGGAACAATTTTATTTGTGGTTCCTTTTAATTTCTAATCTTTGACTGTTATTTTATTTTTATTTTTTTCTGGGTTTCCATGCTTCAAATTCCAGCTTTTTGTGCTACTATTCTACAGTTATGGGTTTTAAGTTACTATTGATATTTCGAATTTGGAATCTTGTTTCTGATTTGCGTACATTGTGGAACCTATTATTCTTTTTTATTTTGGTTTACATTCACTTCTTTTGTACATTAGAGTGCTTAATTTCAGTTCCGGTTGTCTGGGCTTTCCTTTGAAACAGTATTAACTCCTAGCTAAAAAATGTTTATATTGGACAGAGTGTTGTATATGTGCAGACATCATTTTTACACCATGGATAAATTTTATATGCCTTAAAAAATTTTCATTTCTTCTTCTTCTCCAGCTATGATTTTCTAATGCAACGACAACAAACTCAAGAAATAGCTCAAAAGAAAGTGTTGGATATCGTCAAGCGCTTAGAAGAAGGCCTTTTTAAAACGGCTACTTCGAAGGTTCCTTTCTTTTCTAATTTTGTGAACCTTATATATCTGAGTATCTAAATATAAGTTTCGTTTCTTACTTTCAGGAGGAATATATGAACTTGGAAACATTGGAAACCCGGTTACATTTTTTGATAAAACGTCTCCCCTTGAATAATAATAACAATCAACTGTATCAGCAGCACGGTGATACCTCGGTTGCTATGGGAACAATGATTCCTACTCCGGGTGTTTCTCAAAGTGGGAATTCAAGCTTAAATCTTCCATCGTCTGTCGATCACTCATTTGGGGCAGGAAATGGCAGTAATGCCATGGTCTCGGCTGTCAATTCCGGAAACTTTATTCTGAATACCAACGGGCCTTCCGGTGGAATGCATAATGGTTCTTTCCCCTCATCTGATGGTATTTATATGTCTTAGTTTATGATAAATTTATTAATAGTTGCATTTTCAACATGCTTACTAGTGAATGGGAAGACTTGGGTTTTGTGTTATCTTAAGAAAATAAAATAGCTAAAAGGGGAACAGGTTAAATGGGTTGAAAGTTGCCGAAATTGTCATTCATGCAACCTCCAAAATTGTTTTATTTAAGGACTTAGATTATAAGTTTAATAATATTATTTTCTTAATCATCAATCAGGATAAGTTTTTTTCATAAAAATAGAAACTCTAAAAGTATTTGTTGGGCAAACCAACCTGACTCGTACTAAACTGACCCGTTTCAAAGTGAACCTCTTCTAGCCCATTAACCAACCTTCCTTACCCTCTGTTACAACTTGACCCACTTTTGCAGGAGGGTTGACCAACGGATATCAGCAGTCAACTTCCGTAAGGTCAGGTGGAAACAACTTGATCTCATCAATGGGGGCACAAAGAATGGCGAGCCAAATGATACCTACTCCTGGATTTAGTAATAATACTAGTAATAACAATAATAATGGGGTTATTTCAAGCAACCAATCTTACATGAACACGGATTCATCAAATAATGTTGTCGGGTTTTCGGGTGCGGACTCTACGATGGTGTCTCAGCCGTTGCAACAGAATCAACAGCAAGTTGGTGGTCAAAATAGTAGAATCCTCCATAGCCTTGGAAGTCATATGGGCGGGGGAATAAGATCTAGTTTGCATCAGAAATCTTATGGTTTCCAGAATGGATCAATAAACAATGGAGTAGGGATCATGAATAACAACTTACTGATAACGAATGGTTCGGGAACCTCTGAGGGATACCTGACTGCTTCTCATTATGGGAACTCCCCCCAACCGTTGCCACAGCAGCGCCAGATTTCACATGGTACTCCCAATTCCTTTACTAATATGTATGGATGTGTGTGTGTCGGTGTTTAGTTCTAATCTTTATATAATATTTATTTATACATAATTGTAGAGGTGGAAATTTTGCCCTTTTTACTTATGAATGGGTTGATTTAGTTTTTGTTATTATCAAATGGGTCAATAGAAATAATTTGACTGAAAGGGGAAGCGCTAATTGTATAAATAGGTAATGGACTATAGGTCAATTTTAATCTTTGTAACCAACTTTTTATGTATTAGAAATTATCTCGGAAGTTCCAAGTTTTGGTTTCTGGTAACTAACTTTTAAAAGCTTCTGATAACCGATCAAAAATATTTCTGGTAACTTTTGACTATGTTGGCTTTATTGTCTGATGTGGTGCTTGTATGGTCCCTGAAAACTTATCTTTTGTAAATACCTAAAATCAAGTATTTTTGAAACTTTTATGGCCAAAGTAATTTAGTTACCCCAAATAAAATCAGATCAAAGTTGGTCACCATTTTATGCAATCAGCACATGTGGTCTAATGGGTTGGAAGTAGCCAAAGTCTATATTACATGCATACAACTCATAAGTCGTTTTATTCAAAGATTTAGAGTAAAAGTATAATAATATTTATTTGATAATAATCGTCAAGACAATCGTTGTCGGTTGTCTATGTAACTAATTAGAAAATGGACCAAAAAATGTTAGCAGGTCAACACGACTGACCTGGCTTGTTTCTTTACCTGTACTGAAAAAGTCCTGTTTCAACCCATTACCCAAACCTGTACTGAAAAACTCGTCCTGTTTCCTTCTTGTGTTTAAAGATTTCATGTACTTCTCAGGTGATGGATATGGGAGTGGTTCCATTAACTCTTTAGGATCTGGCAATTTCTATGGGGCCACAACCTCCAATCCGTCAATGATAAATAATCAAAATATGAACCCTGTAAGCTTACAGGCGTTACATAAAACAAGCTCCCCCATGATGATAAATCAGTCGAACTTGCACAATAATCAGCTGACTCCTAAGTTCCAGCAACAACTTCTTCAGAGTCAAAATCTACAGAAGCAGCAAAGTCAAAGTCAGCAGAATCAACGGTTGTCATATGGCCAGTCTCATGTGATATCCGATCCTGGCAGTCAAATAAAATCCGAGCCCGGAATGCAGTCTCAAAATGAACAATTTCAGTCATCCATGGCAGCAGCCGATAACTCCTATCAGATCTCTGCAGAAAACCATAATATGTTCTTACCATCAACAGAAACTTCACAACAATCCGTTGCGGACCCACAAAATGATCTTATTCAGGGTCAATGGAAGTCAAACTTGTCCTATGATCCAAATGTTGCTCAGGAGGAATTTCATCAAATAATAACTGGGAACAACCCATCTTCAGAAGGATCTACAGCTAATAAAACAGTAACTCCTTCGAATTCTGCTAACTTAAATCGGGAATTACAGTACAAGAATCAACAAAGATGGCTTTTGTTTTTGAGGCATGCCCGGAAATGTGTCCATCCAGCTGGCAAATGCCCAGAACCGAATTGCATCACGGCTCAAAAATTATGGAATCATATGATATCGTGCAAAGATGGCGTTCAATGCAAGTATCCTCGGTGCCGTGGGACCAAACATCTACTCAATCATCATAGAAATTGTAGAGATCCAGTTTGTCCAGTTTGTGTTCCCGTAAAGCAGTTTGTGCAACTAAAAGGTGTCCCACTAATAGATTCCGTGAAAATCAGTCAATCCATGGTTGACACTTCAGAAAATTTACATCCATCTATGAAAAAGATGAAACTTGAGCAACCATCACAATCACAGTCAGTAGCTACCGAGAATGAAAATTCCACTATACCAGAAGCTTTTCAGGATGCACCTGTTGAAGAACATAAGATTAGTGAATCTTTTGTTCCAGTGAAATCTGAAGTAAATAAGGATTATATCGAAAATCTGTGTATCGAAAAACCGGAAAGTGATTCACTGGTGTCAGAGGGTGTTTCAAAGGAGTTCGTTAAGGCTGAGAAAGAGGTGGTTGAGGCCCAGCAGGAAATTGGTGCACCACCTGCACAAACTTCTGTTGGAACCAAGTCTGGTAAGCCAAAAGTAAAAGGGGTATCTATGATGGAGTTGTTTACACCAGAGCAGGTTCGGGAGCATATCATGGGTCTCAGACAATGGGTCGGCCAGGTCAGATTTTTTTGTATTTAGAGCTGGCACTGTGGGTTAGGTAATGGCTAATGGGTACTATCAGGTTGAACCTAAACACTTTTTGTGCCTTTCTTTTCTTCTTCTTTTTTTGATATAAATAGTTTTTCAAAAATAATAATAATAATAATAATAATAATAATAATAATAATAATAATAATAATAATAATACTATTCCAATATTAATCTAATTTTTCACATAAGCTGATTATGGAGGCTATGCATTAAAACAAACTTTCGGCAACTTTTGACCTTTTCCACCCGTTTGACCCGTTTTGTTTTGAGCTATTTTATGTTTAAGTTTATGCGCTTGACTCGTTAGATATAAATCTTAACCCGAATAGACCATTCTTAACTAAATGTGTCATAATTGCCACCTCTAGTATTTTCATTAGGATCTTCAATGAAGTCATTAGCACACAGGGTCATTTGAAGTGGCAAATAGGTGGACTGGGCGGGTCGGGTAATGGATCAAAAAGTTTGAGTGCGGCTTAAAACTGGTTGGATCGACCCCTGCAACTTTCTTTTTTTCCCAAAAGGGGTTCACATGGGTTGGGTGATGGGCCCAAACGGGTAATTTCTGGGTGCAGGTTGATCTAGGCATATAGCATAGACATATTTTCTTGATGGCGTAGTCCTGATAGGGAAAAAAAATAGAAGATGTGTATTCCTTCATAGAAATAGGTTATGCTTATTGTATTTTAAAATTCAAGTTATTATTATTATTGTTTTGTTTTTCTAATATCTATTATATCTTTTGTGCAGAGCAAAGCGAAGGCAGAAAAGAATCAGGCTATGGAGAATTCAATGAGTGAGAACTCTTGTCAGCTATGTGCTGTTGAAAAGCTCAGTTTTGAACCACCACCTATATATTGCACACCTTGTGGTGCTCGAATAAAAAGAAATGCTATGTATTACACTTCTGGGACCGGTGATACACGCCATTATTTCTGTATTCCCTGTTATAACGAGACTCGTGGAGACGCAATTAATGTTGATGGAACTAATATGTTGAAAGCAAAAATGGAGAAAAAGAAAAACGACGAGGAGACTGAAGAATGGGTATGCATATCTATCTTAACTATTGCATCATGATTATTTGAGGTGGCAATTTCGTCCATTTACTTATGAATGAGTCGCTGTGCATTTTGTTTTCCTAACATGTCAAACAGAAAATGCAACTTCTAGGGAGACGGGTCAAATGGTTAGAAGTCACCCAAAGTCTATTTTTATTGCATACAAACTTCTAAATCATTTCAATCAAAACTTTAGATCATCATCGTAGTCATGATCATCATCGTAGTCATATTGTTTTATAGCAAGTACTGACTTCTTTTGGTATTGTGCAGTGGGTTCAATGTGACGGATGTGAAGCTTGGCAACACCAAATATGTGCTTTATTTAATGGTCGAAGAAATGATGGAGGGCAAGCAGAGTACACTTGTCCAAACTGTTATGTAGAAGAAGTGGAAAGAGGAGAAAGGACTCCATTACCACAAAGTGCCGTTCTTGGAGCGAAGGATTTGCCTCGTACAATACTCAGTGATCACATAGAAAACCGGTTGTTTAAGAAACTAAAACATGAAAGAATGGAGAGGGCAAGGTTCCATGGCAAAAGTTATGATGAGGTGATCTTATTATCGTTTCACTTGTATTAGATTTGATCCAACTACAGTAAATTAGTGTGTTTCGAGCCAGTACTTTCAGCCCATGCACTTTAAAATGGGTTGCTTTGGATTACATTTTAATGCCAACATGTCAAAGTGTAAACTTGTGTTAAAATGAAACCCAAGGTGCTGTTTGAGTGTTTTCAACCTCCTAATTTGATTTATTCAAAATTCCAACAAATTAAATATTAATGTATTTTAATAGTGTTTGTAATCATTCATTTATTAATCTTTTCTGGAAATTGACAAAAAAGTGCAATCAGTCAACATAGCGCCACCGGATGCAGTTTGAGCTATACCAAAAATTACCCTTTCGACCTGAAACCATCTAATATGTTACCTGAATCAACCTACTCATCTGGCACCTCTACATTTGAGTATATATTGCTCTTTACATATGTTTATTTGCTTGATTGGTGCTTGTCTTACTGCCATTTAGTCCTAAAAAGGTGTCATTAATTTCATAATTCTTGTTATTATCAGGTTCCTGGAGCAGAAGCACTTGTTGTTAGAGTTGTCTCATCCGTGGATAAAAAGTTGGAAGTCAAGCAGAGATTTCTGGAAATCTTTCAAGAGGAAAATTATCCTAAAGAATTTGGGTATAAATCTAAGGTAATCAGAACAGATCGGTATTGTAAATGTATGATATGCATTATGAGGTGGCAATTTTTAGCTCATTAACTTAAGAATGGGTCAAGTCGTGTTGCCCTTTATTTCCAATGCGTCAAAGAAAAAAGCTAGCTTAAAAGGATATGGTTTCAAATGGGTTGAAAGTCCGAGTATTCGTATAAAAAGTTGTAAATTTTTATGGTTGAAGTGTAATGTATATCCATAAAACCTCCAAGATCGTATTCAATAATTAATATAATATAAATTTACTTGATCAAAATTTTTACTCTGAGTATTTGTAAAAAAGTTGTAATTACCAAAAAATGCTTTTTCTAACCCGTTACGGAACCTTTCCAAGCCACTCGTTTCGCCACCTCTTTTTTTTTTTTTAAACTTACGGTATTAACAAAAATCGTTGCATGGTTTTGTGGTTCTACCATAAGCAGTCCCTAAACTATCGTTTCTTCTTTAGGTGGTTCTGCTGTTTCAGAAAATTGAAGGAGTAGAAGTTTGTCTATTTGGCATGTATGTACAAGAGTTTGGATCAGAATGTGAGCAGCCAAATCATCGCCGTGTTTATCTCTCTTATTTAGATTCCGTTAAGTACTTTAGGCCCGAAATTAGAGCTGTGACTGGGGAAGCACTCCGTACATTTGTATATCATGAAATTCTGGTAAGCTTTTCACTTCATTTGTTCTTTAAATCTTATTTATTATTTTTCTTTTTGCTATCTTCCATTTTTCTTTGACCCAATTAAGATAAAACACTACTGAAATTAACCTGTTTATAAGTCAAAGGGTTGAAGCCACTTCTAGCTATATCAAACATATTGACTGGTAGTTTTCATTCTTCTTCCAGATCGGTTACCTAGAATACTGCAAATTACGTGGTTTCACAAGTTGCTATATATGGGCCTGCCCTCCATTAAAAGGTGAAGACTATATTTTGTATTGCCATCCTGAGATTCAGAAGACACCAAAGTCTGATAAACTAAGGGAATGGTGAGTGGTTGTAATACATGTATTATTTCAACACATTAAAGGGAGTGTTTGGATATGCATTATGAAACTGATTGTCTGACTATTGTGACTATAAATTACAATAATCAGTTTCTAGTGTTTGGCTAAAGTGATTATGGTTCTAGAAATTATTATCTAAGAACTAAATAATTTGTTCATAACAGTTGCTTTGTAAGTGATTATTTAAGAGAAAATTAAAGTTATTTATCCCTACTTTTTACCATATTTTATAGATCTTTCGCCCTCTTTTCTTATTGTTGATTATACTATCAGGGAAAAATCTAGTTGGGATTATAGTTGACAGATGGTTTTTTCTTTTTCTTTTTTGAAAAAAAAAAATCTATTCCTAAAACTCTATTGTAAGTTCTTATTATTTCAACCATATATAAAATGCCCGCTTTGGTCATTTCCTGTAGTCACTCCCATTTTCAGAATTAGTCAACAACTCTAATTTATTACAACTTAAACTGCAGGAGTGCATTCAAACATTAAGTTTTGTAACATGTTTAATTACAACTGATTATTTGATTCTGACTATTTCACATGACATAATCTGTTTCGAATCGCACATCCAAACACCTCGTTGGTAATTTTGTATCTGATTTATTATGGCGCATGAATTACGTATTGTATCAGGTATTTGGCGATGTTAAGAAAGGCTTCAAAGGAAAATATTGTGGTCGAGCTCACTAATTTGTATGACCATTTTTTTATGAACTCTGGTGAGTGTAAAGCTAAAGTAACTGCAGCTCGATTGCCATATTTCGATGGCGATTATTGGCCTGGTGCTGCAGAGGATATAATTTATCAGATTCGTCAAGAGGAAGAAGGAGGAAGACAAAACAAAAAAGGGTCAATTAAAAAAACCATTACAAAAAGAGCTCTGAAAGCCTCTGGTCAAACCGATCTTTCTGGGAATGCATCTAAAGATCTTGTGCTGATGCATAGGGTAAGTCTCTTGTACATTAGCTTGCTCCCAGAGACGAAAAAATGGGTGGGTCCGCCTGTCCGATAATGGTTCCAATCTTGTTACTCTTGTTACGCGTTTAAATGGGTTGGCTTGACCTGAAGCACTTTCGTTCCAACTTTAATTTTTATAAGTTATTGTGTCAATTATGATTACAGAAGTTATATTGTTTCATAACTATCTGAATGTTTTTTTTTTTTAATAAAATGCTTCGGGAGGTTTTATGAGTCTGAAGTATACTTCGGGTGACTCTCAACCCATTTGACACAATCCCAATTTCGTCAACATGACCTGAGTTGACCCATTTACGTGTAAATGGGTCATAATTCCCGCCTCTACTTGATCTCCTCCCCACTTCCATTCACGTTTCTGTTCACATTTTGATATGTATCTTGGTATTCTTTCATCTTCCATTTTTCTTGTATGTCTTGTTCTTGTTCATGTGGGAATACTTTATTTTTACAGCTTGGCGAAACGATTTCTCCGATGAAGGAAGATTTCATTATGGTTCACTTGCAACCCGCATGCACTCATTGCTGTCTTTTAATGGTATCTGGAAAGCATTGGGTTTGCCGTCGGTGCAAGAATTTTAAGCTATGTGAAAGGTGAGCATTATGAGCTTTAACATAGTTCTAGGTTTGTAGTTTCCTTCTATTTTCATGAACTGTAATGTAACCATATTTATAAGAGTTGCAAAACATTGGCAGGTAGGTTGGGTTAGGACGGCCTGGGTTAACCCGCAAACAGTTTCAGTCCAAAATGTTGAATTTTGTAACTAAGTAGTGTCTCAAATAATTTTTATTATTATTATTATTATTACATCAAGTGTTATGAATAAGATGATTTAAAGTTTTTATGCCTTAACAGACTCCTTGGGTGACTTTCGATCAATTTTAGGCGTTCCCCTATAAAGTAATATTTTTCGAGTTTACGCGTTTGACCCGTTAGAGATAAAACATAACCCGAGTTGACCCATTCATAAGTAAATGGGTCGAAATTGCCACCTCTACCAAATATCATTAATCAATGAATCTTGCAGGTGTCACGAAATTGAAGAAAATCTTGAAGAGGTAGATAGACATCCTATTAAGCATAGAGAAAAACATCCCCTTTATCCTGTAAGTTGCGTGTAACCTTTTTTTTTTTTTCTTTCTTTCTTCTATTAATGTCTATTTTGGTTACCGTATCATGTTATATTCTGATACTTTTTCAGGTCGAGATGAATGATATTCCTACAGACACCAAGGATGAAGACGATATTCTCGAGAGTGAGTTTTTTGATACCCGACAGGCTTTCCTGAGCCTTTGCCAAGGAAATCATTATCAGTATGATACTCTTCGTCGTGCTAAACATTCTTCAATGATGATTTTATATCATCTTCATAATCCAACTGCTCCGGCTTTTGTGACAACATGCAATAAATGTAACCTTGATATAGAAACCGGGCAAGGTTGGCGCTGTGAGACCTGCCCCGATTATGATGTGTGCAATTCATGTTATTATAAGGATGGAGGAATTAATCATCCTCATAAGCTGACACATCATCCCTCAATTGCTGAGCGTGATGCACAAAATAAAGAAGCGAGGCAACAACGAGTTTTGCAGGTATGCTTGATAAATTTCATTTTCGTGCCCTGATCTGTAACTGCATGACTATTCTAGATCAGATTTTATGTACTAGAGGTGGAGATTGGGTGTATCGGATGGATTGGGTAATGGATTCAGATCAAAACGAGTCAATTTTAGTACGCTACTACCCGAGACTCTATTTTTGTTTAATAATAATTATCGCGATAGTAGTCCAGGTATTTTAAATAGGGAGATTCCAGAGTTGTATACTTTAATAAACATTATGGGCAACTTTCGACCGGTTCAACCTATTTGACCTGTTTGTTTTTAGTTTATATTTTTTATTTGTCCTGTTAGAGATGAAACATTACCCAAATTGACCCGTTCTTATTTCCAATGAGATTTTTTTTGTGACTCAAAATCAGTTATTGCATTAATAGAAAATAAACTTCTGAATGTGTAGACCCAGGTTATGTTTTAACTCTGACGTGCAAAATTAACCAATTTAGCTAAAAACGTAACGGGTTAAATGTTGCAGAAGGTCTACTTCTAAAGCATAAAT
The DNA here is from genome assembly GCA_963921325.1 of Logfia minima. NCBI lineage: Eukaryota > Viridiplantae > Streptophyta > Magnoliopsida > Asterales > Asteraceae > Logfia > Logfia minima. The sequence continues at coordinate 3,680,516 of OY992773.1, forward strand.
CATCGTAGGTCATTTTATTTGAAAACTTAGATTGTTATTGAACTACTAAAATGATGTATGACATTTGCAGCTTCGGAAAATGCTTGATCTCCTGGTACATGCATCTCAGTGTGGATCTCCACAATGCCAGTACCCAAACTGTAGAAAAGTGAGAGGACTTTTTAGACATGGGATGAATTGCAAAGTTCGTGCTGCCGGTGGTTGTGTTCTTTGCAAGAGAATGTGGTATCTCCTTCAACTTCATGCTCGAGCATGTAAAGAATCTAAATGCCGTGTCCCCCGTTGCAGGTCAACTTATCTCCTATTTTTTCATTTTCAGCTTGCATATAATCCAAGAACAATATTGCTAATTTTGTGAACATTTCAAAGTAACCTTTTTGTTAGATTGATCACATCAATTTTGTTATTGCGATAGATATATATTTTTCAATAGACCAATCTTGCAGACTGTTTATGTCAATATACACTTTCGGCGATATTCAAACTTTTCTTTATAACATAACCCTAATCAACTCATTCATAAGTAAATGGTTGGAGTCAGTCTTTTTAGAAAATTGTTTTACAAAAGACCAAGTCTGGTTCATCATAAGTTTGTTAATACAACATCCCAATTTTACAAACATGTTAATGCAGTATGTTGGGTTTCTCATCATATTAAATTTGTTTCTTTTCTTGTTACAGAGATTTAAACGAACATTTAAGAAGGCTGCAACAACAGTCAGATAGCCGTCGTAGGGCGGCTGTTATGGAAATGATGAGGCAGCGTGCTGCAGAGGTTGGCAGCAGTACCTGATAACCGTGTTGTAAATATTCTTCACATTGACATCTGGTTGACATTTTGGTCAAACACTTAGCTTCCAATGATGTACCATAACGCGTCATTTTTTAGTTTATTTCTGGATGGACGGACATAAATATGATCATGAATCATGACATGATGATGACAAAGACATGCGGGAATAGTTGGACATAGAAGAGTGATTGTTAATATTATACATCATGAAGAGTTCATTCATTTGGTTCATCGACAAGCTCCCAACTATTTGACATTACAAGGTTTGACCATGAGCTAGCCCTATAAGAACTAACCCTGTAGGATTGACTGCATAAGTTTGTTTTTGTGATGTCCCCAAAATGTATTATAGTTATCTGTTTCTTTTATAAGGTCTAATTTGAATGTGAGTGAACTGTAAAAAGAACAGGATGATGGATGGAAATGGCTGATCCTACTTTCTTGTTTTGTTCTTTCAAAAATTGAGAACAACTCTTACTTAAAAGGAAAGATTTACAATCTGTTGTTGAAATTTATGTTTATATTTGTGGTGTATTATTGTGTTAGGGTCACAAAAAGTCAAAAGCAATATCTTCAGTTTGCAACAAAAAAAATGGCGCACTGAGTTTTTTATTTGGTCACTTGTTTGGCCTACCTGTTTGGCCATTTGTAACCTTTTATCAAACCAAAATCAAATGATTTGGAAGTCAAATGAGATGTAGTGCTCAACTGCTTATCCTAGAAAGGTAAGACATTATTTGAAAGATATAAGTTTTATAATCATAAATTAACTTTAATGTTAGTCTAAGTACATGCAAAATTATGGTCATATAGTTGGCTTACAATATTACTCCGTATAACTGTATTACAGAAAGCGATAACAAGCTAATCTCCCAATAATACATGTAAATAGAAAATCTAAAGAAAAATGATTTATTAGGTTCCTTAAGCCCAAGTTACTAGCGACAAACGGTACTACAATAATGGACAATACTTTCAACCTTTCGTTATTCTTTTAACGGATGTACGATGTCAAACAAATGGTGTATGGGCTAAATAGTTGGTGCTATTCGACATTTGCATGAAAAATAATATCATTCCGCTGGCAAAGTTGGAGAAAAAATTGAGCAACGGAAGTAATATATCTTTGTGGTCGGATGTGTGGTTGGGCAATCAACCATTGGGTGAAAGGTTCAATCGTTTACATAGGTTGGATGTACAACCACAATGTATGGTTAGTGATCGTTTGGTTGATGGGGCTTGGAGTTGGGTTTGGAGAAGGCCGTTGTGTGGAGGCTGGGAACAAGAACAGTTTCGAGAGTTGATCGATTTGTTGGATAGGGTGTGTGTCAGAGTTGAGTTGGATGTGTTCTCATGGGGTTTAGATACAACGGGTGACTTCTCGGTTGGTATTTGACTCTATTTCGATGACAGTACATTGGCTGGTGGAGAAAGAAGTACGAGATGGTGTAAGATTGTCCCAAGAAAAGTAAATGTCTTTGTATGGCGTTCACTACTTGATAGGCTTCAGACGAGGTTCAATCTGTCGCAAAAAGGATTAGAAATAAGCACTTTGATGTGCCCGATTTGCAATTTATCGCCTGAAACAACTTCTCATCGGTTCCTTGTGTGCGATGTGGCGAAGGATGTATGGAATTTAGTCGCTAGATGGTATGATATTACGTTTCAGGTATTGGGATCGATTTCAAAATGGCTCTCGTGGGTGGATGATTCACAAAGATCATTAACCCATAAACGGTATTTGGAGGTGATTATTCTTGCGACAACTTGGATACGTTGGCGATATAGAAACTCGGTTTTGTTCAATGACAAACCGATTCGTAGAAATAAAATTTTTGATTTGCTTGTTCTTGATTCGTTTAATTGATTAAATAACCGGACTTTCAAGTTACATGTTTATTGGAATGCTTGGATGATGTGTCATTTGTAAGTTGTAAAATGACTTCTATGGTTTTCGATCCTTGCTTAAACCTTTGAATTATATGAAAATTTTGCCGTTAAAAACAACACAAACAAAATTAACAGAACACACTTTCATTAATTATCAACCGAACCGGGTTTAAACATTTTAAAACAAGACCACAAAGTTTCACCACATAAAAACGCTTAATCACTCAATACCTAATAATCATCTACAAGATGATTTCTACAGGATACACAACATGAACACGATTTACAGAGAGAGTTCTATGATAAATACACACAAATATTATGAAGTTAATGAGAAAAAATTCTAAAATATTCTGTTTATATTTCCCAGTTTTTCCAGATGTACAAAACGGCTCCTGCACTTCCATAATTTACAACCTTCACATTAACCTGCACTAAACTTATAAAATTTGTATTATAATCACATACCTTTTCTTACCTTTAGAACCAAGCCACACCAAATGAGGAACATTACATTTCGAGTCCCAAAACTTAGTTTTCAACATAAACATAAAAGAAAAAATAACAATAGAACGAAATGTAAGTGTTTCATATTAATTTGTATCCTTTTTCCCCTCAAATTAAAAATGAAACACATCAAACATATATAGTTTGCTACACAAGACTTTTTGTAAAAGTATTTGTAGTATTTTCAAGGGATTAAAATTTCTCAATGTTTTGTTCACCACCCTCAAAGTTACCCTTATGCTATAAAATGAGAAATTATTCTTAATAGTCTCATAATGTTCCTTAGGTAATTACGAGAATGTGGGGGAAAGAATCGCGCAATACGGACGTATAACGAAGAAGATACGACCAAATGAAGATACAAGATCGCACGCATCCACACGCACCCACTCCCTGATGACCGTATACGGCCATGATGGGTATATACGACCTATCAGGAGGGCGTATACGGCCTTGTGGGAGTATTACACCCTCCCATATGGGTGTATTCCCCCCTGTGGGTGATTTTTGCTCCTAATTTGGTCTTGTGAATACCCTCAAGCTCCAAAGGGTGTCAATGTGGGGTGTCGAATTTTAGTGTAAAGCTTGAATTTTTATACTACACCTCCATATGGATGGAATGAAGATTGAGTGTATTTTGGGTCTCTCTTGGCCTAAAAATATCACCCTTAACCTCCTCATTTCAACATCCCTCATCACACCTTCACACACACACTTCTCTCTCTACTTTCTCACTCTAGGTTAGTTTAGTTAGTTTTAGTTAGTTTCTTGTTAAGTATTTAGATGTATAAAGAGGGAAAGCCATGTGCAATGAAAAATGCAAGCACAGCTTGGGGAGGGATTTTTACTTATTTAACAAGGAAATTATCTACTCCATCCGACTAGTTCTGGGTTCGAATCCCGAGCAACCCATTGTTCTATTGAATTCTATTATATAGTGTAGAGAAATCTTAGTAGATGGGCATTATTGTAATATTTTAGAAGATACTCGGAGTTCGGCTTTGGTATTCTTTCACAGTTATTACAAGCTACGTGTTATTTACGGTTATATCCCTTCTCTCTCTATCTTAATTACAATGTTTATCATGATTGTTATTATGCTAGATTTAGGATTTGCCATGATTAGTGAGTAGCCCTGCGTGTTTGTTGTGATTTAGTTAGCCATAATGTGTTGGGATGTTGATATTATTAATGGTGTCTTGATTTACTTTTCAACTATGATCTAAAACCTAATTATACTATCGCATTTCCACCAATCGACGTGATTAAAACCTTTTGATAAGATGTCGCGAACCTTAATCAATTGGTAATTAATTATCTATGTTAAGCTATGGTTTGATTACGACATCATGCAATCATAGTAAGTACATCGTAGATTGCTATGGTAATACATAGTAAATATTATGGAAAAATGCTATGAACGACATGGTGAGTACTTGAGCAATGAAGCAACTAATTAATAGTTGTTCTCCTTGTTAATAACCCTAGTGTATTTTATAAACATGGTCTAGCTTTGAATCATTGAAAATACTATCTTAGATCGTAGAATACATCGTTAATTAAAGCTATGAAAATACTATCTCAAGATCGTAGAATACAATGTGAATTAGCTTGGGATCTATTGGTCACTTTCAAGTGAACGGGTTGGTTAATGACATAGTGGGGAACCTTTGATCTTAATACAAACTTAGTTTATGAATCTAAGGAATTATTATGAGCAACGTAACTACTGTAAATCGGCTGACTCCTTGGTAGAGCAATGGAAACACCACTGGGTGTAGTACAATTGTGGAAGCCCGAAAAAAGCCGTTGGTATATTATTTTGTGGATTAAAAATATTGACATCCTTAGATTCTACAAATCCTCTAACATCCTGACTATTATCAACCCGAACTATCCCTTATCTTAATTTAATTGTTTATTTAAATTACTTAGTTTAATTAAAAACCCCAAACTCAATCCAAATTATTTTAAAACCCCTTTGCTAAACTGAATCGATCGTCCATGATCGTTTACGGGTAGGACTACTGAGGTATCTAATCTCATTCGCTCCCCTAGCTTTCGTCTCTCGGTGTCAGTGTCGGCCCAGCAGAGTGCTTTCGCCGTTGGTGTTCTTTCCGATCTCTACGCATTTCACCGCTCCACCAGAAATTCCCTCTGCCCCTACCGTACTCGAGCTTGGTAGTTTCCACCGCCTGTCCAGAGTTGAGCCTTGGGATGGACCTCTCTACTTCAATTCGGTTGGTCTTAAGAACGACCCTAGGTCATACTTAGCTATACTCCCTTTAGTTATAGTATACTTAGGTCCCTAGCTTTTATAAATATTAAAACACCCACACCAGTGCGCTCCATTCGGTTGTCCGACAAATTCATTCCGACGACGCCGCCGCGATCGACCGTTCGGGGCGCGTCACTTACCAAGATCTTTTATTAGAAATTTTGTACTTAGGAACTCCTTGACTTTATTAACCTCAGACATGTTATTACATGTTACAAACATATCATCTACCTATACTAACAATACAACAAACACACTTGAACCAGACTTAACAAATAGAAAATAATCATTCAGACTTTGACTAAAACCACATTCAATCAAGGCAGATGTTAATTTTTCATTCCATTTTCTAGGGGCATGCTTTAGGCCATACAAAGACATAAAATATTCTAGAAAGTTTACCTTTCTACTAGACCTCCTAACTTCAGTAGTATCTGAAGTATGTCCCAAAGAACCTTCATCACTTGTTTTTGTACCCTCAGGGATCACATTTTGTGAATGTGTGTCATCATTAGAAGTTGTAGACTCATCAACACTTGTTGGATTCTTTTCATAATTACCAACTCTATCAATAGAACTGCCATCATTTTTTGACTTATTTTTCCATTTATCATTGGGTATGTAAAATTTTTGAGAATTGGATGTATAAAAAAAAATTAGATGATTTAAAGACCTATCAAATATTTCATGACCAACTATAGCAGCAGGTTTCAACTTAAAAGAGTAAATATCCTCTAAAAATTCACATCTATTGGAAGCAACAAGCTTTTGTTTTCCGAACTATACAATTTATAAGCATTTTTACACTTGAAAAACCTACTAGAACACACTTTTCAGACCTACTGCTAACCTTGTCATTATTATTTAAAACATTTGCAGAACATAGACAACCAAAATTTTTTAAATGGGAGAGATTAGATTCTCTTTTAAAAAGTAACTCATAGGGACACTTTCCAGATAACACAGAAGTTGGCAAACTGTTGACCAAATATGTAGAATTTAATACACATTCACACTATAGATATAGTGGGATTCCCCCTGAAACATAAGAGACCTTGCAACATCTAACAAGTGTCTATGTTTCCTACCATTTTGTTGTGGAGTGTATGAACAGGAAGTATGGTGAACAAAGCATTTGTCTTTTAAAACCATTTTCATACTTTTATTTATAAATTCAATAATTTTCACTTCTAAACACCTTAATAGTAGTTTTAAACTGATTTAACAAATATTGTAGAACACTTCTATATTTTCAAAGACTTCTTTATTTCTCAACAAGTAGACCCAGACAACTCTTGTGTAATTATCAACAACTGTAAAAAAAATACTTGAATCCTTCTTTACTAAACACTTTATATGGACCCCAAACATCCAAGTGTACTAAGTCATCTAGCCTTTGAGTGTTGTCGTCACTCGAATGGAAAGGCTCTCAAGTTTACTTGGCTTTGTAACATACTTCACAATGTTCACCGTTAGACATACTATCAATCATCAACTTATGTTTTAGCACATTTAAGACTTGGTCAGATGGATGACCAAGTATGTTATGCCACAACAAACTAGACAACACACCAAACACATAGTTATTATTAAAACAAGCTTACCACACACATTTAAGAAATATAAACCACCATTTTCACATCCAGTCCCCATTATTTTCCTAGACTCCAAGTCCTGAATGTAACATTTACTTTCACCAAAACCGACAAATAACCTACTATTCTTAGCAAGTTTATGCACAGATAACAAATTCACACAATATCGAGGTATCACCAAGAAATCATTTAAAGCAACTTTGTTAAACAATTTCAAAGAACCAATTTTAGTAACATTAGCTTAAATACCTTTTGGATGTCTTACTTTCAACCCTAGATCTAATACATCAATTAAAATTTTGATTTTATCACTTGTTGAAGTCATATGTTGATTTGTTCCTGAATCCACAACCCATGCTTTACTTGGGTCGTGTGACTTAGTAACGGAGCTAAAATTGAAGATTTTATTAAAATTCATATCAAATAACCTACTATTGTTCACAAACCCACCTACTGCATTGTTTTGTACCCCCCGCAGTGGCAGACTTCTCATTAATAAGACTCATAATGTTCACAATTTGTTCATAGAAAAAGGCAAACTAGGACTAGACACCGATGAAGAAGTCGTATTAACTGAAACATTTGACACATTATTAGCACTAGTATTAAAGCCTATTCTTGTTTTTCACATTTGTTTGACTATCAAATCTTTTCTTAAACCCTGGTGGATACCCTACAACCTTAAAACACCTACCCACGATATGTCCAATCATATTACAGTGACTATATTTAAGATTTGGATAAGGAACCCTGTTAAAACCCTTTAAAACCCTTTCTATTACTCTGAAATTGGGACATATAAGTAGATGAACTACTTCCAGATTTTGAGTTACTAAAACCAATGCCCCCGTGAGACTCTTCTCTAGAAATTAAAGCAGATGCAGATTTAACTGAAGGTAAGGGATCATAGGTCAGTTTATTACTCCTTATTGGATCATACATATCCTCTAGTCCCATAAGAAACTGCATTATCATCAGTCTTACCAGAACCACCTGGATTTTCAACTTCTTTATTCATCTTTAACTCTACTTATCAATTTGTATCACATAACAACATGTTACTTATACCAAGCAGATATACAACATACATACTTAACCAAGACAACGCATACACACACATATGCCTATTATATTATCACATATCAAATAACTATAGATCTAACTGTGCTTGATCAGGCATTCTTAAGACCTCAAAAGGGTTAAGATCAATAGTTGGACATAGAGATTTGTCTTCTACCAGACATGTTAAAACCATTTTTACCAAAATACTTGACAAGTAAACGAAATATACCAACTTTTCTATGATAGAGTGACCATTTCAATTTATGTTCCTCCGAACAACATACCTCTTGTCATTTTTAAAAACTAGTGATGGAATAATCTAATAATCAGTACAATGTTATAACATTTATATATTAGACCTCTTCGTATGAGAGGCCTTCTTTTTTAATCCACCAAAGAAATAACGAAGGACACCATAGGCATGGAAGTGTCCTGTCTCCACCCTTTTCGAGTTTGTTTGTCGGGAGACGGTGGTGAGAGGAAAGAAAGTGGGGTCAACTTAATTTATATTTATATTTTTATATTTTTAGGTATAAAAATAAATTTATCATTGACACATGTTGGGTCCAAAAAAGTCAAGTTCTTAGTTATTTTGATAGACATTTAAATATTTTTTGTAAGTTCTTTTCAGTTCTGCTGACGTGGCTGTGATGTGTAAGTAAGATCTTTAATTCCTTCAGTCGTCTTTATAGTGAGTGATCTAAGGTTTTTAGAAAATGGACATTATCCAAAAGGTTGAAATCCGGAAATCTCAACTGACACATCAGACCGTCTTAGGCCCATCACGTGAGAGGTAAATTATGCTAGCTTAATGAGCTTATAACTTATTAAAATATCTATAAATGCAGTTAGAAGGTATATATTAGATTTAGAAAATGAGTATTTAATACATATTCACCATTTTAAAAAAAAAGTTTATTAAATGCACCTTGTTAAAGCACAAATTAGCAAAATTCACAGATTATAAGAGTAAAAGATATTAATTTGTGTTGCAAATGTGATATTTTTATCAGATAAGTGTAATCAAAGAGGTCTCTTACATAATTCTTTCAACGTGATCCAACCAATGTAATATGCACCACACTATTCCTTTTATATATATAGTTTGAATACAATGATAAAAGTAATATAAAACTAGAAAATGGTCTCAATTTTGAGCGTATGACCACACCCTTTGGTATAAGGTCACCGCAATATACTTCGTATGATTTACTTTTACGTTGACCCTTTTTTATGATTCCAAAAGCATTGACCCTTTTATAGAAGGTTTATTTATGCACTTCACTGAAAAATGCGATCTAAATGAAAATAATTGAAACAAAACATAACAGCAAAAGAGAGTGTTTGTTGTAGAGAGTGATTCCCGTTGGTTCTTTATCATCATCACAATCCTTTGCTTCTAACCTACAAAATACAAATCCAATTTCCCCTTATTTCTTTCCCTAATTCTTGCATTATTATCATTATCATTATTATCATTATCTTTTCATGTCTTAAAAATTAAACACACAATTACAGTCCTAATTCAGATTAATTTATGGATCAGATACTTACATAATTCTCATACCGTCTATACATACATATGCATGTATATGTATACTTTACAAATCTCCCAGTTTTCAACACAATTACTTTTTGAATTTCTCAATAATTTCATTAATCTTTAATAAACAATGTCTAATTTATGGAGATTTAACAAGTTTCGAGATATAATAATCACTTCAAAATTTCATTCATCGTACTCATCGAAACGTGGATTTGTGAAATTAAACCCTAGAATTGGTCGTCCATACATTCGCGGGAGTTCGTTAATCGGCGCGCAAGCGAGATACAAATCGGAACACGGTGGCGGTGGTGGTGGTTATGATGAGGGTACCGGTAAAACGTCGATGATGACGCGTAGGATTAAAGCTGAAGCTAATTGTCCTAGATGTTGTAAACCGATGGATCTAGTTTTTTCCGATAACCGGAATGTCATTCCGTCACCGGAATTTTCTCCCGGAGATGAATTGGAAACAGAACAGAATTCGAGCTCCAAACAGGCAGTGACTTTGTGCCCTAATTGTAAATCTGCTTATTCATTTAGGCCGTACAAAATGGCTCCTTTGCAGGGTAGGTTTATTGAAATCGGTAGATTTAAAAATGGTAATGGTAAGGATAAGGATACGAAAAATGGTAATAATGAAGATGATTATGGAAATAAACTTAGGGCTTCATTTTGGGAGACTCTGCGGGCGTACGGCGGTGATCCGCCGGAGAATTGGACGAATCTTCCACCACCGCAATCACAACCGGCATCTGGTAATGGGCTGGCGGTGCATACTCCGCCTGGCCCTCCTTTTGCACCGGGGATTAATGTTGTCCGTGCAGGCGGCAGTGGTGGTGGTGAAAGTGGTAATGGTGGTGGTGGAGAGAAGAATAACGGGTGGGGCGGATCGAATTTGGGGAAGAATTTGCCTACGCCTAAAGAGATTTTCCAAGGACTTGATAAATTTGTCATTGGTCAAACTCGTGCAAAAAAGGTTGCAACTTTAACTCTTTTTATGTGAATGCTACTTTACCATTAATAAATGTGTATGTATGCTAAATTCATGTGCATTTTGAACAATATGCTACATTTAACTCACATAAACATTTACTCCAGATTCATAGTTCTTATTTCTAATACTTAGTTTCTACAGAAGTTATATTCCTTAAGCAATAAGAGAGCTATATATCCAAAACGTCGTCTTTCCCATTCTGTACCGTTATGGAATAATGATGTGCTTTAATGGGTTGAATGACTGAGAAGTGAGTTTGATTTTAGGTATAATCGAATATATATTACGTCTAGATGGATATGATTCATGAGGTTGATCTTAAATAATTGATGACGTGTTTTCCGTTGTTTGGTTTTCTTTTCTGATCTGGTTTTTCATTTTCTATTCAGGTGCTTTCTGTGGCTGTTTATAACCATTACAAAAGAATATATCACGCTTCCTTGCTAAAAGGGTTAGTCATTTGACATTTTAGATTATAGAAAATCGTTATCCTGTGCCCATTTCTTGAATTACATAAGTTTGAACATAAATTATGTATTGAAATTTAGGTCAGGAGGCGAATCAAGAAGAACAAAAATGGAAGATGATGACGATAATGTAGAATTAGAGAAAAGTAATGTACTTTTAATGGGCCCAACTGGCTCAGGTATGACTTCTGTAGCACTGGGATGATTTACTTGCAGATTCCTGACGATCTTGATCGCCGACTATTTTTTGTATTAGTTTCTGTTCAGTCGTTTACGGATTGCTGACAATATTGATTCGATTTCTTTACCACAGGGAAGACGTTACTTGCCAAGACCCTTGCTCGTTTTGTTAATGTTCCCTTTGTCATTGCTGATGCAACGACATTAACCCAGGTATGTCAAATATATTATGTATCGTTTTTATGGTGATGAATTCAAAAACTGATATGAGCCCCTATTATTAATACATGATTTTCTTCTGTTCAACCTTTCATTTATGATTTTTGGTTTGAAAAACGTGTTACAAGAATTGGACTTTTATTAGTGACACGTAACACCTGACATATTTATTGGGATCTTGTTTCATTTAACGTTTCTTCATTTAGATTATGAATTATCAGTTCAGAACACTTATTATATAGTCAAGTTTCATTCACCACTAAATCATACATAAGGTTAAAATGGTAATTTTCTGTCATTTAGATTGCCCTTTAAAACACTTATGAAATAGTCATTTTTATTCAGAACCAAGTCATTTTTAACTCATACAATTTTATCAACCCGACCTTGAGTTTCAACTGGAATGCTTTATCTGCTGCTAACCTCTTAGGTTTACCTACTGTTTATCTAGGTGATTTATTTTCTATATTTTACAGGCAGGTTATGTTGGTGAAGACGTTGAATCTATATTACATAAGCTACTTACGGTATAGCTTTTATTTTCTTTACAATTGATTCTTATTGTATATTCGCTTCAGTTGCTGGCAATTAATATTGACATTTGCACCTTAACCAATTTATATGTTCTCAAATTTTTATTAGCATTTCATCCACAAGTTCTGTTTATTATTTCCTCTTTTATTTGTTCAGTGAATACACTTCAAAGTTGGCACAGAAGCAATTCTTTCTTTGTTTGACTATTAATACACCTCCCAAAGTTGTTTATTGAGTACTTGATAATCATTACTATTTTTTTTTGTGTTTGGTCACAAAAATTTGATTTTAATGTAAGAAGTCACCATGTATGTTTGCAAGTATAATTAAATTTAGTTTCAATTTGTTGTGAAGGTTGCCGACTTCAATGTTCAAGCAGCCCAACAAGGGATGGTTTATATTGATGAAGTAGATAAGATAACCAAAAAGGTCTTTTCATTATCTTCAAATCTTTTTCCCAATTACTTTCTATTATTGCATGCTTTATGTTCTGAGAAGCTTTATTTATATTTAATTTACAGGCTGAGAGCATGAACATTAGCAGAGATGTTTCTGGGGAGGGTGTTCAGCAAGCTCTACTTAAGATGTTGGAAGGAACTGTAAGTATGATTATGCATCTGAAAAACTTGGCATCAATCAATGTTTATTCAGGACTTTTTAAAATCTACTGAAATTACAACTGATATTGAATGAAGTGATTAGTGTTTTCTTATGCACATTATAATTACATTTTGCAAAAACCAATTTTAAATATGTGGAGCAGTGAGTTGACTTCATTACATATAGTTATGTTTTGCATGACAAAGTCTTAGCATATGCATACGCCATCATGTTACATATGTGGAGGTTTGCAGTATATTTTGCGCTATGATTCTGTTCGGACTATATAGTTATTTGAACAAATTTTGTTACTCTTGTAATGAAGCCCTCTTTCAAGTGATTGGGTTTAGGTCTATGATCTAATCTATATTACTGCTTAGTTTTTTCGGGATAAATTCTTTTTAGTTAGCAATCCTGATGTATATCTAGTTTCCAATATGCATTTGATTATCTTTCAAATGATTAAAATTTATCATGACCTTTTTTACTGAATAGCAAATATTATATCCTCTGCAGATAGTAAATGTGCCTGAAAAGGGGGCCAGGAAGCATCCACGAGGTGAAAACATCCAGGTATTCCATTAATGATTGTAATAATATCATTTTCTAAATTTCCTTTTATAATAATTAGCCTTGCAACTTTGGTTACAAGATTTATCTTCTTTCAACGATAAATTAATGTTTTAAATTAAGTGGTTTTAGAGGTATTTTGAATTTCAATCCATTTAATGTGTTTCACCTTTTTCCTAACTTTTTTTTTATATTACCAGTTGACCCATTTGAGATTAAACATAAACCGAATAAACCCATTCATAAGTAAATGTGCTGGGTAAATTTTACCTAGCCTTCACATTGTAAAATAACTAAATAAGTTACGTTCTCCAATGAATTTGCAGATAGATACAAAAGACATCCTTTTCATTTGTGGTGGAGCATTTATTGATTTGGAAAAAACCATATCTGAGAGGTGATTAGTTGTATATAATTATCATAATTCACTTGTGGTCAAAAGTTATTTCCATCTTATAAATTGCTTGTGGGAAGTTAAAGGGTCAAACTGAAACTCATGTTTATATCAGACGACAGGACTCTTCAATTGGTTTTGGAGCACCTGTTCGTGAAAATATGAGAAGCGGTAAACTGACTAATGCTGCAGTCACGTCATCTTTACTTGAATCTGTAAGTTTCAATATTCTTGGACTATTCAAGTTCTTAGCTTTCTATGACGTATTCCTAGAGGTGGCAAAATGGGTGGGTAGGGTAGCGGGTCAAAACAGGTCAGGTTGAGTTGACCTTAACAACTTTATGTCCTAAACATTGAAATCAGAAATAAAATTCTATCAAGTATAATTACGAGAGTCATATTATTTCAATAGTAATCTTATTTTTCGAAGGAAAAAAATGATTTTGGGGGTTTTATGCATTTTAAATACACTTTGGGCGACATGCGCTCTTTTTGACCCGTTATAGATAAAGCATAGCTTGAATAACCACCTTCTGCTTTCTATGATGTGTGATGTTGTTCTTCAATACTTATTGGTTATTTTGTTTCTGTCAGGTTGAAAGTAGTGATCTTATAGCTTATGGACTCATTCCTGAGTTTATAGGACGTTTTCCCATTTTACTTAGTTTATCTGCTCTAACCGAGGACCAACTAGTTCAGGTCAGTTCATTGTTTGTTGTATTACTTCACTTAGGTCATTTTTTCCACACTTCTTCTCTTGTTAGCCACGGGAATGTCATTTTTAAGTTTAGGTTTAAGGGGTGTTTGAATGTCTCTTTTGGAAGTTATTATGTGATTTTGAATAATCAGAACTAGACTGTCTACCTTAATAAATTAGGTTGCAGGATATGGTTTTCAGGTGTGAATTTGCTATTTGAATCTGAAACAAAAAGATAATCAGCTCTTTTAAATGTTAGACTATTTGACACATTCTGATTATTCAAGAAATTATTACATGAAATTACCAAAAGGATATTCTTGTAGATACAGGGAGATGCAACTCAGGATATTTGCGTAGAAGTCTCCGAATTAGGTTTATAAAGGGTAATTAGGTAATTTTATTTTATGTATTTGTATTCAGTTTTGTTGAAGCAAGTATGAAACTGATTGCCAGTTATAATGTGGAACCGTCCATCCAGATCTGATTGTTTAACCCCTAAGTAATTAGATAACCAGAAGATGAATCTGTTTACTGAAACATATTGTTAGTACAAGTCATAAAACTAGATAATCAGTTCCAAACACCCCCTTACCACAAAATTGGTGGCACTTATTGAGTGATGAACTGATATTGATTCTACAAACCTGTGACTGGTTACCATCATCTTGTTATGCTACTCAATGAACAACCTACTAATTGTTCTTTTATTAGCTTCTTGTCATAAGTGGAGACTTAAACATATGATCACTAACTTATCTGCAGGTCCTTATGGAACCAAAGAACGCTCTTGGTAAGCAATACAAGAAGTTGTTTCAGATGAACAGTGTAAGCATTTAACTCACACATCTCTCTTTCTCATGTATTAGAGGGGGTAATGGGGCTAGGTAGACGGGTTGGCCAGGTTGGTTGACTGGTCTAGATGGGTCCATTTTAGTAAGAATCTAAAGGGGCTGGGTCAGCCTGTATCGACCTGCCAACATTTTTTTTATCTACTCCTTATTAGAATGTATATATGTGTGTGTCGACGTAATGATGAGTCGATATTATTACAATATTAATCTAAATCCCTGGATAAATCGATTTAGGAGGTTGTATGCATGGACATAGACTTTGGGTGACTTTCAATCTGTTAACTTTTGAGCTGTAGTTTTTGATTTTACCCATTTATCATTTGAGATAAAACATAACCCAAATATACGTAATAGTTCATTTTTAGATAGGTTTTGAAATGTTTCCTTGACCACAGGTGAAACTACATTTCTCGGAGAAGGCACTGAGGTTAATAGCTCAAAAGGCAATGGTTAAGAACACTGGGGCTAGAGGGTTAAGAGCCATACTTGAAACTCTTCTAACTGACTCTATGTATGAGGTACGTTAGATTTTTATTGGTTGTATATGACTCACTAATTCAACATTCGCCGTCTGTCTCTTGAGAACTGTAATAATTTCTTTCCGTACGTCCCATGAAAATTTGAACAATTTCCTTATTTGGAATGATAAGTTTGAATTATCTATTTGCCCATAGATATTTGTAGATTAGAGTCCTTCAGATTTTTATATATTTTCCCTTGTTTTAACTATAGATTCCCGATGTCAAGACGGGAAATGATCGAGTAGAAGCAGTGGTGATTGATGAGGAGTCGGTTGGCACAGTAGATAAATTTGGATGCGGTGGAAAAATTCTTCGCGGTGACGGTGCATTAGATGATTATCTTACGAAGAGCAAGTGTAAAGAACAGATGGTATGAACTTCAATCCGTCTTTACGTTATAAAAAATTCATGTTGCAAAACTGGTTCGGTTGGGTAACACGTCGAAACAGTATTTTGGTGCTGTTTTATTATACATGTTTGACCTCTTATGGGCAAAACATTACCTGATTCAATCATTCATAAGTAATTCTGTAAATGGTTTTAAGTTGGCACCTTTGACTTTCAACGTCTAGCATATCAATTTCAACTTAAGATGGATACAGAATCTAAAATTTTTATGAGAAACTTAGCACAGAGATTAAAGTTTCCAACAAGCAGTACAATCAGAAAAATGTCTTATCAAAATTGTCCCAAAAGACCACCATTTCTGTGTCAACAAGTATTATTAGGTTTGACCCGCTCTATGGCTATTCATCTTTTGCAGGAAGCTGAAGGCCAGCTGTTGGAAGGTGACGAAGATGTCTGCTCAAAAGCCATGAGTATGTGAGATTACAAGCGATACAGTTACAATTAAGCTTAATTTAGTGTAAAATTCTCCTTTGTTGATTGCATCGTATAAACCATTCATAAACTGGTGTAAATTATCTCGATGTAGAATAGTATCCCATTCCGATTGAATTGATAGATAGTCAAGATAGTAAACAAAGAAAAAATGTAACCTCTAAAACAACATTCCGAATTATGCAGGCTATTTTTCCCATGTGAATCAACATATTCCTGTGTTTGTCTTGTTCGTGATATTTCGTAGGGTTCCTTGATTATCAAGTTTTATAAGTCATCTAATGAACTTCTCGAAGATATAGGAGCTATCATTTCACTTGATTTATAAGTTATGATCTTTTGGACCATTTTCATGTAGACTTAGTAGTTATGTTTCTACTTTCTAGTGATGCTTCGTATGATTTCCAGGTTTACTCAGTACTTAGTGTCGGACATGCTATTATTTGATGTACATTTGTTTATCTTAATCAGTATAATAGTTAGTTGGCAACAAAAATAGAAACTATAGAGTATTTGTTGATTACTTCACAAGTTTTTACATAAAAAGAAGGATAAAGGAACAATTTGATTCATCACTATCTAGACTACTCGCTAGACCTACTTCCCATTTGATTCTTGTTCTCCAATGACATTGGAGGGATACTTTGTTGATGCCTAAAAACATTGTACGGATCGATTTGTGTCTTTGCTCTCACGAGTCGATCATAATTCTTATAGAAGTACTTCTCCCCCCATTCTCGACCCATCTCAACTGCATCATCAGACCCGACCCGAGTTTTGATCCAATTCATTACTCCGATATCAACATCCATGTAGTTAATGTATGCGGCTCGTGGGTCTTGTGTCACATAGGGCGTCATCGAGCCATGAAAACCTCGTATCCATGCTAAGTAATCGTTGGTATTATCGTTATCTGCTTCTTTCCATTCCACTAGATATTGAATAGTGAATATATTACCTTTCCTATGAGGGAACGGGATCGAGTCGCTGCTTATCGTTTGCATTGCACCACCATACGGGTCTAAAATCACATACCCTTTTGGTTGTTTCTCGAGTATATCAAGTGCGGTGGTTAGACCGAATCTTGGAATAGGTTTCCGAACATAGTCTGATTTGGCCTTGTAGTACAGTTTACCTTGTAAGAAGCGGTTTTTCAAGTCAGAAACCGAACTTTCTTCTCCATAGCCCGAGAAGAAAAGAATTGACTCAATCCAACTCGTTTCTTTACAGTCGTTTTCCATGACATTTAGCTCGGGAAAAGTTTCGTTTATGATCGATAAAGCTTTCACTTTCTGTCCCAAATAAAAACCTTTGAATGCGGCTGATAAACCCACTTTGCCTTTTTGTTCGGGCAGACCCGCAC
Organism: Logfia minima; assembly: GCA_963921325.1. NCBI lineage: Eukaryota > Viridiplantae > Streptophyta > Magnoliopsida > Asterales > Asteraceae > Logfia > Logfia minima. Next base: position 3,698,420 of record OY992773.1, read on the forward strand.
CGACGAAAGACGATAAGTAAAAGTCATCGGGCAATTTAGGCGCGATGTGCTGCCATTTATTTACCAAATCAGTCACTTGTCCCTTCGTGCCTGGTCTAGACACGACGAAACTAGTGACCGTTTCAGGTACGCTTGATAATTTAATATTAAAAGCGTACACAATTCCCCAAACACCGCCCCCACCACCTCTAATTGCCCAAAAAACATCCTCACCCATCGCGTCTCGGTTCAGTAACTCACCGTTTGCAGTTACTAAAAGTGCATCGACTACATTATCTGCCGCTAGCCCGTATTTTCGGGACAATAACCCAAACCCACCACCCGAAATATGACCACCTACTCCAACAGTCGGGCACGATCCCGCCGAGAAACCATGGACCATGCTTGACTCAGCTATCGCGCAGTACGTTTGACCAAGTGTCGCTCCAGCTTCAACCCACGCGGTTCCCGAGTCCACATCCACCGAAACATGGTCTAATCTAGTCATATCGATCACCACAAACGGACGTCCATCCGTGGAGACGGACGATGTGCCTTCATAGCTATGACCGCCACACCGAACCCGAATTTCTAGCGATGATTCTCGAGCACACACCACGGTTTTTGTTAACTGTTCTTTCGTCTCCGGGAACACGATAACAACTGGTTTAGGCATCGACAAACCCGAAAATCTTAGATTTTGAATTGAAAAATTAAGAAGCTCATAATAAACCGAATTATCATTATTCGAAATAGAATGAGTTGTAAAATTATGAACACCAAACCGAGTTAAACACGAAGTAAAGATATTGGTAGGTTCTTTTTCATCTTGCACTCGTTCTTGCTCATGTTCATGTTCATGTTCGTGCTCGTGTTCGTAAGCGAAAGAAGGTATGGAAATAGACATGATAAAGAAAACAAAAATAGTAAGTTTTTGCGAGAGATTACACCCCATAAAAGTATGAAAAATCTAGCAGTTGAATTTGAGTAGAGTGTTGTTGATGGTTGATTTATATGGTGAAATTAATGTTAATATTTAATTAAGAATCAAAGTGAATATTATTAGAAGACAAACAAAAAATGTAAAGCAGAAACTAACGTACGTGGCCGGCCATTGCCATTTTCTTAAATTTTTTGAGCAAATTACGCTACTGCATGCAGACAAACTGAGCTTTCTTATAACAATTTTTAAATAAAATGAAAAAGAAAGTTGGCTGTTCATTTGGATTAGATGTAAAATTCTAATGGTTCATTCACCTTTCAAATACCTAAAACACCATGTTTTAGAGGACAAATGAAATTCAAATTATCTTCTTCAAGATATGACAGCACTTTTAGTTTTCCTTTCATATGATATTCCTGATTGATACTTAATTTAAGGTTAGGTATCAAAAGTTATATATGCATGTTTTTGCCATTTCTTTCTTTATTTATTAAACAACAAATCTGCAACTTAACACACACTATTTACGACCACCACAGATAGTATATATGTACTCATTGTAACAAACGAAATTTGAACCCATAACCTCTTAATTAATTAATTATTTTCATACCGTCAATTAGAGATGAACAAAGACTCGTTTAAATCAATCTTTTATTCAGTTCAAAACAGTCTAGTTTTTTAGCAGATTGATAATAACAAGTCTTTTACCAAGGACTGGACCTTTTTTTCATTACTGACAGTTCAGTTTCGAACCAGTTCCAATCAACTTCAGTTTTTTTTTTTCATTTTGAATTGGTCCTTTTTATCATCAAAAACTTTTAAAATTTTAACCACTTTTATATAAAAGTTAATACTATAATTTTAATTTTTCTAAACTCTTTTAGTTGAAAATGCTAATCATATAGCATTTTGATATTACAATCGAACTCGCAATATACGTTCTAAGTATCTACCAAACATATATATTATAATCATAAATGTAAAGTCGTAAACGACTCAATATCTAATAATTCTAACTCATGACTAGTGACTCATATGTGATAATAGTATTTAGATTGAGATAGTGTATTCGTGTGATAATATTCTAATAATGCCATAGCAGACTAGTTAATTTGTTTCATTATGTAGAGTTAAAAACAATTGATAAGAAGTCATACATAGTGGTGGTAATAAATACATTGTTATCCTTTTTCCATAAAAATGGTCGGTAGCCGCAAAAATGACCGGTAGTAATTAATATATAAATGTATATAATTAATACTATCAAAAAGTTCATTTAGAAAAGAAATTGATTTCGGTCTTTTATCAGTTTTAAATCAGTTTTAGACTGATTTAAATCTTTTTAGAGATTGATTTCAGTTTTTAACCGATTTTAATCAGTTTCAGTTTGGTCTAGGACCAATTTTGATTTTTGACAGGTTTTGAACTGAAACCGGTTTTATGACTGATTTCATTCTAATTTTTAACCGATTTTTTGACTGAAAGTAAGACTGTCAGGCAGTTCTAAGACTGGACCTGTTCTTTTTTCATACCAGTCTTTTTTAGGACCGATTCGAGTTCACTTCTAGACCGGTTTCAATTTTAAATTGTTACGCTTATCTCTACCATCAGTGACGAACCTAGTAAATTTGATCACCCATTTAAGAAAATAATGAGTTGGCCCCACTTTTTGGGTTGTTTTTTTTTGTTTAGTCATGATTTCGAACTTTGACCAATGATGTTGATTATTTTAGATAAAATATAAAAATTTGAAGTTAGCTTTACTTGCGCTGCCCAAAATCCCGCAAAAGGCGCAAGCTCTTTGACATCCGCTATTTGTTTAGGCTCGAAATATGGTAATTTAATTAGATATATATGCATCTCACATCACCTAACTTGTATACAATAATCCACCGCTATGCTAAAAGATACTATATAGTAAACTTTTAGCATAGTGATAGTTACGATAACTCGAGTTCAAATCATAGTTGAGCTATGGATTGAGCAGTATAGTTATTAAAAAATATTCAATGTAAAAGTAGATAAGTAATTGAGTCTCAGATCCTAACTAAGCGGTCCCATTGGTGAAGTTGATCTACCTCTCCTGATTAACATGCCAGGTCTAGTGAAGACTGATATGGGTTAGTCAGTACTATCGAAAAGCAAACCTTTTGAATTTTGAAAATCCTAATCCACAGGATTTATTTGGGCAAACTTTCCGTTATTTACATATTTTATTATATAAGAACACCAAAGAAATGACAGGTTAAGGAAAAGTGAAGGTAATCGTTAATGATGCTTGGTAGGCTGTAATAAATTGGTGCAACTAAATTCTTTTTATAAATCATCAATACAAACATTTACAAGCTTATCGTGTCGGGCAATATGACCTGATTTGAGCAATCAAACACAATAACAAATGCAATAGAACTTAAAGAAATCAATTAAAAACATGCAGAATAACGTGATTATATCCGATCAATATGGTTGGTTTAATCTACGGGCAAGAACCGAATTATCTTCTTTTATTGACAAACAAGTTTTGTGACTTGGATTTACAATGAATCAGGATTAAACTTATATATCAACTAAAACTTACATTGGATAAGTAATTAAGAAAACAAACCAAAATATACTTTGTTAAAAATCGCAGCTGTCTCGCAGCGACAAGAATTTATTGTGTCGCAAAATTGATAGCATTGAAAACGACTAAAATTCATCGCACGAGAAGTCAACCTGTGATCATAGTTCGTGCAACGACCAACACTTGTCGTGCCACGAAGTCCTCCTTCCAGCAACCCAAACTGGGACTTCATAAACTAACTCTACCATTTTTAATCAACTCGTTCAAAGCTCAGTATATAAGCTTAGATATGGTTACATTATAAAATCAATTGGTGATAAAGAAAGTAGTCAATAAAATTATATAGATATTTAGTTTCTTTATTATTTCGCTGTGAGACTTAGATTTACACTCAATATGTTGAAATCCAATTATTTTTAATAAAAGATAAAATTAATATATTCTCATTAAGAATGTCAAGCAATATCTTATCATTAAATTTAGATATGTCAAACAAACACCATAAAACGAATCATAAAACTTCAAACTACGATAATATATGCGGTACATCCAAACAATGGGTATACCTGAGACCTTATTTTAGTTCTTTTTGAAGATTACTATGTTAGAGGTGCGATGAGATGCCGGCTAACCGCAAACTTCCAAACGTTACCGTTTCATTTTTTTCTTAATTTTATTAAATTAAAATAAACAAGCAAAAATAAGTTATAAGTTATCTACCTTAATTTCGTCATGTGTTGCTCAATGACAAATCACTAAATCATTTGTAGTTTTATGAAACCAGAAATATAATGTCAAATTTCTGTAAATATTTCATGTAAGGGGCTTGTTATCTTTTAAATATATGGAACTTTTCTGTATATAATGTAAATATGTATAGTAGATTTAAAAAATATTTGAGAAACTAAATTTAAGGACCATCGATGTAATAATTATGATTAAGATTGATGTTAATGTAACAAGCATTGATCATGACATATAATTAAAAACAATTTGACAAGTAACTAACATATACAAACAATAAAGTTGTATAAGTTAATCGAAAATTATATGGATTTAGTTAAGTTAACATGTTAATTAAATGAGTAAAACTAAGAGAAAGGTGACAATAGCTCATGGCATAATAAATTACTTCTTCTTCCGTCCCACTTAAAACTAACACACTTTTATTCTAAATTTTCTTAAAATAACTGTCAAATTATTATAATAACTAATAACATAGGTTAGTAAGAGCAAAAGGAGGCGTGCTCCTTCTGCTTTCTATTTAGTGTTTAGCTCAGTGATATTGAACACTTAATTGAAATTTAAGGTATTAGTTAATATTGAGTTTTTAATGTTTTCTAATTTTGATTTTTTTAACTTACAAATAAAATCAATTAAATAAAATTTAAAAATAATAAAATAAATTAATTAAAATCAAATACATTTACCAAATTAAAAAGTACATTAATAAATTTTAAAGTTCTAAAAAATAAAACTTACATAATTAAATAATTAAAAGACGACATAATTACGCGTGTACCGACCTGTCTCCCAATCTCGATCATGTGTTTCCCTCTAACTCTTTCTTTTTCCATATAGAGAACGAATGCATCATATTTTGATAAGTCGTCCGCTGACATCTTCAATACTCCGAGACCGGCATGTATATCTCGTGTCTTGTAGAAGCTTATTTATTTGTTTGAGCGACGGTTTCAAAGTTTGTTGTGATCAAGTCATCAAAAGAAGCACAAGACGAAACAGCGGAATCGGAGGAAGTTTTTGCTCTCTTTGAACGCTTTCCCTTTCCCGGTGGATGTGGTTCAGATCATCACCAAATAGTGAGGCATTCAGGTTTTAGTTGTCGTTGTTGTCGTTGTCTTCTTCAAAATATGTGTCGTCTAAATCCACCATTTCTCTACATTTGTTCTGTCTTCCGAGCACAACATGATCGGAACATAACCACTTTTGGTGTTTCCTCAAAAAGTCCCAAGCTTTTTCATGATTAAAAGTCCCTTTTAATTTGCTTAAAATTTATATTGATCGTTGACCCTCAACCTTAGTTGTTCAACATCTTCACCAGTATGCGAATGACAACCTAGCCGTTCCCAAATCCCGTTGTACCTTTTGCAACAAGCATTCAAATATTTTCACTTCGATGTAACTGGTCTTTTCCTCGGGTGACAAAACCTTATTTATTGAGCCGCTTGTTATACTCGGCCACCACTAAGTACCAAAAGAATTGCTATTTTTCCGCGTTTCTTTTGTTGGAGTCTTTGGATATACAAATTCAACATTTAGCTAAAAGTAATTATTCGTCACTCGTCCAACTGTTGCGGACCGCTATTAAATTTTTTTATTTTGGTTCGCCTTGTTGTTTGCTTTTGTTTTTACCTGTCTTTGTTTTGCGAGACGAGGTTCGTGTCTCGTCTTCGTATGATTGTATGTCGGTTTGTGGTTATTATTGGTTGTTTTGATTTTGTTGTCATCTCCACATTTGGAAGTCGTGATATTGGTATGGTGTTAAAGTAGGGTATTGTTGTGTTTGAGCCATTTAGTATGGATAATTAAAACTTAACATAGGTGCATTTGATGAGGTTGGTGTTGACGGTGTGAAGTGGGTGAAGGAAAAAACGAGCTCCAATCGTATAGTAGGTGGTACGGATTTTGGTTATAGTTTGGGTTGTTCGACATTGTGAATTGATGTGTTTTAAAATGATGAGAAAGGGTGTGTTTATGTGTTTCAAAATGATGAGAAATAGTGGGTTGATGTGTTTTAAAATGATGCATAAGTGTTGTATTGATAGTGTATGAAGAAAGGATTTAAAAAAATATTTAAAAAAATGGCTAATTACACATATAATTTTTCAAAACTTAATTTTTTTACTCATAATTTAACCGTTGGAATTCATAAAAAAGAAATATAAGAAAACACAATATTCAATTCCGCACGTTGAAATTGAACGCCTGACGGGTCTAGTGAAAGCCGACTTCCGACATTCAAGAGTTTGAAAGGTGATAAAATAAAGAACCACTCCATGTGAGCTAAGTAGTATATATTATATTGTATTGATAGAAAATGTTGATTTCATATTTTCATAATTGTATAGATTACAAAATGAGCACTTCAACTTGAACGAATGAAATATTACTGATCGACTTATTAGGTCGTTGAAAACATCATCGCTTCATTATTGTAAGTTTGCCATGTTTACATTCATTTACTGAGAACAACCTCACACTATTATTGTAACTTTGCCATGTTTACATTCATTTATAGATTCATCATCAATACCTAAATTTTGGTGTTTAATTAATGTTGGAATTTATATTTGGCAAACTTAACTTGCCATAATTAAAACCCAAATAATAATAGCTTTTATATGATGAATGTATATATCATACATTTAAATTTAAATACTAATTATAGGAAAGGAAATTTTAAAATTTAAAGATGGGCAAATTTCATAAGGAAATGTGATATACTAAAATGACATGTAAAAGGGTTACAATTTTTATTTTTTTTAAAAAAGGAGGAGTACGCACCAAAAAGGGAAATAATAGCATCCTTAAATCGAACTATACTCTCAAATCTTACTATTTTAAACATCTTCACCAACTTCTAGCTAGTGAGTGTTTGGGTCATGTATTTGAGACTTTATCTTTTTGAAAATTGGTGCATATTCTCCTTCTTTATACAAAATGAAAATCATAACCCCTTTAAATGTTCAACTTCATTTCACCATTCATTTATCGAACATTACCGTATTTCCTTTTCCAAAATTTGCCCTTAAATAACTATGTTTATATTTTAGTCATATGTGTTGTTCCTCTATCTAAATGAAAATAGTGTAATAGTAAGAACGTACCATTTTACAGATATTGGACTTCAAAGCTTACCTATTTGTCAATATTAATGTTACAAAATACTTACGGAGTACTTATATTGGCCTGAATTTGGCCGTTAAGTTCTATTTGTCGTGCTAAAAACAGCACATTATTTATTTCGATTATAGTTGTAATATTATTTATGAGTTATATGTATTTTGTTATGATATATGATGTAAGAGGTTTTAATTATTTGATTTGATTTTGTTCATGTCCTTATCAAACAAGTCTGATGACATTTGAAGAGGTAAACGGACCCTTGTGGTAGGAATTAGTTTGAAATTTGTGACGTTAGAATTTCTTCTTCAAACGATTCAAGTGTTGGATTTTGTTTTTTAACCTATAAACATATATAATGTTTGATTTTTTTCATCCATCATACATTCCTAGTTCAAAAGGGGGGAAATTTTATGTAGTAAATCTATTTAACCCACTGTTTAAACCCTTAAATGTAATACAGTATCATCAAGGAACTTGAAAATATGGATATTTAAGCACAAATATTTTATTTTAAGACTTATAGTAAGAACCGTTAATGTATTTTGTTTATATTGATGTCACTCGCATATTTTTTTTATTATCAAAGTCAATGATATATTTAATAAAATTATATTGAAAATATTAATTTTTAACATATGAAGTAAATAAATACACTATTTAATATTATAAAACATATATATATTAATAAAAAACTTACATTTGAAAAAAAAATAAACAATACTAAAGTTTTGAGATATTCAAAATGAAAAAAGTATTGAAATATAGAGAAAAATTAGTGTCACGAAAACATGTCGATATTGGTCTTTATTTGTAAGCAATTGATAATTAATAAATTTTAATATATTTTTAATTGTTAATATTTTTTATTAAGTAAATTTTTTAGAGTAATAAGTTTTATCCTAATAAAATTTATAAACAACCAATAAGATTTTAATATGTGAAATATTATTTATATGAAAAATAAAATTATTGAGGTTGTGATCTTGAACGATCCAAGACTCAATGGTGATCTAGATTAAAAATGATTGAATCAATTAATATATTTTTACATTTTTTTTTTATTTTATTCTTTTATCTTTTAATCTTTTGAGATTGTAAGAGATCATAAATGAAGATAGTCTAACAGCTTGATTCGCCGAAATTCTAGAAGCGCTGCGGATAGGTATGATAACGGAACTGACATCAAACTTTGAAATGAGAAAATGACTTTGTACATGTTGTAGAAGTAATACTATTATGATATAAATTGAATAGGGTGGTAACATAAGAATAAAAATAAAAGTATGTTGAAAATTTGTATTATAAACTCACATTTAATTCCATGTTGGCATGTAAAATAAATTCAAAAATATTTATTAAAGTTATCGATTGAACCGGTTAATAGTTAACATACGGTGAATTCGAGATAGTTTTAATAATTGTGTTGTATATCTTGTAACAAAATTGTATGTTGGTAATATTGGAATAAAAATAAAAGTAAGTTGACGATTCATACTATTAACCCTTTAATTTAAGATAAACTTTTCAAAAGAGAATAGAAAATCGATAAATGGAACGGACCCTCTTTTGCAAGTTAAAGGTAATTTTTACTCGTAAAAAGTAACATAAAATAAAAAAAGTCGATGTAGACGACCAAGCATATGACCTCTTTTGTTGATAAAATTTAACTTTAATTCTATTTTATTAGTAAAACTGAACGTAATGTTCTTTTAATTTTCGAATATAGTTACGTCTCATCTATTGAGTTTTATTAAAACCTTTCATGATCCTTTCGAATGCTTACGGTCATTTTACAGGGATCCAAATCTGACATTTATTGAAAAACTAGGTTGAATAGTCCAATCATTTCTCTAACTTAGATGCAAAGTTTGATGGTATACGTTTGTAATCAAGGAGCTGAGGTCGTACATTGCATGTCTGTATTTAAGTATATACATTTCTCTAACTTAGCGTAATATGTAGTGTCCTTAAAAATGGAATCTATATGCTAGATGGGATGGTAGCATATATATGGACATATATCTCTATTCCATAAATGTCCAATGAACTTGACCATCTTTAATTTCAACATATAAATTAATTAAAGTTAACATTTGGACTACTTATATAAGTCTCATTCTTTCAAGATCTGTATGTTGGGACAGTAACTATGTTGTTAGCATTGTCATAAGGAAAAAAAGTGAAAACGATCTAATTTTCAATCTCTTATCTACTGCAGTCGTTGATTATCATCATATCGATGATTTATCGAAGCATCTGTCGTCAATGTTCGTAAAATAAGCTTCAAGTCATACATCACAGACCCACCCAACTATATACAATTCGATTAAAAAAAGCGACGCCAAAACAATTAGAGCCAATGGTCTCGATTGCAATGACATCGCTTACTCGTATGACTCATCACTCATGCTGTTCGTTTACTTCAATTTTAATACAGAAATTAAGCGAATAAATAAGCATGAGTTGGTGTAACCGCTAGCCCACAAGATGTGGGCAATGTGCCAAAATTGACACTCGGTTTTAACATCTTATAGTTCGTCTGTTGTTTGAATTAGTTGCCGCCGGGCGGCCTTATATATTGTTACTTCTAAACCACTTTTGTAGTTTGTCATTTTGTAGGTTGTTCTTTGGCGTTTTATGAGCAAGTTGAGTCAACTCCCCACTCAACGGTCTTTTTTCTCAATCGAACCATGACAAATTGTATCATCAATAACAATTTTCTTTTAATAAATGTTGTATTGTGTTATACGTATCTTGTGAGTAGATACACTTTGCAATGTCTATTGTCTATGATTTTATATGTCTACGCAATTAATTTCCCTTTCCCCCTTTATGTTGAAAGATATATTTCATTGAAGAGAAAATGTCTTTTATGACTAAAATATTGGTCTAAATTTGCGTGTAAAATTTTAATACGTACTTAGTATATGATCAATAGTTAAAAATAGGATAATGAATAAGTGAAATTTATATATAGAACACCGTAAATATCATGCATATCTTTAATTTTATATTTTAGACACATTCAATCGTACTTTGATTATAATTAACATTACGAGACTTACACAGGTTTAAACACATTTAGTACGAGGTGATCTAATTATCTAACAATTATAACAAGGTTGCATGTTTAAGTCCGATGACTTCCCTCCCATTTCATCTTAAACCACTTGTAGTCGGTCGTTCATGAGACCGTTCTGGCCCGAGAGCGGATCGTCAGAAGTGAGGGTGGGGCATCGTCCTACTGTGTTGTTACGTGCCTGACAGGTGAGAACTTAGAGCATGTGCGCCGAACGACTTTTGTTGCTTTTTTTTTGTTGTTGTTGAATGCCATTGAGAAAATGGAAGTAAACACACAAGAAGAAATTGGGAGAAGCATGTTTAGGTATACACTGGAAAAAGGAAAAGTATGAGCTTTATTTTGGGCTTATTTGAAGACTTCTTTAAATTAAATTATGAACTAAGCCCAATAGTTAAAGTAATATACAAAATTAAATTTTAGATTGAATTTTGTAAATAATGCTATCATTTTAATTAAAATGTAATATTTTGATTCTGATTATTATATTTTTGAAAAAAGTAAAAATCAAAGAATAAATTGGGACCCAATTATATCATCCGTGACTAAATACAACTCTTTAGTTGTGGTTATTCATTCTTATATGACGATCAATCATACACGATAGTTGACTAGACGGTTAATCATACATGACAGTTAGTCAAGACTACAAATTAATTTTAGGAATTGTCTAACTGTACTTCTTATGTGTGTGTACGAGAAAGCGTGCATAAGAGATGGAGAGGGGTTGTTTGCTCTAACACCCTAATTTTATTGTCTATCAACGGAAGAGGACATCTCAAGACTTAATAAACTACCATTTTTACCGTTGCAATATTGATCCTCCCCCTCTATATATATATATATATATTTACAAATTCTTATTAAACGTTACCTCTTTTTCCTTAAAATTTAATAAAGAGATATGTGAAATTTCAAATTTACCCTTTCACCTTTGAAAATGACTCCTTGCACACCATTTCGACATTAGGTCCATTATACTATCACTATCAAAATATTATAATATTCTCCATTTCAGGAAATAATTTTATACCTGCTAGATAATTTCAGGAAATAATGTTCTTCATTTTTGCAGGGATCTATTTTGGTGAAGTTTTGCCATCATATATTTCTCAAATCAAACTAAATCTCTCATATCAAAAGATCAAAATATAAATACAGACATATTTTTTGATCAAAACAGGGTAAGAGTTCTTCAAAATCAGAAGTCAACTTAAATTGGCAGCTGCAAAATATCTTTTTAATAACACTCATGTTCTCAATAAATCAATAACACTCATACACAATTGAAAACAATTCCTCTATTCAATGCAAAATCCCTATATACATATAAATTAAACCACCTAACACTATATAAAAAAACTTGATGCTCACCTTGATGCACCAATATCAACACACTATAAACTTGATACTAAAAGCTTAAAAAAAAAAAAAAAAAAGGATTCCGAAATCAGGATTGATGCTCACCTTCATGTTGATAGATATCTTGAACTTAATCATGAAAATGCTCCAATCTCTACTCCCGTTATTGATCCGGCTTCTGCCCCAGTTTCCACTACCGTTATTGATCCTGATTCTACTTCTACGACGTTGTTTCTTTGCAGTTCCTACTATTCTTCTTGTTGCAGTTGTTCCTGTTACTATTATTTATGTTTCTACTGCAGTTCCTGCTAACGATGAGGTAACATTTATGATCATGTTCATGTTTACTCTTTAGATATCATATGTGCTTAAGTGAATAATTGTATTACTTGCTTCTACTCCTATCCATGCACATACCGTTTACACTAATTTAATAAATTCAAATAGTATTCTAGACTTTTAATTTTATTTTTTTCTTTTAGAAATTCAAATACTTTAATAAATTGAAACAAATAACAAACACAAATTAAATAAAAAAAAGCATCATTAATTTAAAATTACATATCACAAGTCCTAAAAACTATATAGTCTATTTTAATAAAATCTACTTAAATTTTATAAAATGAGCCCATTTTAAAAAAATGAGTCTATGTTGAGCCCATTTAAAATCCTAATTCATCTTGTTCTTCTCCCTAATTATCCATCTTCTTCTACTTTCTTCCTGCATACAAAATACAAACTAACTATCTTTTTCTTCAAAAAAAGGAAACGTTTAGAAAATGAATAAGAAAAAAAGAGAGGAAGAACAACGTCTTCCCGTGGACGCCGTTTTGAAGCGACAATCGGACAATGAATGCAAACGTGTCTTCTATCACTCCGCTCCCCGAGCTCTAACAATTAAATGATTTAAATTTGATAATTAGAAAAAATGAATTCGTTGATATCATCGGTTTGATATAATAAATATTTATGTTTTACTATGATTATTAATTAGAAAAGTACTACAGGCAAACTTAATTTAGGATGCTAACAGGACATAAATTTTGACGAAAGAAAAAAATACCGTTTTTACCTTTTTACTTGGCAATAAGATAACATCATTTCTAAGAGACGAAACTTCTTTGTTTTGTTTTCAGTGTCAGCTCAGTACCACGTCAGTACTTTTTCAAAAAGATTGAGTAAAGACTTAACACTGTTAACATATGACGATTCTTCAAAAAGATCGAACCTCATCATTTACCAATAATATATTTACTATACACACAAAAAAAATTCGTACCCCGTTTACTTTTCGTCTTTGAAGTTCTTGACTATGACAAAAATGAAAGACATAACAAAGAAGCCGTACAAAGACGTGTTTATGCCGACGAATGAAATGAAACACGGGCAAACGACGTCCGCTAAATGTGGCGTAAATGACTTAAAATTGTTCCCTATACAACTTTACAAAGTATTATCAAAATAATCTACGAAACCAGTTCATCTCATTATCATGTGATGGTGAACTTACCTATGTACCAACTCCACAGAAACAAAAGTCTCTATATAAAACTCTTGTATAATGGTCTAAGTTTTTTATTATTATTATTTTTCATTTCAAACTAGCGTAATGGTATTTTTCATTTTTTTATTGAGAAGAATTGAAAAGTGCAATAACATTTTCCAAAAATATTAATCCGCAGTAAATTTATCAATTATTTTTAGAGTGAAGTGCTTGAAAATATATTTTATTCTAATTCAAAACTTATTATTATATATATCAAATTTAGAATATATATTTTGTGTGTATCTTATTCGAATGATGTGATTACAACAAGTTTACAAATGTATTTCTATAAATTAATACGTGGACCAGACCTATCAGAACAGATATTTTGTTATTTATCTTGATTCCCTTTTTTACATGATTAATATATATCATCTTGTAAAGTTCGGTTGAAATAACGTTTAAAATAAAACAAATAAGACACAGACTGAATCAAACCGTCGAGTACATCAAGATGTGAAAGTTTTGTTTTTTAGGTCAAGGCCACATCAATTGCTTTTAAAGGGCAATCTTCACATTTGTG